>CM031625.1:23262214-23264714 GCA_018398815.1 Conus ventricosus | reverse complement strand
TCTGGAAACTTAAAGACGCAAAAACAAGCTACAATATATCCTGGAAAATCATAAAAAGAGCATCACCATACAGCAATGTTTCAAAAAGGTGCAACCTATGTTTAACTGAAAAATGGTTAATACTATGCAAACCACACTTAGCAACTTTAAACACCAAAACAGAAATAGTAAACAACTGCAGGCATAAATGGAAATCGTTGTTAGTGAACACACCCAAAACAAAAACCTGAAAGCCCCCAAAAAACACGTGCAGCCAACCCGCACGTGCAAACAACCGCAAACGGAGCCCACACGCTATATAACATCGGCGGTGGGCAAACCAAAAACCATCCTGATGACAGCGCAACGCGCTCGAAACAAATTTGAAGATAGTTTTAAGATTCCTCTTTTTACTTGTTTTAATTAATGTTGCTCCCCAAGGGGTTGAGCACTTAAAAAAATGTTTTAGGCACTTAAATATAAATATATATATATATATATTAATATAATATATAAATATATATATATATATATATATATATAGTGTGTGTGTGTGTGTGTGTGTGTGTGTGTTGTGTCCACCCGAAAACAAACTCAGACATCCAGACACACGACATAGCACAAAAGATTTTTATATTAAGAAATGATTACATGCTGGTAGACATATCGATTGACAGACAGACATGCAGACAGACAAATTACCTCCATCCTTACCCCCACACTCCCTCACACTCACACATACTACACAGACGTTGAAACACAGTCTCTTTCTGTATCTATAAATCTATTATTGATATTTCCACCTTACAACACACAAGAGAGAGAGAGAGAGAGAGAAGAGAGAGAGAGAGGAGAGAGAGAGAGAGAGAGAGAGAGACTGATTGATTGATTGATCTTTAATACACAAGGATGGAGATTTTAGGCCAAAGCCTAGTCTTACAATCTGTCCTTGTCATGCATACATTATTTCAGCACATATCATTCATACTGACAATTCAACATAGCAACATGGTAATCTAATTTTATAATGATAAGCAAACTATTCATAAAGCACTAATGAGATGGGGGATGATAAACAGAAGGAAACTTACAAACAAACAAACAAAACTACAGAGAGAGAGAGAGAGAGGTCAGAGGAGGGTGGAGAAGAGAGAATGGTAGGTAGGGTGAGAGAAAAGGGATGGTAGACAGAGTGGGAGTGGGGATGAGCGATTTTAACGGAATAAGTTTTATGTTTAGACGATTTATTCAAAGTATGGTTAACAAAAGACTTTGCGAATGGGCGCTAATCATTGTAATCGAATAATTTAATTACTGAGACATAAAATGTTTATGCAAATGTACCTTGCAAAGTTTTAAAGTATTCATGTTTTGTAGATTCGGTGGAAGTGAGTTCCAGACATATGGTCCAGAGTAAGCTAGGCTTGTTTTGTATAGATCAATGCGGGGGTAGGGAAGAAGGAATTTCGTCGAGCCAGAAAAGCTGTTCAGTCTTGTAAAAAGGGCATTGATAGTATCTGTCAAGATTGTAAACATAAATGATGCCTTGTTGAATTCCAATTGCCTATTCAGAGGAAGCATGTTCAGCGCTGTGATTTTTTCGTCTGTTGTTAGAGATACAGCTGGATGGAGTAGCTTTGCTGCACGTCTATGGAGAGAATTCAGCCTTTTTTTGTGGACGTCACTACTTCCGTCCCATACTGTTGAGGCGTAATTGATACGTGACATTATGTGTGCATTGAAGAAAAGTTTAAGCACATAAGAGTTGACGTAGCGCTTTAATTGAGATAACAGGAAAAGGTGTTTTGAGACTACCTTGCATGCGTTATTGAGATGTGATTGCCATTTCAATTCTTTATCTATCGTTAACCCTAAAACACGATGCTCATCTACCTGCTTGATAGAAGTGCCATTTAACTGAAGTTTTAGGCAAAGAGGAGTCAACTGGTGTTTTTGGCGGTAGCTATAATCATAGATTTGGTTTTGGCTGAGTGTATGACCATCGAGTTTGAACGACACCAGTCTGACACGTCATTTAGACTTTCCTGGAGATAAGTTTCTATTGTCTGTAGATCACTACCAATCGTTTGGAGTGACGAGTTATCAGCAAATAAATCTGTCGTGACCTTTTCATCTGATACGGACAATGGTAAATCATTTATGAAGATGCAGAATAGTAGGGGCCTAGTACTGAGCCCTGTGGGACTCCATGTTTGACAAAGTCTGAAGTGGAGGTTTTGCCGTTAAGCACCACATACTGAGTCCTATCGTTCAGGTATGATTGGAATAATGAGGTTGTCGGGTATGGTTCAAGTAGACAGATAGTTTCTTTAGAAGAATGGAATGATCAACAAGATCAAACGCCTTTTTGAAGTCAAGAAAGACAACCCCTGTCATTTATGATTGGTTCATATTTGAAAGCCATGAGTCATACATTCGTGATAATGCCGTGTGGCAGGAATGATTAGATCGGAATCCAGATTGGAGTGGGTGAAATAGTTTGCTTTTGTCTATGAACTGA
>CM031625.1:23254714-23257214 GCA_018398815.1 Conus ventricosus | reverse complement strand
GAGCTTTGTTTTGATTGGTTGGCTCTGATCGAGGACTCGCAGACCTCGCACTTAAGAGACTTTGTTTTGATTGGTTGGCTCTGATTAGGATGTCAGGCTGTAGACGTTTGTTGGTGGATTAGACGCTTATGTCCTCTTCTTTCTTCAATACGAGCGGGCGATCTTTAAACAGCACCCCTGTACCAACCCCAAGGTCACAAAATGACAACAAAGTCCACTAGAGTGGGAGATTCAAGTAGGGGGTCAAGAGAGTGTGTCCACACACCTAGACCCCCCCCCCCTCCCCGTGAAATGGAACAAAGGACAGAATCACACAAATTAACCAAAAACGCCATAGAGTGGAGTTCTAGCATAAAGCCTTCTGGTGCATTTTACCTTGTTTGAACAGGCCCTGCTTGAAATGTGGCCCGGGGAGCGTAAATTGATGATGTACTGTCTCCCCTAATTCATATGCTATGGGTGAAATAGATAAATCTAATATTAAAACACACACACACACACACACACACCGGCGAACACAAACACCCCTCTTTAACCCTTTCCTTACCTTGACTACGGGTAGTCCAATGACATCCAGCGAAAGTGTTATCAACAGAAAGAATCAAACAACCGGTCCAGCTCTTCCTTTGTTGTTGAAGGCAGAGAAGCTGAGCGGAAAGGAACAGTGTCTTCGACTTTCGCTGGTCGGACTTCAAGAAACATCAATGTGTTTTCCCATCCCCAAAAGTTTCAGGAACATGGTCACGTGATCTGAACCGAGAGTTCAAAGTTCACTCGGTCTGCAACAGCATCGCTGAGCAAGATGGCCGGATGGCTGTCGAAAGCTACGAGTGCAGTGGTGCATTTTCTTTTGTTGGGAGACTAGGTCTCACTTCAGGTAACAATATTTCAGGAACGTGTCATTTGTTGGCATCTCTACGCTGCCATCTCATCCTCACATCTGTGGAATGTTCTTCAGTTCTAAGTCGTAATGTGAAGACGTTGTCAAAGACAACACACACCCAAACCAACCAACGAAACAAACTCAAAGCTCAGCAATAAAATACAAATTACAAAAAAAAAAAAAACAGCTTCAAGAATGAACAGGAATGTGTAAAGTTGAGGCTAAAATCATCTGCATTAAACAGACCATGGGAAATCGACCGACACACATGTTACTTGATAATTATGTAGACTAAAAACAAATGCGAAAATTTAGCTAGATGTGCACAGTATGTATGTCTCGTAAGTGAAGATTCTCTGATACCAGCTTTTGCAGTATTTTTCAATGAAATAAAAAACGAAGGAAGATATACGTCATCAGGAATCATTGATGACATTATAATTGTTATGTAGTACACACACACACACACACACACACACACACACACACACACACACACACACACACTTCTGCAATCCACGACACATCACTCAACCTCCCCACCGCTCCCTCCCACTTCAGCTAAACAACTTTATTGATGTGCGCAGGTAAATCACTCAGGGACAATTTCAGCCTGAACCACCCTCCCTTCCCTTCCCTTCCCCTTTCTCACTTCTTCCTCTTTTATCCTCTAACCCCCCCCCCCCCCCCCCCCACACACACACACCTATACAACCTCTCACTTTCAACAAATTTTCAAGTGAAGAGAATGAAAATTCCGCCAGCTCTTCTCACCAATTTGTGGGCATTACTATTTTCGGTGCGTCGGTGTGGAAGCATAAATCTAGATATAATCAGAAAAAAACTTCTTTTTGGATCTCAAACTTCTAAAGACAGCGTGCGTCTTGTTTCTGTGGAAGATAAAGCGGGTTTTAAATAGATAAGATCTGAATTAGAAACGAGACTTTAATTTTGTCTTGTTTTTTTTTTTTCCACCCCCTGTCTCTGATATTTGATAGATATTGACATTTATGTCCAACTGTGTGATTCGTCAGATTTATAATCTCTTTTCTAATTGGTAGAAGGAACCTTTGGTATTCATCCACTGGAGTGTATTTAGTGCTTTTGACAAAAATGCTCACCCATTCCACCCACCCACCCACCCACCCACCATTCGACAGAAATTTGTTTTACCATTGTTGACCTCTAAAAGTACACGGAACCCCCATCCTCTGGAAGACAGAACTGATTCGTCCCCGACATCTTTGTTTTCTTCTGTGATGGAGGTTCCCATCTTTCAAAACATCTAGGTCCCCACTCAGTCCTTCGACTGAGACTATAAACCGAGGTTCCATGTGTGAACGCACGCACAACATCTTGCACACACGTAAAAATCCCATCACCAACTTTCGGAAGAGAAGGCCAGTTTGGCCGTTGGTATGGATGACACGTTACACAGAGCATGCACCTTCCCCGAAGTTGGAGTGTGGCTGCCTTAATGGGCGGATAATAAAAAACGGTCATACACACAAGAGTGTCAGAATCTTCAACTCGATGACACTCAAAGAAAGAAGGTACAACCAGCAGTCACAGTTCTGGGCTGGTGAACACGTCAAATAAGAAGTCGTTAAAGAAAGT
>CM031625.1:23247214-23249714 GCA_018398815.1 Conus ventricosus | reverse complement strand
CAGAGAAGATCCATGTTTTTTTTTGTTATATTGTTTAAATGCTTGATAACAGACCTAAGAGGTGCGTAATATGGGAGAGGTTCAGTGCTAACAAAGGGGACAGTTTTCCTTCACCCATCTCAGATTATGCGGATGTGATTTGATGACTTCCCTAGTGTTGTGGAAAAGGAATTGAAGATTTTAAAAAAATGCATCATGTTCAACGAAAAAGACTGTCATGGATGTGGTACTGCACAGATGAGTACATGTTTGCATCAGTGATGTGACTGGTTTCAAAGTCAAAACAAGTAGTGCTGCCTGATGACCTGATTTGCTTGCCCCACAAAACCACAAAGACTTTGTTACAAAGAGACCCTCAAAGTGAATTCATCAGTGACAACAGTGAAGGGTTAAAGGACAGTGGCAGTTCAAGCTGTAGAGTTGATGCAAGGTAGGATTGATTGTGGATAGAGAGTGAGAAATATCAGAGCATTACAAATTAAGTCATGAATTGCAAATCGGCAATCGGCAAGTCAGCTCACGTCGACAGCCAGATTAACAGTCCTCGACTTTTCTACACTGACTTCAAGATCAAGTCGTTGGTTGAAAAATAATGACACACATGGCCAGCTCAGTGTGATACGCTTTTAATGTCCAGACCTAGTGCCAGTGATATGATGGATAGAAACAACCATCTTCAGAGAGGGTAAGGTGCGGATTGGAAACCACAAGACTGACACCAGCGGAAAGACGAATCTTGAAGACGGGAGTGACATGCCAGTTCTATTGTTATTTCAGAGACCAGTTGTGAACGTGATTGGAGATTGCAGAGCTAGACTGTGAACCAGATGACTGTGAACCAGATGACTGTGAACCAGATGACTGTGAACCAGATGACTGTGAACCAGATGACTGTAAACCAGATGACTGTGAACCAGATGCTTTACCACTCAGATATCCCAGCACCCCCTGTGGTCATAGGGTTTCACATCATTTAGGTGATCTCCTTTTCCTCTCTGCTTCCCTGCCCCTGAAAAAAAAATGATTGTGAACATCTAGGTCACACGTCTTCCTCTTCCAAAAATCATCCTTGTGATGTTTTGGTTGAAGTGATCCCTCTTCCCTCTATGCGCCCAGTACCCTCCCCTTGAAAAAATGATAGTGAGTATCCAGGTGGGACATTTTTCTGTCTCACGAAATCCTATTTCTGTTGTTTTGGTCAATCTGTTTCTTTACCTTTAATGTACACACCTGCTGATGTCAGGGAAGATGTAGAACATAGCCTTATAGACAAAGACAGTAATGGCTGAGATATCAGGGAAGATAAAGGCCAGAGCCTTATAGACAATGACAGAAGTGGCTGAGATATCAGGGAAGATAAAGGCCAGAGCCTTATAGACAATGACACAAGTGGCTGAGATATCAGGGAAGATAAAGGCCAGAGCCTTATAGACAATGACACAAGTGGCTGAGATATCAGGGAAGATAAAGGCCAGAGCCTTATAGACAATGACAAAAATGGCTGAGATATCAGGGAAGATAAAGGCCACAGCCTTATAGACAATGACAGAAACGGCTGAGATATCAGGGAAGATAAAGGCCAGAGCCTTATAGAAAAATGACAGTAATGACTGAGATATCAGGGAAGATAAAGGCCAGAGCCTTATAGACAATGACAGAAATGGCTGAGATATCAGGGCAGATGAAGGCCAAAGCCTTATAGACAATGACAGTAATGGCTGAGATATCAGGGAAGATAAAGGCCACAGCCTTATAGACAATGACAGTAATGGCTGAGATATCAGGGAAGATAAAGGCCAGAGCCTTATAGACAATGACAGTAATGGCTGAGATATCAGGGCAGATAAAGGCCACAGCCTTATAGACAATGATAGTAATGGCTGAGATATCAGGGAAGATAAAGGCCAGAGTCTTATAGACAATGACAGAAATGGCTGAGATATCAGGGAAGATAAAGGCCAGAGCTTATAGACAATGTCAGAAATGGCACAGATATCAGGGATTATAAAGGCCAGAGCCTTATAGACAATGACACCAATGGCTGAGATATCAGAGAAGATAAAGGCCGGAGCCTTATAGACAATGACAAACCAAGTGGCTGAGATATCAGGGAAGATAAAGGCCAGAGCGTTATAGACAATGACAAAAACGGCTGAGATATCAGGGAAGATAAAGGCCACAGCCTTATAGACAATGACACCAAGTGGCTGAGATATCAGGGAAGATAAAGGCCAGAGCCTTATAGACAATGACACAAGGGGCTGAGATATCAGGGAAGATAAAGGCCACAGCCTTATAGACAATGACACCAAGTGGCTGAGATATCAGGGAAGATAAAGGCCACAGCCTTATAGACAATGACACAAGTGGCTCAGATATCAGGGAAGATAAAGGCCACAGCCTTATAGACAATGACACCAAGTGGCTGAGATATCAGAGAAGATAAAGGCCAGAGCCTTATAGACAATGACACAAGTGGCTGAGATATCAGGGAAGATAA
>CM031625.1:23239714-23242214 GCA_018398815.1 Conus ventricosus | reverse complement strand
CCCCCCCCTCCCCACTGCATACACCTGTGTCCCACCCTCTGTCTGTTCCAAGTCATCAGCTCTTTCTGTGTTGTCCACCATGGTTTTAGACAGCGAAGGAGTTGTGAGACTCAACTTATAACAACTCTCAATGATTTTAATAACTGTCTTAACAACAGACAGCAAATAGATGCAATTTTATTAGACTTTTCTAAAGCCTTTGATAAGGTTGACCATGAGGGCCTGCTGCTTAAATTAGAACACATCGGCATTGGCGGTTCTTTGCTAAAATGGGCTAGATCATTCCTCGTTGGGAGAACGCAGAAAGTTGTTGTGGAAGGGTCGTCATCCCATTGTAAACCAGTCTTATCAGGTGTACCACAGGGAACTGTTCTGGGGCCCTTGTTTTTCTTAATTTATATAAATGACATAAGTAAAAATCTCTCTCCTGGAACTACTATAAGGCTTTTTGCAGATGACAGCTTAGTATATAGAACAATCAGAAGCAAGAATGATACACGCATTCTACAAGAAGATCTAAACGCTTTACAAGAGTGGGAAAGAACTTGGAAAATGAAATTTCATCCCCAAAAGTGCCAAGTGTTGCGTATATGTAACAAACGCTCACCAATTAGATCAGATTATTCTATCCATAATACTATTCTTAAAGAAACTAATGCTGCAAAATATTTAGGCGTGATTATAGATAGTCGTCTCAAATGGAAAGAACAATTTAGTATGTAAGAAAGCAAATAACATCTTAGCTTTCTTATACAGGAATATCAATGACTGCCCCCAAAAGGTTAAAGACGACTGCTACAAAACACTGGTTAGACCAGTACTGGAATATGGTTGCTCAGTTTGGGATCCTTACCATCTAAAGGACATTGATAACCTCGAAAAGATTCAGAAGAGAGCAGCACGGTTCGTAACAGGGAACCACATCAGAGAAAAGGGGAATACTAGGAAGAACATGAGGAAATTAGAATGGAAACCATTAGAAGAGAGAAGAGCTTTTATCAAACTTAACATCTTCTTCAAAGGCAGAGCTAAAGTAATTGATATTCCAATGGAACAACTAGTATTGAATAAAAGTAGCACCAGGAAGTGGCGGTCAATGTTATACCATACCTGCATCAAATATTGACAGCCACTTACATTCTTTTTATCCCAGTTCTGTACGGCTGTGGAACTCATTGCCGGGTGCCATCAAGATTGCCACAAATGCAATCTCATTTAAAAAACAAATTGATACGACAGTTTTGAGATCTGCATATTGACGATTTTCTATTTTTACTTCCCCAGATATTTTACTGTTACCTGGGCCTGAATTTGGCCATTGCTTTTAACTTCTTGAATATCGAGTGCGACCCCTTGTTGCCAAATTTGCTCCAGGGGCCAACAGTCTGAGTCGCACTATTTTATGTTATTTTATTTTACTTTTAACATGCGCGCTGGTGACCTACTCGTTTTTGAGTGAACCAGTATTTTAGGAAGAAGAAGAAGAAGAAGAAAAGAAGCTGATGTTTTCTTTGTGTGAACACTGGTCGGCGCCATATCCCTCCCCCCTTCCCCCTTCATCCCCCCTTCGTCCCCCCTACCTTTTCTTTTGCTCCACTGTGCACTGTACGCTTCTGATTCTCCCCCATCTTCCAAACCCTCATCACCTTTCACCTGGTCAGCATCTTATTGTCGGTGAGAGAGTTTGAGGATCTAAACGCTAGGGGGAAGATATTATTGGAAAACTGAGTCCTGGAAGTACTAATCCTGTGCTAGAGAGAGAGAGAGAGGGAGAGAGAGAGAGAGAGAGAGAGGAGAGAGAGAGAGAGAGATGATAGAGAGAGAGAGAGAGTGAGAGGGGGGGCAGGGGAGTGGTGAGAGAGAGAGAGAGGGGGGGGGGGGGAGGTGTCTCCCAGGCTTCATCAAAGCCTGCAGATACAGCCCCTCATCAGCCAAACCAGTCCATGGCTCTGTAAGGTCAAGTCGGCCCAACAACTACTTACACCCTCACACAATGAGCCGAGACCCGCAGGATATTCTGGTCAATATCCAATCAGCTTTTTCCTCTGACAGGATTTTGCCCCACAGACCTCGCACTTTAGAGAGCTTTGTTTTGATTGGTTGGCTATCGATCTCAGAATTTTCTTGGTTGGTGAATCGTCGTTGGTGGATTAAGAGGGGACGGTAAAGCCATGCGGTTGTTCTTTCTTTCTCTGTCATTCCCCAACTGTGTATTTCATATATTTGTCGGTCTGCCTGACTGCCTGTTTGTCTGTGTGCTGAATCCTGTCCTTCTGTACCTCTTTTATATGTGAAAAATTGGCTGAACAGTCAAATCATTCTTGAATGATGGAAAGCAAACTTAAAGAATTTGTAGGCAGTCATGCAAACTTTCTCTTTTTCTCTGTCTGTGTCTGTCTCTCCCTCTGTCCCTCTCTTTTTCTCTCTGTCTCTGTGTCTGTGTCTTTCCCTGTCTCTCTTTTGTCTGTCTCTTTCTCTGTCTCTCTCTGTCTCTTTTACT
>CM031625.1:23227214-23232214 GCA_018398815.1 Conus ventricosus | reverse complement strand
GTGTGTGTATGCGTGTAACGGGACATTAAGCAGAAATCCGTCCTTCAGTCCTCGGGAGGGAAAAAGTAAACATCAGTGGGTAGTCTTTTTAAAATCTGCATTAAAAAAAAAAACCTTCTGTGAGCAGGTGAATTCATACCTGAAAAAAATAAAATCTCGTCAGGAGAAGGAATAGGAAGTGAACGTGAAATGACTTACTTCCCTTGCCGTCAGGAGAAGGAATAGGAAGTGAACATGAAATGACTTACTTCCCTTGCCGTCAGGAGAAGGAATAGGAAGTGAACATGAAATGACTTACTTCCCTTGCCGTCAGGAGAAGGAATAGGAAGTGAACATGAAATGACTTACTTCCCTTGCCGTCAGGAGAAGGAATAGGAAGTGAACATGAAATGACTTACTTCCTTGCCGTCATGAGAAGGAATAGGAAGTGAACATGAAATGAGTTACTTCCCTTGCCGTCAGGAGAACGAATAGGAAGTGAACATGAAATGACTTACTTCCCTTGCCGTCAGGAGAAGGAATAGGAAGTGAACATGAAATGACTTACTTCCCTTGCGCTTTAGTGTGATGGGCCATTGAAAAATCCGAACCGTCAACCTTCTTATCACTGGAAAATGTGAATGATCCAGGAATATCGAATCCTGAACTGAAGCTTCACAACGCGAATGTTCAGTAGAAAATATGTAATTATGCTGCTGAAGGGGGATGGGGGTGGAGGTGGGATGAGAGGTGACGGTGGGGGTTGGGGGAGGGGGGGGGGGGGGGGGGGGGGTTGGGGTGGGGGGAGGGTGTTTACATTGGCTCTTGATCTAGTTTCGCTCTACTGGTCTTCACTATTGTTTAATGGACTAGTCTTTGTTTTTTGTTGTTGTTGTTGTTGTTGTTGTTGTTTTTTTTACCGTTATCTCATCGTTTATTATTATTATATTGGGTATTTATATAGCGCCTATCCTCGGTCACAGACCAAGCTCTAAGCGCTTTACAATAGACACACACTCCCTCAACGGGCTGCCTACCCAGGTAGAGCCGGCCGAAGAGCAGCCTACTGGCGCTCATTCAGTCGTTTCCCGTACCATTCAAACACCAGTCACTCATTTTCATTTATCTCATTTATTCCTCCAGTTTCTCACATAGGATGAATACGATGTTTTATACGTGTCCTCCATTTCCACCGGTACACGATAGCACACCGATAACAGTAAGTGACAATTTTTGTGGCTTGGTAAGAAATACCAGGCGGCTATCTTTACTTTACATCAATTTTGCCAGGGCAGCGGGGAACCCCCCTGCTCTTTTCGATTTTCAACTGCCGTGGGTTCTTTAACGTGTGCAGGGGGCCAGGAATGCACACGGGTCCGACTCGCTTATAGTCCCCATCCGATGGACTTGACGTTCAGTTCGATTTGTCATTCAAACTGGGAAAGAAAGGGCGAGAAAGGCAGGGCTCGAACCCACGCACTTCTCACACTTTGGACTGGCAGGCGAACGTCTTAACCACTCTGCCACCTTTCTTCCTAACAAGATTTCAAAAGATTCGTTGAAATCGGTTCAGTATATTTCCGAAATGTATCTACAGGACCAACTAAGGAACAGAGCAACAAACACTGGTTAAAAAAAAAAAAACCCTTTATGACGCAGGTGTACAAACTCACATCTGTACATCTGAGAAGTATGCCGGCAGCTTGAAGGGATCGAGCTTACAAGCCAAATCTCTGGCGATACAATTTGGATCAATGGAGGACGGGGCTGGGAGGGAAGGGGGGGTGGGGGGGGGGGGGGGGGGGGGGAGGAGGCGGGACTGTAGGCTTATCATCCTATGATTTCATGAAAGAGTTCACCATTTCTGGCAAGAAGATGAAGTCCCAAGACTCTGTACCGATGATAATGTACACCAGTTACGAAATGCCCAGTTTGAACTACAGAAATTATACATGTGCACAAAAACAGAGAGAGAGAGAGAGAGGAGAGAGAGAGAGGAGAGAGAGAGAGGAGAGAGAGAGAGAGCAGTAATAGGAAGGGAGGGAGGGTGGGTGGGGCATGGGAGAATTCGGGGAGGGGGGGGGGGGACATGAAGAATCCAGTCTCTCTTCCACCTTCTTTCCGTCGACAGTCAGTCGTCATCTTCGATTTCAACAAGATCAAGGTAAAAGTGCACTTCAAAGCTTCCCTTTTTGGGACCTCCGAGTCTAAACCTCCAGCCTCTATGGCGAAGACTGTGGCTTGGAAACCAGACTTTTCTCAAAGCAGCGGCGAGACTGGCCTACTTTTCAGTCATGTATACGTGTACTTTCTCCGTTCGGCTTTCGTACAAACAGTGGGGGGTCAATAAGAATATTAACAGTGTCAACCCATAACCAAAACTTGACAGTTTCAGGTTCTTCAAAGAGGCTTGTGAGTTACTCCACATGTGTTTCACCAGTCTTCTCTCCTCTCTCTCATCTCTCTCTCTTTTCTCTCTCTCTCTCTCTCTCTCTCTCTCTCTCAAGGCCACAATGCGTAGGGGTGACGGCTCAGTGAGTGAGAAATAAGACCACAAACACCCTGTCTCATAAGAACACGTATTGGCCTTGTTTAATTCCTGCATAAGAGGTGTCTCAGTGACACAGGTATACCACATACCAGCCTGCCTGCTCATGTAATGCAATTCTCATGCAGTACCGCCCAGGAGTGTACGGACTCGGAAACACATCATCTGAAAGCCGGTACACCTGTTAACACATGTGTATGTATGTATGTATGTATGTATGTATGTATGTATGTATGTATGTATGTATGTATGTATGTATGTATGTATGCATGCATGTATGTATGTATGTATGGTGTATGTGTGTATGTATGTGTGTATGTATGTATGTATGTTGTATGTATGTATGTATGTGTGTATGTGGGTGTGGGTGTGTATGTGTGTATGCATGTATGTATGTATGTATGTATGTATGTATGTATGTATGTATGTATGAATGAACGTCTGTCTGTATGCATGTATGTATGTATGTATGTATGTATGTATGTATCTATGTTTGTATGTATGTATGTATGTATGAATGAATGAATGTATTATATATATGTACGTATGTGGTGTACCTACATGCATACGTACATATACGTATGTATGTATGCATGTATGTATGCATGTATGTATGTATGTATGTATGTATGTATGTATGTATGTATGTATGTATGTATGTATGTATGAATGTATGTATGTATGTATGTATGTATGTACGTACGTACGTATGCATGTATGTATGTATCTATGTCTCTCTCTCTCTGTCTGTCTGTATACGTGTATGTATATCTTTTTCTGTCTGTCTGAATGTCTGTGTGTTTCCATTTTCCATGAGAGAGAGAGAGAGAGAGAGAGAGAAGAGAGAGAGAGAGAGAGAGAGAGAGAGAGAGAGAGAGAGAGGCGGACAGACAGACAGACAGACAGACAGACAGACAGACAGACAGACAGACAGAAGCAACAGGGGTTGAAAGCTTGAGCAACTCTGCCTTTGATTCAGATTCCTTCTGTTCAAATGCACTCCGTCTTCCACACAGACAAGATAAACGTTGATCTGTCAGGACTAGACAATGAAAGAGGAAATAAATGCACTCCGTCTTCCACACAGACAAGATAAACGTTGATCTGTCAGGACTAGACAATGAGAGAGGAAATAAATGCACTCCGTCTTCCACACAGACAAGATAAACGTTGATCTCTCAGGACTAGACAATGAGAAGGAAGTAAATCCACTCCGTCTTCCACACAGTCAAGATAAACGTTGATCTCTCAGGACTAGACAATGAGAGAGGAAATAAATGCACTCCGTCTTCCACACAGACAAGATACACGTTGATCTGTCAGGACTAGATAATGAGAGAGGAAATAAATGCACTCGCCTTCCACACAGACAAGATAAACGTTGATCTCTCAGGACTAGACAATGAGAGAGGAAATAAATCCACTCCGCCTTCCACACAGACAAGATAAACGTTGATCTCTCAGGACTAGACAATGAGAGAGGAAATAATCGACTCCGCCTTCCACACAGACAAGATAAACGTTGATCTCTCAGGACTAGACAATGAGAGAGGAAATAAATCCACTCCGCCTTCCACACAGACAGGATGAACATTGATCTCTCAGGACTAGACAATGAGAGAAGAAATATTTTCATTCTGTACTGCAGCTGTCCTCTCCCCTCCCACACCCCCTCCGACATCCCCTGCTTGCAACAACAAAAAAAGTAATGAACTGTCACTGGTCGACACTCTGTCAACACATTTTCCACACACATACACACACGCACTCTCTCTCTCTCTCTCTCTCTCTCTCTCTCTCTCTCTCTCCTCTCTCTCTCTCTCTCTCTCTCTCTCTCTCTCTCTGTTCTATGTTTGTCTGTCTGTCTCTCTGCTCTATGTCTGTCATTCTTCCAGGACTCCCTGTCTGTCTGTCTGTCTGTCTGTCTGTCTGTCTGTCTGTCTGTCTCTCTCTCTCTCTCTCTCTCTCTCCTCTCTCTCTCTCTCTCTCTCTGTCTGTCTTACTCTCCCCCCTCTCCGTCCATCTGTCTGTCTGTCTGTCTGATTGCCTGCCTGTTTGTTTTGCCTCTCTCTCTCTCTCTCTCTCTCTCTCTCTCTCTCTCTCTCTCTCTCTCTTCTCTCTCTCTCTCTTCTCTCTTCTCCTCTCTCTCTCTCTCTCTGTGTTGTGATGTGTGTTGTGTGTGTGTGTGTGTGTGTGTGTGTGTGTGTGCGTGTGTGTGTGTGTGAATTGAAAGAGTCATTAAATGTTTAAAGAATAATAAAGCAGCAGGAGTTGATTAGTAAGGAATTAATATATAAAGAATAGTGTTCCTTATATGACAAAGTTTTATTGTTTATTGTTTAATGTGTTTTGGATTCTGGTATTATACAGAGATGGGTGACAGTTAATTGAATCTAGCAAGAGATCAACAAATGCAAACTCAGAGGTATGTTGATTGTGTAGGTTAAACAAAAAAATTTATTCCAATTTAAGT
>CM031625.1:23214692-23219692 GCA_018398815.1 Conus ventricosus | reverse complement strand
CGTTATTTCCCTCTCAAGTGATTAGCAAGTGTACCATACGGATTACGAGGGTTTTTTCACACCACAAAAGCGGGACCCTGGTGTATTTCCGCTCGCTCGGGCGCGCGCGCGCGCACACACACACACACACACACAAAACACACACACCGCGCGCGCCCCCACGCGCGCGCGCGCACATGCACCCCATCCCCCCCCCCCCCCCCACACACACCAGTAAGCAACACCCCCTCTCCCCGAAAAAAAAACCAACAAAAAAAAAACCATCACCACCAACGACAACGACAACACAAACTACGACAGGCGTCATTAGTGAGTCTGCAGGGCGCTTTGATTTAAAGCAGAGGAGGTGGGGGGTGGGGGGTGGGCGTAACGAGAGGAGCTGAACTTTTCAGTTTGCAGCTTATGGGCTTGATTCAGATGCATTTGGTACCGCGTGTCGCGCATTACACTATATTTCTTTTCCCTCCAGGAATTGCTAACTATGAAGATGTTTCTGTCTGTTCGTTTTTGGTAAACGTTTATATTCGGTTGTTTCGTGTTGGATTTACATTAGTTGGGTTAATTCTAAATGTTTGATTTCGACTACTTACGCAGCGAAAGGACTTATCACCACGAACACTCAAGACCAGCCAGCAATTTTCACATCAGAACCAAAAACAAAATTCCATTTGCTGCTTTTAGATTAGTCAGTACTGATTATATTATATTATAATAGCGACCAATATTCGCCCCAAGACTCAGCAGCAATGTTGATGCCTTAAACAGTCACCCAGCAGGTATTTCAACAACCAGCAGCAGCATTTTAGTGATGATTACGGACTCTTTTTATCAGCAGATACTAGTCAACGAGCGTTTTTATTTCGTAATGATTATGACAATTAAACAGCAACTATTGAGCCACCCAGAGACGCCATCATTTTTGTGACGATTTCGACTGTATATGGAGCGCAAAGATACAGAGAACACCAAAACTAACAAGATCAAGTAGGGTAACTCTAGTCACATGATGAAAGTAGACGCCCAGACTCGAAACGCCGCTTACGACACCGAATCACCTGCCGAAAGGGAACAACACAGAGCTGATGACAACACAGAGCATGATGACAACACAGAGCTTGTTGGACACAACAGAGCATGATGACCACACAGAGCATCCCGGTTTGGAGTTATGCACGATTTATTTACATCATGGGAGCAAGAGTTACCTCACTTGTTTGTGATTATTTCTATATGTTTTATCGTTCCATGCCTAATTAACAGGATTTCCAACGAAATGAAATTCTCTCACGCGGAAGGGGCAAAAAAAAAAATAGGGGCTACAAAATGACAGGGGAGGGGGGGGGGGGGGGAGCTACTTCTAATCATGTCCCCGGATCTCGTGTGTCCCTTCCCTCTCAAGGTTGTTTCCTACAGATTACCACCGCTCTCACAGACCACAATAGAAGGCCCCTGGTGGAGAGTTTCAACACACACACACACACACACACACCACAGCACACGCACACGCCACACACCCACGCACACACACACACACAAATACAACACACATGCACGCGCGCCGCGCTCACACGCACTCACACACGCACGCGCGCACACACACACACACACACACAAACACAACACACTCACAACACACAACACACACACACAACCACACACACACAGAGATCAAGAAACAGGCAAATCTAGAAGAAAACAAATAACAACGGAAAACCAACACCGATATCATGGAGTCAGCATGGTGCCTCATTTGAAACTCGCGGTGGGAGGGGGGGTGGGGGGGCGGGGGGGGGGGGGTCAGAGTGGCTGAACTTTTCAATTTGTCGGTTAGTGTTGTGTTGGAATGCGATACGGGGAGGGGGGGGGGGGGGGGGGGAGGGGTGGGTGGAGGGGGCTATCTGGCACTAAAATATTCTTTTCCAAATTGTAAACTTTGTAGATTGTATGTGTGTTTGTTATCTTTTCTCTTTTGATTATTTGTTGTTGTAACAGTTACTTCTCGTTGTGCTGTGTGTGTGTGTGTGTGTGGTGTGATGTGTGTGTGTGGGTGTGTGTGTGTGGTGTGTTGTGCTCGTTTGTGTGTGGTTAACTTTAACGCAAGTCCATCAGAATTTGCATCGATTAATTCTGTAAGATGTGTTACCATCAAATCAACCTGTCTGTCTGCTGTCTCTCTGTCTCTCCGTTCCCACCTCTCCTGCGGGCCCATGTCTCTGCCTGTCTGCATGCTGTCTGCTGCCTGTCTGCCTGCCTGTCGGTCTGGCTGTATGTCTGTCTGTCTGTCATGACTGTCTGTCTGTTCGTTGTCTGTCTTGTCTGCTCTGTCTGTCTCTCTCATCTTCTCTCTCTCTCTCCTCTCTCTCTCTCTATCTCTTCTCTCTCTTCTCTGCCCTCCTCTTCTCCTCGTTCAATTCCGTCCATCACTTGTTTTAAGGTTTCCGTGTCCATAAGCCCCTAGTGTATGTATGTGTCCTTTGATGGTATTCGTCTCTTTTCTCTGTTTGCCATGACCGTTTTCTCTGTTTTGCATGTACCGTCGTTTCTGTTTGCCATGACAGTCAGATTCTCTGTTGCCATGACCGTTACTGTATGCCAGGACAGATACTCTGCGCGCCCTGACAGTTTCTCTGCTCGCATGGCAGTTTCTTTGTTTGCCATGACAGTTTCTCTGATCTTGCCATGACAGTTTCTTTGTTTGCCCTTGAAGTTTCTCTGTTTGCGTGACGTTTCTCTCTGTTTGCCATGGGACAGTTTCTCTCAGGTTGCCATGACAGTTTCTCTGTTTGCCATGACAGTTTCTCTCTGTTTGCCCTGACCAGTTTTTCTCTGTTTGCTATGGAACAGTTTCTTCTGTTTGCAGGACAGTTTCTCTCTGTTTGCCCATGACAGTTTTCTCAGTTTGCCATGACAGTTTTCTGTTTGCATGACAGTTTCCTCAGTTTGCCATGACAGTTCTACTGCTCGCTCTGACAGTATCTTAGTGTGCCCATGACAGTTTCTCTGTTTGCCATGACAGTTTCTCTGGTTTAGCCATGACTGTTTCTCTGTTTGCCATGAGCGGTTTTCTCTGTTGCCATGACAGTTTCCTCTGTTTGCATGACAGTTATCTCTGTTTGCCATGACAGTTTCTCTGTTTTGCCATGGCAGTATCTTGTTTGCCATGACCGGTTTCTTGGTTTGCCATGACAGTGTCTCTCTGTTTGCCATGGACAGTTTCTCTCTGTTTGCCATGCACTTTCTCTTGTTTGCCATGCCAGTCTCTCTCTGTTGCCAGACAGTTTCTCTGCTCGTATGACTGTTTTCTCTATTTTCTTGTTTGCCTGAACAGTTTCTCTGTTTGCCTGACCAGGTTCTCTGTTTGCCGTGACAGATTTTCTGTTGCCATGACAGATTTTCTGTTTGCCATGACAGTTTCTCTGCTTGCTATGACAGTCTCTTGGCGCGCTATGACTGTTTCTTAGATTTGCATGACAGTTTCTCAGGTTCGCATGCGGTTTCTCTGTTTGCCATGACAGGTTTCTCAGTTTGACATGACAGTTTCTTTGTTTGCCATTGACAGTTTCTCTCTGTTTGCCATGACCAGTTTTCTCTCTGTGGCCATGCGGTTTTTCTTTATTTTGCCATGAAGTTTCTCTGATGCCATGACAGTTTCTCTCTGTTTTTTGTGCCATGACAGGTTCTTCTGTTTGCCATGACAGTTTGATCCTTCTGTTTGCCATGTCAGATTCTCTGTTGCATGACAGTTTCTCTCTGTTTGCCATGACAGTTTCTCTGTTGCATGAAGGTTTCTCTGTTGGCAGGACAGTATAGGGACAAAGCCAGCCGAGACGACTGGCAGCTTCACATAAACTTTTAACAGAAAAGTTACAAAGGATGGAGGGCGTTGGGGAGGTGGGAATGAGGGGGGGGGGGGGGGGGTGTGGGGGGAATTGGTGGGCTTGGGGGGGGGAGAGAAAATGGTCTAACCTAAATTGAAAAGATTAATTAATTTAATGTTGTATCTTAATATTCCGTTCTTTTGTCAATAGATATGTTATAGGTGAGAGTTGATTGGCGACTGGCTGAAACTGTAAAGCCGTCTTGCGTTGGTAGAAAAAAAACAACCTTTCGGCCTTCACCTGCTTAGGGGTATTTCCTGTTGCCCGGAGTATGTCTGGACGCTACACAGTCAGTGTACCCTGACATAGACCATGTTAGGGTAGTCTGTTCTGCCCGAGTCTGGTCTGAACCTACACAGTCAGAGTCCATGACATAGGGACGTCGAAGGGAAAAACATCTAAATTAGATGTGTGTATGGAATGGGTTACTGGCGTGGGGGGGGGGCGGGAGGATGCAAAATGATATGTGGAGCAGGACGGTGGGATGAAGGATGAGTGGGAGGGCGGAGGTAGGCGGAAAGGTGGGGGCGGGGGGGGGGGGGGGGGCTGGAAGGGGAGAAGGATGGTGTTGGTGGTAGACAAGAGAGGGAGGGGGTCGTTTTTCTCGACGACTTGAGCTTGTTTCTTTTTCCCTCTCAGGTTGTTTGCACGTTATTTTGTTTTTTTTTTATTATTTTGTGTGTTTACAGATTACGGCTTTGTCAGAAACAAGAATTGGACGTTAAAACACACACACACACTCACAACCCCCCCCAACACACACAACACACACACCAGCTCGCACGCACGCACGACGCCACCCACGCATGCACGCAACGCAAGCACGCACGCACGCAGCACACATACACACACTCACACACACACACACACAACACACTTTCTCTCTCTCACACTGGACAGACAGGCAACACAGCACACACACACACACAACACAACACACACACACAACACACACAACAACACACACACGCGGAACGAAGTCACAACAACACACACACACACACACATATATATACACACACCACACACCAAAACACAACACATCACAACACACACACACACACACACACACACACACCACCAATCCCACCAACGGCTCCACACCATCCGACCTCACCACAC
>CM031625.1:23199692-23204692 GCA_018398815.1 Conus ventricosus | reverse complement strand
TTTACATACAAATTCAACCACACACCTACACATTGCACTCGTATATTTACAAGGTATACAATGTCTCTTTCCTACCAAATTATTCCTACATTCTTACACATAACATATGCATCTTATTTTTTCTTGCGCTACAACTCATGGCGTGACTTAATCGTCAATCAACAACCACATCAACTCCAAAATTTTGTTTTGCATCTTCCCCGGCTCATTCGATGTGCGCATCGCCACAACTTCTTTGATGCCGCTTTTAGACCAACGCAAAATATTGGAACTATTGAAAAGGAATCCTTCCTTCCCTTCCTTTGCTGCTGATCCAGACTTAAAGTCCCGTGCTGCGTGGTAGTCGCTGATGATCGTTATAAGCGATTTGGCATTGTCGGAAAGGTGGAGACACACTCGCCCGGTTTCAGAATCAATCACCAGAATACAACAGTCCGTCGACAAGATCCGCGTTCACTACTCCAATCCCCCCCCCCCCCCCCTTACCCGCCTCCCCCTCCCCCCCTCTCAGAATTTCACATTAGCGCGTATCCAGTCAATAGAGTGTGTTCAAATTTCCCCGCACTTTTCTTGTACTTGGCTCTCGTTGTTAGCGCTAGCTCCGCGTGAATTCGTCGCTGGATGAGTGTGGCGGTCATTCACTCTAGTTCAGCAATAGAGTCATTGTTGTCGACAGTAAGGGGGTTAAGTAGGTGGCCCGGGTTTTTGTTGGATCCCAACAGGAATGACTGAACACCATGGAAGAGACTCAGCAGCAGTGCAGCGTCTCCTCCGGTGGGTTGCCACATGAAGACATGACATGACCACCACTCTGTCGTGCGTGGGCTGTGTCAGTACGATTCTGGGTGTGATTCTGTGCATGGGGGGATCTGAAACGAGCGGAAAGAATGCGTGGAGATAATGAGCGTGGACAGTGAGCCGGACACTGAGCCAGTAAACTGAGCGGAAAGAATGCGTGGAGATAATGAGCGTGGACATTGAGCCGGACACTGAGCCAGTAAACTGAGCGGAAAGAATGCGTGGAGATAATGAGCGTGGACATTGAGCCGGACACTGAGCCAGTAAACTGAGCGGAAAGAATGCGTGGAGATAATGAGCGTGGACATTGAGCCAGTAAACTGAGCGGAAAGAATGCGTGGAGATAATGAGCGTGGACATTGAGCCGGACACTGAGCCAGTAAACTGAGCGGAAAGAATGCGTGGAGATAATGAGCGTGAACACTGAGCCAGTAAACTGAGCGGAAAGAATGCGTGGAGATAATGAGCGTGGACATTGAGCCAGTAAACTGAGCGGAAAGAATGCGTGAAGATAATGAGCGTGGACATTGAGCCAGTAAACTGAGCGGAAAGAATGCGTGAAGATAATGAGCGTGGACATTGAGCCGACAAAATGAGCGCAAAGAATGCATGGAGATAATGAGCGTGGACATTGAGCCAGTAAACTGAGCGAAAAGAATGCGTGGAGATAATGAGCGTGGACATTGAGCCAGTAAACTGAGCGGAAAGAATGCATGGAGATAATGAGTGTGGACATTGAGCCAGTAAACTGAGCGGAAAGAATGCGTGGAGATAATGAGCGTGGACATTGAGCCAGTAAACTGAGCGGAAAGAATGCGTGGTGATAATGAGCGTGGACATTGAGCCAGTAAACTGAGCGGAAAGAATGCGTGGAGATAATGAGCGTGGACATTGAGCCGACAAAATGAGCGGAAAGAATGCGTGGAGATAATGAGCGTGGACATTGAGCCGACAAAATGAGCGGAAAGAATGCGTGGAGATAATGTGCGTGGACATTGAGCCAGTAAACTGAGCGGAAAGAATGCGTGGAGATAATGAGCGTGGACATTGAGCCGACAAAATGAGCGCAAAGAATGCGTGGAGATAATGAGCGTGGACATTGAGCCAGTAAACTGAGCAGAAAGAATGCGTGGAGATAATGAGCGTGTACATTGAGCTGACAAAATGAGCGGAAAGAATGCGTGGAGATAATGAGCGTGGACATTGAGCCAGTAAACTGAGTGGAAAGAATGCATGGAGATAATGAGTGTGGACATTGAGCCAGTAAACTGAGCGGAAAGAATGCGTGGAGATAATGAGCGTGGACATTGAGCCAGTAAACTGAGCGGAAAGAATGTGTGGAGATAATGAGCTTGGACATTGAGCCGACAAAATAAGCGGAAAGAATGCGTGGAGATAATGAGCGTGGACATTGAGCCAGTAAACTGAGCGGAAAGAATGCGTGGAGATGATGAGCGTGGACATTGAGCCAGCAAACTGAGCGGAAAGAATGCGTGGAGATAATGAGCGTGGACATTGAGCCAGTAAACTGAGTGGAAAGAATGCGTGGAGATAATGAGCGTGGACATTGAGCCAGTAAACTGAGCGGAAAGAATGCGTGGTGATAATGAGTGTGGACAATGAGCAAGTAAAACGAGCGGAAAGAATGCGTGGAGATAATGAGCGTGGACAATGAGCCAGTAAACTGAGCGGAAAGAATGCGTGGAGATAATGAGTGTGGACAATGAGCCAGTAAACTGAGCGGAAAGAATGCGTGGAGATAATGAGTGTGGACAATGAGCAAGTAAAACGAGCGGAAAGAATGCGTGGAGATAATGAGTGTGGACAATGAGCCAGTAAACTGAGTGGAAAGAATGCGTGGAGATAATGAGCGTGGACATTGAGCCAGTAAACTGAGCGGAAAGAATGCGTGGAGATAATGAGCGTGGACATTGAGCCAGTAAACTGAGTGGAAAGAATGCGTGGAGATAATGAGCGTGGACATTGAGCCAGTAAACTGAGCGGAAAGAATGCGTAGAGATAATGAGCGTGGACATTGAGCCAGTAAACTGAGCGGAAAGAATGCATGGAGATAATGAGCGTGGACATTGAGCCAGTAAACTGAGCGGAAAGAATGCGTGGAGATAATGAGCGTGGACATTGAGCCGGCAAACTGAGCGGAAAGAATGCGTGGAGATAATGAGCGTGGACATTGAGCCGGCAAAATGAGCGGAAAGAATGCATGGAGATAATGAGCGTGGACATTGAGCCAGTAAACTGAGCGGAAAGAATGCGTGGAGATAATGAGCGTGGACATTGAGCCGGCAAAATGAGCGGAAAGAATGCGTGGAGATAATGAGTGTGGACATTGAGCCGACAAAATATGCGGAAAGAATGCGTGGAGATAATGAGCGTGGACATTGAGCCAGTAAACTGAGCGGAAAGAATGCGTGGAGATGATGAGCGTGGACATTGAGCTGACAAAATGAGCGGAAAGAATGCGTGGAGATAATGAGCGTGGACATTGAGCCAGTAAACTGAGCGGAAAGAATGCGTGGAGATAATGAGCGTGGACATGAGCCGACAAAATGAGCGGAAAGAATGCGTGGAGATAATGAGCGTGAACATTGAGCCAGTAAACTGAGCGGAAAGAATGCGTGGAGATAATGAGCGTGGACATTGAGCCAGTAAACTGAGCGGAAAGAATGCGTGGAGATAATGAGCGTGGACATTGAGCCAGTAAACTGAGCGGAAAGAATGCGTGGAGATAATGAGCGTGGACATTGAGCCGACAAAATGAGCGGAAAGAATGCGTGGAGATAATGAGCGTGGACATTGAGCCAGTAAACTGAGCAGAAAGAATGCGTGGAGATGATGAGCGTGGACAATGAGCCAGTAAACTGAGCGGAAAGAATGCGTGGAGATAATGAGCGTGGACATTGAGCCAGTAAACTGAGCGGAAAGAATGCGTGGAGATAATGAGCGTGGACATTGAGCCGACAAAATGAGCAGAAAGAATGCGTGGAGATAATGAGCGTGGACATTGAGCCAGTAAACTGAGCGGAAAGAATGCGTGGAGATAATGAGCGTGGACATTGAGCCGACAAAATGAGCGGAAAGAATGCGTGGAGATAATGAGCGTGGACATTGAGCTAGTAAAACTGAGCGGAAAGAATGCGTGGAGATAATGAGCGTGGACATTGAGCCAGTAAACTGAGCGGAAAGAATGCGTGGAGATAATGAGCGTGGACATTGAGCTGACAAAATGAGCGGAAAGAATGCGTGGAGATAATGAGCGTGGACATTGAGCCAGTAAACTGAGGCGGAAAGAATGCGTGGAGATGATGAGCGTGGACAATGAGCCAGTAAACTGAGCGGAAAGAATGCGTGGAGATAATGAGCGTGGACATTGAGCCAGTAAACTGAGCGGAAAAAATGCGTGGAGATAATGAGCGTGGACATTGAGCCGACAAAATGAGCGGAAAGAATGCGTGGAGATAATGAGCGTGGCCATTGAGCCGACAAAATGAGCGGAAAGAATGCGTGGTGATAATGAGTGTGGACAATGAGCAAGTAAAACGAGCGGAAAGAATGCGTGGAGATAATGAGTGTGGACAATGAGCAAGTAAAACGAGCGGAAAGAATGCGTGGAGATAATGAGTGTGGACAATGAGCAAGTAAAACGAGCGGAAAGAATGCGTGGAGATAATGAGTGTGGACAATGAGCCAGTAAAACGAGCGGAAAGAATGCGTGGAGATAATGAGTGTGGACAATGAGCAAGTAAAACGAGCGGAAAGGATGACGAGGAATACTAGGTACATACAATGAACAAAAAAAAAAAAAAAGGAAAAAAAAAAAGGGCGGGACTAAGAAACAGGAATGACGAGTGGGAGTAATGAGAGGAAATGCCAATCGGGGAAAAAATGAGGGGAAATAATGAATGGGAATAATGAAAGGAATCGCTGAGCGGAAAAAATAAGGTGGGGTAATAACGAGTGGAATCCTGAGTATTGAGATGAGACGATGAGCGGGAATACTGAGCGAAAATGCTGAGCGGGAGAACAAGTGAGCGGGATTAACGAGGGCAGTAACGAGCGGGAAATGAGCGGGAATAATGTCATAACGTCTGAGAGAAATAAACAAGAAGAAGGAGCAGCCATAATGAGCGGGCACAATCAGTGGGTATAATGAGCGGGGATTATGAATGGGAATAATAAGTGAG
>CM031625.1:23177192-23194692 GCA_018398815.1 Conus ventricosus | reverse complement strand
TTCAGAGTATGATGAATGTGGTATTGTGTTCACTTATGGTTTTGCTTAAACACTTTGTTTACGCGGACTATTTTTAAAGGCGAGTATATATAGCTCAAGGTTGGGTATATCTAATCCTCTCTTCCACACCTCTTATGGCAGGTATTTTCTTTCTTTTTTTTTTCTAAAAGTTTTAAGTTACCAGATAACTTGGAACACGTATTTTATAGCACAGTTACCCTGGAATCAGAGGGACTGGGTTGGGGAATCTACAGTAAACTGATTTTGATTGCTCTGCCGTTCAACCTGGAGGTGTTATTACTCTTCTGGCCATATGTTTCAAACAGATTTCTTTCTTTAATTCATAGTGAATCTGACAAACTACTGAATAGTCACAGTCCTAGAATGTTCTTTATTTTAGGGGTCTATTCCATTTCCAGTAAAGTAAACACATATTCATAGATTTTTTACATTTCTAAACCTAACCAAATATTTATCTCTTTTTTTTTTCCCATAGGTAAAGTCTGGATGATTGCATAGACTCATGAAGGTTTGTAAACAACATTTAATGTGGCTTCATGTCTCTTTTCAGTGTAAATGTGATGTAGCCTGCAAAACCATGGAATCTGTATTTGTCATTTGTATGTTTTAGTATCTTGATTTCACTTTATTTTCGTGCAAGGTACTTCAGCACACTGAAAGAGTAGATAGGGCGATAAAGGATCTCCTTTCTGGCAGACTCTTTCATTAGAAAAAAAAAAAAGATGTTTTCCTGCTCACTACCACATAAGGCTTCATCTTTTAATTAAAAAGATAATATCCATTGTTGTATTCCTTTTTCCATAGCCGACAGCTTTTAAAACTTTACATATTTTTGACTAATCGACTAAATGAAAAGCGTCACTTGAAATCGACAAAAATTAATAACCCAGGTAAACGACTCACCTTTAAATAATGAATTAAATTTATATCTCTGGGATCAAATCCACCTGATCTTCATTTAGTAGTTATGGTAACATATTTTGCATTCTGTGGGCAAATGCAGGTTGAGGCAAATTTTTATGTTACATTATGAAAGAAAATAAGCATCCAGTTCTTCAAGTATTCTTTAGGCTTCTCTCCTCTTTGTAGACAAAAAATGTTCTACCTTCTTTCTGCGTCATTGAAATTGCATCTTTATTGCATCCTTTCTTTAAAGAACGGACAGGGAAATCTGATCGTCTCCATAAGAAGTATTTTAAAAAGTTTACCAAGTTGTCTGCTTCAGGACTTTTAAAATTCCTCATATTCTTTACGACTTTGGTGGCTTTATGTAACCTGTTTGTTCCTTCTCCCTTTGGTTCGTTCAGTCTTCTTCACTTGTCACTTCTTTGTTCAGTTATCGACGATTGATAATTCGTTATCAATCATTGTTGTTTATGATCATCATCGTCATCATCATCATCATCATCATCATCATCATCATCATCATCATCATCATCATCATCATCATCATCGTCACATCATCATCATCATCATCATCATCATCATCATCATCATCATCATCATCATCATCATCTTTATGCACAACAACAACGACAACGACGACGACAATAACAACAACGATAATAATAATGATGTTGATAATGATGATAATGATGATAATAACACCACCACTACTACTGATGATGGTGACGATGATGATGAGGATGATATCATGATGATGATTAGTTGACGATTATTATTATTATCATTATTTATTATTATTATTATTATTATTGTTATTATTGTCATATTATTATTGTTATTATCATTTTAATGATTATTATCACTATTATTTTCATCATTATCATTGTTATTATTGTTATCGTGTGTGTGTGTGTATTTGTTTACTTATTTGTCTATGTGTTTATAAATCTTGACAAAGGGCTACAGACTTACTGGGAACTTCGCAATAACTTTCATGGAGGAAGGAGACTGATGATGCAGGTCTTTGGCTCGGACTCCTTTTAGGGAGAGGGGAAGGGGGGGTGCATCAGGAGGGCGGGTGGAGATGGTGGGAAAGGGGAAGAAACCGGGAGGGGCGGGGGGGGGGGGGGGGGAGGGGGCTGAAGATGGGGATGGGGGTTGGCAGAAGAGTTTATGTGCGCGTGGCAAGGAAGAGAGGACAGATGAGAACCGATGGGGGTACGGAAGGATGTGGGGGGTGGGGGGTAGGGGTAGGGGTGGGAGAGCAGAGAGCAGGCTAGGAAAGGAATGCGCCTTCTAAATCACTTGGTTTATAGGTTGGTTCCAATCTCCCCCAATTTACTGCCGCGAAGAGAATGGTTGCGGGGTTTTTTTTTTCACTTTTTTTTTCTTTAAAAAAAAACGTTTTCAATAGCCTCGATCATCATTCATTTTATTAATTGGTGGCAAGCCGAAGGAAGAGAGAGAGAGGGGGGGAGGGAGAGAGAGAGAGAGAGAGAGAGAGGAGAGAGAGAGAGAGTAGAGAGAGAGAGAGACAGACAGAGACAGAGACAGAGAGACAGACAAACAGAGGAGAGAGAGAGAGAGAGAGAGAGAGACAGACAGACAGACAGACAGACAGACACAGAGAGGCAGAGACAGAGACAGAGACGGAGACGGAGACAGAGAGATAGCGACAGGGATCAGATGCATATAACTAATTAATGTAACAGGCCATGACAGCTAATTAAGATCTGTGTAAGGATAGAAAATACCGTAATCACGACACAATCATGTTACAGAGCGAAATGTGAGTCATAAACATTCTCAAGAGGTTGCTATTCATCTATATTCCTCTATATTCAAAGGATTTGTATATCTTCATCCTATTAGTTTCTAATTCTTCTTCTTCTTCTTCTTCTTCTTCTTCTTCTTCTTCTTTTCTTCTTCTTCTTCTTCGAGGAGAGAGAGAGAGAGAGAGAGAGAGAGAGAGAGAGAGAGAGAGAGAGAGAGAGAGAGAGAGAGAGAGAAACGGGTGAGTTGATTTTAACGTGGTGACAGCCCTGATGTGGCCCTTTGCGGTCGGCTGGGCTATAAGCAACATTATCTTATCTTATCTTATCTTCTTCTTCTTCTTCTTCTTCTTCTTCTTCTTCTTCTTCTTCTTCTTCGAGAGAGAGAGAGAGAGAGAGAAGAGAGAGAGAGAGAGAGAGAGAGGGGAGAGAGAGAGAGAGAGAGAGAGAGAGAGAGAGAGAGAGAAGAGAGAGAGAGAGAGAAAGAGAGAGAGAGAGAGAGGGAGAGATAGAGAGGGAGAGAGAGAGACAGACAGACAGACAGACAGGACAGGACAGACTTTGAACGAGATTTGTTGAAATTTCAAAATAACAAGTTGAATTCTTAACCTGCTCTTCCATCAAATTTGAAAATAAACCAAACAAGCAACAAATTCAAACCGGAAGTTACGTGCTAACACCTTCCCTTCTCTTTTCTGACACTGTCTCTTTGACTCTCCATTTTTTCCTGTTAAACTTATGTTTGTCTCTCTCTATTCTCCAGATCCGCACCAAAAGTTGTTAGGTTCGCCCCTTGGCTATATTTTATCTTTTCGTCAGGACTCGTTAAAATCGGCTCGGTAGTGTTTGCGTAATAGTGGTGTCAGACAAACAAACAAACAAGCAGACAGACAGACAAATATAAACATAAACCTTCTTGGATGCCAAAACCTCTCCGAATGGACGGAAGGTTATTGACACCATAAAGTCATAATTCCTTTGTCTTGATACAAACAGTGCTTTTTTTTTCCATACAGTGAATGATGATTACTGTTTTAGTGGACACACACACACCAACACACACACCACACACACACACACACACACACACACACACACACACACACACACACACACACACACCTTTGATAGAAGAAAACATATGAATTACAGATACAACATGTGTCTACATATACATTATCCAGTACATTTATGTTGCATTGTAATTTTTCTTTAGTGTCAACGTTTTCTTTTCTTCTCATTCATACCGCGCACGCACGCACGTGCGCACGCACGCATTGGGTTTATCAAATTTTTTTAAAGGCATGTTAGCGAATTTCATAATATACTGAAAAAAATACAAACTTTATGGGTCATTTGGACACTGAAATCTTGATTCCAGCGAAATTGAACGACTTGAATAATCAACAAAAATGCACTTAAAAATCGCATCGATATGCATTGATTTTTCATTTATAAATCAATTATGTAAGAAGTGAAGAATATCATACAAATCTTCCGATCATACACAAAATATGGAGCGACCTATCATGGAGCTTGGCAGTTGGTAATCCCACGCACGCACGCACGTACGCACGCACGCACTCTCTCTCTCCTCTCTCTCTCACCCACTCACACACACACACACACACACACACACACACCACACACACACACACACACACACACACACACACACGCAACTTGCTTTCGAAGGAAGCTGGAAGTACAAATAATTTGTCAAAGTCCCAAAGGTAAATTTGCCATGAAAACTACATTGTTTATTGTTGAATCTAGGAAAGTAACATGTTCATTTGGTGAAAGCTAAATGGGTTCTGATTGTCGCTTTCTTTCTTTCTTTCTTTCTTCCTTCCTTTCTTTCTGTGTCTCTTTCTTTCTTTTCTTTTCTTATTTTTCTTAAAGGTTAATCAGACGTCGATTATTCCAATTCTTCTGATATTTTGGGCAAATGGATGGCACAGACTCATTGCACTGCATTACATAGCGAATGCGGGTGTACGAACAGAGAGAGAAGAGAGAGAGAGAGAGAGAGAGAGAGAGAGAGGAGAGAGAGAGAGAGAGAGAGAGAGAGAGAGAGAGAAAGAAGAGAGAGAGAGAGAGAGAGAGAGGAGAGAGAGAGAGATAGAGAGAGAGAGAGGAGAGAGAGAGAGAGAGAGAGAGAGAGAGAGGCGGACAGACAGACAGACAGACAGACAGACAGACACACACACACACACACAACACACAACACACACACACACACACACACACAACACGCACGCACGCACGACGCACACGCACACGCACACGCACACACACAACACACACACACACACACACACAGAGTTCCTTTCCTTTCTTTTCTTTTCTCTTCTTTTCTCTTCTTTCTTTTTCTTTCATTTTTCAGATATTAGAATGCAGATGTAACATTTTTTATTTGTCTTTTCAGCTCTCATGAAATCTTTTGCCTCATTTTATGTGCCAATAATTGTAGGTAATGAAAAATGTCAGTCTAGGCTAGGAGTGTGGACATATGTTGCTGCGTAAAAAAACACGTAAGTAATGAAAAATGTCAATCTAGGCAAGGAGTGTGGACATATGTTACTATGTAATTGGATCAATATGGCTGCCAAACAATAAATGAACACCGAAGTGAAGTGTGGTTAAATAATTTTGACGAGAGGATTTTAAGAATTTTTTTTTTTTTTTTTTTGGCGGGAGGGGGAGGGGTTGGGGGTCATACATTCCTTACAATCATTGATAAACTCATGGCTCTGATACAGCTATAAACTGTGTCAAAAACAGGATAACTGACCGTAAATTATAATCCGTTGTTGTGTGAATCGTCGTGTCACACTGGGTGTAGAGTCGCATGTGTGCGTTCTTCTTCTTTTCTTTGAGTGTCCACCTTCATCGAGTTGAAGATTCTGACACTTGCGTGTGTATGACCGTTTTTTATCCCGCCATATAAGGCAGCCAAACTCCAACTTCGGGGAAGGTGCATGCTATGTGTAGCGTGTCATCCATACCAACGGCCAATACTGGCCTTCTCTTCCGAAAGTGCGTTCACACAACATCTACGAACACAGCTTGTGCGTTCAAAAATATTTAATAAATCAAACTGAGTTTGAAAAAAATGTACAAGCTAAAAACAATATGTTGATCGTTCGTGGGCTTCCGTCGTCGTTGTTATGTTCCAAGGGCAATGTCCAGAACGAGGCTTAATTTAAATGTCTATTGACACAAATCAGGGCTAACCTACGTAGACAATTACATTGGGGTAGAATACTGTAGAAAGACAAAGCAGGATCTTACAGTTGTAGCTTCAGTCCTCGCTGCCTGATGTCACAACCGGGTTCCATGGTAGGATTTCCCTTAGTGTTAGGGTCTATTATAGAATTCTCATTGAAACGAACACACTTTTCCTTCAGTAGCAATCAGTCCACAGTGACTTATTTGCGTCAAAAATGGCATTTTGGCATTGAAAACCATTAGACACATGATAGGACAAGGCGTTTTGGCAGTTAGAATCCTTTCAGATCACTCGTTCATGGACATTGTGTGTGTGTGTGTGTGTGTGTGTGTGTGTGTGTGTGTGTGTGTGTGTGTGTGGTGTGTGTGTGTGTGTGTGTGTGTGTGTGCGCGCGTGCGCGCTCGCGCGCGCGCGCGCGCGCGCGCTTGCGTATGAATTTTTTCTCTTCTGTCGTTTCAAACCTTGGAACCAAAAAGAAAAAAAAATAATAGATATAAAATATAAAACTTCATATTTTACTCATGGCTTGGCTTAATTTCTCAAGTGCTGACGGGCTGTTGACCAATAACTTTGGAAAAGTTTATTTTCTTGCTCAAATTGCGGCCAGAGTTGGGGGCATTACCGTCCCAAAGTCATAATCGTCCTGTTTTCTCCCAGAAAATGCCAGAGGTAAGGAAAAGTTGACTCAGACCTGCTGGCCCCAAACGTATAGCTATTTTCCCCCCTTCTATTTCTTACATTTTTTTTCTTTCTTTCTTTCTTTCTTTCTTTCTTTCTTTTTCGGTGTTGTCTGTCCCCTAGGCGTACAATTTGTGGGTTGAGATTGAAAGATGGTGCGGCAACTTGGAAGACCTGGAATCTAGTTCGAAGATAAGCTCTCTGTGTGTTTAGTGCTTTGAGTGGTTCCGTGATTATGAATCGAGAGAGAGAAGAGAGAGAGAGAGAGAGAGAGAGAGAGAGAGAGAGAGATGGCGTGTGTGTGTGTGGTGTGTGTGTGTGTGTGTGTGTGTGTGTGTGTGTGTGTGTTGTGTGTGTGTGTGTGTGTGTGTGTGTGTGAACTGGCCTGACCTACATCATTAAAGAGGGATTACCTACCAGTCAACAACCTGATGTGTGGTGTGTGTGTGTGTTTGTGCGTGTGCGTGCGTGCGTGCGTGCGTGCGTGCGTGCTTGCGTGTGTATGTGTGTGTGTGTGTGTGTGGTGTGTGTGTGTGTGTGTGTGTGTGTGTGTGTGAACTGGCCAAACCTACATCTATAGAGTGGGATTACCAAACATTACAGATATTCGTATCCAATACTACTTCTGAATGTATAATGTGCATTTCGTCTTCTTTTTATCTGAGTGTCATGCCCGATATTAACTGTTAGCTATCGAAGATACAACACGGACGTTTTACCAGCAGAACAAAACAAACAAACAAATTATCACAAAGTCAAGGGCATTTTTGGCATAATCGGGATATTGGTGTCGGTCAGAGTTTACAGTTTATTAGAAGTGTTGCCATTGAAAATTAAAAAAACAACAACAAAAACTATGATTTTTTTTTTCTCTTCGTCTTCCTACCCCACCCCCTAATTGTCCAAGCCCTCCATCCCACTACGCTCCCATTTTACTTCCTCCATCCCTCGCATCCTCTCTCCCCTCCCCCATGGCCAATACCCTCTGTCTATCACCACCCTGTCTACTTCCTTTCGTGTCGTCTATCATCTCAATTTTAATTCCACTTCAAGTAAAAATCCAGTCACACACACGCACATCTCCTCTCTTCTCTCTCTCTCTCTCTTTCCTCACGTGCACACACACACACACACACACACACACACACACACACACACACACACACACACACACACACACACACATCAGACGAGATGGGTTGAGGGGGCAGGAGTTGGTGGGATGGGGTCTAAGCGGGTGGTGTGTGTGTGTGGGGGGGGGGGGGGGGGGGAGGGGGGGGGACTCTAATTCCCACGTGAGGAGCGGGTTGAGGGGATGATACCCATTCCCAAAAAAAAAAACTACAACACACTAGGAATTAAATGGTGACGAGGGGAGAAGCGCGAGGACGGGTGTAGGAGGGGGGGGGGGAGGGGGGGGGGGGGGGGGGGGGGGGAGGGGGCGTTAGTGAGGGGGGCTTGGCCGCGATGACAAAGAGATAGTGGAGGAACGGTTTGAGGCTGGAGGGAGGAAGGGTTGGGTGGGGGGGGGGGAGGGGAGAGTGGGTCAGTGGCTTCTCATCAATATCGACTGCGAAGACGTTGAGACTTCTGTATATTTTCTTTTTACACAGACACACACGATCACACACACACCACCACTATTATAAAATATATATATATATATATATAATATATATATATATATATATATATATATATATATATATATATAAAGAAGGTGTTTGGACAGAGGTAGAGGCGCAGAATGAGGAATAGTTATGCTGCTGTATTTCTCTCCATCTTTGATAACATCTGTGACACAAATATGTATTTTTTCGTCTCTCTCTTTGTCTGCCTGTCTGTCTGTCTGCCTGCCTGCCTGCCTGCCTGTCGTTCTCTCTATGTGTGTGCTGTATATTTCTCCCAACTTTAAATCTTTTGTACCAGTGACACATATATTCATTGTTCAGTCTCTCTCTCTCTCTCTCTCTCCTCTCTCTCTCTCTCTCTCTCTCTCTCTCTCTCTCTCTCTCTGTCTGTCTGTTCTGTCTGTCTGTCTGTCTGTCTGTCTGTCTGTCTGTCTGTCTCTCTCTCTCTCTCCACTCTCCTCTCTCTCTCTCTCTCTCTCTCTCTCTCTCTCTCTCTCTTCTATGTGCTGTATATTTCTCCCACAACTTTAATATCTTTTGTGCCAGTGACAGAAATATCTATTGTTTCATATCCCTCTGTCTTTCTGTCTCTGTCTCTCTCTGTCTCTGTCTGTCTGTCTGGCTGTCTCTCCCTACTCTCTCTCTCTCTCCACTCTCTCTCTCGCTCTCTCTCTCTCTCTCTGTGCTACTATATTTCTCCCCAAATTCAATAACTTTTTGTACCGGTGACAGAAATATCTAATGTTTCGTGTACTTCTCTTTTTCTCTTTGTGTCTGATCTCTCTGTGTCTCTCTCTGTCTCCGTCGTCAATCTTTCTGTCTGTCTCTCCTCTCTTTCTCTCTCTCTCTGTCTCCCCCATCCATCTCTCCCTCCCTCTCCCCCCTCTCTCTCTCTCTCCTCTCCTCTCCCCCCCCCCCCTCTTTCTCTCTCTCCCTCTCTTTCTCTGCTCTTCTCTCTCTACTCTCTCTCTCTCTCTCTCTCTACTCTCCTTTCTCTCTCTCTCTCTCCTCTCTCATCTCTCGCAACTTGTAAACAAAAATACAATCTGAAAAAGAAACTGCGAACAAGGAATCATGCACAAGACACTGATGCTGTATTTCAGGATGACATTGAAAGCCAATCACCTGTTGACAAGCCTTCTACTAGTCCAGTCCAGTCCCTCAAAACACCTTCATATCTTTGGAGGATGAGGAGACCACACCCCGGATGTGGTCCCCGTACACGAAGCAGACTATTGGCAGACAGACCACCCACAGAAGCTTTCACAGTCACAGGTGGAAGAAGCACAACTAAACGCACAACCAACACCCCAGATACAAACACCTAGGGTCAAGGCCTTGCCCATGTTCATTGTCCTGTAAATAATTCTAAAGATTCGAACAGTACTCTTTCTTTTGAATTATAATATAGAAGGACTGTCTAAAATCTATGATCCAGAGATTAGATCATTTCTACAATCATATGATTTTATTTTACTGACAGAAACGTTTCATTGATTTCAGTTAGTCTTTTCCAAATTACAAGGTTTTGTGTCCCCGGTGTAAAACTATCAAACATAGTCACTGCCCGACTGTCTGGAGGGATTGTGATGTAGTTAAGAAAACAATTTGTACACTAAATAAAGGTATCCCTACAGAATTGGACAATTGTTTAATTCTCATTATGTCTAAGATCTAACTGGGTATTCTATGGATTGTTTTCTGATAGGTATGTAACTTACCATCCACTCACAGTCAGTATACTGTGAAACAGAAATAGAAAATGGTATATATCTTTTAGAACAGTGCATACTTGACCTCACACAAGACCATGGGGACCTTCCTTGTTGATCTTTGGAGACCTCAACGCAAGAACTGGCAATACGAATGTTAAAGAACTTTGTTTACCAAATGGTGGAATGCTTGAGGATTTGAGAGAGGAATCTGACGTTAAATCTCTGTTTTATACGTGTATCTGAAGATAGAATTGTCAATGATTTTGGAAAGTATCTTCTTGACGGTGTGAACAATTCAATATTGTTAATTCTCAATGGATTTCTTGCAGGTGATGTAAATGGCAGTTACACATATATTGCACCCAACGGGTCTAGTGTAATAGACTATTTTTAATGTCAAGCTCCATTATTCATCTGGGTGTAAAGCTTAAAGTATTGTCTAAAATCGAGTCAAAACATATGCCTGTTCATTTTGAGCTACAGCTTGCTAAACATCATCCAAATGAAAAGAATGTAAAGAAAATATGCAAAGTAAATAAATTTGTATGGACTAAGGATAAAGAACCAGAATATATTACACAACTATGTTTCTCAGGATGTACAATTACTTTTTCTTGATGCTTTAAATCTAATTGATGTAGACATTAATTTGGCACTGGGTAAATTCAATGAAGCTTTATACAAAGCAGGTCAGTGTAGCTAAAAACAATTACTAGTGGCAATGATAGAAAGAAACCTTGGTTTGATCCAGATTGTTGGGAAAAAGACAGAAAGCCAGATTTGCCTTACGACAATTTAAACAGTGTAACAACGTAGTGATGAAAGAGGATCTCAGAGTGATATATTGTAATCTCCTTAAGATTATAAACATCTATAAATGAGAAACAACAAGAACATAGAAACCGTTTAATAAAAGCATTAGAGGATAACAAAAATGACCCAAAACTATTTTGGCAAACTATAAAAAATGTATCCAAAGCTGCTCCAACTACCAATGACATAACAAAGGAACAGTGGTTTCAGCATTTTAGTAAAGTATTTAATTCTGATATACTATGCAAGATTTAGACAACTTTCATGAAAGCATTAATTATGCAGATACAGAGAGTCAAGATTATGTATTTCTGTCCTGGAAACAGAAATTTCTGAAAGTGAAGTCAGGGATGCCTTGAGGGCTTTAAAGAATAATAAGGCTGCTGGACCAGATGGACTATGTAGTGAGTTCTTAAATGCGCTGATACTCGAGTTATTCCTTTTCTTACAGTATTCTTTAACAAACTGTTTGACTCAGGACTGTTCCCTAGTGATTGGGCAGAAGCTTTAATACAACCGATACTTAAAAAAGGTGATATTAACCTTCCAGACAATTATCGGGGCATTTCACTTTTAAACATTAGTGGGAAGTTATACAGTTACGTCCTAAATAAACGTCTAACCCTGTGTGTAGAAAATAATAATATAATTAGTGAAATGCAAGCTGGCTTAAGGAAGAAATACAGCACAATAGACCATATCTATACTCTATTTGCCTAGTAAAAAACAATTATCTAATAACCAGAAATTGTATATTGCATTCATTGATTTTAAAAAAGCATTTGATCTTGTTGACAGACATTTACTATGGGAGATACTGAGAAAAACGGTGAGTAAAAGGGAAAATGTTTAAGGCATTAAAAAAGTATGTATTCCGTGGTTAAAGCAAGAGTACGCTGTAAAAATGACCTTACAGACACCTTTTTCTGTCCACAAGGCTTAAAACAAGGAGATATATGCAGCCCCATTTATTATCTCTATTTATTAATGAACTGACAAATGAAATAATTTCTAAGGGCAAACATGGCATTCCATTAGCACCTGACTTAATAGAAATCCTAATAATGTTATTCGCTGATGATAAACATTCTGTTGGCGTAACAATTACTGGACTCCAACAAACACTCAATATTTTAAAGAACACAGCAGGTAAACTTAGGCTTACTGTCAATACAAGAGAAATCTAAAATATAGTGTTCGAAGGGGGGATATCTTGCAGTCCGTGAAAATGGTTTTATGGTTATGATAAAATAGAAGTTGTTAACCAGTATAAATACTTAGGTATTATTTTTTTCAACTGGGTTAACGTTTTCTTACGCGCTTGATGACATGGCATCACGAGCAAAAAAGTGTGTTCTATGTATACTAAAAATCTTATGGAAACTTGGTAACCATTGTCCTCGTTAATTTTTAAGCTATTTGATTGTCAGGTACAACCAATGCTCACTTATGGATGTGAAGTTTGGGGCCTTGTAGCCGATCACAGCGTAATAGAAAAAGTACATTTATTTGCAATTAAAAGATTTCTCAACGTCAGCATACAAACACCTAGTGCTTTAGTATACGGCGAAACAGGGAGATACCCGTTAGATATAACAACTAGAACTAGATGTATTAAATATTGGCTTAAACTTCTGAAAATGCCTCAAGATCGTCTCCCCAATAAGCTTATCAGACACTCTTTAACTTGCATTGTAGAAACAAAAATAATTGGGTTTCTTCCGTTTGTTTTACATTGTACTATCATGGATTTGGCTTTGTGTGGGAAAGTCAGGGGGTAGGAAATGATAGAATTTTCTTACAAGAATTTCAACAAAGATTAATTGATTGTTTTCGCCAAGGATGGAATAGTCAAATTCAATACTAAACAGCGATTTGAATTCTTTTCCCTCTATCAAGTCATCACATAGTCTTTCTCCATATCTATCTGAAATGAAAAATATAAGTTTACGTAACCAATAATTAGATTCAGATTAGGTGTATCATGTCTGAAACCCCACCGTTTTCGCTTCTCAAAGGCACAAACAGATCACACTTGTCCCTTTTGTCCCAACACAAACGAATGTGAGTATCATTTTCTCCTTAAATGCCCCAGATATCATGCTCTACGAGAGCAATTTTTTGCCAAAGAAATTCTTCGTCAACCCACGGTTTTTAAAATGTCATTACTATTGGCAAGCCCCAAACATACTTTTGGTCTGCTAATTTCATTGCCAGAGCATTTGAACTTAGAAATTCAATCAACACTTAGTTTTTTGTGTGTGTGTGTGGTGTGTGTGTGTGTGTGTGTGATGTGTGTGTGTGTGTGTGTGTGTGTGTGTGTGGTTCTCTTCCCAACTTCCCGTTATTTAGTTCCTTTTATAAAAATACAGATTTTTTCCCACCTCCCTTTAACCACGATCCTATTCATTCTCTTGGTCATGTATTGTGAGACACCTTTTTTGAAATACATGCAGATATTATACTGCATGCTGTACTCACTGTATTATGTCCCGTGTTTCCAGTGATATGTACTATGGTTTTTGCATCAAATTTCATGTTTCCCATATGAATTATGCTCATTGTACTATGTCCTTTGTTTCTGATGCCTCCTTTTCCCGTATGACATGGGCAAATGGCCTTGTTCATTAAACTTTCGTTGATCGTTGATCGTTGATCGTTGATCGTTGATCTCTCCTCTCTCTCTCCTCTCCCCTCTCCCTTCTCTCTCTCACCTCTCTCTCTCTCTCTCTCTCTCTCTCTCTCTCTCTCTCTGCTCTCTACTCTCTCTCCTTCTCTCTCTCTCCTCTCTCTCTCTCTCTCTCTCTGTCCACTCCTCTTCTTCCCCTCCTTCTGCCAACCCGCTTTCTCTCTGAATGAAAGGAAGCTGGACATGACGTAGATGCTTCGCTCTGCAGAAATGGCGACCCTTTTAAGTTTGGCCGTAAATGCCTCCTCTCATACACCCCCCACCCCTCCCCCTCGAGCGTCCCCTCCCCTCCTCCTCTCCCCGCTTCCACCCCCCCCCCCCCCCCCAACCGCCACCCCCCTCTTTCTGTCCTTTAAAAGAAGCTCGACATAATGGCTAATGTTTTGCTTGGTAGAATGGGCGACCCCTTTTTCAGTGTGATCTTAATCTGAATAAATCTTCACTACAGTCGTCCTCCACGTCTCTCTCTCTCTCTCTCTCTCTCTCTCTCTCTCTCTCTCTCTCTCAATTCAGATTGGGTATTTCAGATATTGCTGTGCATAGATGTCGATACAAACAGCATACCCCTGCTGATTTGATTTGTCCATTGTGCAAAGAAGAGAAAGAAGATGAAGTGCATTTGTTCTGTGCTGTCCTTTACTAAAACGAAATAAGAGAACGTTACATACATGTAAAATACTACAGATTTCCAAGCCTTTTCAGATTAAGTTTACTTCTAGCTTCCAATAATGAACGAACAACTAGAAATCTGTCCATTTATCTATACAAAGCATTGGAGTTACGATCTGTTTCTTGTTTCTTAATGTATAGCATGAATCAGTTTTGAACGTGTAAAATATGGAATGATTTCCAGATGCACCCCTTCACGAGGGGCAATGGCCTATTTGTGAATGAAATATCCGTATCCGTATCTCTCTCTCTCTCTCTCTCTCTCTCTCTCTCTCCTCTCTCCTCCTCTCTCTCTCTCTCTCTCTCTCTCCTCTCAATACTGATATACCATTGCATAATTTTCAGTCCCTTTCATCGATGGAAAAAGGAGTTATGCTTTATTCATTTTGATTCTCCCCCCCCCCCCCCACACCCCCCACCCCCTTTTTAACTCCCAACCACCCTCTTCCTCTCGCCCCTCATTCCCACCCCTTCCGTGCCCTGCTTAGCCGTTTTGGGATTCCTCTTCTTCCCCGTTCTGTTCCCACACTTGAATTGTCGCCCCTATTCCGATTTGTATATTATGTGCACTGGACGCGTGATTTCGGCCGTTATACTTCAATCTTTCACTTCCAGTTGTTTTGAGGATTCTGTATTAAGATATCATAGAGATGATCATTTCCTTTATTGATTTTACTTGAGGGGAAGAGGTTAAAAAAAAGCTTTATGCGCTTATTCTTTCCCCCAAATAAACAAGATTTGTTAAAGGATATCTCTGTCTCTCTGTCGCTCTGTCTCTCTCTCTCTCTCTCCCCCCTCCCCCTTCACGTGCTTTCTCTGTACCGAAATAAAAGTTCATGATGCACGATTTTGTGATCTGTAGAACAGATGACTCGTTTCAGCATGGCCCCCAACTGAATAAATGGTCACAATTGCCTCTGTTTTTCTATTGGCGTCTGTCTGTCTGTCTGTCTATTTCTTTCTCTGTCTGTCCGTCCGTCTGTCTCTGTCTCTCTGCCTCTGTCTCTCTGCCTCTGCCTCTGTCTGTGTCTGTCTCTGTCTGTCTCTGTCTCTGTCTCTGTCTCTCTCTCTGCGCTATTCTGTTATCCCGATATTTTATTGGAAGGGAGTGGGCTGTGTTAAATGGCGCTCATTGACAAAAGAGTGTTTACGAGGCAGGAAATTCCGGGGAGAAGAGTCGCTTCCCCTTGATAAAAAAAATAATAAGAAAGAAAATCGATCGTGACGCGAAAGAAGTGGTTATAGAATGTGGGTCAAGATTAATTTGCGACCAAATGCAATACATCACAATGCAATACAGTACAATTTACTTCAATATAGTGAGTTAATGACACCATGATACCGGAATCGGATGCAATTTTATCCATTGCTATAAAACATAGTGACTTTAATTATATGAAGTAAAGTGCAGCAACGATAATTGGAAGACAGCTCAGCATTTTCGGATGCAAGATGATCAATACCATACAGAAGTACAGTAACATTTCAATGCGATATGATACAGTATAGATACTATGATATAATATAGTAACAACACAACGACTGTAATGCAATATCTTACAACGTAGTACAACAGAATGTAATGTAATAAAACGCAGTACAATCCAACACAACCGAACACGACTGATTATAGGACAATGCCATGTAAAACAATACAACAGAATAACATTCAATACAATACTGTATGATAATAATTATATAATAATATAATATAATATAATATAATATAATATAATATAATATATAATAATGTAATGTAATGTAATGTAATGTAATGCAATGCAATGCAATGCAATGCAATGCAATGCAATGCAATGCAATGCAATGCAATGCAATCAAAATCTAATCTAATCTAATCTATCTAATCTAATCTAATCTAATCTAATCTAATCTAATCTAATCTAATATGATATGATATGATATGATATGATATGGTGTGATGTGATGTAACATAATACAATATAACATAATATAATATAGTATAACATAACATACATATTGTAATATGATATGATATGATATGATATGATATAATGTAATATATAATACAATATAATTATGACATGATTTGATACAATATAACATTTTAATCTGATATATATGATATGATATGATATGATATGATATGATATGATATGATATGATATGAAATGATACAAGAAGTGTGATTAATATAATACAGAACAAAACAATACAACATAGCATCAACAATTCAAGTTAAATGTATACATTCTTATTGTCGTTTACATCACATATATTCCGACCGCTCCTTTCAAACATACACAGGCAGATAATGGAGGGGCGGGGTGTGAGGGTGGGGTGGGGTTGGACACAGGCGATAATGGAGGGGACGGGGGTGTGGGGGTGGGGTGGGTGGGGGTTGGATACAGGCAGATAATGGAGGGTACGGGGGTGTGGGGGTGGGGGTTGGATCAGGCGATAATGGAGGGGACAGGGGTGTGGGGGTGGGATGGGGTGGGGGTTGGGGGATTACAGGCAGATAATGAAGGGGACGGGGGTGGGGGGTGGGGGTGGATACAGGCAGATAATGGAGGGGGGTGTGGTGGGGGTGGATACAGGCAGATAATGAAGGGGAGGGGGTGGGGGGGGTGGGGGTGGGGGATACAGGCAGATAATGGAGGGGACGGGGGTGGGGGTGGGGGTGGATACAGGCAGATAATGGAGGGGACGCTGGGTGAGGGTTGATACAGGCAGATAATGGAGGGGATGTGGTGAGGGTTGATACAGGCAGATAACGGAGGGGATGTGGTGAGGGTTGATACAGGCAGATAATGGAAGGGATGTGGTGAGGGTTGATACAGGCAGATAATGGAGGGGATGTGGTGAGGGTTGATACAGGCATATAATGGAGGGGACGCGGGGTGAGGGTTGATACAGGCAGATAATGGAGGGGATGTGATGAGGGTTGATACAGGCAGATAATGGAGGGGACGCGGGGTGAGGGTTGATACAGGCAGATAATGGAGCGGACGGGGGTGAGGGTTGATACAGGCAGATAATGGAGGGGATGTGGTGAGGGTTGATACAGGCAGATAATGGAGGGGATGTGGTGAGGGTTGATACAGGCAGATAATGGAGGGGACGCGGGGTGAGGGTTGATACAGGCAGATAATGGAGGGGATGTGGTGAGGGTTGATACAGGCAGATAATGGAGGGGACGCGGGGTGAGGGTTGATACAGGCAGATAATGGAAGGGATGTGGTGAGGGTTGATACAGGCAGATAATGGAGGGGATGTGGTGAGGGTTGATACAGGCAGATAATGGAGGGGACGCGGGGTGAGGGTTGATACAGGCAGATAATGGAGGGGATGTGGTGAGGGTTGATACAGGCAGACAATGGAGGGGACGCGGG
>CM031625.1:23139692-23159692 GCA_018398815.1 Conus ventricosus | reverse complement strand
GAAAGGAAAGAGGGAAGGAAGGAAGGAAGAAAGGAAAGAGGGAAGGAAGTAAGAAAGGAAAGAGGGAAGGAAGGAAGTAAGAAAGGAAAGAGGGAAGTAAGTAAGTAAGAAAGGAAAGAGGGAAGGAAGTAAGAAAGGAAAGAGGGAAGGAAGGAAGTAAGAAAGGAAAGAGGGAAGGAAGGAAGAAAGGAAAGAGGGAAGGAAGTAAGAAAGGAAAGAGGGAAGGAAGAAAGAAAGGAAAGAGGGAAGGAAGGAAGAAAGGAAAGAGGGAAGGAAGGAAGTAAGGAAAGAGGGAAGAGGAAGGAAGTAAGAAAGAAAGAGGGAAGGAAGGAAGGAAGTAAGGAAAAGAGGAAGGAAGGAAGTAAGAAAGAAAAGAGGGAAGGAAGGAAGAAAGAAAAGAGGGAAGGAAGTAAGAAAGAAAAGAGGGAAGGAAGGAAGAAAGGAAAGAGGGAAGGAAGTAAGAAAGGAAAGAGGGAAGGAAGTAAGAAAGAAAGAGGGAAGGAAGGAAGTAAGAAAGGAAAGGGGGAAGGAAGTAAGGAAAGAAAAGAGGGAAGAAAGGAAGTAAGAAAGGAAAGAGGGAAGGAAGAAAGAAAGGAAGAGGGGAAGGAAGTAAGAAAGGAAAGAGGGAAGGAAAGGAAGAAAGGAAAGAGGGAAGGAAGGAAGAAAGGAAAGAGGGAAGGAAGGAAGAAAGGAAAGAGGGAAAGGAAGGAAGTAAGAAAGGAAAGAGGGAAGGAAGTAAGAAAGGAAAAGAGGGGAAGGAAGTAAGAAAGGGAAAGAGGGAAGGAAGGAAGAAAGGAAAGAGGGGAAGGAAGAAAGAGGGAGAATGAATGAATGAATGAAGGAAGTAGGAAAGAAGGAAAAAGAAAGGAAGAAAGAAAGAAAGACGGGGTAGACAGAAGAAAGAAAGAAATGAGAAAGAAAGGAAGGAAGGAAGAAAGGAAAGCAGAAAGTAAAACCACTCTTTTGAAGATTGTGCTTCCATGATTGTTGAAAATCTGTCTGTCCGTCCGTGTGTCTGCCTGTCAGTCTGTCTGACGTCTGTCTGTCTGTCTGTCTGTGTATCTGTCCGTCCGTCCGTCTGTCTGTCCGTCCGTCTGTCTGTCAGCCTGTCTGTCAGTCTGTCTGTCTATCTGTGAGTGTGTGCGTTCGCGCGCATGTATGTGTGTGTGCGCGTGCGCGCGCATGCGTGTGTGTGTGTGCGTGCGTGCATGCCTGTGTGTGCGTGTGTGCGTGCGTGTATGTGTGTGTGTGTGTGTGTGTGTGTGTGTGTGTGTGTGTGTGTGTGTGTGTGTGGATACATTCCTTTCCCGTGTTCCATGTTTTGATGACATCAGGAAGTCATCTGAGCTTACAAGTCGCTTTCTCTTTCCTATCTTTGTCTTGATCATCATCTGCTTCGTATCCATCACAGCCCCATCTCCCTAAGCCCCATCTGCCTGTATAGTTCTTCGACGTTTACTTCGTTTTCATCTGGATTTGGTTTCTCTCGGTGTTTGCTTGTTTGTTTTGTTCTCCCAGTTTCTCCTCCTCCTCCTCCTCCTCCTCCTCCTCTTCTTCTTCTTCTTCTTCTTCTTCTTCTTCTTCTTCTTCTCTTCTTTCTTCCTTCTTTCCTTCCTCCTCCTTCTACCCTCCTCCTCCTTCTTCTTCTTTGTTCCTGTCTTGCTTTCTTTCTATCTTTTTTCTTTTCTTCCTCTTCTATCCTTTTTTCTCTTCCTAGTTGTCCTCCTTGTCCTCCTCCTCCTCCTTCTCTTCCCGCTCCTTCTCCTCCTCCTCCTCCTCCTTCTTCTCGTCTTGAAATGGTTTTTAAATCCAAACATAAATATTTCCTCATTTCGTCCGACTCCATTTCTGTTCTTGATGCTAAACGTGTTAGACGTAGGGCCGAAAGGCAGTGGCTAAAGACAAACCTCGAGATTCACAAACAAATTTTGCGAATTGCTAGTAATGCTGTGAATGAAATTGTTCAAAAAGCAAAATCAGCCTTCTACAATGCTAAAATATTAGCATGCACAACAACCAAGCAATTGTTTAAGGTCACTGATACACTCATGGGGAGAACAAAATCATCTCCCCTTCCTTCATCTGTCTGTCCCTCTGACATTCCACAGAAATTTTGTGACTTTTTCACTAGCAAAATTAGACTTATCCGTGAAAGTCTGGATGCTCAGTCAGTATCTGAACCTGATATTCCATACAACTCTTTTTCCGGCATTTCATTGACTGACTTTGAACCTGTGACAGTTGCTGTTGTCAAAGAAGTCATCGACAAGACTGTTATCAAAACATGTGTACTGGATCCTCTTCCATCTACTTTATTATCTGCATGCATGGATGTTTTGTTGCCATATATCACTAGTGTGGTAAATGAATCTCTCACTTCTGGTTGTTTCCCACATGCACTGAAAGCTGCTGTTGTCCGACCTCTTTTGAAGAAACCCTCTCTTGACCCTGAAAACCTAAAAAATTATCGACCTGTCTCCAACTTGTCTTTTCTTTCAAAGATAATTGAAAAGATAGCACTTCTCCAACTCCAAAACCACCTTGACCAAAACAACTTGCTCTATTCGTTGCAGTCCGCCTATCGCACTGGACACAGTACAGAAACTGCTCTGCTGAAAATAATAAACGATCTTCTCTCTGCTCTGGATAATGGTCAGGTTTCACTGCTTTCTCTTCTTGACTTGTCCGCTGCCTTTGATACCATTGATCACTCCACCCTCCTCACTAGACTTCAACATACTTTTGGCATCTCTTCTCACGCTTTGGCATGGTTTTATTCTTACCTTTCTGGTCGAACCCAAATTGTCTCTGTCAATGGTTTTTCTTCAAGCTCTGCTGACTTGAATTATGGTGTTCCCCAAGGCTCTGTCCTTGGTCCCATTCTGTTTGTTCTATATACCCAACCCATCTCTGACATTGTAGCCCATCATGAGATTTCACACCACTGCTTCTCTGATGACAATCAAATCTACATTTCTGGTGACATCTCTCTCCTCTCCTCCATCATTGATCGCTCACAGCTCTGCATCTCTGACATAAAGGCATGGATGACTTGCAACAAACTTCAGTTAAACAATGACAAAACTGAACTGATCTTCATTCTCCCAAAACGGCTCATGTCTACAATCTCTGTTCCTTCTTCTGTCCAACTTGGTACCTCTCTCATTCAGACCTCTACCACTGTGCGAAATCTAGGCGTTGTACTTGATCAGACACTCTCTTTTCAAAATCAGATTTCTTCTATCTGCCGTGCTTGCTACTTGGAGCTTCGGCGAATCAGTTCTGTGCGCCACCTTCTGTCTGAAGAAGCCACCAAGACTCTGGTTTCTGCTTTCATTCTTTCAAGACTTGACTACTGTAATTCTCTTCTTGCTGGCTGTCCACAGAATCTTCTTGCAAAATTGCAGAAAGTCCAAAATAATGCTGCTCGCCTTGTCTCGAAATCTCCGAAAAACCTCTCATGTTTCTCCCTTGCTTAAATCTTTGCACTGGCTTCCTGTTGAAAAACGCATCAAGTACAAACTTTCTTTGCTCTGTTACAAGGCATTGGATGGCCTCGCTCCATCTTACCTCTCTAAACTTCTGTCGACCTATACTCCTTCCAGACAGCTTCGCTCTTCCTCTGACACTCGCATTATGCAGATCCCTCGTTTTCGGGCCAGAACACTTGGTGAACGTTCTTTTACTTTTCAGGCTCCTTCCTGCTGGAACAATCTCCCTTCTGCACTCCGAAACTCAAACAGTCTTTCTTCTTTCAAGTCCTCCCTCAAAACAACTCTCTTCAAAACATAATTTTTCTGCTCCTTCGCTGGTGTGTGGGTGTGTGCGTGTGTGTGTGTGTTTGTGTGTGTGTGTGTGTGTGTGTGTGTGTGTGTGTTTGTGTGTGTGTGTGTGTGTGTGTGTGTGTGTGTGTGTGTGTGTGTGTGTGTGTGTGTGTGTGTGTTAGGGCTAGAGAACAGGAAAAGGCGGCTTTTAACTCACTTTCGCCCTCCACCAAGTTTCGGGCGAAAGTGACCTAAAAGCCGCCTTTTCCTGTTCTCTGACAAGTAAGACTTCAATAACCAAAAAATAACGATTATCTACAAACAAACATACTGTGTAGGGTTGTCCGTTTTCAATACTAATTTACTAAACTTTTCAGATTTTAGTTTTTGCTTAATCCTATGTTTTTCCTGATCATTTTCAATAACATCATTTTCACGCAAACATTCATCAAAAGCATCTCTGTCTTTCAAGTGAAATAAAATTACAGTCTTTAACTGTTCTCTAAAGTCTTTTAAAACCGAGTTATATTTTTGGCATAAAATCCACACACTTATCCCAGCATGTCTTCCACTGAAAGCTAGTTTCGACAAAGTGTTTCTCTTTTTAATTATGTCTTTTTCTGCTGAACAGTCATCTATAATAAATAGCGTCTGCGTTCCCTCAAACAATATAAAAAAGCGTTCTAGACATTCACTCAGTTTATTGCTGGGATCAACTAAAAATATGTTATCATCAGTCCATATAAACCTTCTATCATGATATGCTTTGTTCCATTTAAGTGTTGGGCAGAAAATTACAATATGATCAAAATTATAACGATAAACTGTTTGTAACAGGTTGAGGATAAATATTGTTTTTCCACAACCAGTTTGTCCACAAATTAATGAACAATGAGGGGTTTTTGTCATAAAGTTTAACTGCTCCATAGTTTTATAACAGAATTTAATCTAATCCAGTTATTATTTTTATCATACTCTCTGTCAAAACTTGTTCAGTATAATAAAACCCTATGAGGCCTAAATGTGTAAGATTAATCCAATTCAGTTCTGTAAGATTGTTTCTATTTAAGTCAACATTGATTTTGTTACTTGTTGTTATGATCTTAATATCCTCACCATTGTGAAGAACGACGATGGTAACTGTAAGGCGTTTAACGTCTAAGTTTTGCCAGCTAATATTAATTCCTTTTATAAGGACGTCACTAACGCCCACAACCCCATCCCTCTTCACATCTTTAAAGACAGAAATTTCAAATATTATTGTGAACGTGTCTCCTAATTTCCTGCTTGGAAAGAACTGTAATTTTGTAGAAGCTTTCTTTAAAACCGTTTCTCTTCTGTGGAGGATGTACTGTTTTTTCCCATATGGCGTTATTTCAATCTCTTTCCGACTATTGTCGTCCGGCATAAGACTGACATGTAAAGGGCCAGAGTTGAATGCTTTTCTGAAACTTTTTTGACGGCTAAAAAATGTAAATGGGCTTATGAATTCAAATTTTATTTCCCATTCTAAATATGGTTCTAAATGCCATTTGAGGTCAGGTTTTCGAACTATTTTATATTCATACTGGCCAACATTATTTGCTTCTAGATTGCGCAGTTGCTCTAGTTTAGGAAACTTTTTGTTGTCGCCAACCTCTTTGCGTTTATAATCACCATCTTTAGTGTACTCAAAACCATACAAAGTGCCTATTTCACCATTCTGTTCAAAGTCCACAACGTCTGCAAGGTCTTTTAATTCTAAAGTTATACACCTTACAGGCGCTAATGTAACTCCTGATTCTTCTGGCCCACGCGACATTTTTTAGTACAACTTATTATTTTATTTCCAAAACAATGTGCAGGTTATCACATTTTACGACTTTTCCTGTTTTGTCTGTGATCTTTATATTAAATGATCCGACCCTCCCACAAACTAATCTTTTAAACTGTAAATTAGGGAATTGTATAATTTCATAATCGCAGTATGCAGCTTTCCCAGATGGAAGAGCTCTTAAAACAGTTGAGGGCCTTCCATCATATAAGTTTTCATCAGTGCTCAGCTCGTCCAAATGAACATAGAGTAACGAATGTAATGCAAGATCGAGCGGATTTTCTCCCTCATAAGTAGTTTTGTTTGGTGTAACTCTAAATCTATGATTTTCAGCTGCAAAGCCTAACATTTTAGCTAGCTCTTTATCAAAATAGTAACCTACTTCTTCTTCAGGCTTGAATGTTAACATTGTTTTCAGATTCGCATTGTTAAGTTTGAGAGTAATGTCAAAGTTACTCATTGCTTCTTTTAGTGAGCAAAACCCGTAATAACCATCAGGTATGGTTAACTGGCTAACTTTGGCCCCTGTTTTGTCAATTTTTTGAATCTTATTATTCTTCTTCGATTCACTTATATTAAACCATACAACTTTGTAAAATATTTCATGAAGCGCAACCATTCTGCTTCCGCATTCGTTATCAATAGCATACTCTAAAAACGAAGGACTGTCTTGAGTTGTTATTGTTACAAACATTTTTTAAACAAATTAAAAATGAGTGCATTCAAATATACTAATGCAAAATATTCTGTTGGGCCGCACTACAATCTTAAAAATATAACAACTGACACCCTTGTCATTTCTGTCACTCAGTCTGACACCTTTCAAGTAAAGGTGAGTACTCCATTAAACAGATATCTTAACCCCCTATTAAAAAAGACTACATCGCGAAAGTGTGGTTTAGTCATCCGATGCAGTTTTATCATAACCAGTTAAACTTTGCTGTGTTTTGTGCATCAACTGGGTGTGGAGTATCGTATGCTGATCATTTAAATCATCCTGATCCTTTGGTGAGGTCAGTGTACAGATTTCATTTTTATTACACCTTCAGACGTATTTTGACTGAACTGCGAGCGCCATTACCAAATGACAAAACGTTTAATCCATTCAGCAACAGAATAGACATGAAGGCTTTTGAAAGAATCTGTAACGAATTCAATATTAATGTTAAGACAGACTTTAGACAAAAGACGGATCTTAATCATGGTCTAGGCACCCCTTATTTTTGGGGTGTGCACAGAAAGTATAACTATGACTGGAATCCTCCTTACACATCTTTCTCTTCAGGCACAGCTGTTCACCTCGGGTCCATAGAGCAAGAGCATAAAAAAGCATGGACAACATTTATCTTAGACACTTCTAAGGGCCTAACTAAAGCAGGAATAGAACGAATAAACGACTCTATTCGTACTTACGTTTGGTGTTTGCTAGGTTCGCAAGCACAGGCAAGATCGAGCATAACTGATCCTCTACTGGCTTTGATGCACAAAAACAGTACTTGGCAAATTTAGAGGACGCCATTAATTCTACTGTTGATTTGCCTTCAAGTATTAAAAGGTACCAACATGTTTTACAATTCGCAAGATCAAAAGTTGACTTTGCTGTTGGCACTGGTTTATACATGCTACCTTCTGACCTCAGACTCCAGATAGGAACAATAATAAACTACAACAATGAAATCCTTGTGGCAGGCAATGAACAGAAAGTCGGAAAAACGAAATAAATTCTGAGCCAGTAATATTGCAAGCAGTAAACAAGCAAGATGACCCCCCAAGAATAAGTCATCCAATCCCCGCGGTTCAAAGCCCAAAGGCCATTGAAGAACACGAAGTCCACGAAGCCAAAGAAAATAATGGCCATGAATATGAAAAGACAGCGCTTGTTTTTGGATTAACTGGCCTAGGATTACTCCTTCTTTATTTTACTAAAGAGTAACCCAACTATTAAGAGAACTAATGTCCATAGGTGCTCGGCCATAAAGCCAACTACTTTGCTTGCAGTAGACAAAAGCCAGCTAACAATACCTCCTAATATACCAGGTAAAGAGTCTATAGCTTTACCAGCTAATTTTTTTAATAAACTCGCAAGATGGTCAAGTTGTTTTTTTACCCATGATTTATAAGGTGGAGGCGATGGTGGTGGAGGCACTGGACTTTGACCACCGCCGCCTGTAATAGCCAACACCAGTGTACTTATTGCAAATCCTAAGGCTGTTATAACGCTTGCTAATGTGACTCCCTGCTCTCTAAACAGTGTTCGTATTCGTTCTGCTAGCGTTGTGTCTTCATATAAAATTCTTTGGATAGTTTCTCTTATTCTGCTCACTTGAGTTCGTAATTGTTCTCGTTAGTAGACAACACTTCTAGTCTTGCTGATCTTTCTTGTTCAAGATCTTTTAGTCTTTGGGTTATTCTTTCTTTAACACCAGGCCCTAAGTTGGCGTCATCAGCCTCAACGAGTTTTTCTCTTTCTCTTTTTATATGCTCATCTATTTCACCTAGTTTTGCTAAATTGTTTGTTAATTCGCCTCTGATGCTTCTCAAAGCATGATCAAGGGCCGTTATTTCTCGCATGGGTAGTGGGGAATCATTAATTGTTTTTAATGCTGTTTCTTCTGAAAAACTGGTTTCTGCTTCTATTAATTCACCCGCTGTTTGACTTAAATCTTTAAGTTCCATGTTTTGCATTTGGTTATCTGTTGGGAGTTCTTGTAGTGTGTTTTGAAGTTTAGCAACTGCCTCCCTATTTAATTCTGGTTTAGTAAAGCCAAGGCGATTTCGATCTTCCACCCTAAGTCTTTGTCTAATTGTATTCATGCCTACAAACTTTGATGAGTCTCGTTTATGTGTAAGCTGAAAAAGTTGTCCTTGCTTGTTTTTCACATACAAATGGTCATCTTTTACTTCAAAATCATCAGGGTATATAGTTTCGGGAGGTTCTAGTCCTAAACTTTGGTATAATGATCTGACCTTACTTTCTGTTAATTCACGCCTTTGCTGCCCTTCTACTAATTCATCATGCAATGAGAGCCCCGAGCGATGTTGTACCAAAGGAGTCATTTCACTCATGTCGTCTCCAGGATCTAAAACATCATAATCTTCTTCACCTTCAATGCCTGCCATGTTTTTAAATAATTAACTTTTAATTTTTTTATTAAAAAATGTCACAAGCATATGGCTCGATTCTTGACCCGCATAGAAGACTGAAAGAACCCTTTGGCGTGAAGGGAAATAAGCGGAATATTACTGTTCCAAATAATCCATCTACTATTGATGCGGATCAAATTCTTACTGTTAAATTTCCAGACCTAGGAGCGGATGAAGTGATTGTGCCAGGCTCTGCGCGTCTTACTTTCAAAATAGAACTCGCTTCAACAACAGACCCAAACAGGACAGTTGTACAGAATCTGGGGCGGGCAATCGTTAAGAAAATTTCTATAAAACTTGAGGGGCAAGAAATATTTTCTTTACATAATGCAGACATATTTTTAACCTATTCTGATCTATGGCTAACCGGGAACGAAAGGCTGATCTTGCGTTTCAAGGAATCGAAAATGAAGAAGCACTAAAACATAGAATAGGCGCCGCAGACGCTAAAGACGGCAAAAGGTTTGTAGCCGTAAGTTATGCGTATGGAAATCGCTTTTTCATACCCCTAGATTTTGAGTTGTTAAAAGCGCATGCCCCATACTTTCAAGGAGCATTAAAAGACAGATTGTCATATGAACTAACTTTTAATGACCACAATTATGTTATTATATCTACAGACACCGAAGCAAAGTACAGCATTTCTGACATCTCGTTAGAGTTTGACATCGTTAGCAACCCTAACTTAGCGAGGATGATCCAGCAACAATATCAGTCAAAATTAGCAATATATTACGAAAGAGTGATTCATCATTCTAAATATCCTAAAAGCAGGCAGACACTATATGGAATTTCAGTTTTAGTGCCACAGCAAGATCGCTTAAAGGTATTTTATTGCTGTGTGAAGATGAAGGACCATTCGAAAGACAAACTGAAAATTTTATTAATCCTAAAATAACAAAAGTGCAATGTACAATTGAGGGTAGTCCTAACCAAATCTACGCTAGCGGGCTTAAACCTTATCAGCATTTTGATGAAATAAGAAAACTGTTTGGAGGCGGGAGGTGTAGAAATCCAACAGTTGACCTTGTGTCTAAAGATCTACATCTTCACAGCGTTAGACTTGATCATTATTTAACAACGAAATACGGTTTATGGATTGACCTAAGGTCAACAGAGGATAATCAGTTTACATGGAAGCGGGAGAACTGTCAGAGACATAATAACAATTCAAATTGATAAAGAAAAAGAGGCAGATAAACCACTTAACGTGTATTTGTTTTTAATATATGATGCGCAGCTGAATATTGAAGATAACAGATTAAAAGATTACAATACTAAATTATTTTTATTTTATAAAAAGCATGTCAGTTCAAGTTTATCCAAATGTGCCTACAGCACCGGAGTCGCCAAGAGAAGAGATAGTAGAAACCCCCGACATAAAAACCTTTAGATTAACAAACATTACACAAATGCAACAAAAACTAGAGCAGGACCTTTCAAAATACAGCAAAGCCAAACGAAGGTATTCTGCTGTCTTTAATGCTGTTACCTATGTTAATACTGGAGCATCGACTATTAGTGCTGTATCGGCAGGGACGAGTGTAGGTCTCTTAGCAACGGGCATAGGCGCACCCGCAGCTTTACCTCTAGGTGGTTTGTCTTTAGCTCTCGGCCTGTGCTCATTAGCCGTAGGTGCTGCTAGCAAAAAAATAAAAACTAAACTCCAAAAGCACACAGCTATGGTTCAACTAATAACAGCTAAACTTAGTTCGTTCAAACTGACAATAAATAAAGCACTAGCTGACTCAAACATCACAGATGAAGAATTTAGTCGTTTACAGGCCGATTTTGATGACTACAAAAGACAAAAGTTTGATCTTCAAAGAAAGGCAAAGACAACTTTTTCTCAACAGCCAGACACTGAGCAGATAAAAAAGGAATGTTTAAAAAAAGTAAACGAAACATTAAACTCTGTTCTAAACAGCTCACATTAACAACGTCAAAAGGTGTTTATACTTTAGTTTATGAGTCCAAGCACAAAAAGACCATTGATATTGATTCGGATTAAGTATTTTTTTTTTAATTTAAATAAATATTTTGAGTTAGAAAAGAAACTCAGCATGGATAAGATATATGAAGGTCCAGACGAATTGTTTGAAGCAATGCGTAAGGAAGAAGATTTATCAAAAGCTTTAAATGACATTGATTTAGAAGTCATTGATCCAACAAACGTACAGGCAAGTGTTGTTCATGCTATTTCTCAAGTTCCGGGTAAACTAACAATAGACCCGCCAGTTAAAGTAATGTTAGCTGTTTTAATCGACTATATAACAATAAATGAAGAAAATCTAGAAGTCTGGGTCTCGACTAAACAACAGACTATTCTTTCTCATAATGACTTAACCACCCGGTTGGGCAGACAAACTGCTTACACAGTTTGATGTGGCCGCTGAAGAAGCCAAAATGAGAGGCTCTGGTTGGTCAGAGGGCGAAGTCTTAGAGATTAGATTAAAACAGGCTAAGTATGCGCCGATTGTAGGCAGGTCTTACATTCCACTACCTCCAGCATTAGTTGCAAAAAGAGCAGTTTTAAACATAAAGAATACAGACAACAAATGTTTCATGTGGTGTGTTCTCGCAAGGCTGCATCACGCCCGCAAAAACGCAGAGAGAGTATCTAACTATCAGCCTTACATCAATGATCTTAACTTTAGTGGAATATCCTTTCCTGTTAGCGTGGATTCCATTGATCAGTTTGAAGAACAAACAAACCGATAACTGTTAATATCTACACATGGGATGAGGAAACAAATTTGGTGCCTATTAGAGTGTCCAAGAACAGTCCAACGATTGGCGAACCAGACAAAAATCATGTGGACTTACTACTGATGTTTTCACCAGCAGGGCTGCCGCATTACACATTGATACGAACAATGAGTAGATTATTGCGGCATACTTCAAAGCATAAAAATAAACAAGAATTCTGTAGAAAATGTTTAACAAGAATTCCATCTGTGCAAGCCGCGAGTGAACATATAAAACATTGTATTAACCCAGTTGACTGTAATACAGAACTAATTACGCCCCCACCAGGATCTAAAGTTAGTTTTAAGAACTGGAAACGGCTGCAAAATTCTCCATACGTAGTTTACGCAGACTTCGAGTCGCTTATTGTTCCTTATGAAGGGCCAGCACCACAAAAACTTCGAAAAACAGTCTTAATGAGTAATCATCAGATTTGTTCATTTGCCTTCATTATTGTTAGGTCGGATGGCGCTCATTCAACGCCAGAATTATATAGAGGGCCTAATGCTGCAGAATACTTCTTAAAACGCATGCAGCAAATGCGTAACGCCTGTTCTAATAATCTGAATTTATCTGAAATCATAATGACGCCTGAAGACCAACAACAGTATGACTTAGCCACACATTGTTGGATTTGCGGTTTAGGCCTCTCATCCGACGCAGCGAATCCAACAGTAAGAGACCATGATCACATTAGCGGAAAGTTCAGAGGAGCGGCGCATAACAAATGCAATCTTCAACTAAAGTTTGATCCTAAGACATGGAAGCTGCCCATCTTCTTTCATAACTTGCGAGGTTACGACTCTCATCTTATATTGCAAGCAGTAACCAACGCCTTCAGGGTAGCATGCATTGCACAGTCATCAGAAAAGTACATGTGTTTCACTTTAAATAACATGTCTTTTTATGACTCTATGCAGCACATGATGGGATCATTAGAGTCACTAGCTATGTCCTTAAAGTCCTGCCCAATAACGGAAGAATATTTTGACCCAACTCTTGTTAGAAAGGGAATATATCCTTATGAATACATGAACAGTTGGGAAAGGTTTGACGAAGATACACTTCCCCCTAAAGGCGCGTTCTTTTCTAGTCTTAGAGGAAAGGTTATCAGTGATTCTGATTACCAGCATGCTCAAGATGCGTGGCAAAAGTTAGAGTGTAAAACGATGGGAGACTATCATGACTCCTACTTGATGGCTGATACATGTTTGTTGGCGGACGTCTTTGAAAATTATAGAAAGACCTGCATGAAACATTACAGCCTGGATCCCGCGCATTATATTTCTGCGCCCGGGATGAGTTGGGACGCTTTCTTAAAATTTACTAGAGTACAGATTGATTTATTGTCTGACCTGCCAATGATTCAGATGATTGAAAACGGATTGCGTGGAGGAATTAGTATGGCGTCGCATCATTACTGTAAAGCAAACAACAAATACTTGGACGACTATGATCCGAGTAAAAGGTCTAACTATCTTATGTATTTAGACGCAAACAATCTGTATGGTTGGGCTATGGCGCAATCGCTTCCATTACGCAACTTTAAAATGTACACAGGCGGTGATCCGAAAAAACATTCAAAAGGCATTAAAGTGGTTGGGCAGTTTGACGCCGGGTCAACAACGTGGTTTCATTCTAGAAGTTGATTTAGAATATCCTCATGAACTCCATGACCTGCATAATGACTATCCATTAGCAGCAGAAAGTCTAAAGATGGCGAAAACAGAACCACCTAAACTTGTGCCTAATCTTCGAGGCAAAAAAAATTATGTCTGTCATTACAGACTTCTGCAATTTTATTTAAGACATGGGTTGAAGTTGACAGCAGTTCATCGCATAATTGCTTTTGATCAAGAACAGTTCATGAAACCATACATCATGAAGAACACTGATCTCAGAACTAAATCCACAGATGCTTCAGAAAAAGACTTTTTCAAGTTGATGAACAACAGCTGTTTTGGAAAGACTATGGAGAATCCGCACAAGCGCAAAGATGTCAGATTAGTCACCAAAGAGAACGAAGCAATTAAGCTGACTTCAAAACCTAATTATCAGGACTTCAGAAGATTTCATGATCAGCTTTTTGGCATAATGATGAAGAAAAAGACAGTCAAATTGGACAAGCCTGTTTTTATTGGGTTTACTGTTTTAGAATTATCAAAGCTTTTGATGTTAGAATTTCTTTATGACTACTTTAAGCCCTTGTATCCAGAGTCCAGAGTACTTTACACAGATACAGATAGTTTTGTTATAAATATCCCTACTGAAGACATCTATAAAGACATGGAAATCGAAGTGGCTAAAGGTCATGCGGATGGTATGATACATCTGATTACCCTAAAGACTCGCCTTTACATTCATCCGTTAATAAGAAGGTTTTAGGAAAGATGAAGGATGAATTATCCGGAGGGGTGATTAAGGAGTTTATTGGTTTAAGGTCGAAAATGTACAGTATTTCGAGCCAGGAGAAAATCATTAAGAAAGCAAAGGGAATATCTCGCAGCGTTGTGCAGTCAAACATATCACATGACAACTACAAAGAAGCATTGTTTGGCAATAAGACTTTTCATCATGACAACGTAAAACTGCGATCTAATCTACATGAGATCAACACAACAGTTGTAACAAAGAAGTCGTTAGATAGAACAAACACAAAACGTGTGTTTGTTAATCCAGAGTTTTCATATGCAATCGGGCATTGGAGAACAGCGTAATTATATATCTTCTTCGGGTATATATTCAGGCCCATATTTTTCATCAACTTTATCTATAAAATCAATCATATCATCCTCCAATTCAGACAAATTTTTTTCATGTTTGCTTGATGCGCTTGAATATTTTTTATTATTTCAAGATATTCTTTTCCCCATGTTTGATAATCAAAATTTGGGATTTTGGGTTGTAGGTGATCTGGATGCATTGCTATGTGCTGATGAACCCTCGCAAATGTTGCACTAATAGCAGAACTCAAATCAAATGATTCCGTATCAGTTCGGTCTTTTCCTTTATCATTCTTGTTTCATTCTGCGCTTCCTTCTGAGCTTCCATTTTAAACTCAAATATATTTACGTAAATTAACTAAGCAACTGGAACTGTGTCTGGCGGGATTATCTGCAGTTCTTCTTTCACAAAAGATCTTTGAGGAGCTGGTTGTTTTGTTGTGTCAGTTTCTCGTAAATAATACACGGGCGGATTCATTTTTACAATTCTTTTTATTTCATATGGATCAACACTCCAAACTGGATCTGTTGCCCTGATGCGAGTGTCCCCTTCTGCTTCCCCCGGTAAATAAAGGTACCTTACTTTCAAACCAAATGGTAATAGTTTGCCGGATGAACTGACGTCTCCTTCAACAACATTTATTGTTTTTCTTTTGATTGCTTGTACTGGTTTTAGCCCTTTAAATTCTTCATTATTCATTGCGCGCAAAACTGAGGGCAATCTTCTAACCCATTCTGTGTTGCGAGAATTATCAATAAGCTCTCTGTGATACTGGTAAGAAAAAAGTCTTTCAGCTAACTGTTTGTTAAAGTTTTCAACTAAAGCCTGTGATCTGTGAACTCCCGGAATGCCTCTTTTAATGGTAACTCTATGTTTTAACAATAATTGATTCACTCGACCTTTAAATTCTTTCCCATCATCGACTTGAATCATGCGAGGATAAGTTAAGGGGCCCCGTTGGTATATCAGTTGTATGGCAACAGCAACAGCAGAAGCACTCTTTTGTGTTAATGGTTCCGCATCTTTGTATCTTGAAGCTATGTCAATGACTGTGAGTGCATACTTAAATCTTTTTCGCCTAATCGTATCATGAGGTAAATATAGAAGGTCCATTTGATGGGTGTCGTTCGGTATTGTATTCACAAAGTGTGGTCTCCGTATTCGTTTAGGGGCAGGTAAATAAATTTGCCAAATCGCTTGTTTAGATAACCATTCTTTTGCTGTTTGTTCACTGACTCCTGCCGCTTGGCTTAGCTTTTTTATTGCCATGATTCCCTTCCAATATCCTTTTGGCGAATAATAGATTTTGTTCATTTTTTATTCAGCCAATATTATGCGCAACAAAATACACGACGGTCATGCCAAAGACAATAAACCCGATTTCTTGCATCTTTTGTTTTTCTGATGGTTGATAAAAGTCACTGAATTTTGGTGGGGGCAATGTTTCGATTGGTTTGCCTGTTACAAGATAATATTCTTTTATTGCCTGGTCAACATCTTTAAATGTGTAAGCTGCATGTCCCTGTTTTTTCAGAGTATCGTTAATGAAATCTAACTGCTCGATTCTCTGCTTTTCATAGCGATCTTGTGCTGCAGCTAGTTGCTCCACAGCTTTGTTATGTCTTTTTCTCTCGCCGTCATCCCGCAGTTTACTAAATGCGTAATTACTTCCGCTAAAAGCAAGCGCATTCACCACAGCGCCACCTATCATCATTACGAGTGAAGCCATTTTTTATAAATGTATTTTTTTACATATTTATATTCTCTGGAATTATTCCTTGCTTAACTAGAAAATCTTTCGTAGCAAATGAAGCTGTAATAATAGCGATTAGCTTTGCAAAATCCTCAAAGTCTAGTTTACCAAGATCTGCCGGTTTTATTTTTAACAGGCTTTTACCAAGCATTGAGTATCCTACACTTAGACCTCCAATAACAGCAGAATGGTACACAAGGTTGGCAATAGTTTTTTCGGTGCTCATTTTAAAAAATAAAATAATTATAATTAATAAAAAACATGAACAGCGATGATCTGCTAGAGCTACAGAGTGGCCTACACAGTCTTGGACTTACAAATGAAGAAGTTGATGACCAAGCTATTATGCCCAAAAAGGAAAGGCTGTATTCTTTGGCAGCATGTGGAAAAACAAAACAGTTCCTCGGAACTGAATTTAGCATAGAACAGATTCAACAGATGTCGCCACAAGACATTATAAAGTATCATAACAGGTATGAGGCGCAGTTGGGGTCAAGAATGGTAAAAAGCGTTGGGCAAACGGTTCTTAGTTTGTACACTAAACTAGTCAGTAGATTTGCCCCATTGATTCTGAACAAGATCTTACGTATGATTTAACGCAAGATCCAGTTTTAACAAAGTCATTAGAGTCTCTAAGCTGTGATTTATATTACAGATTTGGAACATTGTTATCGCCGCTAATCATGGGATTAATAACTTTTAATCATATAGATTTTATTTCCATTCAAAATGAACGAGTCGGAAAATCAGCAGAATCAGGAAACACTGAATCAGAAAACACTGAATCAGGTAGAGATAGTGACCAGTAAACATCCTGGCGTGTGTTGGGGCAGGAAAAAGAGTAGCAGAGTTAAACAGACAAAGAAAATTAAAGTTACAATCACAGAATATAACTTATAATGAAAACATAACCCCGCCAACGCCAGAACAAGTTGATTCAATGCCAGCTATAAAAACTCCATATGATTCAAGACCTACAGCGCCAAAGTCTTCATGGAATATTGAACTTAAACTGTTGCCATTTTTGGCGCCATTGCTGCTGCTGGGGGCAGTTATATTACGGTTATAAAATATATAAAGAATGGCAACAAAAACAAAAGCAATCAAAAAAATCTGAACCACTAAATACAGAAGACAGCAGCACGCCAGCACCGCCAATAACAAAAAATCATTTTGACCATTTAAAATGCAATAATATTTTAAGAACTTAAATTTAAATTTTTTTGATAAAATAGAACATGGCGTATTATAAATGATGGAGTCAATAAATAAAGACATGGAGTCTATAAAAGACATTTCCATAGACCAGAATTGTAATCAATGCGGTTGCTTAGGATGTAAGAACTTCATTAAGATCTATGCTAACCAATCTCACGCCAAGGGCGTTAAGCAAAACATCCTCAACGATGACGCGTTTTTTGAGGCGTGTGTGTACTAATTAGACATTTACTATTTAAGATAAAAACATAGATTGTCTTGTTTTTTTAATAAATTATAAGATAACTTAAATAAGAACTTGGTTGTACTTAGAGGATGACTTAATTACAATCTTGAGGTAACTTGAGTAAGAACTTGAGTAAGAACTTGAGTAAGAACTTGTGGATGACTTGAGGATGACTTGAGTAAGAACTTGTGGATGACTTGAGGATGACTTGATGATGACTTGAGGACAACTTAAGGATGACTTGAGGAACAACTTGAGGATGACTTGAGGACAACTTGTGTAAGAACTTAGCATGCGTTGGGGTGTGCATGCGTGGGTGGGGGTGGGGCATGCGTGGGGTGGGGTGGGGGTGTGCATGCGTGGGGTGGGGTGGGGGTGTGCATGCGTGGGGTGGGGTGGGGGTGTGCATGTGTGGGGTAGGACAAAACACACAAACACCAACAAACAAACAAGAAGTGAAACTACTAGGACCACTTCTTGCTTTGTGACTAAACAGGTTGTGTCCCGCGCGCAACCCTCAATCATCTAGGCCAAGTGATCACAGTGGGTCGTTTGGCCTAGTTTGCCGCTGAGCTTTGCAGGCGCGCTTTGTGGGTCAAGTGATCCAGTAGGGTCGTTTGGCCTAGTTTGCCGCTGAGCTTTGCAGGTGCCCCGTGCTGACGTCATTGGCAGCAAACTGCCGCGCTTTGCAGGTCAAGTGATCACAGTGGGGTCGTTTGGCCTAGTTTGCTGCTGTGCTCCCTTTTCTCAACCAGGCTTGCAACTGGCTTTGGCAGAGTTACAGCAGTAATTGCTGCAGCCGAGCTTTTATGGCGGCTCTAATCGCCAGTAGTAGTACATCCGTCATTGTATATTTGGAGCATTTATATGAAGATAGTGCTGGCCACACACTACTCCTCTCCATACTGGTAGATGTACTAAGGTCTGCCTATCTAATTTGTTTGCCAGAACCTCCGAAAATCGTCATTCTGTTGCATAAGCTCAATGATAGTTTGACGCTTGCTACACAGTTCATTTATACTGATTCCTAGCTTGTGAAATTTAGGATAGTTATAAAAACACACAGAAAGTTGAATAAGTTTTCTAGCATACGAATCAGACATGTTCACCTCCGCCTTAAGAAATGAACGCCATGTTTGATTTCGTTTTTGTTCTTTTAAACATGGCTTTAGCTGTCTCAAGCCAACGCCAACAATCAACGCATGATGGATTGTTTTGCTTCGGCTGACTTTCAACAATGCGGCACCATTTTTTAAATAAGGAACCATCTCATCAATAGTCAAACATGTATTAAAACCGGCTATATTTTGTTCAGCAATATTTTTTTTCAACGTTATCATTTTCTTGAACCAACAAACCTTTAAGATAGTCGTCCATTTCCAAAGCAGTCGGTTCACTTTTTTCTTTTTCTCCACCTTCTAGGAAAGCAATACTTCTTTCGGGTTTTAAAATGGTAAAAAACATGCTTCACCTAGTTCCTTTTTTGACAAATACTCTAACATGCAGGTATAGTAAAACTTGTAAACTTGAATAGCGAGAGCCTGTTCTTCAGTGAACATGTTAGCCATTTTAAAATACCACAACACAGCACAGTACACAGCACAGTAAAAAGCGTCCTGCTAGTCCGGGAGTCAGTGGGGGAATGTTGGTGTTCCCAGTCATGTGAGCGCCGTAAGCCCTGCACTTAATTGTAAACGCCTCGCTGATTGGTCCGCTGTGACATCAGCCCATCGCGTGTCAACGTGGCAGCCTTGACATAGCAGCCCAGAATGTTCCTGATGCAATCGTTGGCCTGGGAGAGAAGAAACGCAAGGCGTGTTTTATTGATTTTTGGGTTAGAACATAGGTAAAAAACACAGTTGTAAACGGGCCGTCGTTATAATTGTGTTGTCTTGGTCTTGCAAAAAAGGTGACAGAGTAGTACAGACTGTTTGAGGGAACGCAGACACTATTTATTATAGATGACTGTTCAGCAGAAAGAAACACTTTGTCAAACTATCTTTCAGTGGAAGACATGCGGGGATAAGTGTGTGGATTTTATGTCAAAAATATACACAGTATGTATGTTTGTAGCGTTTACTAACAAAAACTAATAAATACCAATTCCTGACTCAAAACCGGCCAGAATTCGTACAATATTACCTTCCACCCACCCACCCTCCTTTTTGTCTCCTCCCCTGCCCTTTCCTCCCACCCCTCCGCCACCCACCCTCCCCAAGAAGACCTAGGGCTATCTTCAACGGTGGGAAGCCAAGCGCCACCAGCCCCCGCCTATGGTGGTTACAGTTAGTTATTACAGGTATCGCATGAGCCACCAGGACCGCTGTGCATGGTACTACCTTCCAAAAACCCAAGCCCTCTAATTAGGGTTTTTGTGTCTCCCGCCAAGACTTCGTTTGTGTTGTGGCGCTCTATTCTTGATCTCTGTCGTTGGTTTGTGCTTTTTTTGTTTTTGACAAGTGTGTGTGTGTGAGTGATTGCGTGCGTGCGTGCGAGTGTGTGTGTGTGTGTTATTTCTGCATGCAAGCCGGGGGTATGTGTACGCACATATATATGTACATTGATATGTTTGTGTGTGTGTGTGTGTGTGTGTGTGTGTGCAAAAACTAA
>CM031625.1:23117192-23137192 GCA_018398815.1 Conus ventricosus | reverse complement strand
TGCCCCGTGTCGTTTACTGTAAAGGTGGGGAGAGTACTGGAAGTGTTTCGCATGTCTCGAGGGATAGTGACAAGGATGTTGGCGAACCTGACCAGTACTGGGTAGAGAAGAGTGTCCACTTTGAGCACTGGCTATCACTGGGCTCTCCCGTGGGCCTGATAGGTAGGCGATCGTTGTCAGGTGACCGGCTCGGGTTGGTGACCGTCAGGCCTGCCGGCAGAGTACAGCGACCTTCAGTCGTTCACCTGTTATGAGGATTCTAATGTATGGAAGGCTGCGGACACTATCGAGTGGGTTGCGCCTTGTCTTTAGAGGTATGTAATTATTGAAGCATTCAGTCTTGGCTGGTTTAGATGAGGTCCAGGCTGTTAGTTTATCAATGGGTAGCTTGGGGGAATCGAACACATGAGTTTGAAGAGGTGGTTATGCATTAACCACGGGTGCCCATGTCTTTGTTGAGCGCTTGCAGCTGTGGTGTGTTGTTATGTGTAGGTGACTAGTGATTCCATTGGTGGAATAAAAATTACTTCGGGAATGTTTTGGTACCAAATCGTGTGTTGTGTGGTGTGCCCGTGTTCATTGGTTGAGCCAGTTTAAACTCCGGGTCTCTCTTTTCTTTGGAAGAACGAATATAAGGTGCATTGGAAAACAAGGAAGTGTTAGTGGAGCACTTATGGGAAAGTGAACTCGTCCGTCATTGCTGAGGGCTCCAAGTTAAATACAAGCGTGAATGTAAGCAGAGGTTAGACCCTGTCGACCTCGTTGTCTCCTGGGTGGGGCGTTAGACTGTAGGAGGTTGCTCTGTAGCCTCGGAGCGGCGACGAGAAGATGGGTCTCCGTGTGGGAGCGGTCGAACAGCAAGACCGTGTCTGCTGTTGGAGCCTAGACAGGGTGCTTGCCAGTCAACGGTGGGGTGTTTGCAGCACAGAGAAGACCGTGGGAGAGGCCGACTGGAGCATTTCCGTGGTGAGGGCGAGTACGGTGGAGTCCGGGAGGAGAATCACGGTAGTGAGGGTGCGACTCAAGCTACGGGCCAGTGTCCCCCCCCAACTGGATTTGGCCTGAATCCGTGAGGACACAATGGTGTGGCAGCTTCAGCACGTGGTCGTACCTGTTGGGATGAGAGAATACTGACCGAGTCAACAGGTAATGCTGGCAAGTTATGGTCGTGTGGTTATAAGTGTGCAAACAGTATAGTGGAATTATTGTCTTTCCTGGCCTAGTAAGAATAACTGAAGATCAGGGGATGCGATTTATGCAAAAATTGTCCTGTATTGCTGTTTACTTGTGTATGTTCAGATAGTTGTGTTGTGTTGTGACGGGGGTGGGGGGCTCGGAGTACAAGTGAATAATCAAGTTGATTTTTTTCTATGAATATGTTATTGGTTTCCCGTCACTTTGTGCGGGGCACGTTGTGAGTGACCCAGAGTGCGTTGTGCTATTGCGAGAGCGCATTTTGGTTGTGTAAGCGTAAATACTTCTGTCGATAACCACCCTGCAATCCCTGAATATGAAATATGATATTTTAATAAACGAGGGGGGAGCGTCGGAGACTCGTCACAAATTGGGGGCTCGTGCCGGGGATGAACCATAAATGAGCCATTAAGTGATTTTGATTCTGGGTTTTGGTCCAATTGCACAAGGATGTGAATATTTGTCCGTAATTGTGGAAACCTAGATTTTTTTTTCTATCCTGGAATGACGTTAGTCATGTGTTGATATGTTTTGATCTTTTTTTTTTCTGACTGGGGCCTTGTATTTGAACTTGTTGATTGGTTGCTGTTTTGAGGTTGATTTGATGTTTGTGTTGTAGCACTACTATTTGGATCGCTTATTTAACAAGTGATCGTTGTGGATATCTCGCTGTTACTGTGGTTGTATTATATAGACTGATCGAGGGTTAGATTAGCTTGTCAGAATGGTCCGACTGTAAGAGGTGCTGTGACTATGGGTCCGCTGAAAAAAAGATGGTCCTCATAGAAGAAGGAAAAGCCTTGGACTAAAGGGTAAGGAACTGAGGCATATGTAGATGGAGAATGGCCCGTGTAATCGAGGGGCCCAGAAAATACAAAGAGAACGGGAAAATGGAGGGAGGAGAGAAAGGGAACGGGAAAAAAGAGGAGAGAGTAAAGAGAGAGATGAGAACGGGAATAAAGGGTAGAGAGATAGGTACGGGGGAAAAAGAGGATAGAGTGATTTGAGAACGGGAGGAAAAAGATGGTTGAGAGAGAAAGAGGAACGGAAAGGAGGACGAGAGTAACGGGAAAAAGAGGATTGAGATGAAAGGGATCGGGAAAAGGGAGGAACGAGAGATTGGGAGAAGTGAGAAAAAAGAGGAGATGAGTAAAGAGAACGGGGGAAAAGGAGGAAAGGAAACGAGAACGGGGAAAGCGAAGAGGAGAGATGGAGAACTCGGGAAAGAGAGGAAAGAGAAAGAGAGAGGATAAGGCAGTTTTGAGGGAGAAAAATTAGAAATTGGAAGGGAAAAGTACGGACGTGGACGCAAAAAACTCAAGTGAACTTTGCACCAACATGTCTGTCCCTTGATCAATATGAAGGTTCGATGATAATGACGGACCCTATTTAGTGGATTTCATTCGCAATTGAAAGGATTGCCAAAGTTCTGGGCTTACCTGAAGAACGGTGGGCCACAAATTTGTCGGACGCTGCTGACACCCAATTGTAGGATGGCTTTTTCTGCTTGCCAACCGGAAATAACAGACAGAGTATGAGTCGGTGGTTGCGCGATGCATTTTGTTTTATAGTGGTATCGGTAACGCGATAGTTATAGGAAATTGTTAGAAGTACGTTCGTAAATCAGGTGGTGGACGCACGTTCAGTTTCTCTATCGGCTTAGGGCTCTCTTTGACATAATGGGATAAGGTTAGGAGGAAACATCGAACAAACTTTTGAATCTTTGAAGGGGATGGAGATCGTTAAGGGAGCAAATTCTCCCCCTCCACATGTCCGGGAGGATCTCATCCGTTTATTCTTGGCAGTAAAGAGAATAGGAAAGTTTAGAGGTGTTAGTGATAAAGTTGCAGCAGGTATGATTATCTGCCTTTGATCAGGCGTAATGGGATTGATGGTTCGAAAATCCAGTCGACCCGTTATGCTCAGACACACACTGGCAGGATGGATTCGCCACTTCCTCCTACAAACAGGAGGCGATACCGCAGTTAGAAGCGGATTTCTATGTCCGTGGCAACAGTGGGACTCAGATGAATGTTTACAGTGAACGCAACATGGTTTTTAATTTGGGTGGGCGAGAGGTAGGGTATATCGCAAGGAATGTAGCGAGCTGCGATACATTCCGTTGTTGCCGTTGATTACAATTCAAAACAGGAAGGGCAGGGTCCCCCCACCCCCCCCCCCCCCCCCCCCCCCCCCCCCCCCCCCCCCCCCTCCCCCCCACCCCCCCCCCCCCCCCCCCCCCCCCCCCCCCCTCCCCCCCCCCCCCCCCCCCCCCCACCCCCCCCCACCCCCACGCCCCCCCCCCCCCCCCCCCCCCCCCCCCCCCCCCCCCCCCCCCCGCCCCCCCACCCCCCCCCCCCCACCCCCCCCCCCCCCCCCCCCCCCCCCTCCCACCTACTACTTAGCGGCAGTAGTAAACGGGGAAGCCGGTGACTGCTTTTTAGATACAGGGACTGACATTCTCTAGCGCAAGGGTAGTGCCGAATTTTGTTTGTGAGTGGACAGAATATACGGGGAAACCTCCTGCGTTTGCGTTACGCAGATGGAAGAATTAATCAGGCTACCTTTGGCCAGTGTCATGTGGAGTCTGGAGTTTGTCTGGTGTAGACTCATCACTGCAGCACAGTGCAAATACAATCTTCCTTTACCAGCTTGGTAGGGTGGAAGGTATACCTCCACGAGCCTAACCAGGCTGCCAGTCAAGTAGGGAATAGCATGGGCTGTGCTGAGTAGGCAACTCCTACTTGAAAGTAAAGAGCAGCAGGTGGAGTGCACAGGCGCGCTAAGCAGTTAGAGCTAGCAGGGGCCATGTAGGTGGCCATTGGTGGTGGTGCAATGACCTCATGAAATAGGGCGTAGTGGCTCGGTGCCGTAGGCCATGGAGGTAGGGCCGTAGCTGGCGGTGCTGTAGGCCATGGAGGTGGCAGTAGTGCAGGTGCTGGAGGCCATGGAGGTGGTCGTAAGTGGCTGGGCCCTCCGCCGTGGGCCAAATGGTGGCCGTAGTGGTGGTTACAAATAAGTTGTTGGCGTTGCCGTGGTAGTCTGAAATGTGGAGCCACTGTGGCGGTCAGCAGGGTCGGGGGCCACAAGGGGACCACAGTGTAACTGGAAACGGGCTAGCTGGAGTTGGGACCAGGGAAGGCAGTAATACGCATGGCTTCGAGGTCATGGAGACAGCTTTCGTTAGGAAAATGCCCCAAAGGCGTCAGCTCAATGGAGCAAGATTACCAGTGGCAGGAAAAGGGTAAAGTAAATTAAGGCTCATCAAGTATGGCATGGCCAATGAGCGGGTTTTCGAACCAAGGAAGTTCTCATCACAGAAAAAGAAAATCAGCGGTTCGGATAAGATGAGTGAGGGAGATCATCTCATATTCATTTTTGAAAGGGGAATGATCGTCGTCGCAGTGCATGGGTGCGACAGGCTTAAGAGGATCGCGCAAGATTTTCACGCCGCTCTTTAAGGACTAAACTGTGTGAATGGTGCGCTGACTTCTCTTGTAAAGCTGGAATGCGCAAATATCCTGCTCCAGGTATATTGGACCGAGCCACATACGGCGGTCATGATTGAGAGGGCAGGAGTAGGTCAAGGGTGTTGGAGTGATGTCTCCAGGGTGTTGCCTCGTTGTATTGTGATCACAGAAAAATAGAACAATGTAGAGCCGATGCATAACGTGGCTGCTGTTGTGGTGGTGGTGGTGTGTGGCACAGTCATCTGTTCTGGAACTGCTACTTGTGTAAATAATGTAAGTCTGGGCCTGTTTGTGTTATGTTTTGGATTGACCAGTATAGGGCGGGGTCGAGATTATGTTCATGTGTTATTTTTTTCTATGTATTTGATATATGTTTACCTGTATGCGTTTTTGTTCCCAATTGCCCCATTATGGGGTGGGGTTGAGTTCATGCTTCACGGTGTTATGATTTTTCATTTTTTCTAGGTTGGTATATATTTGGACTTTAAGATTGTCTTGTTCACTGTTCGGTAATTTGTGTCACCTTTTGTGTGTGGGGTGGGGAAAACAGGATAAATGTTTGATTTGCATATTTGTGTTGAGACCGTGTGTGCTTGTTTGTGGCATCACGCCTGAATTTGATTTTGAATGTTGAGTTGCTCGGGCACACACTTGAGATTTGAATCTTGATTTGCAGAATTGGGATTTTGGTATTTGGTTCTGTGTCAATACAGGGTTGTGCTATATATGATCGTGATGGAATTGATTTATTACATGTTATGGATCTTTATGATAGCTAACGCTTTGGACAGAGTTCTTGTTTTTATGTGAGCCAGGTTAGAGTTAAATGTTGTGCACAGTCGTTTTGGATGGACCAAAGAGTGGTTGGTCTTGGATTATCTGTTGTTCTAGTGGTTTTAATATTGGGTACATTATCCCTGTTAGAGCTGTTGATGATATGATTTGCTGTCTTGAAGCTTAGGGGTTAGTACTGTTATTTCGACCTGCAACCTGATGTTTGTTTTTATCCCAATTGGAGAAACATTACGTTCCTGGAGGATATAGTTGTTTGGTACACACATTCTTAGGTACGGGGGTGTCTTGAGTCAGGCCGCCCGAATTTGTTCTCAGCTTTTAGGCATATTAAGGGTATGTTGCTGTTGTTGAGAGCACGTTCCTTGGTCTTCAACGTGTGCGAATTCAGGCTCTTTTCTACCAGGGGGGGATTACCCCTCGTGTCGTTTTACGATGGGGGAGGGCGTTCTGGGAAATGTGTTTCGCATGTCCGAGGGGATTGGTGACAAGGAGGTGGCGACTGGCCAGTCCTGGGTAGAGATGAGTGTCCTACTTTGAGCACTGGCTATGCACTGGGCTCTCACCGTGGCCTGGAATGGAAGGCGATCGTGTCAGTGTGACGTCCTCGGGTTGGTGTTCCGTCAGCCTGCGGCAGAGTTTTTACAGCGACCATTCAGTTGCGTACCTGTTCTGAGAAATGATTGTAAGGCTGCGGCATTTCGAGTGGTTTGCGCTTGGTCTATGAGGTATGTAATATACTGAAAGCATCAGTCATGGTGGTAGAGAGTCATGGTGTAGTTCCATTGGTAGCTTGGGGGGAATTCGAACATGAGTTTGAATAGGTGGTTATGACTTAACCACTGGGGTGGCCAAGTCTTTGTGGGCGCTAGCTGCTATGGTGTGTGTGTATGGTGTAGGTGATAGTGATTCCATTGGTGGATAAAAATAATTCTTGGGAATTTTTTATTGGTACAATTCGTGGGTGATGTGTGGTGCCGTGATTCCGTTGGTTGAGTCAGTTTAAATCGGGTTCTATCTTTCTTGAGAACGAATATTAGTGTGCTTTGGTGGAAAACCTGGTATGGTGATGACTCACTTATGGGATAAGGAACTCGCCCGTCTCCTGAGGGCTCCAAGAAAATACAGCGTTGAAGCAGAGGTTAGCTGTGCCTCGTTATCTCTGGGTGGGGACGTAAGGGAACAGTGGAGGTTTTCTGTTAGCCTCGGAGCCGGACGACGAGAAAGAATTGTACTCCCCGTTGTGGGGTCGGTCGACTGCAAGGTCGTGTCTGCCTGTGGAGCCTAGGGGACAGGGAGCTGCCAGACAAACGGTGGGGTGTTTGCCGCAGATGAAGTCCTGTGGGACGAGGCTCGACAGGAGCCCTTTCCGTGGATGCGGTGCAGAAAAGTACGGTTTGGAGTCCGGGGAGATCGGTGTTCGTGAGGGTTGCGATTCTAGCTACGTGGCCTGTGTCCCAACATGGGATTGGCATTCGGAGAGGACACACCGGTGTGGCCAGCTGTCAGCTCGTGGTCCGTACAGTGGATGAGAGAATCTGACGGATCAACCAAGGGAATGCTGCAGTTATGGACGTTTGGTTATAAGTGTGCAAACAGAATAGTGGAATATTGTCCCCTTCCTGGCTAAGTAAGAATAAACTAAGAACATGGGGTGCGGATTCGATTTATGAAATTCGTCTGTATGCGGTTTACATTGTTGTATGATACATGATAGTTGTGTGGGTAGTGACGGGGTGGGGGCTCGGAGTCAAGTTGATTAAAAGTTGATTATTTCAATGAATATGATTATTGGTTTCGTCCCTTTGTGCGGGGCCCCGTATGTGAGTGACCAGAGTGCGTGTGCCCTATGCGAGAGCGCAATCATTTGGTGTGAAAGCCGTTAAATACTGCTGTCGATATTCCCCCCTGCATCCTGAATATGAAATATATTTTAATAATGAGGGGCGTGCGTCGGATGACTCGCTCACCTCATTCACATTAGAAAAGTAAGAAACAAACAAGTTATAAGGAAATAAAAACAACAAAAGAACATCTTTGGTCTTAGACGCCTTAAACAAAAACATACCTAAATACCTAATAACCTTACAACTATTACAGCCGAGTAGTAACTGTAAACGAAGCGAGAGAGGGAGGGAGAGAGACAGAGAGAGAGGGAGGGAGAGAGACAGAGAGAGAGAGAGAGAGAGAGAGACAGAGAGAGAGAGAGAGACAGAGAGACAGAGAGAGAGAGAGAGAGACAGAGAGATTCTTCATGTGACAATAGCAAACTGTTCAACCCCTTCCTTCCCCTCCCCCCAACCCGTCCTCTTCTCCCCTCCCCCCAACCCGTCCTCTTCTCCCTCCCCCCAAAACCTCCCTCCTACTTGACCCGACCCCCCCCCCCACCCCTTCCCCTCCCTGCACCCTCCATCTCCTCCTCCCTCCACTCCCACCATACGCTTTTATTCTCCCTTTTAAGGTGTCGAAGTACGAGAGACTTTCTGTCTCTTTCTTTCTTTCTTTCTTTTTGTTTTTGTTTTTTTAAGGGAGAGAAGGAGAGGGAGAGAGGGGTAGGTGAAGGAAGAAGGAGGTAGGGTTCACCATCAGAGCTGATGAGATGAAGAGGCCAGAAGAATTCGATGCTATCTCCCCATACTTGTCGCTTCACCCCTCTTAATCCTACCCATCCCACGCCCTCCATTCCCCCCCCCCCCCCCCCCCCCCCACTGCCATGGCCTCTCCTTCCCACCTTCACCCTCCACCTCCCTCCCCTCCAGCCCTCGAAATAAAATGTCCGCCCCATGCTCCTGATTCCTCCCCCCCCCCCCCCCACGCTCTTCCTCCCCCTCCCCCTCCCATCCCCTCTCTTCCCGTCACCCACCACCCTTCCTTTCTCCCCATTCCTTCCACCCTCTCCACCCTCCCCTCCCCTTTCCAAATTCTCTCTGTTCTTCGTTTGACAGGGGGGGGGGGGGGGAGGGGGGGGGGGGAGGAGAGAGAACAGTGCTTAGGGTTTCGTCTCTTTTTTTAAACAGGAGGTTCAAGGAGAAGTAGTGAAGAACTAGCAGCCGTTGTGGTCCCGTGGTTAGTTGTGTCGTGGGTTTGCGGGCCGGCAGATCGTGGGTTCGATTCCCAACAGAAACATTACTGATCTGTAAGGTTGAGTTGAGCGTCTACGGGCGTATGGGAAGGTTGAAACCACATGATCGAGTTTCATGCCATTGTTAGATGCGGCGTCTCTGACAATATGTTGCTTAAATTGTTTCTCTCTCTCTCTCTCTCCTCTCTCTCTCTCTCTCTCTCTCTCTCTCTCTCTCTCTTTCCACCGTGACCAACACAGCAGGTGTCTGTATCTCTCGGGCCTGGTTGATTCCAAGATATAGTATGAAAGAACGTGTGAACTGTAGCCCAGTACGCCGTGCCAGACCAGAATGGAAACTCTACTGCAGAATTGTTTTCGTCGTTACCCTCATTAAATGACCAGCTGAAAAAATCAAATTGTGTCCCCCTGCCCCCCCCCCCCCCCCCCCTCCCCTCCCCTCCCCTCCCACACATACTTCTTGCTCATTTCGCGTGTGGTGACCTCCCTTTGGACTCCCTCTCCATGCCAACACTTGTTGACTGAGCTCCTGCATGTGTATTGTAGACTTTTGTATGGCGAAGGAAGAAGATAGGGCGAGGGGTGTGTGTGTTGTGTGTGTGTGTGTGTGTGTGTGTGTGTGGTGTGTGTGTGTGCGCGCGCCAGTGTGTGTGTGTGTGTGTGTGTGTGTGTGTGTGTTTGTGCATTGGTGCGTGTGGTGTGTGTGTGTGTGTGGTGTGTGTGTGTGTGTGTTGTGTGTGTGCACTCGTGCGCGTGTGTGTTTACAAAAGAGAGAAAAAAATAGTTTGTGTCAAAAATGTTTGAGAGAGAAGAGAGAGAGAGAGAGAGAGAGAGAGAAAAGAGACAGACAGACAAGAAAACGACAGACAATCAAAGAGAGAGAGAGAGAGAGAGAGAGAGAGAGAGAGAGAGAGACGGAAGAGGCACGGAGCGGGGAATACTGTGCCTATGCCCCTTATCCTCTATGTCAGCAAGAGTGACGTTAGAGGACAAAATCCAAACTAATGACGTGAAGAGGCCAAAGAATTCGATGTTATCACCTCGTTCATACCACTCCTCTCCTCCCGTCCTCTTTCTCCTTCCTGTCTCCCCGCCTCCTCCTTCCCTCCGCCCCGCCCCCCCCCCCCCACCTCCTTATCCCCCCCCCCCCCCCCCCCTAGCCATCACCCCCATTCAATTGTCCGACCCATCTCCTCCTTCAAATGTCACCCCCACAACGTCCTTGCCTGAAACACGTGCCCTCCTCCTCCTCCTCCTCCTCCTCACCCCCCTTTCCGCCTCCTTCCCTCCCTCCCCCCCCCCCCAACGTCCCCGCCCGTCCCCTGGCTCCTCCTCAAGTCAGTGTCCACCTCCTCACCCCACCCCACCTGCCACCCCCCACCCAACCCCTCTCGTCGTCACTACTTGCAGCGGCACTTCATTTGGCAGGGAGCAACTGTGCTCGCATTCATCTTCTTTAGAGGGAGTCTGGAAGGGGAAGCGAAGGGGAGGAGGAGGGGGGAGGAGGTGAAGGGAAAGGGGGGGGGGGGGGGGGGGGGGGGGGGGGGGGACAAGGGTGGGTAGAAAGAAGGGAGGGAGGGGGGGGGGGGGCTAAAAGTCTTGAGATTTCTCACATATTTTACTTTCCAATCTGAAGTCTAGGAATACGGTTTTTTTTGTTTTTTTTTTTGGTATTTTTTTTTGTATGTCGTTCCATGTTATCAATAGCAACGCCATAATTATTAGGACGGCCGAGAATCACCTTCGAGTTGGTGCTGCAATTGTTCACGTTCGCCAAAAACGAATGCATTGATTTGAAAAAAAAATTGTTTTCCAAAAAGAACAGCAAACAATGTCAACATAAGGCATATGATTAAATATGCATTAGTCAATCACAGTTGAAAAACAGCCGACACAATACAGTGCAACAGTGTATAAGACAATACCATGCAAGACAGAACACATAACTCAGTAACATCTCGAAATTCGACAATTCATCTGCTCACTCTAAACACGAATAAACAGCAACAAAGTCAAAACCAAAGAACTGTTCTGTTCGTACGTTGAATGGATGTTTGCAGTCAAGACAGAAAAGAGAGGATGGTTAGATACGTTTAGTTTAAATGATTAAACCCTGACCCGTTCCTAAACCCAAGCATATAAAGGAACAGGAAGGAGGAGAGGGAGAGGCCAAAAAAGCGAGGGAGAGAAAGAGACAGAGAGAGGGGATAGACAGAAAGGGAAGAGGAGAGAGAGAAAGAGAGACAGACAGACAGAGACAGACAGACAGAGGAGAGAGAAGGAGGGGAGGCGGAAGGAGAGAGAACGGGTAAGAGAGAGAGACAGAGAGATGGGGGAGGGAGGGAGGGGAGGGAGGGAGGAAGGGAGGGAGGAAGGGAGGGAAGGAACAGAGAAAGAAGAAGATAAAGAATGAATAAACAAACAAGCGAAAGGGAGAGAGAGAATACGAATATGAATACGAGTATTTCAATGAGGGTAAATATATAAGCTGAAAGCTTCTTTACACTAAAACCCAAAGACAGAGAGAGAGAGAGAGGGGGGGGGGGGGGGGGGTCGGAGGGGAGAAAGGGAGAGAGGGCGGGAGAGGAAGGGAGGAGGGGGGGTCACAGAGAGAGACAGAGAAGGACGGACAGGGAAGGGCGCGTGGGGAGAGGGGGAGAAACAAGCAGTAGGTTGGAGAAAATGTTTGACATACACGGCACGCGCCGCAGCATTTTGGATCTTTATCCCCTCCCCTTCTGTCGCAAACCGACCCCTGTTTCGCTCTTTGGAGAGCTCATCAGGTTAGCCACGCACTCCTGACCGCAAGCTGAAAAAGGAGAGCTCCTGAACATGCAAATAGCGTCTCGTCAACATTGGAAGTTCGAGCTTAACGCATTAAAACAACCTCTTCGACCGCCAACAAATGTGGTTTGGGACGGACGTATGGAATGAAGCAGACGGGCCCGAAAGTTTTGTAGAGTTTAAAGTCAAAACACAAAATACGCGGTAAAAAAACGTCAAAAGCAAGGACTATCAAGATGGATAAAAAAAAAGATATGTCAAGCATTATGAACAATCTGTATTTACCACAACAAACCCGCATAAGGTACTGCCAATTTCATTTTGGCTTTTAAAACATTTTTGTATATCAATTAAAAAAATTTAAAAAAAAGAATTCAAATGGTGCAGGAAGAAAATACGTCACAAAAAAAGAAGCATGCAAACAACAACAAAAAAGTGCATAAATGTTTGAGAAAGAACACTAGATAAAACTAAATTCTGGGAAAAAAGCGCAAACGAATTTAAACGGGTTTGGGATTATGTAAAAAAAAAAAAAGAAAAAAAAAGGAATGTGTGGGTTAAATTGCGGGTTAGCTTGCGCTGCAGCGTTACCCAAATACTTCTATTTGCACGTAACACACAATTTCTATTTGTATTGAAATGTTACACCACACACCAACACACACACACACCACCACACACACACACAACAGAGGGCGCCCCTTTAGATCTTTAGTCTTTCGAATGCTATTTTTAATTGAAAAAACGCGAAAAAAAATTCCCAAAGGGTCCTTTAAAAAAACCGGGAATCGAGTACTGTCATAACTGTTTTGTATACAGTTCTGGAACACAGAATAAAACACAAAAATTATTAATATAACCTAGGATGTAAAAGCTTAATCCAATTCTTTTAAATTCACTGAAAACAAAATTCAGAAAAATGTTGATGTATTGTGAAAACGCACTAAGTTTTCACTTTTGAAATTCATTGCCCAAAAAAAAGAATTTGATTATCATGGCGGTGGAAAATCTTCCGATAGTCGACGTCATCCTCTCTAAAGTTAATGATATTCTTTTCTTAGTTATTATAAAAGTTTCTTACGAGTCCATTGGCATTTTTCTTTAATTGGGTTTTTTCTATTTTTTTGTTGTTTTTGTTTTTTGTTTAAAACTTAGTAGTATTCAAAGTTCTACCACTTTTCCCCCTTTCCCCCCCAAACCCTTCTTTTATAAGCCACTTTTGCATTCCCCAACACCCATTAACAATCGCTATTCACTTTTTGGAGAAGACGTTAAATTGGGAACAACCACACACACACACACACCAAACCACACACACACACACACCCACACACACACACCCACACACAACCTCAGAAGACAGGCACACACAAGAGAAGACAGGCACCACCAGGCACCACCCACACACACACACACACCACACAAAAACACGCACACACACACACCCCACACACACACACACACAACAGGCACACAGGCACAACACCACGAACACAACACAACACCACACACCACCACACACACAACCCCACCAAAAACCCCACACACACACACACCACCCGCACGCACGCAAACAAAAAGTACATCCTTCCCGGCTACAGAGTGTTACACTCCAAAAACTTCGACATTCCTGCTAGAGTACTAAAAGTTTACCACAAACACTTTTTTATTTCCCGCTCAGGTACAAGACTTTAAACAATCACTCGTAATTCCTGCTTAGAATACTAAGAGCTTTACACACAATCACTCGTATATTCCTGCTCAGAGTACTAAGAGCTTTACACACAATCACTCGTATATTCCTGCTCAGAGTACTAAGTAGCTTTACACACAATCACTCGTATATTCCTGCTCAGAGTGCTAAGAGCTTACACACAATCACTCGTATATTCCTGCTCAGAGTACTAAGAGCTTTACCCCACAATCACTCGTATATTCCTGCTCAGAGTACTAAGAGCTTTACACACAATCACTCATATATTCCTGCTCAGAGTGCAAACAGCCTACACACAAACACTCATATCTTCCTTCACAGAACATACAGAGCGTTACACTCAGATACTTCTATCTATATTCCAACACACAATACGCAGAACATTACACTCTAATAATTCGACATCTATCAGCGCAGAACGTGCGCACTATAACACCTGAATACTCCACATTCCTACAAAGCACGTACACAGCGTTACACAAATACTTCTACATTCTTACACAGAGCAAACTGAGCGTTAAGTACTCATTCCTTCACAGAACACACAAGCGTTACACACAAATAGTCCTGCATTCCTGTGCAGACTGTACGGATCGTTAGAGGCAAACACTTCAACTTTCCGGCACAGCATACACAGTATGATACACTCTACCACTTCTACATTAATACATGGAACACACGGAAAATTTATACACAACTACCACTGCTTTCCCACACAGAACACACTGGAACGTTACACACAAATACTGCTACATACAACGCGCAGAGAATTATACACAAATGCTTCAATGTTCCTGCACAGAACACATGGAGCGTTGCACACAACACTTCTATAATCTCGTACAGATCACACGGCATTACACGCAACTATTTCTACATTCATACACAGAACATATGTACATTAAAACACAAATCATTCGACATTCCTACGGAGAATACGCACTACGACACACTCCAATACTTATATATACCTACACAGAAAATGCAAAGCTTTCACACTCAAATACTTTAACATTCCTATGCAGAACACACAGTAAGATACATTTTAATACTTCTTACATTCCTATACAGAACACGCGGAACATTACACACATATCCCTTTAATATGCAGTACGGTACATTCTAGTAACCTCTACATTCCCACAAATCACACGTGGCATTACACAGGAATATTCCAACATTCCTACAGAGAATACCCAGAAAGATACGCTCTAATGCTTGCACACGCCTATACAGAAAACACGAAGCGTTAAACATAGATACTTCAACATTCTCCAGAGAAAACGCAATACGATGCACTCAGATTTTCTTCCGTCCTACACAGCACACACTGGCATCACACACAGATTCTTGTACAGACCTACACAGAACATACTTAGCGCTATACACAAATACTTCTACATTCCCACATAGAAGACACGTAGCGCACCACATAAATACTTCAACATTCCTACACAGAACACACGTGGTGTTACACACAAATACTTCTACATTCCTACACAGACCACTCAGCACTTTACACACAAATACTTTTACATTCCCAAACAGAACACTCGGAGCGTTACACACAAAATCGATGCTTTTACATTTCTACACAGAACACTCAGAGCGTTTCACACAAATACTTTTACATTCTACACAGAACACACGGGGCGCTATACACAACTACTTCTGCATTCCTGATTTTTTTAAAAACGCAAAGCGTTACACATGTATACTTTTACATTCACTCCAGAGCACATGGAGCGTTTCATACACCCCAAAAAGGAGAGAGAGGGGAGAGAGAGAGAGAGAGAGAGAGAGAGAGAGAGAGAACACACACACACACACACACATACCACTACACACACACATACCACTTACACACGTACACACACACACACACACACACACCAACACCACACACCAACACACACACACACACACACACCACGTACACACCACACACACCACACACACACACACACACAACACACACACACACACACACACATACCACTACACACACACATACCACGTACACACGTACACACACACACACACACCCCACCCAAAACACACACACACAACATGCACACACACCACACACACACACCACACCACACACACACACACACACACACACACACCAAAACACGCAAGCAAAAAGACGTACGGTCACAGTTCTGTCCCAAAGAAGTATCTGACTGTAAGACTTGAAAAAAGGGGTGGGATAAGGTGAAAGAAATGAAATCGGGCTTTAACTCCAAGATTTTCCCAATCAAAACAATAAGTAAGGAAAATTTTTATCTCCCAAAAAAAAGGCTGAGGAAATTTTCATCTATGTACGTTTAAAACATGTTGTATGGAATGTTTGCCTAATGAGCAAAAAATCGTTTAGATTGAAAGAAAAAAAATACTGTAACTATAGAGATCCTGTACCAAACAACAAAGTACTATAAATGTATCAATACTTTACAGGAAGTCAGGAATTGCTGTCCGTCTGTTGGGAAATAAAAAGGTTTTGGTTGGTTTGGATGATTTTTACACGATGTTAAACCAATTTACCAGAGAACTGGATAGTCATTTACATAAATTATTTAACAAATGTTGGGAATGTGGACAAATTCCCGATATATGGAAGACGTCTATTGTGACCCTATTCTAAAGGGGGCAAGCCTCGGTCGAGACGTCTAGCATAGACCCATTTCAGTCACTTTCATACTGGAAAAGCATGGAAAAAATAATAAATTTTAGAATGGCCTATTACTGTGATAAAAAGAGGGTTTTTTCTTCACATCAATCTGGATTTAGAAAAGGACGAAGTACAATTGATCACCTGACACGACTAAACAACTCAAATTAAAAAACAGTTTGCTAAACGTAAAGTGTCCTTGCTTCCTCTTTGATCTTACTAAAGCTTACGATAGAGTGTGCACAGCCGATTATTAAATAAATTAAAACCCAAATTTGGTCTTTCTGGTCACGTCTACAATTATGTGAAATCATTTAAGGCGAGACCCCATAATGACCAAATTTGGGTGTGACTTTACCCATCCTCAAGATCTATAAATATGGAATTCCACAAGGTTCTATAATCCCCCATTTTTAAATTCAATGTAATGCTATATGACTTATATACATGTTTTCATCAATATCCAAGTACTCAATATGCTGATGACTTTGAAATATGGTTTAAATTTGTATCTTTAAAGAAAAGAACAAATTTACGTCACAAAAAATTATATTCAGAAGCTCTTTCGCACGAGTGGATAAATTAAATAGTTATATGCATTTGAAGGGCTTTCAATTCTCTGTTGAAAGACACATTTGGTTCTCTTAACAATGGATATAACCCAAGTAACCTGCCTATATTTTTTCTGGGGGACGGGAAATTTTTTATAAACTTGAAGTAAAATTTTTAGGTGTCCTACTTACACCAAAACTAAACTGGAAAAAACATATTGACTCAATTGTTACTAAAGCAGTTAAAAGTTTGAATTTTCTAAAATTGTCAGTCATTCTCCATGGGGACAGGATCCTAAAGTTTTGTTGCATTTAGCAACCAGTCTTTACGATCAAGATTGACTTACGGACGGGAAGTATTCTTTTCTGCTTCGCGATCGCATTAAAGAAACTTCAAAGAATTGACAGTAAAGCTGTAAAGTTGGCCTGGGTGTACCTGTGCACACAAAAGTCTCTGAAGCTAATAAGATAGCAGCTTTTGCACTTGATGAGAAAGGAAAATAGTTCTGAAAAAATATGAAAGTGAACGGATTGCGGTGGACGCCTTGCGAGTTAAATACACGATCCGACATTGATTTTTCGAAAAATGCACAGAAAAATTCAAATTTTAGAGACGCTTTGTTCATATGTTTCAGACGTTTTTAATTCATCAAAGAAATTTACCCATACGAGGGAGCGCCTCGCGTACTGGGTTCGCCGGTACCCCCCTTGGGGAAATAACGGAAGTAACAGTTAACATTTTTTTTTTCTGATCTAAATAAAACGATTTCGCCGCATGTGTAGCAGCATCTGTCAAAATTTACATGGAAGAAAAGTTTACTAACTATTTGAAATTACACTGACGGCTAAGTTCTTGATGATGGTTTGTGCGGATCTGGCTTTGTAATTCCAGATTGCAAAGCTGAAAAATTATTATTTAGTAAGGGTCATTTCCATATTACAGCTGAACTATTGCGTCCTGATGGCATTAAAATTTTTTAATTTCCTTGCCATCTCAATATTTAATATCCTGTTTTGTGTTTATTCACATCAGTAATTAAAAAGTTTGTATTGTTTTAAAATTCACAAAGAGAGGAATTATTAAAATTTTGGGTTAAGTACATGTTGCACTGTCTTTACATTAAAGGTACTAATGTTGTATTTTCTTGGGTTTTCCCTCGACACCTCCTTCGTTTTTAATGATCAAGCAGATAGAGCAGCAAAAAGGGAGCAAAGAATATATTTGGTAGTATTAAGGTTTTTATTGTCCTTTACATTTCAAGGAAATTAATCATATAAAACGAGAGGGATTTCTGGAGTCAATACAGTTCCTCATCAAAACTCGTCAGCAAACTCTGGGCAAACTTTGTGTCAATTAGCCGACCGGTTTCCTAGCCTGACTTTTAGAAATTTTAAAGTAATTCCCTACGAAACCAAGTATTGCCAGACTGTTTTAAATGCGTATTTCGTGGATCTTTCAGTTCAACATGTGATTTTTGATTGTGAACAACGAAAACCCTTTTTGAATGGGGTTATACCAAGTGCTGAACTGGGCATGTTAATGTGTTGACTTTTAGATTCGTTGCCAGTTGTTTCTCTTTTAAATTAACGAGTAACCTTTTGGGAAGTCCATTAAGGAACATTTTATAATCATAATCGTAAGTTAGATTATTTTTAGTTTTTTTTTATCTAATTTTTCATAGTTTACTGTCCACAATTCAAACTATGCTTTATTTATGTTCCATGTAACCACAACGTCCTCTTTTCTTTTATAAAAATAGTCTAAAATTGTAAACAATATGTTATTTAGACGTCTGCAATCACCTATATGTGTGACGAGACTAAAACAGAATTCCTTCCTACACACACACACCACACACCCCACACCACGTACACACCACACACACACACACACACACCACACACACACATACACACACACACACCACGTACACCACCACACACCCACACACACACACACACACACACACACACACACACACACACACACACACACACGTACACCTAGTAGAGGCGCATACAATGTTTGCTAAGTATCGAAAAAGGCCACGTTGGGCTACTGTGAAGATCAGCCACCAACTCGGCTTATCCCTGAAACCCTTTACCCCCAATTTTTTTAAATTTTAATTAATATTCATTAATGTTTTCAACTCACCCAGCTTTTTGTAAACCCCGCGCACGGTAATCTCACGGCTTAGCTAATGGGTGGGGCGGGGGGGTGGGGTGGGGGGGGTTGTTGAAGTGCACATGGGTTAGACCGCCTTGTGACGCCTTTGGCCATGCTGAAACTGAAGCTGAAAGCTCTTGTCTGCTGATACCGTTTGTGGGTTTTTTTCCCGCTTCAGTCCTATTCCCTCGCCGTCTCCAATTTTCCTAGTTCATCTCTCGTCTCAGACCGTTGTCCGCCCCCCCCCCCCCCCCCCCCCCCCCCCCCCCCCCCCCCCCCCCCCCCCCCCCCCACACCCACATCTTGTCCACACACACAAGCCTTTCTAATTTTAAAAGGGGAAAGAAAAAAGCTAGCCCTGGAATGACGAACGAAATAACCCCCTCCTTTCGTGGGCAGAGAAGGGAGGGAGATGTGTGGGGAGAGAGAGAGAGAGAAGAAAAGAAAAAAGAGAGGGGAGAGGAGAGAGAGGGGGTTAAGGGGGTAGATAATAAATGAAAAACGACACACAGATAGATAGAAATACACACCTTACTTACTTTTACACACACACCAACACACACACACACCACACCACACACACACACACGTAGGTAGATAGGTAGGAAGGTAGACAGTAGAGACGACAGACAGACAGACAGAAGACCACGACACCTATAATGTTAGCAAGGAAATAGGTAGTCGACTAAAAGGAGAGAGAGCCCAGACAAACAGACCAGGAGAAAACAAAACAGAAAACGACAAAAGAGAAGGAAGACAAGACACACAAAAGAATGACACACGCAACACTAAACAAACAAGATAGGACCCAGAAAAGGTCGAAAAAGACTCCCAGCCAAAAAAGGGTCCGCTAAAAACCCCCCGCACCCCCCTCCCCACCCCCCCCCCTCTATCCCTGTTACCCCCCCCCTTTCCCCCCCCTCCCCCCCCCCCCCCCCCATCCCCGCCACTTCACTACCCCCACCTCCCAACCAACCCCCTTAAACCCCCCCACCCGCCCCCGCCCCCTCCCCTTTCCCCCCCTCTTTCTTGTTGCAGAGCCGATGAGCCAATGGTGTCCGGTGTCCGTAAATTCAGCCCCCTCCCCGCGCCAGAAAGGAAGTGGGAGACATCCCCCCCCCCCCCCCCCCCCCCCCCCCCCACCCCCTCCCCCCCCCAGCCCCAAACCCCCGACCCACAAAGCAACACAGCAAAAGGATGGCTTCGCCGGGTCCGTGGGGAAAAAGGGCGGCCCCTCCCCATAATCACCTTAACATTTGAATAAAGACGTTGTCAGACGAGACCACTCACATTCCCGACTCCCTTTTTTTTCTTTTTTCTTTGGGCAGAAAAAACTTTTGAAAGAATTCGCTTTTTGGGCAAGATTGAAAGGCTGTCAGTTTTTTCCTTTTTTATTTTCTTTTTTTTTCTTTTCTTGTTTTTTTCCCCCCCCCAAACATCCCTCTTTTAAGAGGGAGGGTTTTTTAGATTAAAAAAAAAGGGGGAAAGCCCTAAAAGTACCCCTGGGCTTCTTAAAGAAGGAAGGAGGGGGAACCCAGAAATTGGGGTAATTCTTATGAGAAACTTTCGAGA
>CM031625.1:23109253-23117092 GCA_018398815.1 Conus ventricosus | reverse complement strand
AATTCGATTGATGCGTACATCAGTCGCTTTGAAACGTTTTGCCACTAGTCAGGGTTGGCCTTCAAAAGAGTGGGCAGTCATTTTGTCAGCGCTATTGACGGGTAAGGCATTACAGATTTTCACTGCGTTACCAGCAGACACCCAATCTGATTTCAGTGCTGTGAAGGAGTCTTTGATGAAGGGATTTGACCTCACAGAGGAGGGGTTCAGGAAGAAATTTCGTTCAGCTAGATTACAAGCGGGTGAAACGTACACTCAGTTTGGTGCGCTTTTAAATCACTATTTTGAGAAGGGGTTTAGATTTTGAGTGGTACGAGAAAGGAGTTCGCTGAATTGAAGGAGCTGGTTATGAAAGAACAGATTTTGTCAGGTTGCAGTCCAGAGTTAACTGTAAAATTTGAAATAGAGACAGCCAAGACAGCAGGGGAGTTGCTGAAGTTAGCAGAGGTGTATAGGGAGGCACGTTTGGGCACTAAGGTGCAGGAGAAACAGGTGCCAGGCACGGGTGAGAAGAGTGCAAGGAGACTAGGGGAGTTTCCTGCAAGTCTGCAAACCCAGTGGTGGGGCAGAAAGGAGGACAAAGGGACAAAGTGTTTCATTTGTCACAAGAAGGGACATGTGGCGAGGGATTGTCGCATGAGGTTCCAGAAGCAGCACCTTGCAAGAGGTTGATAAGGGTCGCCGGGGGAAACGACCTACAGTGGAACCAAAAGGGATCCAATCTGAAGAGGGTGGAGTGCGGCCTGTGGCTACACGGACAGCAGTCAGTGTCAGGGATGGAGGGCACTAGGCTGAGTGGTTCATTACCAGTGGAAAAAGGGTGGATTGGCCAGCAAGGGTGAAAGTGTTACGAGACACTGGTTGTTCATGTGGTTAGTAAGAACAACGCTGGTCGGGGAAAGGGGATTTGACAGGGCAAATCCAGACCTGTACTCTAATCGATGGCACTGTGAGGGAGTTTCCAGTTGCCAAGATAGAAGTAGTACCCCTTATTTCTCAGGCGAGTTGTCTGCGCTGGTGTGGAGAAACCCCTTTACGATTTGATCATCGGAAATATTTCCGGGTTGCAAGGGATCCAGGGGATCCTGAGTTGTTGACTGCTACAGGGCAGCAGTTCAAACAGGGAGCAAGAAGGAGGAAAAGGTTGATAAACCGTTAGTCGTTCCACCCAAGGAAGTCAGGCAAGATGTGTCGCCTGATAGTTTAGGGCAGCGCAGGAACAAGACCCTTCGCTCGTGAATCTTGGAGTTGGCAAGAGGTGGAGAGAACAGGTGGTTAGAGGAGGTGAGACAGAATTTCTGGTGAAAGGCGGGTTTTTGTATCGAGTGTTCACCAAGGGGAAGACAGGTAAGGTGACAACTCAGTTAGAGGTACCAGCAGTTATCGTGACACGGTCATGTCAGTGGGTCACGAGTCGCTCATGGCGGGTCATCTCGCACCAGCAAAACAGCTGACCGAATCTTTGATGATTTTCATTGGCCAGGGGCAATGGCAGACATAAAGCGTTTCTGCATGTCATGTGACTGTGTCAAAGGTCAGCCACAAGAGGGGTGAAGAGGAAGGCGCCTCTTAAACAGCCCCCTTTTAATTGACACACCATTCAGGAGGGTGGCTATTGATCTGATTGGCCCAATCTCGCCCTGTTCCAAAGGTGGGCACAGGTATGTGTTGACGCTCGGGGACTACGCGACCAGATATCCAAAGCAGTCGCATTGAAAGGCGTAGATACGCAACAGGTCGCTGAAGGCGGTAGACATCTTCCTCTCGCGTGGGTGTGCCGTCAAAAATTTCTCAGTGACAGGGGATCACGTTCCACCTCAGGCATGATAAAGGGAGGTCAACAGGCGCTAGGGATCACACAGCTTCTCACTACCCCATACCATCCCCAATGCAATGGCTTGGTGGAAAGATTCAAGGGTGTGCTGAAGGGCATCTTAAAGAAGCTCTGTGAGGAAAGACCAGCAGATTGGGATTGTTACATTCCAGCGCCATTGTTCGCCTACAGGGAAGCCCCTTTAGGAGAGCACAGGCTTTTCACCATTCGAGCTGCTGTATGGGCGACAGTCAGAGGACCAGTGTGTATTCTAAAAGAGCTATGGTCCGGAGAACAGGAGTCAGAAGAGGTCAAGACCACTTATCAGTATGTGGTGGACTTCGCAATAGGCAAAAGGAGACATGTAAGGTTGCAAGGGAAAGTTTGCAGGAGGCTAGAGTCGCTCAGAAGAAGCAATATGACAGGAAGGTGAGGAAGCAAAACCTCAAGGGGGGAGATCAAGTCCTGTTACTGCTTCCCCGGAAACACAAACAAGCTGCTGATGCATTGAAAGGACCATTCACCATCGTTGAAAAGGTAGATCAGGACTACCGAAAAGATGTGAATGGAAAACCGAAACTTTTCCATGCGAACTTTCTCCGCAAATATATCCCCCGTGAGACTCCCGCACATAGGCGGGAGCAGCAATCATTGATGGAGGTGAAGGAGACCCAGCAGAAAAGGGAGATTTTGTTGCCTGAGTTTCCAGGAGAAGAGTCATACAGGGATGTGTCACTGTATGAAGGGGTAGACAGTAGGAACAGAGGAATTAGGGGGCTCCCCAAAACAGTATAGGGGTCCCCTGAACTATAACCAGCAGGACCTCTAGAACTGTACGGTGGGGGTACACATCGCAAAAACCCGTACATGAGAACCCTACCCGGTCCCGTAGCCACCAAAAATGATCGAGGAGGAGGAAAAAGATTTGGACATTGGGGTGATTGAACCGCCAAATTATCGTATAGTGCACCCGTTTGTCTAGTGAGGAAAAATCAGGTGAGCAACGATTCTGTGTTGACTAAAAGACATCTAACTGTCACCCAGGGCGTGCGAAGTAAACGAAAGGGGAAACGTTCGCTCAGCGCCACAACAAGAGCAATACTTCCCGGGTAGATCTGAGCAAGTATTGGCAATAGCCTTGGTGAGGACTCAAAGGAAGCACAGCATTCCCATCCTATGGGCTATACCCGTGGCAGTACTTCCTTTGGGATGGCAAACGCAAACCCGCAGTTTTCTCTCGGATGATTTAGGAAGTTATTGGAACGGTTTGGAAGCGTAGTGAATTTCATGGATGACATTTTGAAGCATTTTGAACATGGGAGACATATAACAGCTAGGATGTTTTAGAGAGGTTGAGACGAGCCAATATCACAGCCAGACCAACAAAGTGCCAGATTGGTTTTCCAAGCCTGGAGTTCCTAGGTTTTTGTTGTTGGAGGCGAACACAAAGCACCAGAAAAGGGAAAGGTTGGGGAGATGATGAATTCGAGAAACCGAAGACCAAACGGAAGTCAGATCGCTAGGGTTTATTGGTTTCTACAGGGAGTTTTTCCAAATTTTCGCTGCAATCACGAGTCCCTCAGTGATTTGGTCAAGGCAGGGAAACCGGGAGTGGCGAGTGGTCAGAACGCTGCAGAGCAAGCACTGGGAGACGGTTTCTAGAAAGACTAGGTTCCCGTCCATCTTTAACACCGGATATGTCTAAACCTTTTGTTTGCGACAGATGCATCAGGTGGTGGAGTAGGGGCAGTATTGGTGCAAGGCACGAAGGGGTCGAGTTTCCTGTGAAGAGCTGCAGAAGCTGAAAGAAGGTGAAGAAGGGGACGCACTTAAAAGGAAATGTTTGCTGTCGTTGGGGCCGTGCAGAAATTTCACCCAAAAACTGTATGGAAAGAGTTCGTGGTGAGACTGATCATCAACCACTCAAATTCTGCAGGAGGCGCAGCTGAAAAAGCAGGGTGGGTGCGCTGGGCAATGGCACGGCACCTACAGGTAACGAGTTCATTTCATCCAGGTGACAGAAATGTAGGACTGACTATTAAGGGCCCTGTAGTCTATGAAGCTGCAACTCAGAGGAAACAGTCATATCCGGGCGCAAACTACTTTGGGAAATAATAATGTGTTGATTACAGTAGATTGAATAGTGGATATGGTTCATTCCCATTTGGCTATGGTTCATATTTTTCTTTGTGAGACTTGTTCATGTAAATGTAGTTATGTTTGGAGCATACAGTCGCTTGTGTAGTAATGCACGTTTGCGATAAGTGAGGATGGAGATTCCTCAGTGAGGTGCATGGGTCGTGAAACATATTAGATTGTGCTTTTCATAATAGTTGTGAAGAGAAGATGTGGCAAATCCGCAGTTAGGGGAATTTCATAGGTCGCACAGAGGTTATCATAAAATGGTTGAATAAGGCAAAAGCGCACGTCAATGATAACCCATTGGGTGATATTCACTAATGATATATCAATAATTTTGTAAACCGTTTGTTGTAAAAATTTTTTGCAAAATTTTGCACGTGTAACTGTGGTGTCAGCAAATTCGGTTGTTGTTCTTTTTTGTACCGTTGTTTTTAGACAATGCGAGCATAGTCTTTTGCAAGGGGAAAATTGTCACGGACAGAAAAAAGAAAAACCGAAGAGTGGTCATCGCCAGCCAGTTTGTTGGACATAAAACTCCGAACGCAAACATCCTGGCGCCAAGCAGACGACTAAGGTGTTGCGTCAGCCAATTAGGCATAGCGGAGAGGCTCACGGAGACAGCACTGTCTGACAGACGGGCAAGTAGCATGGCCGACATCTCGATAGGTCTTTGGGCCCGACGGGTCTCGGCGCCTGGGTCAGACTGATCCGGCCAATTTGCGACCAGCGCCCCCCAAAATTGAGTCAGACGTCGCCGGTTAAAGTAGGAAGGGGAGAAGGACTGTGTATGGGGGTGAAATCTAGCTAATTAATTAAATGACCATTGACCACCACAGAGAGCAGGCAGGTAGATGTGACGTTGACGTTCGAATGTCCAATGGAATGAGAGGGGAGGCACCTCAGTATAAGGCGGGAAAATACTGACCAATGGTACTCACCCTTTGACAGATGGGATTAGGATAAGATAGGAATGCGTGAGTGAGAGGGGAGAGAGAACGAAAAAAAGAGAGAGAGAGAGGAGAGGTTTTGGTGTGTAGTCTCTGCACGAGAGAAAAAGCAGAGAGATGAGAGGGCCGGGGGATGTGAACAGAACCGAGTTGAAGAATTAGCACTAGATAGAGTCTGCAGAGGAATGACTAAGGAGAGATGTGGAGAGAGAGAGAGTTGCTAACTGATGAAGAGAAAAAAAAGAAAAGGAAAAGAAAAGAAAAGCAACCATGTCCATTTGATAGAGCAGACTAGAAGAGAGAGAGAGAGTGCAATGCGTTAATGCAGAAGAAAGAAAGGAGAACAGATCGATGTCTGGTAGTCACTGTTCAATCTGAACCGGGGTTCGACTCATACCTGGCAGCGTCACTTCGTCCAGCAGAACCACAGGCCAACGCCAGTGCCAGCAGTCTAACCTGACCAGTGCCAGCAGTCCAACCTGACCAGTGCCGGCGGGTCCAACCTGACCAGTGCCAGCAGTTGTGTTGTGCTTGTGAAAGTGACAGTGAAAAGAAACAAAGAAAAAAAGAAGAAGAAAAGAAAGACAGTGATTCGTGAATAGTTTAAGATCACCTGGCCAGGTAAAGTAGAAAATCTATTTATACCGGGTTAGTTATGATGATTTAGATGAATGGTTCTGTGAAGTTCAAGGAAAGAGAGAATGCTTTATTTTGTTTGACTCCATTGCGCATTGATGTTTGTTTCTACGATCATGTGTAGTAAAGTTATAGACTTTACTAGTGGTTTGATGTGACGAATGCATGATATATGAATGAGATTGTAAGCAAGCTGTGAGTGTGTTTGGGCTGTGCGCTAGTCCTTCCTCCACTGACATACCCCGAGGTTGACAATCACCTATCACATCACAACACACTGTTTATCACATACATCATCACCTATCACATCACAACACACTGTTTATCACATATCATCACCTAGTACATCACAGCACACTGTTTATCACATATCATCACCTATCACGTCACAACACACTGTTTATCACATACATCACGTATCACATCACAACACACTGTTTATCACACATCATCACCTATTACATTACAACACACTGTTTATCACACACCATCACCTATCACATCACAGCACACTGTATATCACATATCATCACCTATCACGTCACAACACACTGTTTATCACATACATCATCACCTATCACATCACAACACACTGTTTATCACACATCATCACCTATCACATCACAACACACTGTTTATCACGTACATCATCTATCACGTCACAACACACTGTTTATCACACATCATCACCCATCACATCACAACACACTATCACACATCATCACCCATCACATCACAACACACTGTTTATCACATATCATCACCTATCACGTCAAAACACACTGTTTATCACATATCATCACCTATCACATCACGACACACTGTTTATCACATATCATCACCTATCACATCACGACACACTGTTTATCACATATCACTTGTCACATCACAACACACTGTTTATCACACATCATCACCTATCACGTCACAACACACTGTTTATCACATACATCACCTATCACATCACGACACACTGTTTATCACACATGATCACCTATCACGTCACAACACACTTTATCACGTACATCACCTATCACGTCACAAATCACTGTTTATCACATATCACATATCACATCACAACACACTGTTTATCACACATCATCACCTATCACATCACGACACACTGTTTGTCACACATCATCACCTATCACGTCAAAACACACTGTTTATCACATATCATCACCTATCACGTCACAACACACTGTTTATCACACATCATCACCTATCACATCACAACACACTGTTTATCACACATCACCTATCATATCACAACACACTGTTTATCACACATCATCACCTATCATCACAACATACTGTTTATCACACATGCATCACCTATCACGTCACAACACACTGTTTATCATATACATCATCACCTATCACATTACAACACACTGCTTATCACACATCATCACCTATCACATCACAACACACTGTTTATCACACATCATCACGTATCACATCACAATACACTGTTTATCACATATCATCACCTATCACATCACAACACACTGTTTATCACATATCATCTATCACATCACAACACACTGTTTATCACACATCATCACCTATCACATCACAACACACTGTTTATCACACATCATCACGTATCACATCACAACACACTGTTTATCACATATCATCACCTATCACATCACAACACACTGTTTATCACATATCATCTATCACATCACAACACACTGTTTATCACACATCATCACCTATCACATCACAACACACTGTTTTATCACATATCATCACCTATCACATCACAACACACTGTTTATCAGATATCATCACCCATCACATCACGACACACTGTTTGTCACATATTATCACCTATCACGTCACAACACACTGTTTATCACACATCATCACCTATCACGTCACAACAGACTGAGTATCACATGCATCACTTATCACATCACAACACACTGTTTATCACATATCATCACCTATCACATCACAACACACTGTTTATCACACATCATCACCTATCACATCACAACACACTGTTTATCGCACATCATCTTCTTTATTTTCTTCGTTTTCAAGATGAAGTGGAATTTTAAAGGAAAGACAGAGCTTTCTTAGCCAGAGTAGATATCAACAACTTGGGCTGTATCTCATGCTTGTCATTTATGTTACAGAACATGCATTTTACTTCAAATGATGGCATTTTACCAAATAAAGTGATTCATGGTAAAAACAAAAATGTAGACGACGCTTTTGATTGGATTATAAATGCAGCATAAATGAAATTTAACCGTGTGTACAGTATAAATACATATGACGGTTTTG
>CM031625.1:23091753-23104253 GCA_018398815.1 Conus ventricosus | reverse complement strand
CTCTCTCTCTCGCTCTCTCTCTATCTCTCTCTCTCTCTCTGCTTTCTTTTCCCTCCTTCTATCTATCTTCTCTCTCTCTCTCTCTCTCTCTCTCTGGCGCTTCCCCCGTTTCTTCTCTACCCTCTCTCTTTCTCCTGTCTGCCTGTTCCTCTCTCTGTCCTGTTGTCTGGGTTCTCTCGGCTGTCTCTCTCTCTCTCTTCTCTTTATCTTCCCGCGCGCGCCCCTGGTCACACACACACACACACACACACACACACACACACACACCCACACACACACACACACCACAGACCGAGAGACCGAGAGAGAGAGAGAGAGAGGACGAGAGAGCGGAGAGAGAGAGAGGAGAGAGAGAGAATGTAAACTTAGTTTTTCTATTTTTACTTCCCCGATATTTTATTGAATTATCGAGTGCGCACGTAATTAGGAAGAAGAAGAAGAAGAGAAGGATCGGTAACTAATGTCTGTGGACCGGTTGGCCGGCGGTTAGGGCCTGTGTTGGTTGTCAGATGTTGCGGGTCGACCCCCCCCCCCCACCTCCCACGCCACGGTCGCCTCCAGATACGAAACCCGCTGACACTCCTGCCACGTGTTGCGCGTTCTCGTGATATACAATACAGTGGTCAGATGTCTTTCCCCTTTTCTCACCTGTTGGAAGGACGTCATCCCGTCTGTCGTCATCGCCTTTGATGGGCAACCGTAAAAACCTGGTTCCCCATAACAAAACAAAGGGAGGAGAGAAAGTGTTTGCAAAGGAGTGCGGTGGGAGGGGGGGGGGAGAGAGGAGGCTAGAGCTTCCCCCTGTCCCGTTCCCCCAGTCCCACCCATTCCCTTCTCGTTCTCGTCCGCCTTGCCCAAAGCCTCGTCTTCAAAGTTAAACAAGATGTCGTACCAACACACTAAAGTCTTTTCCTTGTCTGCCGACGTTCATAATTCAGGACACGACCGTTGGCGTTTCTCAGCAACGAAGGGTGTGGTGTTCGCCATTGTGAATGCTCGCAGAAAAAAAAAGTATCGTCATGCTCAAAAATTGTTCTCTCTCTCTCTCTCTCCTCTCTCTCTTCTCTCTCTCCCCACTTTCCCATCACTCATACTCCCACCCTACTATAATTCTTAAAGCCCCCATTTTATTATTGCTGGTTGTTGGAAACGAACACCGTAAAAAAAAATATGAACGGACCCCGCTGGTGTTTGTTTGAAAGATTTACGTGACACGGGTTGTTCTGCTTGCACTATTCTGATTCTCTCTGTTCTTGGGATTGTTTGCGTATGATAGAAGACTCTGATGCGCGTCGACTTCGCCCTGAACGTTGTTTTGCTGGATTATACCCTTTGATATCGCCGGCGAACATTCCTCTCCGCCGTTGAATGTATTCTGCTGTCGTTTTTTTGCACTACAGCGGTGGGACACGTTTGGGTGCTTTTACAATGCTGTCGACTTCCCATGTCGATGGTTGATGTTGGAAAATAAGCTGTGCCTGAAACATATCATTATACTTATCTCTCTCTCCTCTCTCTATCTCTCTCTTCTCTCCTCTCTCTCTCTCTCTCTCTCTCTTTTTTTCTTCCTATCTTTCTTCTTCTTTTACTTCTTCTCCTTCCTGTTCTTTTTAAAGCTAAACTGTGGTGTTCTGTCGGGTAGTCTGTTGATCAAGCTTATTTCCACCTGTGTCGCTGTGCAAACCTTGTGCTGGGGTCATGGCCTTCTTTGAAACAGGCTCTCCGTATTTATTCTTTTGTTTCTTTCGGCAGTTTATTCAGTTCGTGTTCATTAAATTTCGTCAGCAGTTTCAGCAGTTGGCGGGTGGGCCCGGTGCGGGTTTGTTTGAAATGAATGTGTTCGGCATTCTTTTTTTTTATTTTTAGCTGTTTGATCTATGTTGTTTGTTTCGACCTAGAACCTATAAGGGTTTTTTTTTTCGGACACGGTGTGTGTGGTTCGCATTATTTATTTCTAATAACTTTTATTCTTACGCGGTTTTTTCGCGCGTTACATAGCATTTGGTTTTTCCCATTAATCATATGAATTTTTGTAGGCGTAAACGAGGTGTCCGTACTTTTACTGGATGTTGTGCTTTCCTTTGTTTTGTTGATCTTTTCAACTCTTATGAGATTCACAGGTTCCGTGCTCTTGTCAGCTTTCTCGTTGGCTTACATGTAGGCGTTAACCATTGAAATGTTGAGGGGGCGGGGGGGGGGGGGGGCTCGGGGGGGGGGACTCCGCGGACCCACTATAGGTTGATAGAAATTCAAACAATCATTTTGGGGGTCCAGTTTGAAGAAATCTAGGAGGCATGGAATCTGCTGGTTGTTTTTGTTATTTGTTTTTTTTTTTGACCTCTTCATAAGATTCGCAATGAAATGAATTTGATCAGTTCGGGCAGGTTTCTATAGGTTGTGTACACTGACATTGGAATGGGTTTGGATTTTAGTATTCCATTTACTTCTTCCTTTGGTTGAATTTCCCAGTTTTCTTCGGGGGGGGGGGGAGGGGGGGGGACATTCATTTGAATTTAGTTTGTTTTCCAGTAGGGTTACAACGTCTAAATGAACTAAACTGTCCTTCTTTTGCTGAATTTTGAAAAAGTATCGCTTATTTATAATCTTTTTTTAGTCAGTTTAGCGAGGCTCCTTGTATATTGAAAATTGTCCCTGTTTGCCACTTGATGAGGGTTGATGTCGGTGGAATTAATAACTTCGTATATATTGAATTTGGTGTGTTGTGTGTGATGTGTGCTGTGTGTGTGTGTGTGTGTGTGTGTGTGTGTTGTGTGTGTGTTTCTGTGTGTGGGTGTGTGTGTGTGTGTGTTTGTTTGGTTTGTTTGTGTTGTATGTGTGTGTATGGTGTGTGTGTGTGTGTGTGTGTGGGTGTGTGTGTGAGTGTGTGTGAGCTGTGTCGTTGTTTGTTTGTGTAGTGTATGTAAAAGATTTTCAATAAGGTTCATATAAGTGAGTTTTAACTTTATTTTACGCGTTTGTGATTTTCTTATGTATTGCATTGATGACATTTTAGAGGCTGTATGGGCTATGCGTCAAATGACTTTTTGCTAGGGTGATTTTCCTAGGTGTTACTAGGTACGTTATAAAGATTTGGTGAGGTTTTCAGGTGCGGTTATCTTGACAGCCTGATGGTTTACGTTGTATACATACATTCCACTTGTAGAGTTGTTTTTTTATGTGTTTATAAGGACATGTAGTGTGTCATCAGGTCGAAGCTTCCCAGTTTTTGTTTAGATTCTTTTATTTTGTTTCTTTATATTTTTTGTTAGAGCTTTATGAGTTTGTTAGTACCTTTTTTTTTCCTCCACTGACCCTCGAAAGTTACAATTCTGCTAGTACTAGATTCATTTAAAAAGAATCGTTTGTACCTCTATAAAAAAAAAAATATATCTTGGGACCTCTCACATAAAGTCTTGAGCTCTTTAGAATAAACCATGGATTCTTCTCATACTCCCACATACTAACCTAACCTAAGCCCCACCCCATGTGCCAAGCTCCCCACTCCCCCCCCCAACTCCTCCCCCACACCCCTCCCCCGATTCCCTCAAGACTTCGCCCTAATCCCACCCTCCACACCCAGTGTGAACAGATGTGCCTCAGTCCGGTGAGAGCCACAGAGCGGCAAATTCACTGCTGATAGCCTCCTCACAGTGCCTGCAGGGCGTGCGCAGGTTGTGAGTGTCCCATTGGTCATCTGTCTCTTCTTCTTCTTCTTCCTTCCTCTTCCTAACACTAATGGTTCACTCAAAAACGAGTAGGTCACCAGAGCGCATGTTTAAAAAGCTAAAATAAAATAACATAAAACAGTGCGACTAAGATGTTGGCCCCTGGAGCACATTGGCACAAGGGGTTCGCCCCCCCCCCCCCCCCCCCCCCCCCCCCCCCCCCCCCCCCCCCCCCCCCCCCCCCCCCCCCCCCCCCCCACCGATATTCAAGACGTCTCCAGGCCTGTCGGTCTCGGTCTTACTAATACTCTGTGCGTGACCGTGCGAGCTGCCTGCGCGCGCCGCGCGCGCGCGGCGCGCGAGCGTTGTGTGTGTGAGTGTGTGTGTTGTGTGTGTGTGTGTGTTGTTTTGTGTTGTGTTAGTTCCGTCTCAATTTAACGTCTGTTCACTTTAAGTGATATTAGACAAAATTATGCAGAAAGAGTGGATGAGGAGAAATGGAAATAAGTGTCTGCAAATAATGCTAGTATAGGCTACGTCACGAATGTGTGTGTGTAGTGTGTGTGTGTGTGTGTCGTGCGGGTGTCCCGTGTGAAGCTGCTGTGGGTGTGTGTGTGTGTGCGGTGTATGTGTGCGCCCGCGCGGCGCGCGTGAGTGCTGAGTGTGCGGTGCGTACTGTGCGACTTTGACCAATTGAATAGAAATACCCAAAATACTCGTCTTAATGTAGCAACTTAAAAGATAAATTACAAAGCAAAAATAACAAAACAAAACAAAACAAAAAAAAAAACAAACAACAAAAATAAACCTGGACTATTTATACAAAGGAGCCAACTGGGACTCTAACATTCAAACGGAATTTACAAAATGAAAAAAAGGAGTGAAGATTCTGGAAAATGCATCGGAATCTTTTTGTCGGATGTTGGTCGTTAAAATAAGGAACAGTTAAAAAGAAAATGCGGAGTATTGAAAAATGATCGACTGCTCACCGGCACCATTGTATATTACTGTGGAATTTTGTACGAAGAGCGTTAACTTTAAGCCATAAAAGAGATTTCCAGTTCCGGAAAAATTTGTTTTGTACATGACACATTACGTCTTTGTATACAGTTCCACGAATTTGAATGGACGAGTTAGATGGACGAAGCAGATTTCTGACGAGCAGATTTCTGTTTGTGTGTGTGTGTGTGCGCGTCGCGCGCGCGCGCAAGTGTGTGGATGTCTGTTCCCCTTCCCCATCCTCTCTCTCTCTCCTCTCTCTCTCTTCTCTCTCTCTCTCTCTCTCTCTCTCTCTCTCGCTTTCTCTCCGTCTTGGTCTATATATCTCTGTCTCTTGGTCCTCACTTCCGTTTGTCTGTCTATTTTTTATCTATCTGTCTGTACCTCTGTTTGTCTCTGTTGTTTTGTCTGTCTGTCTGTCTCTCTCTCTCTCTCTCTCTCTCTCTCTCTCTCTCTCTTCTCTCTCTCTCTCTCTGTTGTTATGAGTATATAGCAGTTCGATGCAATGATTTCTCCTTGTATTTATTGTTTGAGGGCCTGGAGGAAAAAAACCCCACTGGACTTGTGCTTATTCTTTTCTATCATTTTAAACCAGTTCGTTCGTTCGTTCGTTTCTCTCTCTCTCTCTCTCTCTCTCCTCTCTCTCTTCTCTCTCTCTCTCTAGCTCTCTCTCTCTGTCTTTAGCTCCTTCTCCCCCCTCTCTCTGTGTTCAAGCCCGGCTCTGTCTTTCCTCGTGAAAAATGTGTTTGTATTTAGGTGTGCTTGTGGTCGTGGGGGATGTCGTCGTGCGTGACACTGTGTGTACGTTGTGTGTATGTGTGTGTGTGTGTGAGTGGGTGTACGTGTGTGTGTGTTGTGTTGTGTGTGTTGTCATGTGTGTGTGTGTGTCTCGTGTGTGTGTGTGTGTTGCGCGCGCGCGCGTGTGTGTACCATACATACATACATGCATATGGTGTGTACTGTGCTTGTTTGCGTGAGAGGACGAGAGAGAGAGAGAGAGAGAACAGGCACGACAGGCGCAGAGGAGAGAGCAGAGAGAGAGAGAGAGAGAGGAGGAGAGAGAGACGAGAGAGAGGGGGCGGAGAGACGGAGGAAAGGAAACAGCAAAACGCAAGGGGAGAGAAGGGACACACACCACAAAACAAACCAAATTATCAAAAACACCCCTAAACCCCGATTCAGTTTAACAAAGCTTTGGCACACAAAAAAACACAAAAAAAACCCAGATTTTCCCAATAACCAGGATCTGAAAACCACACGACGGAAAAACACACGAAAACGCAGCATGTCGAATCGCACGGGCCAAATTAAGGCAACGTGGGCGGATTGAGAAGGCGAATAAATCAGGTGCCGCCTCCTTTTTCTCTACCCTGGATAAGTGAAGGCTCAGCGGGCACCGGACGGTACAGACAGACAGGGCATAATTATTGTTTTGCCCTTCCTAACCTCAGAACCGTATTGTAATGAGTAACCGTCCGCGCCCGCCCCCTCCCGCCCCCCCCCCACCACCCCCCCCCCCCCCCCCCCCCCTTTTTCCTCTTCCCTCACCAATTTCAAAAACTGACTGTCCCCCCCCCCCCCCCCCCCCCCCCCCCCCCCCCCCCCCCCCCCCCCCCCCCCCCCCCCCCCCCCCCCCCCCCCCCCCCCCCCCCCCCCCCCCCCCCCCCCCCCCCCCCCCCCCCCCCCCCCCCCCCCCCCCCCCCCCCCCCCCCCCCCCCCCCCCCCCCTCCCCCCCCCCCCCCCCCCCCCCCCCCCCCCCCCCCCCCCCCCCCTACCCCCCCCACCACCCACCCACCCCACCCCCTCCCCCCCGCACCCCGCCCCTCCCCTCCCACCCACACCCGCACCCCCCCCCCCCCCCCCCCCCCCCCCCCCCCCCCCCCCCCCCCCCCCCCCCCCCCCCCCCCCCCCCCCCCCCCCCCCCCCCCCCCCCCCCCCCCCCCCCCCCCTCCCCCCCCCCCCACACCCCTAATTTCCATCCCCGCCCTCCCTCAGCCGAAACGAACGGACAGTGCCGAAGGTGGTCTGTCTTTCTCTCCATCAAGTGGATTTTGAACACACACAGGAGAGAGAAAAGACGAGAGAGAGAGAGAGAGATGAGAGAGGAGAAGGAGACGAGGTCGTGAGTAAGAGGGATGGAGACGAGCTGAGAGATGAGAGAAAGAGGATGAGAGAGTGGCGAAGGAAGAGGGGGAGAAGGAAAGAAGAGAGAAGGAGGGAGGGGAACATAGAGAGAGAGAGAGGGGGAGGGAGGAGAGGGGAGAGAGAGAGTGCGAGAAAGAAGATGGGAGAAGGAAAGAGACAGAATGATGGAGGGGAATAGAGAGAGTGAGAGAGACGGAGAGTGAGAGAGATGAGGAGAGAGAGAGAGAGCGAGCTGAGAGAGTAGATGTGGGAAAGAGGAGAGGGCAGACAGACAGAGGACAGGAGACAGACAGACGAACAGAGAGATATGGGGATGGAGGGGCCGAGGGGGGCGAGGACAGCGTATCGCACAAGAGAATTAGGAGGGAGGCGCAGGAGAAGAGAGAGAGGGAGAGAAAGAGGCAGGGAGGAGAGGACGCAGGAGAGAGAGAGAGCGAGAGAGAGAGAGAAGAGGAAAGAGAGACAGACCAGACAGAAGAAGACAGACAGACAGAACAGAGTGAGAGAGAGGGGGTGGGGGGAAAGAAGATGGCGATGGACGGAGAAGGAGGAGGTGGGCGAAGAGGACGGTGTATCATCGGAAAGAGGTCAGTTTCACAGCAAACAGATTGAAAATCGTTAAAAAAAAAAAATGGAAAAAGGTTGACAGAGAGGAGAGGCGACAGACGACAGGACAGACAGCAGAAAACATCTCTCTCTCTGTTGTCTCTCTCGTTCTCTTCTCTCTCCTCTCTCTCTCTCTGCTCTATCTCTCTCTTCTCTCTCTCCTCTCTTTAACAGCTCGCGAGGAATCAGATTACATCACATCTTGTGTGCCTTTCTGTGAAATGAGTTTTTTTTTTCTTTGGACTGAAACTGAAGAAAGACAACGAAAATAAAAGAAAGAAGAAGGAGGCCGGAAGAAGCCAGATTAGAAAGTGGATGAAGGTGAAAGGGGAAGAAGGAAGAGAAAAGAAGAAAAGAAGGGTGAGAAAGAGAAGAAGAGGAAAGAAGAGATGACAAACGACGACGACGATCGATGGGACGATCGGTGAGGAAAAAAGAAGACATTGAGAAGGACGAAACAGCAATTTTGCCATGACTACGAAGCTTGTAGTTGCGGGAAGAGAGAGAGAGAGAAGAGAGAGAGAGAGAGTGACCGGGAAGAGCGCGAACGAGAGAGAGAGTGAGAGGAGAGAGCAGAGAGAGACGAGAGGGAGGGAGGGGAGAGAGTGAGAGAGAGAGAGAGAGAGACGAGACGAGAGAGAGAGACGAGACGAGAACAGGAGCGAGAGAGACGCGAGAGAGAGAGAGAGTGTGTGTCGAGCACAGGCGTTAAACCACACACACACACACACACACACACACACACACACACACACACACACACACACACACACACTTCACACACAAACAACCCAAACGAATACACAACACACACACACACAACACAACCAACACACACCCAACACACCACACACACACACATACACAAAACACACACACGTATACACACACAACACACACACTCACACACACACACACACACACACACACACACACGCACACACAATCTGCAGTATGTGAGGTGTGTGTGGGGGGGAGGGGAGAGGCACACTCACACATGCACACACACGAACCACCCGTACACACACTCACACACACACACACACCCACACACACACACACACACACACACACCACACACACACACACACACCAAAAACACACATACACACACATACTCAAAACACACATACACACACACATACTCAAAAACACACATGCACACCACATAACACACACACGTACACAAAACACGTACACACCGACACCTGTGCACAAACACGTATACATACACCCCGCGCGCGCCGCGCACAAACCCCAAATACATCCGTTGTCTGTGAGTGTGTTCTCTGTGAATGTTTTCGGTATCTGTTACATGGTTGTACACTCTTCACATCTATTGACCATGATGGTGGGAATGTTGCGAACTCAGCATGGCCCGACCTTTTTGGAGTTCCGTATCAATCTAACGCGCCGTCTACACTTGAAGATCTATTTCATTACTCTTTCACTCCCCCGGCGTTCCTGTACCCGTCCCCCCCCCCCACGGCCTCCTATTCTTTACCTCTCCACCTTCCCCTTCCTCCCCGCCCGATTTGTATTGGTCTGGGCGCGAGGGTTGATTGTGTGTGTGTGTGTGTGTGTGTGTGTGCTGTGTGTGTGTGTGTGTTCCTCCAATTGGGGTTTGTTGGTGGGTAGGCGCATGTCGTGTTGTGTGTGTGTGTGTGAGTGTGTGTGTGTGTGTATGTGTTGTGTGTGTGTGTGTGTGTGTGCGTGTGGGTGTGGGTGTGCGCGGTGTGTATGTACAAATGTGTACGTCTGCATCAGTGTGCCCGGTTAAGACAACTGAACCAACCACAGAATTCACATCCTTCACATGTCTTTCAAACGGTTACTTCCCTTTTTGCAACTAGGACGAATTAGTTCCCTTCCTTCGCAAACAAGCAGGTCTGATGATCCTTCCCCCACCATGAAGCTCGGGAACAGCCGGTCCCCGGGTTCGCCTCCAACAACGATTTTTCTATTACAAACCTAAAATATTGGGCAAATATCTTCTTCTATATTCCTTTCCAATAATAGACCCGGGCCGTTTTGGCGTAGTGCTCTGCGACTGTGTGGCTTCGTTGACGCTTTGCGGTTGTCCAGCTTGCTTGGTTTAAAACGAACTGCTTTTAAAAAACTTGTACACTGGGTTGATGGGAGGGTTCAGGGGGAGAATGGGGGGTGGCTGCAGGTAGTGGGGACTGCAGCTCAGGCGACTCCTCTGTACGCCTCCAGTGTGGGTGCGGACGTGGTGGTGGTTGGTAGATGGTTCATTCACCTGATGGTGCAGGGAAAAAAAGGCAGTGGAACAGACTGATGGTTAACCCGCTCCTGGTGGGATTTCTGTGCGCCTCTAGTCCGTTTGTATGAAGGGCGTTAGAATTGAATGTGGTGGGGTTGAGGTCTACCAGCCTGTTGTGGATACGGGTTTTAGAGCATCATAAGCCTATTGTGGTGCCGGCGCTCTTCGAGGGCTGTTCACTTGAGGTGCTCAAGCAGTCGTGTAACAGCGCTTGAGTCTGTCGTGGAAGTAGTTGCAGGTATCTCGCTGACTCTCCTCTGAACTTTCTCCAGGAGTTGGGTGTCTTGCTGTAGGTTCCATACGGTGGAGCTGTATTCCAGTGTAGGTCTGACCATGGTGGTGTACGAGGCAGCTTTGATCTCTTGGGTGCAGTCCCTGAATGTTTCTTCTGAGAAAGCCCCGTTCTGTTCCCTTGGCGCCGCTGTTTCCACATGTCCGGATCCAGGATAGATCACCCGCCAATGAGTCACGCCTAGGTACTTGCTGGAGCTCACCGTGTCCAATGTTTTGTCCGTGGTGGGTTAGTCTGTCTGTGTTATTCGCTTGTGTCTGCTTGGAGAGAATCGGATGGTGTTTGCACTTGCTTTCGTTGAGCTAATATGCCAAGTGTTCTCCAGTTCTTCCAAGCGAGTGAGGTCGGCTTGTAGCAAGACTTGGTCCTGGCGATGCAGAATCTTCCTGTAGAGGGACTGTCATCTGCAAACAACAGGTGTATGATGACTTGATCTACATCCGGCAGGTCGTTAATATATGCTAAAAAAAAAAAAAAAAATGCAGCGGTCCTAGACGGTGCCTTGAGGGGACTCCGGATGGTACTGCGCAGGGGGACTATTGTGCACCTTCGAGGGCACTTGCTGGCTTCTGCCAGTGAGGAAACGCCTGGATCAGCGAGTGTGTGCCTTCGAGGCGCGACCACTTGTGGATTTCTGCCGTGAGGATCGCCTGGATCCAGCCGAAGTGTGTCGCTTCCTCACTCCGTAGTAGTGAGTTTGACTCGTAGACGATGGTGCGGTACCTTATACGAAGGCCTTGGGGAAATATCGAGCAACACTACGTCACCTGTATTTCACCCAGGCTAGGTTGCTGGCAAGTCGTTGTTGGTTGAAATTCAACTGTGAATCACTTGACTTTGTTTTTGGAGCGATGCTGCGCGTTCGCTTTGTATCTGGCGTAGTGTTGGTCGAAGGTGGGTATGACGCTGCTGTGCAGAAATACGTTCCAGGAACCTTGCATGTGATAGAAGTTGAGGGGAACATGATCTGATGTGCTCAGGTAGCTGGCGGTTCATCCTTTTTGAAAATGGGTACGAAGTAGGCCTGCTTCCGTCTGTCGGGTACTGGTTGGTATAACAAGGACAACGGAACAATAGCTCGTCCAGGCCTGGCGCAATATCCTCTGCTGCTGTCTAAGGGATGAAGGCTGGACTGCGTCCGGACCTGTTGTCTTGTCAGGGCGGAGATTCTGAAAAAGTTTTCGGAATCCTGGCCACGCTTGACTGTAATTGGTGGCATATCTGGGTGCCTGGGCCGTGGTCCTTTGGATGCGAATGTGGTGGTGTCTTCCTCTGTGAAGACGGACTTGAATTGATAAGTTGAGGATCTCTGCTTTGCCAGCTTGTCGCCTCTTTTCAAGTAACCGTCTTTGCTTATTCAGGGGAGAGGACGCCCTCGTGGTCCTGACGCTTGCTTTTGACGTACGCCGACCGAATGCTTATTAGAAATGGAACTGAAGTCATTGCATACAACTTATTCTAGGTATCTTGCTTGCCGTTTAATAATATAATCGTGTCTGAGACATGCATTCCTCCTCTGCTATCTGTCTAAGTCTCTTTCTTTCTTTCTTCTTCGCTTGCATAGTGCCGCTCGCTGCTTTCTTCGGATAAGCCCGGCGTATGTCGGTGTTTGATCATGGGTTGGTCCAGTGTGTCTGGTGACGTGTCTTTTTTCGGGACCCGCGCTTCTATCGTCTGTGTCAGCTCTGTCTTTGATTTCCTTCCAGGCTTGTTCAGCGGCGTCTGGTATTGTGGGGGTCAGGATACAACGCAAAACAACAAAAAAATTAACATCACACAAATGCACTGACTGGATTTCCAGGATTTTCATGCCGACGTATTCATTCACAGTCAGTTGCGGCGTGCCAAGGAGGTAAACAGGATCGCCAATATTATGCTCCCGTGCAACCAGCTGTAGGAAGGGACAGCGTGACTAAGGGAGGGACCACACATGAGAAAGCAGGACTCACCGAAGGACTGCCTCAAGGCCTGCAGCGTGCGTAGACACGGTCACCTGGGAGGTACCTTGTGCCCTCGGACCACTGTGCTGGAAGAAATCTGTGGCCATTACGCCGCATTAGAATTGGGGGCTCTAAATCACGATAATAATTAAATCCATGTAAGCTTATTGAGGACATACCATAACGTTTCAGCCGCATTTAGTGTTTTTAAACTGATAATTGGTCAAAGGGAAACAAATCACCCCCCCCCTCCCACCACCCCACACTTATGTCCCTTGTTTGGGGGGGATTTTCCACCGACAGCATTTACATAAAATGTTCACTATATGACCCTCGGTTACTTTGTTTGAGTCACAGTTCAGGCCTTTTGCACCTCACCCAGTGGACCCTATCTTTGCGCCAAGTGAGTTCCCCACCCTCCTCACTCCCCAAAATAGTCCCATTCCTTTGATTTTAAATCTGGCTGCTCGGAACCACCTGGGCGGGTATGCACGTCAAACCCGTATTAGATTATTCGCGATTAGGGCTTCTTAAACGCGGTTAGCTATTCCGGAGCTTAAACGCGGATT
>CM031625.1:23076753-23084253 GCA_018398815.1 Conus ventricosus | reverse complement strand
CCCCTCTCTCTCTCCTCTCTCTCTCTCTCTCTCTCGTGAGCGTTTTAGGCTTTCTTTCTCTATTTTACTCGATCTGCATTTTTTTTCATTTGTTTTGTTGGTTTTGCCCAGAGGCCTTGATGTAAAAGAGCATTCCTATTCCTACTTAACCCCATTATCTCCTGAAGTTAAGATTCTCTCTCTCTCTCTCTCTCTCTCTCTCTCTCTCTCTCTCTCTCTCTCTCTCTCTCTCTTCTCTCGCTCGCTCGCTTGATCGATCGATCGGTCGATCGCTTTTTCAGGGTGTATAAGAAATCAACGAATTTCTGCAACTTTTTTTTGAAAGGTTTATTTGATGCTGATAGAAGAAGAAGAAGAACAAGAAGAAGACAAGAATAACGAGAAGAACAAGAACAAGAAGAAGGACAAGAACAGTAAGAACAAGAACTGATTTCCTTATCAATGACAGTGAAGAGTAACAGTTTGCTCTAACTTTGTAAAAATATCTAGAACTTTCGGGACATCTAAGATGCATGATAACTAGATTCAGACTTTGCATATCATAAACCGCAGGACATGGCATTTGTTAAAGTATATATAGTGATGCCAGTTTAATCTGTTAATTTAGCAACAACAACAACAACAACAAAAAGAGTTGAGAAAGAAACTACATTTTGTTCCGCTGTCATATTCTGTATGACTTTGGAGCAAGCTGCGTATTGATGAAATCTTATAAGGCGCCGAATTAGTTTCGATAAACATTGCGTACGGCATATGCGCCTGACAAAAATTTCTGCAAGGTGTTTAAACGTGTTTTAGTTTCATGTTTGGGGAAGACTGTTCGTGTGGGTGACACGGGAATACACACAGCATGCATCCTAGGTTAAAAGAACATCGAAGGCGTGGGTGATACACCAATGCCTAATGGTTCGACTGAATGACACGGAGATCTGATAACATGCAGCTCTTCGGTCAGCTCTAACCAGGTAGGCAGCCCGGTGAGTAAACGAGAGCGTGGATTGTAAAACGCTTAATTAAGGCTTGGTCCTTAGTAAAAAAAAAAAAAAAAGGCGTCGTATGAATAAATACCTGCAGTAATGAATACAATGATAATTTTTAATCTGCACTGAAGTGTTTTGAAGACGATGCAATCTTACAGATAAATGCAAACGTTAGAAAGTGGTGTTGATGTAAGGGATTTTTTTTGTCAAGCACACATCACATCAAAGTTACCGCAATCATCGGTGATCGTGGTACCCAGTCCGAACCTTCTTAGATCCGAACCTCCTGTGAGTAAACACCCTCCAAATTTCAGTAATTAGCATTCATTAATCAGTCGCGTCATTGCGTTACCGCACATCATACTGGCTGTTAGGAAGGGCCGTTCATGGACGCTGTGCACGTGGGAGGCTGGCCAGTGGACTCAGTGAGCGTGAAGTGGTGGACTGCCCGTGTGGGACGTTCTGTAGCAAGCACAGACGTCTGTCCTTTTAAGATGAGCGCTCGTGCAGCGTCAAGTAGTTTTTCGCCACGCGAGCTCTTGAAACACTGAAGTAGCCCTCAGATGTTATTCGCAGCGGGAAACAAGATGGCAGGCTTGGTTGTTGGATTCCTTTCGACGATGAAACAATGCGAATATAGGATGGTGTATATTGCCTGCCTACATCTTTGGCCAAAGTTACTTGATGGCAGTATTAGCTTCCCTGGCGTGAGACACTAGGCTTCACTCATGCAGCATTGTGGCGACCTGTGCGGAGTGCAGGGTTTATGCTACGTTGATGTAACTGCCAAGTTGAATAAATGTATGCTTATTGGAATTTCTTCATTAACGTCAATGGCCTGAACGTAACAAAACTGTCTGTGTTCTCCCCCCCCCCCCCCCCCCCCCTCACAGTCTCTCTTTCTCACTCGCCCTCTCTCTCTCTCTCTCTCTTCTCTGTTTCTGGCGCGTGGACTGATCTGATGACAGATAGGCAAATAATAATAATAATAATAATGAATACTTATATAGCGCCTATTCTCGGCTAGAGGCCAAGCTCTAAGCGCTTTACAATCCACACTCGTTTACACAACGGGCTGCCTACCTGGGTAGTGCCGACTGAAGAGCTGCCAGCTGGCGCTTCATTCAGTCATTTCCCGTGTCATCCAGTCAATATCGATCACTCAGTTTCATTACTTCCTTCATTCTGTCCATTTCTCACGCAGGGTGCATGCTATGTGTAGCGTGTCATCCATACCAACGGCCAAACTGGCCTACTCTTCCGAAAGTTGGTGATGGGATTTTACGTTTGTGCAAGATGTTATGCATGCGTTCACACACGGAACCTCGGTTTATAGTCTCATTCGAAGGACTGTATGGGAAATGGAGTCAGAACCAATGTTAACTCCGAGGGAAAAATCCCCCTGTACCGAAACGCCCCGGCGGAGGTTCGAACCCGCAACCCCAGGATCACCAAGATTACGAGTCAGGCGCTCTACCAACTGAGCTATGAACAAATTCTCTGAAAGGAGGAATTCATTCTCTCTGTGTGCATGTACAAATTCTCTGAAAAGAGGAATTCATTCTCTCTGTGTGCATGTGCATATGTGTCTGTGTTTGAGAGAGAGCGAGAGAGGAGAGAGAGAGAGAGAGAGAGAGAGAGAGAGAGAGGGGGGGGAGGGAGAGACAGACAGACAGACAGACAGACAGAGATGTTGCATCTTTCACTTCCATCATCTCAACCCGCCTTCAGTTCCACCTCATCCTTCCCACACCACCCTACCCCCCTCCACCCCCTCCCGCTCCTTCTTTTCCCCATTCCCCCAAAGAACCCCCCCCCCCCCCCCCCGACACCCTCCCATCATCACCTCCACCACCACCACCACCACCATCCCCCTTACCTCCCTTCCCCTCCTTTTGCGGACATGCGCCATGATGCAGTCAGCGCGGCTAGTTAGGTATGACTACGGAGGCGGGCGCAGATCAAGGGGCAACGGTACGTCACAGAAGTGTGGAGTTTGGCCAGCCAAGGAAAAAAAAGGGAGCAAGAAAGGGGGGAAACTGCAATGTAACACTCAGCTTGGGAGACTGGGCGTTCTTTGCTATGATTATCGATGGGAAAGGGAGAGCACAACTCCACTGCTCTTACATGTCAAGAACAAGGATTTTGTGGACTTTTTTTTTTTTTTTTTCGATTTTAAATTTTACACATTAAATTCTAGGTTAGAGTTCGCTTTAAGGTTAGGATAGGTTCGGGTTTTTTGGGAAAGGGTTTGTAGGGTCTAGATAACGCTAGGGCTAAGGTGAGGGTAAGCCATCTGAAAGTGGGAGAGACTTCCGGTTTTCTTACCGAAGTTTCCGTCTCTCTTGTATAAACACGCTGCCCTCAGGATGTCGTGAATACAACTTCCGAAGAGCATTCCAACCAACCAGCGGACGTTCCTGTATTATGTGCAGAGGAGGAGAAGGAGGAGAAGGAGGGGGGGGGGGGGGGGGGGGGGGGGGGGGGGGGGGGGGGGGGGGGGGGGGGGGGGACAAAAATCAGAAAATGTTTTTTTTTCTTTTAATCTCTGGCTCCAAAACACGTAATGTTCTCATCCCCAGCTGATGTATTTGTACCATAGTGTTCAAATGCTTCAGCTGTTTGGATGATCCCTGGAGTCTTTTAGCCAGGGTACGACAACAACAAGAAGACATTTTTTTTCACCTATCGACGATTAAGCGGATTTTAAACACACACACACACACACAAAGAAAAGCCCAGTTGGAAACTAATTTGGTTAAACTTCGTCTTTGCTGTTCATCTTTGATCTCTGAATATTTATCAGTGTGATTTAGCTGGAGTCTGTAACATTTGTTTCGATTGGTAGGGGGAAAAAGAACCGCCGTCATTCATCGGTCGAGGTGCCTCACTGGTGTTCTGGCCCACCAGATCTCTTAACTTGCTGAACGAGGCTTTGACGAGGTATGACTACCCACAGAGGCACTGCACGGTGTGTACAGTGAACGAGACAGTCGGACGAAAATAGTTCTGGAAACGGCGTTCCAAATATCTGTCTATCTGTCCGTCTGTCAGTCTGTCTATCTATCTATCTATCTGTCACACACACACACACACACACACACACACACACACACACACACACACACGCACGCACGCACGCACGCACGCACGCACGCACGCACGCACGCACGCACGCACGCACGCACGCACGCACGCACGCACGCACGCACGCACGCACGCACGCACGCACGCACGCACGCACGCACGCACGCACGCACGCACGCACGCACGCACGCACGCACGCACGCACGCACGCACGCACGCACGCACGCACGCACGCACACACAACACACACACACACACACACACACACACACACACACACACACACACACTCGACTGCCATCACCACCACCCCCAACTACCACACCCAGGTACGTAAAGGTGGAGGGCATCAAGCAAAAGAACTCTTGCAAAGAAATCTGTTCAGGCGAGCTTTTAAGGATGAGAGTGGCGGAGTGTGTGGTGTGGACGGCCACGGGCAAAATGAGTTCCGGGTTGGTGCAGCAGAGAAATAATTAACATTCTTCCTGTAATGCGTCTCTATGTTGAATTTTATGGTAATCGAAAGATTCTGTCATCAGCGGAAGAATGCGCGCGCGAACACACACACACCACACACACACACACACACACACACACACACACACACACACACACACACACATACACACACACACACACACACACACACACACACGTACACACACATACACACACATACACACACGCGCGCGCGCGCGCACACGCACGCACGCACGCACGCACGCACGCACGCACGCACACACACACAACACACACACACACACACACACACACACACACACATACACACACACACACACACATCTATATCCGTGTGTGTGTGTGTTCTTTCACAGAAGTTCTTATGGCGAAAGCTTGGAAGTTTTATGAAAATCTATCCCTGGAGAGAGAGAGAAGAGAGAGGAGAGAGAGGGGGAGAGAGAGGGGAGAGGAGAGAGAGAGAGAGAGGTGTTTTTGAATACAAATGTCATCTTTCTTACAAAGGACTCGTGAAAATAACGTACTTCTCTTGACATGTTTGTTTAGTTTGTTTGTTTGTTTGTCTGTGGTTTGTTAATGTAGCGAGGCTGGAATTCATATTGACCTATGGAGGAATAGAACCCGACAACTGCTCAGTTTAATTCAGTTTAGGTCAGTTAAAGTGTGTTGTCGGCACAGGAGGGGGTAGGAGAGGAAGGGGGGGGGGGGGGGGGGGGGGGGGGGGGGGGGGGGGGGCATATTCGGGCTGTCACTTCGTCAGTCAGTCGCTCATATAGTTGTTTAAAAGAAAAAATAGAAAAAAAATAAGAAAGCAATAAACCAGATTTTTTTTTGGTACACGTAAAAAATTGCATAAAAGGCTTTCTCTTCATAAAATCTTTGATCAGAGAAACAAATCAGTTTTTTTTTCAGAAACTAAAAGATTACGTCTGATGAAACACCTTAAACGGTTGTCATGGAACCTGCTGTAAAGCGTTTATGTCTGACATTATGTAAAGTCTAAACTCTTTAGTATAATAAGAACATGTTTGATAGTGAGTGATACACGCGTGGAAGCCCCAAAGGGGGCCCCCTTTTTCACCAGTCAAAACCCCAGGAGTGGGGAAAAAAAACAGTGACATACGCGCAGTCGGGGGCAAAACGTTTCTTCTCTACGGACCCTTGGGGCAGATGGTAAAAACTCTTTCAATTTGGACGGACTCGAAGATTTTGTTACCCCGCGTTCGCTTTTCCATTCCTTTTGTTTTTGAAAGATCGACATACACCCAAACCCTTTGGGACCCCGGCGGTGGGGGGGATGCGAATCCCCCCATTTTTCAGTCTTTTCCCTTTTTTTTTCAGTCTGATTGGTCCACCTCATTGCCTAGTGCTGACATAAACCGGGACCCCCATCAAAAATTGCCCATGAGTTAGATTTTCAAGATTTTAACTTTAAAAAAAAAATTTCCCCTTTGGGAGATAAACAAAACTAAAACTATTCACCTTTCACTGGTGTCATACGATGCATCAAGACACCATCAAGGAAACAAAAGGAATAAAATGGCGCCCCCAGCACCCCAAATCCCCCCCCAGAAGAAAAGAAAACCATTTGCGGGGAAACCCGAGAACGGGTTCAAGATCTTCCACCTGAGGACTGGACACAATCGCCTTGCTCCACCACATCACAAAAAATTTGGCTTTGGGGACAAAGTGGAGAGTCCCCTTTGTGGTGGGGGACCAATGCCCAACCACCACACCCTTTCAAGACCGAAATACGCATGCAGCACCCCAAAAAAGTCCCGGCCCCGGAAACCAACCGACAGCATTGGAACCAAAGCTGTAACGGCCCCCGGGAGGAACTGCGACGGACGGCACCTTCATCGGGGAAAACACCGGCTACTAATCTAGCGGGGGGGCGAACGGGGAAGAAGAAAAATCCAGATTTTTTTGGGGCGAATTTATCAAACAAATTCACTGGGGCGTTAAAAAAACGAAAATCCCAGCTCAAGTCTACGGCGGAAAAATTGGGCACGAAGTAACTTCACTTCCATAAGTTTAAATCCCCTGATTTTTAATTACTTCCCCCAAGGGGGTTGGGGGTTTTTAACCACCTCTTTTTCTTTTTTGTCGGCGAGATTGTGCAAAAAGTGGGGGACCGTTTTTTTTTTTTAAAAACGAAATTTGGCAAAAAGGGCTAATGTAACGCAAGGAGGAACCCGTGAAATCCGGGTTTTGGGACCCCATGGTGTTTATCAAAGAAACAGGACCGTTCAACAAAACGGGCAATAAGTAAATAAATGAATAAAAAAAAAAATAAAAAAAAAAAAAAAAATAGATAGATAAACAGATAAAAAATACATCCCTTTGTCGTAATAAACTTGGGGGAAAGATGGGACGTGCCCAAAAAACCCACTGACTCTTGATACGGGTCCGGGGGGCAGACCCGGTTTGCCAAAAGTGAAAATTAAGACCCGGGTTTGGCTTGGGGGCTGCGGTCTTCGGCTCTTCCCGACAATGTTTTCCCCCCATTTGAATACCCGTTTGATTCACTTAAAATTCTATGTCCAAGCTATCTCCCGACTTTCCTTGGGGGTCAATGAGGTAGGAAGTTTGCACCAACCAGCGAACAGCCCCACAAAATATCGACCAACCAAGGGAAAGTTTGAAAAGAGGGAAGGGAAATGCAGAAACCCAAACAAATGTTCTTGTTGAGGGCCCAAATCATATGTTTACATCTAACCACGGGGGCCACTTCATGGCCGAAAACCAATTTTAAAAAAGGGAAATCTTTTCAGTTTAAAGGCAAATTAAAGACATCCAAAAACAAATCAAAGTTGAAAAAATAAGAGACTGAATTAAAAACACGTAGGTCTTTTATCACCAACTCCCCATGAGTCAATCCAAAAGAAAAAAAGGGGTTCGGGTCCCTTTTTGAAGTGATTTTTTTTTTCTTTTTTTTTTTTGTTAAAGTGAT
>CM031625.1:23069253-23071753 GCA_018398815.1 Conus ventricosus | reverse complement strand
AAAATGATTTTGCCACACAACACTTCATTTATGTTAAACAGTCCATTGACGTAAAATATTCCGTCTATTGATGTGAAACGTATTTTCAACGTTAAACAATTTATTACAAGTCCCCCCCCCCCCCCCCCCGGCCCCAAATCCTCCTAGTGCTCCCCCAACCTCATGCCCTCTCTCGCCCCACCTCCCACACTTTATCCCTCCCTCCCCCTCCCCTCCCCCCACCAATTTGTCATTTGACTTGTGTTAACAGTGGTCACAACATGAACTATTAACGTTGAAATAACAACAACAAACAACAAAAGTCTCTCTTTCTCTCTCTCTTTCTCTCTCTCTCTCTCTCTCTCTCTCTCTCTCTCTCTCTCTCTCTCTCTCTCTCTCTGTGTCACACACACACACACACACACACACACACACACACACAACACACACACACACGCACGCACGCACGCACGCACGCACACGCACGCACGCACGCACGCACGCACGCACGCGCGTGCGCGCGCGCGCGCACATCAATGCACAACAGAGGTGCGAAAGTTCAGTGGCGAGTCAGTAATAAAATTCTATCAACACATTGAATTGTATAACCAAGCGAACAAGCTCACACATGTATGGCTCCGGGTAGAATAAACGTGTCAGAAAATGTTAACATTTACAAACGTAAGCGTCATCACGTGTTACTTTGAGTGAGGTTTTGATATGAATACCATTGTCTAAGGCATTTCGTGCATTTTATTTCCACGCACTCCCTCCCTCCCTCCCTATCTCTCTCTCTCTCTCTCTCTCTCTCTCTCTCTCTCTCTCTTATACTGGGGGAGCTTGCTTCTTCGCTGCGGGGACGTGGAAAGTAATCCTGGACTCTACTCCTCTCAGAACAAGGACAGCATGAGGTAGTCTCGACTGTCCAGTACACGGTCAACCAGTAGCAGAGTCAGCTTGGACAGAACGGATACCCGTGTGTGTGTGTGTGTGTGTGTGTGTGTGTGTGTGTCCATATATATATATATATATATATATATTATATATATATTAGAGAGAGAGAGAGAGAGAGAGAACATCCATCTACATCTATCTATCTATATTATTAAACACACACACACACACACACACACACACACACCACACACACACACACACACACACACGAGCGCCGTCGGATTCTGTTTTTTTTTTTAAGTCTGAGTGGTGAGAACACCACAGAATTATGCAATCACGGACAGTGATATACCTCCGTTTGATGCCAAAGGAGGACGGACACAATCGGCCGTGTCACTGGCGAGACCGAATCAGCGGACGAAAGGCCTCAGGGCTGGCGATAGGATTGGCTCTGTCCTCATGACTGACTACGATGGTCCCCATAAGCTGCTGGTGAAGGATTTTATGTTCATGATTTAGCGGCCTAATTTTCCATTTCCCTTTTTACTTCTCTCACTAATCCTCCCTTTTTTTTAAGGAAAAAAAAATTGCTGGGTCATTCATTATTTGGGATGACGTAGGAATGGTTAGCTTGAACTTGTTCTCATCTGCCTCTGATTTGTTTTACACACACACACACACACGCGCGCGCGCACGATGCACGCACCTTCTTTGAGAGAAAGACACATACAGAGACAGACAGACAGACAGGGGGAGAAGGTATGTCAAACGAACTAAGATTTGACTGATCATTATTCTAACCAAAGAAATAGTCGGAAGTATGGATGCGAACAAAAACAATCTGAAACATCTACTCAGCTGACAATATTCAGGAGGAATATACCTTTTTTTTTATTTAACTGGGAAGAAGAGTCTCATTAAACCGCATCTAAACAAACTGTGCGGAATGGAGATCTCGCTTTAAAACAAATGCATTTGACATGAGAACAATATTTCATCTTCTACTGTGTTCCTTTGTATGTTTACCATGTGTTTGCATGAGTGGCACTCCTGCTCTTTCTCTGTTTACGTACCTGTGTCTCTGTTTTGATCTGGCTCAGACTGTAAATATAATTCTTCTTCTTCTTCTTCCTCTTCTCCTCCTCCCCCTCCTCCACCTTTCCTCCACCTCCTCCTCCATCTTCTTCTTCTGTCTGTCTCCGTCTACCTGTTTGTCTGTCTGTCTGTCTGTCTCTCCTCCCTCTCTCTCTCGTCCCCCCCCACTCCTTTTTACCCCCCCCCCCTCCCTCTCTCTCTCTCTCTCTCTCTCTCTCTCTCTCTCTTCTCTCCTCTCTCATCTCTCTCTCTCTCTCTCTCTCTCTCTGTATATTCTGCAAACGAACTTATTCTGCCACTCTTCCTGAACCCTCTTAACTACGCACCTGTCTCCTTTTATACTGTTGTCGTAAGCGTTCGTAAGTCTGCACGTACAGATATAAATGCACCATGTATTCACCTCTGCGTCTACAAGTAGATGTATCAGGTCTGCGCGCCGCTCTTCCCTTCCCTTCTTTCTCCCTCCCTCCCCCTCTTTCTCTGCGTGTGTATGTGTGTGTGTGTGTGTGTGTGTGTGTGTGTGTGTGTG
>CM031625.1:23044253-23056753 GCA_018398815.1 Conus ventricosus | reverse complement strand
TTGTCCGGTAGTTTTTTCCCTATGGCCTCTTTTTCTGTCTGCCTGCCCTTCGGGCTGTCGTCTGTTTTCTATCTCGTTTTCCGCCTCCCCCCTCTCTACTCCCGGTCAGCCCTGTTTTCCCCGTCAGCGTTTTTCCGTCTCCTCCTCTCCTTCTCTCTCTCTCTCTCTCCCCTCTCTCCCCTCCTCTCTCCCTCTCTCTCATTTTCCCTCTCACTTCCCTCTTTCTCTCTTTCCCCTTCCCACCTCTCTTTTCTCCTTCCTCTCTCTCTCTCTCCAACACACAACACCACACACACACAAAACACACACACACCCACACCCCACACACACACACACAAAACTTTTACTTCTTTCCGTTTTTTCCCTCATTTTTTTTAGGCGTGAAACCCCGTTTTTTTCACAATTTTCTCGGCATCACGGAACGCGCGAGTCCCAGTGAGGCCAACCCCAAATAAAGTTTGTCAGCTTGCAGGAAGGGAAACGGGCGACTTCCACGCCTAAAAATTAGCCCCCTCAGGGGCAAAGGGGCTGTCACCGGAAAGGGAGGAGAGAGAAGAGAGAAAAGAGAGAGAAAAGAGAAAAGAGAGAGAGAGAGAGACGACAGACAGACAAGAAGAGCCCGAAACACCCACCACACACACACACAAAAACCCCACACACACACACACACCGCCCCGCGCGCGCGCGGGGGGGCATGCGCGCACGCACCCCCAAACACACAAACACAAACACACACACACACACACAAAACAAAAACACACACCCCACACACACAATATCGCCAAGATTATGAAGAGAGAGAGAAAATGAGAGAGAGAGAGAGAGAGAAGAAGAGAGAGAGTGGACCGATAAAAAATTTTTACTTTTTTTTTAAACAGAAAAGGGTGTTGGTTTAGGAGCCATTTTCATACTTCCCAAATTACCGCTCTACAAAAGAAGTACAAAACGATCCAACGAAAGGTTTATGAAACCAAACGGAGTGGGGGGAAACGGAGAACTTTTCTAAAATTTAAAAAAAAGGGGGGAAAAAAAGCTTTGAAACCAGCTGAAAAATAGACAAATCATCCAAACAGCCCAGAAAAAACCAACAAAAAAAAATCAAATAGCAAATATATCTTAATAAAATTTGGGAAAAATTTTTGAAAAAGACATGACATGAAAAAAAAAAAGAAATCTAAAGAAATTTAACAAGAATTTTTTTACTTTGGCACCCATTTAAAATTTTCACCTAGTGAAAAAAATTCAAAATGGTGAAAAAAAAGAAAAGAGAAGTTATCACACACAAAACAAAAACCCCACAAAACACCCCAAAAAACACAACACACACTAAACTGACCACCCCACCACTCCCCCACACACACACACACCACAAAAACACCACCACACACACACACACAAAACACACACACACACACAAAACACACACAAAACACACACACACCCACCACGCAGCACGCAGGGCCCCCCATTTCACTCACCCCCCACAAAACACCACACACACACACACACCCACACACACACACACACACACAAAAACACACACCCCTCACACACCATTCCCTCTTTTGCGTCTGATTGTCTCCCTTCGTCCTGTCGGGGGTTTCCCTCCCCTCTCCCCCCCCCCCCCCCCCCCCCGGTCTGCCGCCCCAAAACCAAAAGGGTTTCAATACAAAATATATAGTCCAATAAATTGACTCATAGAAATCTTTTTCAAAACCCAGTTGAAGTCCCTTACATTTCCCAAATGTGTGCCCAAAAAGATCTCTTCGGGAAAAGGGGCCCATTTAAAAAGGTAGCTGGGGATTGCGACTGAATTTTTCCTTTTTTAAAACCTGGGAAAAAAGAACGTTAAAGAAAAGTCTTTTAATTATGAATTTTCTGTGAAAAAAGAAAAAAAAAAAATCATCAAAAACCCCTGGGGGTGACATGTTTACACGGAGACTTTTCATTTTTAAAAGAAAGGGGGAAAAAAACTTTAAAACCAGCTGCAAAATAGAAAAAAATTGCATACAAATCAGTCAAAAAAAAACCAACAAAAATCAAATAGCAAAAAAACTTGAATAAAAATTGGGAAAAAAAAAAGCCCAGTGACAAAAAACAAAGAAATCTAAAGAAAATTAAACAAAAAATTTTTCATGGCACACATTTAAATTTTTTCTCCTTTTGTGAAAAAATTTTCAAAGATGGGGAAAAAAAAATGAGAAAGGGGAAGAAGTTATCACAACACACACACACACACACAAACAACACCACACACACCCACCACGCACCACGCACGCACGCACCCCCCGCACACCACCACCCCACTACTGACGACTGACTGACTGACTCACGCACGAAACGCACGCACGCACCACCACGAAACGCACGCACGACACGCACGCACGCACGCACCCCACGCAAACGCACGCACGCACGCACGCACCCCACGCACGCACGCACGCACGCCCCAACCACCACCTCCCCTCACCACCCACCCCAAAACACACACAAAACACCCACCCACACACACCACACACACACACAAACACTAAACACCCCATTTTTCCCTCTTTCGCGGTCTGTTGCCCTACCTGTCTTCTGTTTTTCCCTCCCCTCCCCCCCCCCCCCCCCCCCCCTCTGTCTTCGCTCTCCCCGGGAAAGGTTTTATACAAATAAGTAGTCCCCAATCATTGACTCAGAAACATGGGGTTTCAAACCCGGGTTGAAGTCCCTTTAAAATTTCCAATTGTGCACTAAATCCTTTTTCGGGAAAAGGGACTTTTAAAAAGTAGCTGGGATTTGCGACTAAACTTTTTTACATTTTTTTATCTGGGAAAACCCGAACTTTTAAAGAAAAAGTTTTAATTCATTTTTGAAATATCTGTGAAACAAAAGAAAAAAAAACCAACCAACCAACCAAACAAAAACAAAAACGACGAAAAATAAAGTAAAGTAAGAGTTTTAAAAAAAAAAACCCCCAAAAGGAAATATTGAAAAAAACCAGATATATAAAATAGACATAACAGGCGCGCGCGGCGCACACCACGCACCCACCCCCCCACCCACAACCCCACACACAAAAACCCCCAAAAAAGAGGCACGCGTACACACATAAAACGCACGCATGAAACGCACGCACGCACGCAAAAAACGCACGTACGCACTCCGACGCACGCACGCACAAAACCCACGCGGCAATCCCACACGAAAAGGGAACTACATATAAGCCATTAAAGTTTAAAGCCTAGAAGCGACAAGCCCAAAGTATTTGAAAAGACTGCCCCTTTAAAGAGGAAAACACCGTTGTTCCCAACATTCACGGGGGAGGAAGGTACACAATATGCCCCCTGAATCCCCAAAACCCCTTTTTTGAAGAACAGAAAAGCAAGGGGGGAATTTTGCCCCCTTTAAGAAACCTAACACAAGTAACTTTTATCAAGACTGGCACCCTTTTTAAAAACTTAAAATAAAGTCAGCAAATACAAAACAACAAACTAATAGTGGGGGAAAAAACAAGCGCAGGCTGTCTTATAAATAAAGACTTGGGAAAGATTTGGGACTTAAAGGGGGAGGGAAAGGGGGGGGGGGGGGGGCGGGGGTTTGAAGATGGAAAAATTGGGGAAAATGAAAAAAAAAAAAAAAAATGTTTCAATAGGAAAACCCCTTTACTAGCTGCAAAGGGAACCTTGCAATCCCTTTTGAAGGCAGATATAATTTTTATTGCCTGCTCCGAGGCTTTTCTTTCCCCTGGGGGACTCATCGGGGGAAAAACGGGGTTTGGTCTGCGCTCCCCACGTAAAAAGAGACACACCACAGTCCAAATACTGTTGGGGTTCCCACCACCAAGGGGGCAAAAAAGAACCAATACACCCCCCCAAGAGTCCGACCCGCGGACGAAAACCCCGGAGCAGCAATACAAAAAAAAACTGCCCCTTTAAAAAGGGGTTGCGATGGTTTTCCCCTTTGCACTAGTGAAGAGTTTTTCCCTATCTGTAACATTTTTATTTTTTTTTTTTTTAAAAAAAATTTCATGTTTTCCCCTTTTCTCCAACTTCCCCAACCCCCCCCCCCCCCCCCCCCCCCCCCCCCCTCCCCAAAAATTCCAAAAACTTTGCCAAAACAAAAATAGAAACAGTTTAGTGTCCTCGCCTTTTTTTTTTTCCCCCCAAATTTGATTGTTAAGTCTATGAAATTTTTTTTGACTTTTTTTTTAAGTTTAAAAAGGCAGGCCAACCGAAGCAATTTCAAAAAAAAATACAACAAAACTTGGGACCATTTAGCCCAAAAAAAACCCTTCAAAATCTTCAACACCATTGGAAAAAGCATCAATAAACCCAGGGCATTGGGGAAAATCAACCCCGGGTCCCGATTCACAAGAAAAAGGGAAAGAAAAAACCCCGGGAACAGCTTCAAAACCCATTAGTCGACCACTGCGTAGGGAAAACCAAGGAAAGGCTAGTCAACAAAAGGGTGAAAAGGGACCTGGAGAAAAAAGAGAACTCTCTGCAACCAAAGGGAGGATTCAGGCAAAACCGATCCACTGAAGAAACCCGGCCCCCTTACATTGGGGCAAGAAATGGAGGAAGCACTAAAAGAAAAAAAACAAACCATTACATTTTTGGGTCGACCTGGAAAAAAGGGCCCTTTTTTTAAAAGGGGTGGAAGAAAAGGTCCCCCCCCCCCCCCGAAACTGAAGATGCCCAAGAACGGTAAATCAGGTCTCAAGTTAAATTTGGGTCCCCAAAACCGGGCCAACGAAAAGCCCGGTACAGAACCCGAAGGCACCAAAAAAAGACAGAAAAATCATGAAAGGGAAAGGGGTTTTCCCAATTTTAGTTTCTTCCCCAACGCTTTTTATCAAATTCATGAACGACATCCTTGATGACATCCCGATGGGAAACCATGGTGCAAACTACGCAACGATCTTGCCATCTGGGCTCTAGCAGTACAAAAAAAACACCACTGTAAAAGGGGGGGGGGGGGGGGGGGGTCCCGGAAGCCCTGAGGGAAATCGAGACATGGCCCAAAAAAATGGCTCGTAACCCTCCAAAGCCCGAAAAAACCCCATAAACCATCTTCAGCCGGGGTACAAAAGAAAAAGGGGCACGCCCCAGGGGAATGGTCACGTCCCCCCACAGGATAAGACCCCACTTACTTAGGGGGTTTACAATTTACCCCAGGGTGACTTGGGAAAACCAAACAACAATTTCACAGAAAAAGCCAGGGTACGTTTTGGGATTGATGAAGAAGTTATCAGGAAATTTCCCGGGGGACCGACCCCAACCCTCCAAAGAAACTTACCTCGGGCGAGTTAGACCCCGTCCTAGAAAAAGGTACAGCTGCCTGGGGACGCAGCCAAACCAACCTAACAAAGTTGCCAAGGCCAGAAAACCCGGCCTCCAGGATCATCCCCCGGGGCCTCAAAACAACCCCGATCCAAGCCAAGGGAAAATCTGACAGGTCTTCAAAGCCCTTTAAACAGGAGAGATTTCCATAAAACCTCACCCAAGCGGGCCCAAAATTTAAGGGGGGATGAAGAACACCCCATGAACAAAAAAAAAGTCAGAGCCAACGAAGAGCAGACTGGGAAGGGGCAAACAGTTTTTTGCACAACGCTCGGAAGGAAATCCCAGAGGCAGGAAACCCCAACGCTACAGCAAGGGAACAAGCCGATCCCAACCTTTACACTCTTTAAACCCCCTTTGGGGAAGGGACCATTTTCCCGGGAAATCAGAGAACAATTCCCTGGCATTCCCCTCAAAGGGCCCCAAAAATCAGAACCCCAAAAAGAAAGCATAGCCTAGACCATTAAAAAACACTTACCCCAAGGAGCTGTGGGCACGCATACACAGACGGGTCAGCAGAGGGCAAACCCCAAAGGAGGTGAGGAATTTCCCAAACCTTTAAGGATTGGCACCCGTCCGAAAAAGCCAAAAACCCCCGGGAAAATTTTCCCCCACGAACTAAAAAAGGGGAGGCGAAAGAAATTTCAAAACAGCAGCGGAGACACGGCCCCAAAAAAGAGGCCATACATCCCAAAATCGTCATCTTTTTCTGATTTCACGCAGTACTTTAGGGGTACAAACCCAAAGAACAAGGACCCCCCAAACCCCCTTGTCCCCTGCCCTTGCCAGACTGCAAAAAGGCCCCTGAACAAAATGTTTTTTTTAGGAAAAAAAAAAAAAAGAAAAAAAAAAGGACCCCCCCTTTTTGGGAAAAAAAAAAATCAAAAATAAAAAAGAACATTTAAAAAAAGAAAGAAAAAAGAAAATCAAGTAAAAAAAAAAAAAAAAAAAAAAGGAAAAAAAAAAAGACAAAAAAAAAAATTGGGAAAGGGGGGGGTGGTGGAGGGAAAAAAAAAAAAAAAAAAAAAAATTCATTCGTTGGGTACCCTCAACTGCCCAAATAGCAGGGAATGAGGGAAACAGAAACCCACTGGGGAAGGGGAAAGGGGGACAAACACCCCAAAGGGAAAAGGGAAAACTCCTAGGGAAAAGGCCCAAAAAGAAACATCAAGGGGAAGCAAAAGGGAAAAAAATTGGGTTCAAACTACATCCAGAATATAACCTACAGAACCCAACCACCCCTACCCAGACCAGAAACCCAAATGAACTTGTGAGGCTGAGGACGGGCCACCCACTACACCCCCACATGTTTCCCCAAGGTTCCCCATTGGCGAATCTGCAGTGTGCCCCTTCGGTACACCCCCAAAGACAGGGAAAACTTCCTACAAACTGTCCAACTCACCCTGACCTGAAGCAAGACCCGGGCCGCCGAAACCAACCGATGAGGGGAAACTCTCCCGGGTCTCAGGAGGACCCCCCCGGAAAGCAGCCCCTTTATCGGTGCATCTGGGGTTCCTGTCCGAGCGAACGAAGAAGAAGAAAAAGAAGAAGAAAAAAAGAGAAAAAGAAAAAGTTTTCTCTTTTTAGGTTTTTTTTATCTGGGGGGGAAAACCCAAAACCCCCCTTTTTTACTGGGTTTTCGTTACTGTTTTTCCCCACCCCCATTTCATTTCCGATTTTGCTTTTATTAAAAAAAGTTATTTGGAATTTTTTTTTCTGTCCCTTTTGTGGGTTTTGTCTTTTTTATCTCCCTTTCATTTTTGGGGGGGTTTCCCCAGGGGGTAGCTCAAAGACTGTCCCCTACAAATTTTATATTACTTGCATTTTACTTTTTGTTTACCCGCAACTTTTTTTCCCCCCCACACTTTTGTTTGGTTGCCCTTTACTTTCTCTTTGCTGGCTTTCTTTTGGGGGGGCTTTGGGGTTCTTTTTTGCCCCTTGGGGGTGGAAAAAACCACAGTATTTAAAGGGTTTTGGGTGTGTCCTATTTTGACGCCCGGGGCGCAGCCCCAAACCCCCCCCGTATCTCCCTGTGAGTCCCCACCCAGCGGCAAAGGCCTCGGGGCGGGAATACAAATATATCCCGCCCGAAACCCGCCGGGCCCTGGCGAAGGGGGTTACGTCGCCGGGCTCCCGCTGGGAGGTCGGGTTTGAATTTCCCCCCCCGAGTCATGTGGGTTTTTTTTGCCCCGACCGGGCCCCAAACCCCAATTGATTTGCCCGCGGGCTCAGTTGGGAAGACGGGGGGCCAAAAACAGTCAGTTTTCCCCTCCATTAAAAAAATGCGTTTCTGAGAGTGTTGCCAATTTTCCCGAAACCCAAAAACTGCAGGGGCCCGTAACTCCGGCCTGGGTTTTTGGGCCCGGATAAAAAAGAAAGGGAATCGTAATTACAGCCCCGCATGTATCCCAGACCGAAAAAGGGAAATCCGTAGCATCATCTTAATCATCCTCATTCTCATTGATCAGCATTAAAAAAAAATGTCTCAAGTTCTGTGGCCCTTCATGCCCTGCTCTCATGGTGACCTCAATTTCGATGTCCTCTCCACGTCTGTGGCCTTGGTTTGCTTCCGTCGGGTCACCGGTATGGGCGGGTCCATGGGGCTGTCGTTGGACGGACGTGGTGGCGCCCTCCGGAGGGAGAGCTCACTCATGCCGACTCCGCGACTAAGCAATTATTGTCGTCAGTAGGGGCTTCGTAGGTGGTGTCCTGCGTATGTTAGATCAGAACAGGCGCCACTGAACACCACCGAAGTGACTTGGCGGCAGTGCAGTGTCTCCTCCGGTGGGTTGCCTCTTGACGACTTGACATTGACTGCTCCCTGTGGATTGCTGGTGCCGGGGCTGCGGCGGGGCCAGCTGGCTATGGCTGTGGACGGAGTGTCGGAATGAGCGGTGTGGGTGCACTGCCTCTGAGGTGGCGCAGAGGTTGGGACAGCCAAAAAAAAAAAAAAAAAATATCTGCCTTCAAAAGGATTGCGATGGTTCCCTTATGCAGCTAGTGAAGAGTTTTCATATCTGTAACATATTTTTTTTTTTAAATTTCATGTTCCCAGTTTCTCCATCTTCAAACTCCCGCCCCCCCCCCCCCCCCCTCCCCTCCTTAAGTCCAAATCTTTGCCAAGTCATTACTATGAAGACAGTTCAGTTGTTGGCCTGCGCTTGTTTTTCCCCCCACTATTAGATTGTTCGTCTATGTATTTGTCTGACTTTATTCAAGTTTAAAAGGCTGTGCCAGTCTTGAATAAAAGTTACTCTGTGTTAGGTTTCCTTATGGGAGCAAAACATACCCCACTTGTGTACTGTTTATCGTTTACTGTTCCCTACCTCATTTCATTTCCGATTTTGCTTTGATTAAATTGAGGTTATTTGTATTTGTTTCTGTCCGTCTGTGTGTTTGTCTTTTGATCTCCCTTGCATCTTTGGATGGATCCTCAGGCGTAGGCTCAAAGACTGTCCCCTACATTTTATATTACTTGCATAATGTCTTTAGTTTTACAGCAACTTTTTTCCTCCCCACACTTTCGTTTGGCTGCATTTACTACTCTTCGCTGGCTGCTTTGGGGGTGCTATTGGATTCTTTTTTGCACCCTTGGTGGGAGAACCACCACAGTATTGTGGACTGTGTGTGTTCTCTATTGACGCCAGGAGCGCAGACACAACCAGCCGTGTCTCCCGATGAGTCCGACCCAGCGGACGAAAGGCCTCGGAGCAGGCAATACAAATATAATCTGCCTTCAAAAGGGATTGCGATGGTTCCCTTATTCAGCTAGTGAAGAGTTTTCATATCTGTAACATTTTTTTTTTTAATTTCATGTTCCCAGTTTCTCCATCTTCAAACTCCCGCCCCCCCCCCCCCCCCCCCCTCCCCTCCTTAAGTCCAAATCTTTGCCAAGTCATTACTATGAAGACAGTTCAGTTGTTGGCCTGCGCTTGTTTTTTCCTCCACTATTAGATTGTTCGTCTATGTATTTGTCTGACTTTATTCAAGTTTAAAAGGCTGTGCCAGTCTTGAATAAAAGTTACTCTGTGTTAGGTTCCTTATGGGAGCAAAACATACCCCACTTGTTTACTGTTTATCGTTTACTGTTCCCTCCCTTTCTTTCCGATTTCCCTTTTTGAAGATTTCAAATTTCCGCTAGTTCGACCAGAAATTCTTCAGCGCTGGTTTTGTGTACAGCGAAGAAAAATATGATGAGAATTAGCTGTTCAGAACCTTATACGCCAAGTATACCTTTGTTGAAGCAGAGATGTTCCGAAAAAGGTGAAAATGTAACCGTTTCATGTTTTGTTACGTCGGCAGGTGCGGATCAGGTAAAACACGTTTCGCTGCTCTCCGAGGTAAAGGAGTCTGACCTTTTCGGATGCACACCAGCACAGTCATCCCATACAGTGGAAGCATAATCAATGTACAGTCTTAGGTGTGGGCACTGTAAACTATGATGTTACGGGAACTAGTATGAGGGAAGTGTTTGAATGCCTTTAAAATGAAGTTATTGAATTGATTCTGCATTTGGTTGTCTACAACGAGAGAGAGAGAGAGAGAGAGAGAGAGAGAGAGAGAGAGAGAGAGAGAGAGAGACGATGGTCGAGTATGAGGCTCGTATGAGCGCCGCGAGTGTGTTTGAAATATTAAACACACACACACACACACACACACACACACACACACACACACACACACACACACAAGCACACACGTACACACACACCACACACACACACACACACACACACACACACACACACACACACACACACACACACGTACGTACAGGCATGCACACACACACACAACACACACACACACACACACACACACACACACTCCCCCCCCCTCTCTCTCTCCTCTCTCTCTCTCTCTCTCTCTCTCCTTCTCACCAAGTGTTACATTGTTTATTAATCTATGCACGTCGTTTCGTCGATTATCTGGGCTATCTCAAAACTGTGGGCACTTTACCGTAAGTTTGTTATGCCAACTGTTTATTCTAGAAATGGGATCTGCGTCTTTAATGCTCAAAAGGTTTACAGAATTGTTATGGAGAACTGAAAGGAAGCACCAGTGTGTGTGTGTGTGTGTGTGTGTGTGTGTGTGTGCGTGTGTGTGTGTGTGTGTGTGTGTGTGTGCGTGTGTGTGTGTGTGTGTGTGTGTGTGTGTGTGTGTGTTTGTGTGTGCGTGCGTGAGTGCGTGCGTGCGTGCTTCTTTGCTTTGAATGAAAAACGTTCATATTCTGTTCATAATGTTTTTCTTAAATGTCAGTACAACCTTGAGTTAATCTGACAATAAATTGGTTTCAGTCAGTCAGCGTGTTCGTGCATGCGTGCGTGCGTGTGCGTATGTGTTTGTGTGCGCATGCGTGCATGTGTTTGTGTGGGTGTGCGTGTGCGTGCATGCGTGCTTGCCTGTGTACGTGGATACGTGTCCGTGTATACGTTGCTACAGCAAGGTTACATGGGTAATCTAAGACATTATGGCTGTCATGTTTGTTTTCAGCGGCTTAATGCAAAGGAGACGTTTTTCCTCTCTTTTTTTCTTTTTGTTTTATGCTGAATACTCGGTTATTTTATTTCTTTGTTTATAATCTTTTGTATTGTTTTTTTTTCGTATTGCTGTTGATGACTGCTTCACTCTCTCTCTTCTCTCTCTTCTCTCTCTTCATCTCTCTCATCTTCTTCTCTCTATCTTCATCTCTCTCTCTCTCTCTTCGTTGTGTGTTGTTCCCTCCGCCTCCTCTCTCTCCCTGTCTCCTCTCTCTCTCCCTCTGAGTTTGCCTCTCTCTCTCTCTCTCTCTCTCTCTCTCTCTCTCCTCTCTTTCTCCCCCCTCCTCTCTCTCTCTCTCTCTCTCCCCCTTTCCTTATTCTCTCTTTTTCTTTACCCTCTCTATGTCTCTCTTGTCCGTCTGTCTATCATTTCTCTTCTTCTCCTCTCATCTCTTTTCTCTCCTCTCTCTCTTCTCTCTCTCTCTCTCTCTCTCTCTCTCTCTCTCTCACTTCTCTCTCTCTCTCTCCTCTCTCTCCTCTCTCTCTCTCTCATTCTCTCTCTCTCTCTCTCTCTCTCTCTCTGTCAATGTCTCGCTCTCTCTGTCTCCATCTGTCTGTTTGTCTTTCCCTCTCAAATTCGATTCTGATTCTGTTTATTGTGTTTATAGCCCAGCAACAAGGGGCCATGGCAGAGCTGTCATCTCTTATAGATGAACAGACAGACAGACAGACAGATAGAGAAATAGACAGACAGATAGATAGATAGACTGAGAGAGAGACAGATAAATAGATAGATATAGATGGATAGACAGATAGACAGCCGGACAATTACAAAGAAAGATAGATAGATAGGTAGATTGATAGACAGATAGATAGACAAAATAGACAGGAAAATAGATACTTACATAGACAGGTTGAGAAAGGTAGATACATTGATAAATCGATAGGTAGATAGTAGGTGTTTAAATAGATAGACAGAAAGAGAGAGAGTAAAGAGAGAGAGAAAGACAGCGAGAGAGAAGTAGGTGGATAGATAGATAGACAGACAGATATATGGATAGATAGAGAGAGAGAGAGACGGATAGATACAAATAAAGAGAGAGGTAGATAGATAGATAAATAGACAGACAGGCAGATAAATACATAGATACATACATAGATACATTGATACATAGATGTATGATCGAATCAATATGGGAGAGCTTACAGCCGTACCTAATTACACAAATAAACACAAAGAAAAGCCTCTGGATTTGACTTGAACCCTCCATCTTCAACAACATTACGAAATCAAACAGTCTGGGTCATGTTATGGAAAAGGTCATGTTATGGAAAGGTCATCTTATGGAAAAGGTCATGTTATGAAAGGTCATGTTCTGAACAAGTCATGTCATCGAAAAGGTCATGCCCTCGGAAAGATCGTGTAATCCAAAAGGTCGTGTTATCGAAAAGTCATGTCATCGAAAAGATCGTGTTGTCCAAAAGGTCGTGTTATCGAAAAATCATGTTATCGAAAAGATCGTGTTGTCCAAAAGGTCATGTTATCGAAAAGATCATGTTATCCAAAAGATCTGTGATGACGTAAAGATCTGCGTGCAGACATTGCCAGGATCACGGTAAATGGGACTCAAACTGGGAAGGAGCAGGGACGCAATTGGTGGAGGTTGGGGAGATTAGGACAGTAGCCAGAGGG
>CM031625.1:23024253-23041753 GCA_018398815.1 Conus ventricosus | reverse complement strand
TCTTCTGCGTTCTCTGATGTTACAGTGGCTTGGTACACAATGCTGTTGTAGAGGCATTTGTTGCTCAGAGGGCACTGTTCTTTCTTGATACAGTTGCAGGATTTCCTTTCATCACCCTCGTTTTTCTCCGTACTGCTTTTCATTTTGTTGTTGAATCAATGATGTTTTTAAGGTTGGGCATACATGAGTATGATAATTTGATGCTGCTTTTGTTGAATATCTTGGATAATTTGTGCTCTTTTGGAATGATGATGTTAGGATTCTAAAGAGAATTCTTTAGAATCCTAACATCATCATTCCCAAAAGAGCACAAATTATCCAAGATATTCAACAAAAACAGCATCAAATTATATTTGTTTTCACTCTTCCGTCATATGGGGGGTTGTACCATATGATCTTTCTTTTCCTGTTCTTCTTGTGTCTGCTCATGTCATTATCTGGGTCATATTGTAGTTTGTAGTTGTAGCCACTTTTGTGTAACGCTTCTTGATATTCAGCTGCAGCGTTATTGAATGCTGTTTCATTGCATGACAGGTTAGATAATCTCTTATTTATGCCTCTGGGTATTGTTTTTAGTATGGAAGGTGGATGGTTACTTTTGATATTTACATAGACAGGTGTATCATTTGGTTTTTTGTATGGTTTATATATGTGCTGGTTGAGGTCAAACGTTATATCTAGTAGTTCACTATCTTTTTATTTGCTTCTATAGTGATTTTTTAGATTTTGGTTTTGGAAGATTTTACACAATTCTTTTTTCTTATTTTCAATGTTCTAGGGTTGTCGTTCAGCGCAGCGAGGCCGTCATCCCTGTACAGTCCGACTTGTTTTCCAAGTGTTTTTTGAATGTTAGATAGTAGAATAGTCCAACAAGTTCGCAAGTTTCGGCACCATCATACGATCCCATTGTGACATCAAGAGTTGAATTCTTGTTTGCGCTCTTGGTCCAGATTTCATTTTTGCTGTGTAGTAGAGTTTTCTTTGTATGGAAAATGATTTCCATTTCTGACCCTGATATTTCAGTGTATTTGCTGGCAAATTTTATAGCTTTGGTGAGCAGATCTTCATCTATAGATGTGTAGAAGTCTACTATATCAAATGTTATAAAAACTGTATTATCTTGCTTGTTGAGTTTCTTGAACCATTGTATGGCTTCGTATGTGTTTTTCCAGAGGTTGAGTTCAGTGTTCTCTCTTATGTTTTTTATGGCTTTTTCTAAAAATCTTAGAAAAAGCCATAAAAAACATAAGAGAGAACACTGAACTCAACCTCTGGAAAAACACATACGAAGCCATACAATGGTTCAAGAAACTCAACAAGCAAGATAATACAGTTTTTATAACATTTGATATAGTAGACTTCTACACATCTATAGATGAAGATCTGCTCACCAAAGCTATAAAATTTGCCAGCAAATACACTGAAATATCAGGGTCAGAAAATGGAAATCATTTTCCATACAAAGAAAACTCTACTACACAGCAAAAATGAAATCTGGACCAAGAGCGCAAACAAGAATTCAACTCTTGATGTCACAATGGGATCGTATGATGGTGCCGAAACTTGCGAACTTGTTGGACTATCATACTATCTAACATTCAAAAAACACTTGGAAACAAGTCGGACTGTACAGGGATGACGGCCTCGCTGCGCTGAACGACAACCCTAGAAACATTGAAAATAAGAAAAAAGAATTGTGTAAAATCTTCCAAAACCAAAATCTAAAAATCACTATAGAAGCAAATAAAAAGATAGTGAACTACCTAGATATAACGTTTGACCTCAACCAGCACATATATAAACCATACAAAAAACCAAATGATACACCTGTCTATGTAAATATCAAAAGTAACCATCCACCTTCCATACTAAAAACAATACCCAGAGGCATAAATAAGAGATTATCTAACCTGTCATGCAATGAAACAGCATTCAATAACGCTGCAGCTGAATATCAAGAAGCGTTACACAAAAGTGGCTACAACTACAAACTACAATATGACCCAGATAATGACATGAGCAGACACAAGAAGAACAGAAAAGAAAGATCATATGGTACAACCCCCCATATGACGGAAGAGTGAAAACAAATATAGGGAAAGAATTCTTTAGAATCCTAACATCATCATTCCCAAAAGAGCACAAATATCCAAGATATTCAACAAAAACAGCATCAAATTATCATACTCATGTATGCCCAACCTTAAAAACATCATTGATTCAACCAACAAAATGAAAAGCAGTACGGAGAAAAACGAGGGTGATGAAAGGAAATCCTGCAACTGTATCAAGAAAGAACAGTGCCCTCTGAGCAACAAATGCCTCTACAACAGCATTGTGTACCAAGCCACTGTAACATCAGAGAACGCAGAAGAAACATATATAGGTATCACTGAAAACCAATTCAAAACTAGATATGCAAACCACAAACAGTCATTTAACAAAGAAAGATACAAAAACCAAACAGAATTAAGTAAATAACATCTGGAAGCTCAAAGAGAAAAAGATAGACTACAATATATCCTGGAAAATCATAGAAAGAGCAGCACCATACAACAACATTTCAAAAAGATGTAACCTATGCTCAACAGAAAAGTACATAATACTATGCAAACCACAACTGGCAACTTTAAATACTAGATAGAAATGGTTAACAACTGCAGGCACAAGTGGAAATTCCTATCAGTGAACAAGAACCAGAAACACACGAAAAACACAGACAGCACGTGATGACAGACAACACAAGCAGTTATAAAACACCGGCAGCACAGACCCACCACATCCTGATGATTGCATTGCATGAAACAGCGCTGTAGATAGTTTTAAACCTTACCTTTTAACAAATGTTGCTCCCAGTCCGGTTGAGCATTTTTTTTTAAATCTTTGCTGGTATTTACTACCATTGTCTATATATATATATATATATATATATATATATATATATATATATATATGTTTCTCTGTCTGTCTATCGTTTTTTCTCTCTGTTTGTCTGCCTGTTTGTCTGTCTATCTGCTTGCCTGCCTGTCTGTTTGTCTTACTTTTCTTGTCTCTGTCTCCGTCTCTCTCTCTCCTCTCTCTCTCTCTCTCTCTCTCTCTCTCTCACTCTCTCTCCTTCTTCTTCTTCTTCTTCTTCTTCTTCTCTGTTTGCCTGTTTGTTTGTCAGTCTGTCTGTCTGTCTTTTTGTCTCCCTCCCTCCACCCCCCCCCCTCTCTCTCTCTCCTCTCTCTCTCTCTCTCTCTCTCTCTCTCTCTCTCTTTGCGCCTGCAAGCAACCTCCCTCCCCACTTCATCTCCCCAAGGCCCCTCCGCCCCCCCCCCCCCCCCCTCCACTTCCCCATTTTGTCATTTCTTTTGAAGAAGGCTTAAGGGAACAGAAACCGATCTTTGCCGTCCTTAAGACGGTAATAGCTGTCATTTTTGGCATTTGTCTGGTAGGAACCTATCTCCTATTTCTCTGAAGTCTGTGGGGCATACATTGACAAAGCCATGTTAGCCAAGGCGTGGATTTAGAATTTTTTGTGTGTGTTGTTATCTGGGGATTGCTTAACGAGTGGGGTTTTTTTTTTCTCTGTTTCTTGTCTTCCTGAAGCCTGTTTGGTGAGAACATTTAAAATTTTTTTTTTAACTTCATATGCTGTTTTGAGGCCCGTTCAGTGAGCGTTGCTTTTTCCTACTGTTTACAACGCGTGTCGTTTTGAGGCCCGTTCAGCGAGCAGTACTCTTCACAACTTGTGACTGTGTTTCACTACTTTTTGATACACGTGTTGTCCTGAGGCTCGTTTAGTGACCACTACTTTCTGCTGCTTGTTACTGCTTTTCACTACATTGTTGTTGTTGTTTGTTGTTGTTGTTGTTGTTGTTTGTTGTTGTTGTTTTGCTACTTGCGTTTCTCTGAAGCGAGCTCGACAAACGTTTCTGTTCTCTACCATTTACTAAGGAATTTATAATGATGTGTTACCAGACTGCCAAACGAAGAAATGACCAAACGGCAACAACAGCAACAACAACGACAAAAAAGCCGCAAGTTGGGAGCCGGAATAGCTCAGTTGGTAGAGCGCCGGACTCGTAATCTTGGTGATCCTGGGGTTGCGGGTTCGAACCTCCGCCGGGGCGTTTCGGTACAGGGGATTTTTCCCTCGGAGTTAACATTGGTTCTGACTCCATTTCCCATACAGTCCTTCGAATGAGACTAATAAACCGAGGTTCCGTGTGTGAAAGCACGCACAACATCTTGCACACACGTAAAATCCCATCGCCAACTTTCGGAAGAGTAGGCCAGTTTGGCCGTTGGTATGGATGACACGTTAAACATAGCATGCACCCTGCGTGAGAAATGGAAAGAATGAAGGAAGTAAGGGAAAAGAATGGTCGATATTGAACGATACTAACCAGCCGCCGTGGCGAAGTGGTTAGCGTCGCGGACTCCCGGCTGGGAGGTCGTGGGTTCGAATCCCATCAGAGTCATGTGGGTTTTTTTCTGCCCCGACCGGCTCCTACCCAGAGTTGAGTTTGCTGCGGAACTCAGTTGGGAAGACTGGGACCACACAGTCGAGTTTCATCCACTTAATGGATGCGTTTTCTGAGAGTGTTGCTCAAATGTCCTGACCAACACTGCAGGTGCCTGTATCTCTCGGGCCTGGTTGACGCCAGGATATATTATGAAAGGAAGCGTAGAGTACAGCCCTGTCATGTAGTGTCTCAGACCGAAATGGAAATCCGTAGCATCATCTTAATCATCCTCATTCCCATTGATCAGCATTAAAAAAAAAAATGTCTCAAATTCTGTGGCCCTCATGCCCTGCTCTCATGGTGACCTCAATTTCGATGTCCTCTCCGCGTCTGTGGCCTTGGTTTGCTTCCGTCGGGGTCACCGGTATCGGCGAGTCAATGGGGGCTGTCGTTGGACGGACGTGGTGGCGCCTCCGGAGGGAGAGCTCACTCACGCCGGCTCCATCAGAACAGGCGCCACTGAACACCACCGAAGTGACTCGGCAGCAGTGCAGTGTCTCCTCCGGTGGGTTGCCTCTTGACGACTTGACATTGACTGCTCCCTGTGGATTGCTGGTGCCGGGGCTGCGGCGGGGCCAGCCGGGCTGTGGCTGTGGATGGGGTATCGGAATGAGCGGCGTGGGTGCACTGCCTCTGAGGTAGCGCAGAGGTTGGGACAGCAAAAAAAAAAAAAAAAAGGATATTGAACGATACTGACTGATGACACGGGAAACGACTGAATGAAGCGCCAGCTGGCAGCTCTTCAGTCGGCACTACCCAGTAGGCAGCCCGTTGTGTAAACGAGTGTTGATTGTAAAGCGCTTAGAGCTTGGTCTCTAGCCGAGAATAGGCGCTATATAAGTATTCATTATTATTATTTATTATTGTTAAGTTTCGATGACAAAGGTGTTCGCCAGACATGAACAAACAAGCACAACAAACAATGAAACACAAACAGAAACAAAACAAGAAAAAAAAAAGATTAGCTGTGGTCGGCAGCAGTCCACCATCACGATCCATGTTCATCAGCAAGACAAACACAGACAAAACAAACCATCTTGCGGCCGAATTTGAGAAGATAAGTGACGGCTCGTTCTTCGTTTTCATTGTCCTGAATGCTGTTTAGCTTGCCTGAGAAGACCTAAGAGGTCGAAACGCGTCGTGTTTTGTCTTGTAATTTGTTTGTCCGTGTTAACTGGCGGATTGACTTTTAATTCCTTTCAAAATTTGTGTCATTTCCGTTTATAATCACCTCACTTTAAAACAGACAAATGAAGTTTCGGACAAAGATGTCTTTTTTCTGACATTAAAAAAAACAACAACAAAAACCCAACTAAAAAAACACTCCCCAGATGGCAGCCATCTTGGGGAGTGTTTTTTGCCCACAGGTTTATGTCTGTTGCGAAGGTGTAGGCGAACACGTGTTCCGGGGGGGGGGGGGGGGGGGGGGGGGGGGGGGGGGGGGGGGGGGGGGGGGGGGGGGGGGGGGGGGGGGATCGATGGAAAGTAACGCCCGTCTTTTTCATCGCAAACAGAGTTACCTTTCCTCAGATTCTGAGTCAAGCAAGTAAATCGAGAAAGTCAAATATTTGATTATAGGCGCACGTCACGACAGCCATCCGGATATCGACCGTCCGCATTATGGGCGTGCCGTTTCACAGCAGTTTGCCGTTTTTCTCTCTTGACTGAACCGTTAAGCTGACTGAAGTGGCAACATTGTCTCAGATGTGCCCACCAGCGGCGTCTGTCCCACGAAAACAGTGGGTTACTCTCGCCGAACACGAACCCAGACACGGATTACCTCCCCTGCTGATTTCCGAACGTTATCCTGTTGTTTTAGATGTAACAGTTTTGAAGTATGTATGATAGTTTCGGATATCGATAAAGAAAGGTACGATGGATGCAGGGGTAGGGTTTGATTGAAGTAAAGACGACTGTTCGACTTTTGAAGTATGTAGGAAAGTTTTAGAGATCGATAAAGAAATGTACGATGGATGCTGGGGTAGGGTTTGATTGAAGTAAAGACGACTATTCGACTTTTGAAGTATGTAGGAAAGTTTTAGAGATCGATAAAGAAATGTACGATGGATGCTGGGGTAGGGTTTGATTGAAGTAAAGACGACTGTTCGACTTTTGAAGTATGTGGGAAATTTAGAGATCGATAAAGAAATGTACGATGGATGCTGGGAAGGGTTTGATTGAAGTAAAGACGACTGTTCGACTTTTGAAGTATGTGGGGAAGTTTAAGAGATCGATAAAGAAAGGTACGATGGATGCAGGTGTAGGGTTTGATTTGAAGTAAAGACGACTGTTCGACTTTTGAAGTATGTATGAAAGTTCTAGAGATCGATGAAGAAATGTACGATGGATGCTGGGGTAGGGTTTGATTGAAGTAAAGACAACTGTTCGACTTTTGAAGTATGTAGGAAAGTTTTAGAGATCGATAAAGAAATGTGCGATGGATGCTGGGTAGGGTTTGATTGAAGTAAAGACGACTGTTCGACTTTTGAAGTATGTAGGAAAGTTTTAGAGATCGATAAAGAAATGTACGATGGATGCAGGGGCAGGGTCTGATTGAAGTAAAGACGACTGTTCGACTTTTGCAGAGGTCTGCGCACTTGTGAGATCCCTTCTGGTTTACAATGCGATTTTTGTACAATACTTAGCAACATCCATTTGGTACAAACAAACACACACACACACACACACACACACACACACACACACACACACACACACACACACATACACACACACACACACACACACACACACACACACACACGCACACACACAGACTTACACACACACACACACACACACACACACACACACACACACACACACACACACACCACCAACACACACACACACACCACGCTGTCATGTCTTGCGATGTCATGTCTATTCAAAATGAATTTTGGTCATTTGTACCGGTGCCGAGTCCAGAAGTGGAATTCGTGGAGCGTATATAGAAACTGACCTTTCATCTCTGGATGCCTTCATTTATCATAGAGCATGGAACTGAAATGCTGTTGTTCTTTACATATTGAAAGTGACCCAAGTGAGTGTGGGTATATAATAATACCGTGTAAGTTCCATAAAATCTTGTGACAGCATGTTATCCATGAAAATAAATCCTTTTTGTTTTGTTTGTTTGTTTTTTTTACTTCATTCTTAATACGTTAAAAAATCTCACACTATCACAGTATGCATGTCAATCACGAATTTATTCTCTCGACAAATCTATCGATCAAATCGATCTCCACTTTCCTGGATTTGTCAGCGGCACATTGCCATGAGTGCCCCTGGAAGACTCGGGGACCGAACTGAAACTGACAACTGTCATGTCGCTCGTGCAACTCGTCAGTGCGCCACTGATCCCAAAGGTCGTTTCGTGACCCGGGGCCCCCATCATCCCTCGCCTGATCTCCCTCGTCTCTAGACGAGTCTTCCGGCTACCTCGTGGGAGCGTGCCCTCAGTGGGATAAAGCGGGACTCAGTGTTTTTTTCATGATATAGTGTTCCCGACCGCTGGACTGGTGTTTTATGGTATAGAGTGTTCCCACCACTGACTCTGAGTTTTAAGTATAGAGTGTTCCACGCTTTGGACTCTGTGATTTAATGGTATAGATTGTTCCCACCTGCTGGTCTCTGTGTTTTATGTATAGAGTGTTCCCACCGCTGGACTCTGTGTTTTATGGATAGAGTGTTCCCAACCGCTGGACTCAGGGGCTGTGATTCATCATGTTACAGAGTTTCCCACCGCTGGACTGTGTGTTCATTGTATAGAGTCTTCCCTCAACATTAAAATCTGTGCTGCGGTGGCGTTTCCTCTTTTCTATATTCTCTTTTTCCTGTGTGTATTTTTTTTAAAAATCCTTCTTCTTTTTCTTCCTTTATTGTCCCGCCCCCCCCCCCCCACCTTCCCACCCACTTCTTTTTAAATCGTTTTCTTTCATCAATACAATTACCGATCCAATTTCAAGAGAGTCCCCCCCCTCCTCACTCGTCACTGCTCTCTCATCTCACTATCATCTCAACTCTCGACATTCTCTCTCCTCTTCTTCTCTTCTCTCTTCTCTCTCTCTCACTCTATCTCCTCTCTCCTCTCCTGTGAAATTTGATTTTTTTGTTAAGTTTTTTTTTATAATAAGATTTGCTTTGGTGTACAAGAATTATTAGTTTGCTATTTGAAATATTAGGAATCTTTCATCTTCTAATAAGAAATTGATGTCATTTTTATGCATTTAGCGTATTTTAGGTTGTTTTTTTTTTTAATTTTTTTTTATTATTCTTACAGTTGACCAAATGCAAATGTCACAGTGCTTATAATCTTTTTAAAAAATGATGTTGAGTCGTGGCCAAACTTTAGTGGACCAACAAATTACAAGACGAACACGAACGTGTTTCACCTCGATATGTCTCTCAGGTAGATAAACAACATTCGGACGATTACAACGAATAACGAGCTTATCACTGAACTTTCTCCAATTCGCGCAAGATGGACGCTGTTCTTGATCAATGTTTTGATACATTTTCTTCTTTTCGACAGTTCCTGTCTTTCCTCTCTTCGTATAACTTTGCTCTGATTCAGAATTGCACAAGGACGTTTCCTTGTGGGATAAATCTTAACATGTAATCCAACTAATTCTCCCACTCGCTGAATTCATCACTCATACGATCTGTACGTGAAATTTCATTCATTCATTCATTCATTCATTCATTCATATATTGATTACTCATTCATTCATACTGACATTCCTTCTTTTCCTCCTCTCCTTCTCCTTGACTGATTTTCCTTGTAGCCACGGATTTTCTTCTTCTTCTCCTTCTCCTCTTATTCCTGCCACTTGCTGCTCCTCTCCCCGTCTTCTTATTTTCCTCCTCTTCTTTCTCCTCCTCCTGCCTCTTGTTCATCTGTTCTCCTGATTCGCCTCCGCTTTCTCCTCATTTGTCGTACTTGTCTACAAGGTAATTTTTTTATTTCCTCCCTGTAGATCTGCTCCCTCCTTCCTTCCTCCTCCTCCTCCCCCTTTTCCTTCTCCTTCCTCCTCCTCCTGCTCACCTTCTCCTCTCCCACATCTCCTTCCTCCACCTATCTTCATTCTCGGCACCTTCTCTTCCCTTTCGCCTCTTCGTCCATCTCGACCATCGTCCTCCTCCTGTTCCTTCACCTCTTCCTCCTCGCACCTTTGCTCTTTCTCTTCATTCTCCTCCTCCTTCTCCTCTCCTCTTCTCCTCTTCGGTCTTCTTCTTCCTTCCTCCTCCTTCTCCTCCTCCCTTCTCCTATTCCTCTTTTCCTCTTCAGCTTCTTCTCCTCTCCACCCCACACCCTCTCCTTCTCCTCTTCAATTACTTCTTCGCCTCTTTCTCCCTCCTCCTTCCTCTTCCCAATCTCCTGCTTCCCTCCTCCTTCTCCTCCTCCTCCTTCTCCTCTTCGTCTTCTTTTCTTCCCCTCCTTCTCCCTCCTCCCTCATCCATTCTCCTTTCCTCTTCAATCATCTTCTTCTCCTCCTCCTTTCTCCTCCTTCTCCTCTTCGGTCTTCTTTCTATCTTCTCCTGCTCCCTCCTCCTCCTTTCTCCTCCTCCCTCTTCTATTTCCTTCCTCCCTTTCCCTCTTCAGACTTCATCTCTTTCAACCCCTCTCCCCCTCCCATCCTCCTCCTCCTCCTCGTCTTCCCTTCTGCCCGGATTCACAGTATCCCCGATGTAGCGGGCTTCGCGATGGTGTAGGCAATAAGTGAATCTCTCGCCTGCCAAACGTGACACGTACGTCTCTGGAGGTCTGTGTATCTGAAAGCCCGTGAACAGCTGTTGGCAGGCTGGCTGCTCGTGCAGCCCGTCTCTCTCGTCACCGCCGGGTCCCAGAGGCCAGTATGGTGACCTTTCAACCTTTATCACCTTCTTCATAATCTACGTCTCCAGGGAGCGATGCAGGAAGGCATGCAATGTGGGGAATACCTGAAGGTGTGAAAAGGGTGTAGCGCACGCGTATAACTAGACACAAGCACGCGAGTTAGTCCCTACTGAGTCACGTGAAACCTTCCAAAGGCTGGACTATACTGCATTGCCATCCGTAGTCAGAGTCAGATACAAAACAAAACAAAAAATACTACAGATACAAAACAAACAAAAAATACTAACATCTCATATACGAGCTTTGTTATAAATGGAAGAAAAGAAATAGCGATAACTGTTGTGACACGATGTTTAGTACCACAAGCAATCACAGAGCTTCGAATTTCCAAGAAGAAATCTGTTTGTAATTACATAAAAGTAACGTGAATAAATTTCCCGTTATTTTGCATTAGATCACTTGTCCAGTAAAGACTTGTGTTTGCGTGAGCTTGATTTATAGCCTGTTCTCGCCTAATTTGCAAAAAGAGAAGTTCTCCACCTTTTTAAAGACTTTTTTTTTGTAGTTGTTGCATTCTTTGTGCGTGCGTGCGTGCGAGCGCGCCGCGCACGCGCCGGCGCGCGCGCGCGCGCGCGCGTGTGATTGTGTGTGTGTGTGTGTGTGTGTTCTTTGTCTGTGTCTCTGTGTTTATGTCGCGTGTGTGTTTGTGTGTGTGGTAACATGTGTGTGAGTGTGTGTGTGTGTGTGCGAGTGTGTGTGTGTGTTGTTGTAAATGTTAATGTTTGTGTGTGTGTGTGTGTGTGTGTATGTGTGTGTGTGTGTGTGCTCGCGCGCATATGGTTGTGTGTGTGTGTGTGTGTGTGTGAGTTGTGTGTGGGTGTGTGTTTGTCTGTGGCGTTAGTGTTAATGTTATATGTGTGTGTTAGTGAGTGATGTGTGTGTGCGTGCGCGCGCAAGCGATGCGTTTTGTGTGAGTGTGTGCGTACCTACGTATATTTGTATGTGTGCCATTATTAATAGTAAAAAGAAAATCACTTAAGACGTTCAGTGTTTCCTTCGTAATAAGAATTCAGATGTGCGAATCTGAACAATAATATCATGAATAACATATAAATGCAGCTCTCCCAATTAGGTCACACACAGCATTGTTAAGATCTATTAAATTGTCGAGAATAATTTCTTACAATATATTTTTTCATACAACAATGCCAACGCAGCGCGCTAGCGCGCAAACTACACACATGCACACACATCACACACACAACACACACACACACACACACACACACACACACACATACACACAACACATGCGCGCTTGCCGCTGGAGAAGCGCAACACACACACAAACAACAGGCCATCCACATACACACACATACACACACACACACACACACACACACATACACAGCACACACACACACACACACACACAACCCAGCACGCACAGCACGCACGCATACTCACAACGCACGCACGCACGCACACACTACCCACGCACACACACAATTGCAACACACACACACACACACACACACAACCCACACAAACACACAACGCACATAAACGCACACATACACACACACCCGCGCGCGCACGCACGCACGCACGTACCACACACACGCACACACACAACCACGCACGCACGCACCACACACGACTTGCACGCGAGAGACACACACACACACGCACACACACAACACACACACACACACACACACACACACACACACAACACACACATCACACACACAACACGCACGCACGCGCGCGCGTCGCGCCGCACAGCGCGTCTATAAACTAGGGTTGGATGCATCTGAATATAAAACGGAAACAACACTGTTCATTTTACAGAGAAGAAAGACCGACGAGTAGAGGGGGGGGGGGGGAGGGGGGGGGGGGGGGGGGGGGGGGGGGGGCACAAGATATTCAGTGAGTATGCGGTCTCAATTAAAGAGATTACCGCCCCAGCTCATCACAAATGTTTCCTTCTCAAATTATAGATTCAAATTCAATTGCAAAGTCAATTTCCATTTGGGAGTATGAGATGCTGGGGGGCGTGTGTGGAGAGCAAGGGCGAGGGGGGAGTGGGGGAGTGGTGGTGGGGGGTCAAAAATGTGCAGGGTGGAGTAGAAGGGGGAGTGATACCAGGGAACGGAGACAAACACGACGCCCTTGTTTTCACTTTGGATAAATTGAATTTTTGGAATGCTGACTTTTTGGCGTGACGTTGGGTGGGTTAGTTACATGTTTTCTATGTTTGAGATTATAGGACACTTCTTCTTCTTCATCTTCTTCTCTCAGTTTCGTTCCTCAATCGTTTTTCTTCCTCTTCTGTTTTTCTTTCTTTCTTTGGGGGGGGGGGGTTTTTCGTCGTCTATCCTTTCTTTCGCATTCCGCTTCTCTTCTTCATCTTCTTCTTCTTCTTCTTTCTTCCTTCTTCTCTTCTCTTCTTCTCATTTTGTTTCCCCTCGATCGTTTTCTTTTCTTCTTCTTGTTTTTCTTTTCTTTTTTTTTTTTTCCCCTTCTTCCTTACCTTTTCCTTTCCCTTCATTCCGTCTTCTTCTTTCTTCTTACTTTTTCTTCATCTTCTCTTCACACACACACACACACATGCACCAGCACACACTCAACGCGGCACAACACATCCCATCACACACACACAACACACAACACAACACACAATAAAACTGACACACAACGACCACACCCGCACACACGCACGCACGCACGCACGCACGCACGTGCACGCAAACACACACACACATCACGGCACCACACACAAATATATATATGCACGCACACCACACACACACACACACACACACACACACACACACACACACTGACACACACATACACACACATATGCACGCACTCAAACACACAAACTCACACATTCATGTCATTGCACGCCGCGCGCGCACACGCCATACACACACACGACACAAACGCACACAACACACACACATCACACCACACACACACACACACACACACACACACAACACACACATGGCTCGCCCGACATCTGGCACGCAATATCAGTACGTATGGACAAAGAGAGAGAGAGGCAGAACGGCAGGACTACACACACACACACACACACACAACCACACACACACACACCCACACACACCCACACACACACACAAACGTGAGTGTGTGTGTGTTGTGTGTGTGTGTGTGTGCGTGTGTGTGTGTGTGTGAAAGAGAGAGAGAGAGAGAGAGAGGAGAGAAGGAGAGAGAATATTGGGAGAGGGTGTTTGTGAGATAGAGAGGCATAGAGAGAAAGAGACAACAGACATAGATAGATGTATATGAACGACGATTCAGTGCACTTCAGGCGGAGACAAGTTCATTTTTTTACTTTCGCAAATGTTCTAAATCAATCCAACCAACCAGAGGCCCTTTACTTCTTCATCTTCCTTTTCACCCATCTCCTCCTCTCCTCTGTCACCTCTTCATTCCACTACATCTGGTTCTTCTTTTTCTACTTCATCTTCTACTTCGTCCGTCGTCGTCGACTCGTCTTTATCATCATGATTTGTTTCAATTTAAATGTGTCGTAAAACAGTTAGATCATCCCGAGGGTCCTGGGTGTTTTCCCGAATGTTGTTGACGGCACAGGACATACATCAGTGGACTAGAAATCAGTAGATCTTCACTGGTCCTGTGTGTTTATGCCGAAGGTTTAGACGGCACAGGTCAGACATCAGTGTCCTAGAAATCAGATAGAACTTCACGAGTTCCTTAGAGTTGCCAGAAGGATTATGACGGCACAGGTCAGTACAACCGTGTGGACAAGAACCCACAGCACTTCACTTGGGACCATATCTTCGCCAGAATGTGTATTGACGTCAACAGGTTCAGTACATCAGTGGACAAGTAAAATCAGATCTTACACGTGGACGAGTGTGTCGCCTGAAGTTAAGACGTCACAGGTCAACCTCAGAGGACAAGAAATCAGTAGAACTTCAAGTGTCCATTGAGATCGCTGAAGGTATGACGTCACAGGTCAGACCATCAGAGGACTTGAAAACATTAGATCTACAGTGGTCCATTGAAGCCTGAAGGTATGACGGCAAAGGTCTAGACATCCGTGGACTAGAAATCATAAGATCTTCCCAAGGTTTCCAGTTATTTAGCCAGAAGGAATTGAACGGCACAGTATCAGACATCAGTGACTAGAAATCAGTAGATCTTCACGTGTCCATGTGTAGCATGAAGGTTGACGGCACAGGTCATACATCCCGATGACTAACCAATACATGTCATGAGCAGATTGTTCGGTAGTGACGCACGACCTTGGCTAAATAAACTTTAAAGTGCTCCAAAAGAAGCCAATAAGAAATGGAAAATCACCGTCTCAAAATTACGAACAAGACAAATGAAAGGTCCTGACATAACTGTCATTGCACGCGCCGCCAATGAGGAGGAACAACCCCCGCACTATATCTTTTAGGAAAAAAAAAGATCATAGAAAGTCCTCAGCAACCCGTTACAGCGCAAGTGACGACTGAAACTGCAACAGAGCTCCCTGGAAAACGCAGATGGAAATCAAACTGTGGCTCTCAAACATTAAGATGAGATGTATTGACTCGAGAGCAACCTTAGAAAAGCCAAGAAGACTGAGAGGGAGAAATACAGTGCGATAAAATACAAAGAAGAATTGAAATAAAAGCATCGAGAATACTAAGACATGGTTATTAAGGGAAAGCAAGTTAGAAATTATACCGTCGCATCAGTGGAATATAATCACCAGAATAATCTTTCTGCCAGTCAAAGGCGTCAGCTAACATTGTGAGAAACAAATTCACAACCGCATCGAGAACAAACAGATGAAAAAGCCACCAGGAAAATGAGCCGTTTGATACTCTGGCACAATTTCTTGGAAGCATGATATCTTTTTTTTACATCGATAAGAAAGCAAACGTCGAACTAACTGCTCACTCACCCTACGAAAAGTGCACAGTGAGGAAGATATTTGAAGCCAGGAAACTTCCCGTTGGAGGTATACATGACTCACTAACGCTCCTCTCCTCCCCCTCCCCCTCCGCCCTCCTACCCACCCCCCCCCCCGGGGGCCCCCCCCCCCCCCCCCCCCCCCGTCCCCCCATTGCAAAAAAAAACCCCCCCCCCCATCACCCATTTTCCCATCCTTCCACTCTGCCTCCGTCCTCCTCTCTCCCATCTACCGACCCATTAATCCCCCGCCACATCCCCTCGCATACTCCCCTGGTCTTCACTCACCTTGCATGCATCCCTGGCTATCCTCACTGAACTGGGAAACAGTTCTCATCCAGGTTGATACTGCCGTGTCTATAACGACGTACAAATGGCCTAACAGCGTTTAGGGGGTACCCGAGGGTGGGAGGGAGGGGTTAGGGTAGTAGCTGGGCGTGTGTGTGTAAGGAAATGGAGGGGATGGGTGAGTGAAGGGGGGGGGGGGGGGGGGGGGGGGCGGAGGGAGACTCTCTAAATCAGCGCAGAGGAATGTTTCTGCCTCCCAAGTACCTCATATCTCTTTCTCTGTCCTTCTGTCTGATTATGGTTTCTTCTCATTTTCTTTGCCGTCTGTCTTTCTGTCTGTCACTTTTGTCACCCCCTCTGTCTGTCTGTCTGTCTGTCTGTCTCTCCTCTCTCTCCCTCACTCTCTCCTCCCACTCTCCATCGTCTCTCTCTCACACTCACTACTCGTCTTCTCTGCCCCATCCAGCACATGTCATTTCCATGAACACTGTGGAGATGGTCAAACACACCTTGGTTATGCCAGCCTGTTCAGCAGCGTAATTCCAGTTTGGCTTCCCTATTCCACTTCACATTTTCCATTTCTCCTTTCTCTCCCCTGTCTTCCCTCCAGTCTTCGTTCGCTCACGTTTTCCATTTTCTCCCTTTCTCTCGCCCTGTCTCCAATCCTTCCTTCTTCACGTTTTCCAGATCTCCTTTCTCTCTTCTCTGTCTTACCCCAATCCTTTCCTTCCTCACGTTTTCCATTTCACCCTTCCTCTTCTCTGTCTTCTTCCCCAATCCTTCCCTTCCTCACGATTTTCCATTTTCTTCTCTCTCTCCCTTTCCTCTCCTCTGTCTTCCCCCAACTCCTTCTTCTTCACGTTTTCCATTTCTCCCTTCCCTCACCCCTGTCTTCCCCCATCGCTTCCTTCTTCCCCACCGGGTGGGGGAGGGAAAAAAAAGGGAAGGGAAAAAATGGGTGGAATGGTAAAAATTTATATAAGAGGATTAAAAATTGAGGAATGGTATATGTTTGAATTTTATAAATTAATAGAAAATGTATAACATTACATTAAGTATTATTGGTGTGGATATTGATAAATTGATATAATCTGTCTCCCGCGCAATCATTTCATTATTAAAGTTTACATTTATCCATTTTCTATTCTATGTTCAGTACAATATCACTAATTCTTCATGATTTTCCATTTCCCTTCATCTCCCCCTGTCTTTCCCAATCCTTCCATCTTCATGTTTTCCATTTCTTCCTCCCTTTCTCTCGCCCTGTCTTCCCCCAATCCTTCCTTCATTCACGTTTTCCATTTCTCCCCTTCCCACTTCTCTGTCCTTCTTCATCCCCCCCTATCCCACCAACCGGGAGATCCTTCCCTCACAGTTTTCATTCTCCTTCCTCTCCCCTGTCTCCCCAATCCTTCTCACGTATTTCCATTTCTCCCCCTTCCCCCTTCTCCCCTGTCTTCCCCCCCAATCCTTTGCCCTCACTTTTCCCATTTCTCTTCTCCTCTCACCGCATCCTCTTCATCTCTGTCTCCCCCCAATCCTTTCCTCACGTTTGCCATTTCTCCCCTTTCCCTCTCCCCTGACTTCCCCCATCCTTTCCTCAACGTTTTCCATTTTCTTTCTCCCGTTTCGCCTGCCTTCTCCCCTTGTCTTCCCCCCCCATCCTTCCTTCTTCCATGTTTTCCATTATCTCACCCTTTCCTCTCCTCCGTCTACCCCCAATCGATTCCGTCTTCACTGTTTTCCATTTTCACCTCTTTCCATCTATTTCTCCAATTCTCTTCTTCTGTCTTGCCCTCCAATTCCTTGCCTTCCTTCTCTTCTTCTTTCCATGTTTCCCATTGTTTTCTCATCTCTTCCTCTCACCCCTGTCTTATCCCCCCAAACCTTCCTTCCC
>CM031625.1:23011753-23014253 GCA_018398815.1 Conus ventricosus | reverse complement strand
CAGAGACAGAGACACACACATACCGAGAAAGACAGTCAGAGACAAAGAATCACAGAGACAAATACAAACAAACAGTAGTATTGTTATCACACTTGTGGTAAGAAATGAGCTCCATTCTCACTCGTTATCTTTCTCTTCACTCAGTTATCTCTTTCTTACCTTTTTTCCGAGCGGTTTTTTCTCCATAATTGATGGAGAAAGGAAAAGACAACTCGTCTGTCCCTACAGTAATTGGTGGATAAAGTAGAAAACAACTCGTCTGTCCCTACAGTGCTAGAGTAATTTATCTATGAAGGTTGCTTTTTAAAGGATTCTATACAAAAGATGGCGGGTAGTTGTTAATCGTAGAGAGTGGTTCATTCACCACCACCTCCGAATCTTTTTTTCTTAGGGAAGATTCTAAGTGTCGAAACATAATTGTCTCCTCTTTAGGTGCCTTTCTTTCATTTTTCTTGTTCTTAGCTTTTTACAAGGAGCAGTAGTCATATTTCCTCAAGGGTAGTATTCAGCTGAAAGTTAGGTTAGGGTTAGTTCATGGCAAGGGTAGGGTTCTGCTCAAGGTTTACTGATGTTTATGAAGTTAACAAACAATGGCGAAACCCCCCAAACAGAGAGAAGAATAATACAAGTGTTACAAGCATAGGATTGCAACTGAAACTTCAACGATTTCGAGTCGTTTGCCACTAAGATGTGTTGGACGTGCAATCAGTCAACCGGATGGTTTGTTGTTTGGTTGTTTTTTGTTTGTTTATCTGTCTGTCTGTTCGTTCGTTTGTTTGTTTGTTTTAAAAGCCTGATGAAGCTTTGTGTACATACTGAAAATGTTTCTGTGTCTGAGCGCTGGAGTTTTTCTGGGGTGTTTTTTGTTGTTGTTGGTTTTTTTTGGTGTTTTTTTTTTTTTTTGCATCTTTCAGTCTTCAAAGACGGGAAATATGGGAGAGTCACGAGCTCGGTGAGACACAGAAACTGCAGAGAATGTGGGAGAGCGCAGACCCCAGCAAGGCCGAATGAATCCGGATCCGCATCTTCATCCAGATCCGCAAACATGTCCACGACAAAATGTAATGATTCGTAATGGCAGTTTACCAAATCTCTCTGAAATCGGCCCGGGTGCATTTCTGCAACATTTCATCACATTTCTCTGAAATCGATCCAGCGCCTTTTGCGTAATTTTGCGGAGCCGATCCGGAATCTGACCCTGGACCTGGATTGACACCACGGATCGGCAGCAAAAGCTTTAGAGATTGTGTGTGGGGCCTTAACTCCATCTCCCCACCAAGTTTTGTTCAGATCAGTTTAGCGCTTTTTGTGTAATTCTGCTGACAGACAGACAGACAGACAAACAAACCAAAATCGAGAGGGAGGTGAAAGCATCCCCTCCTTGTTGGAGGTAAGCATAAGACAAGAAAAGAGACGTGTTCAATGCCGGTTGGAAGAGCGCAATGGAAGACGCCGTCTTTGGACAGGGCAACAACCTTTTTGCAGATGTTAAAACATCATGTATGTTTGTGTTTTTTTCGTGTGTGTGTGTGTGTGTGTGTGTGTGTGTGTGTGTGTGTGTGTGTGTGTGTGTGTGTTGAAGAGGGTGGCCTTTTTTTTTACCTTAAAAAAAAAAGAAGAAAATCAGAGTGCTTTCTTCCCCCCACCCCCACCCCCCCCCACCCCCATGTGATCCGACGTGATAGGTGATATACTTTATTCGGTTTTTTTTTTTGAGGTTCTGAGTTTTAGATTTGAGTCTGTCCATTTGCACATAATTCTGATTTCGAACTTGCTTACAAACCTGACAGAAGGCTTTCGTCGTCTTCGACTGGACTTTCAACAACACGACTAGAATTTGTTTGTTTGAGCGTCTGTTCAGCTTCCAGCCTCCTACTTCTTGGGCTTAAGACCATCCCGAATGTCTCGCTGCTTAATTATCCACGTCTGCTTCCGACTCAAGACGCGTTATTTTCTTTCGCTCCAGTTTGTTGGCGTTCCAGTCTCCTCCCTGTTTTCTCCCCGTTTTCAGGGCCCTTGTTTTCCTGTCGTCTGGTCGCGGCTTCATCTTAACGGGTTGTTATCGTATGTCCATCTTCTGACCGTCTGTGTGTTTGAAACTGTCCGGGGGTGGGGGTGGGTGGGGCTCGGTGTTTCAGCTGTGACGTGTGGTGGCAGTGACGTCTGCTGGCGTCAGACATGGCGTCAGGTTTTTCCACCACAGCCTCCTGAGTTGTGGGTTGATAGAGACTACCGGGCGGTTGAGGGTCCGTTTCCAGTGTGGTGTTTTCTTTTCGCTGTTTTTTTTTTTTTATGTATTCTTTCTTCTGTCTTTTCTCTGCTTTCTTTCTTTTTGTTTTGTTTTTTGTAAGTCTTTCTATCTATTTCTCTTGTTTGTTTGAGTCTCCTTTTCCGCTCCCCCACCTTCTCCTATTTTTTGTTTTGTTTTGCTTTTTGCTTTGATGTTTTTCGGGGGGGGGGGGGGGGGGGGGGGGGGGGGGGGGGAGGCTGGAGATCATAC
>CM031625.1:22981753-22996753 GCA_018398815.1 Conus ventricosus | reverse complement strand
CTTTGAAACGTAATTACATGCTGGCTAGCTACCATTTCGTATTGCTTAAAAGATTCGTTCGTAAAATAACACAATATACAGAGCACAATCTGAACTGTGTGTTTACGAAGGCGGGACAATGAAAACCAGAACAGAATGGCAGGGGGCTAAGTAGGCAGCAATAACAGAATGCATGTCTTTTGAGATTTCTTGTTGACATCTTTTGTAAAGAAGAACGTAAGCGTATATTGCTACCTAAAGTGAGACCTAGTCTCCCAACAAAAGAAAATGCACCACTCACTCGTAGCTTTCGACAGCCATCCGGCCATCTTGCTCAGCGATAAGCGTAAGCGTGTTGCGATTCCATTCGACATGGAAGTTGGAGCGTGTCACACAAGTTTACCAAAAACTCTGTTCGAAATCCATCCTGACGAGATGCAGCGCCTTCTATCTTTGCCGCCGACTGGGAGGTTGTGGGGTTCAATTCCCATCACATCCTTTCATTTGTTTCGGACCCCGGCAGGCTCCTGCTGAAAGTCCGATGCGCTTTGGGTTCAAATCTCAAGACCTCGACGTTCGCTGTCGAGCTTTACTCGCAGGTGTCTGTATCTCTCGGGCCTGTTTCGTGCCGCGATGCGTTGTGAAAGGATGCGTCGAATAGAGCCTTGGTGCTTAGTCTCAGGTAGGACAGGAACTCCGTGGTGTCGTCTTCATGCTTCTCACTCTTGTTGATTGCCCGTGTGAAATTCCGTGTCCCTTCATGCACTGCTTTGGTGGTGACCTCAGTTTCCATTTCCCTCTCCACGACCTTAGCCGCGAGTATTCCGTGTCAAAGCTGTGATAGGGTTGGTTTGTTTATATGATGAAAGGTTTTTTGTTGTTGTTGGGTTTAGTTTGCTTCTCTCCCAAGTAAGACAGTACCCCCCCCCCCCCCCACCACAACCACCACCAATACGGAATAGGCAATTTTCCAGTAGGCTGGGCACGATTTCTCTCTCTCTCTCTCTCTCTCTCTCTCTCTCTCTCTCTCTCTCTCTCTCTCTCTCTCTCTCTCTCTCTCTCTCTGTGCGTGCGATTGTACGTACGTGCGTGTTTGTATGTGTTCGTGTGTGTGTGTGTGTGTGTGAGAGAGAGAGAGAGAGAGAGAGAGAGAGAGAGAGAGAGAGAGAGAGAGAGAGAGAGAGAGAGAGAGAGAGTTTACGAGTATTCACTTTCGTACATTATTATTGTCTGATTTATGCGTGAAGGCCTACGTGTATCATTTATTCTCATAAACGCGCGTGCGTGTATGTCTGTGTGTGTGTGTGCGCGCGCACGCGTGTATGTGTGTGAGAATGTGTGTATGTGCGTGCGTGTGTGTGTGTGTGTGTGTGCGCGTGCGTGTGTCTGTGTGTGTCTGTGCGCGCGCGCGTTTGTGTGTGTGTTCTATTGTCTTCGTTTGTTTCTCATTTGATTATCCATCATGTACAAGACATAGGGTTTGGTTTTGTTTTTTGTTTGTTTGTTTGTTTCTTAGCAAATAAAAGATAGCATGAACAGACCACGCCCCCAACCTCCATCCTCTACTGAATCATCTTTGTTTTTGTTTTCTGAGCTCCTGTGTATTTTCTCTCCCTCAGATCTGACCACGACGACAGCGACGACGACGACGACCACGTCGACGGTCCAACCCTACTGTCACGGCACCACCACACCCTGGTCCCCCTGCTCCGTCACCTGTGACGCGGGCGTGTCCGTGCGTATCGTGACGGACAAGGTCACGTGCGCCACGCGCCAGGAGCGACGCGTGTGCCTGCTCCGTCCATGCGGAACCTTGGTCAACACACAGGTGAGTGGATTCTTTGTGATTCGACCCCCTCCCTCCCTCCCCTCCCCTACCCATCCTGACCCGCCACCCCTAAGTCTGCCAAAGGGCTTAGAGGCCAACGCCACAATTTGGATCTATGTAATCCATGTAAATGTTTTGAGGCCCACCATGAATTTGAGCCATCATTTAATGTTAAACTAAATGGATCAAAAGAACAACTCCTAACACTTTCCCTAGTTTTTTGATGTGTTGTTGTTTGTTTTTCGGTTGTTGTTTTTTTTTTTTTTTTTTTTTTTTTTTTTTTGGTGGGGGGGGGGGGGGGGGTCACCGATGAAATCACAAACAATCTTCAAATACATTACCTTCCCCTTAGCTGACGTCACATTTCCGGCTTTTCCACTCGCCCGTGACCCTATCTTTGCGCCAGCTGGAAGCGCCCAAACAGTCCCATTCCTTTGATTTCAATCTGTCTGCTTGGAACCACCTGGCTTGTATCTTGATGGCCACATAAAAAGAAAATGAGGACAATCAATTTCATGTCATTTTTGTTTGAATGTCACGACGAAAAATGAGCAGTATTTTTTTATATTTAAAGTATCAGTCGAGGGCACACTTGCGCAGGCTCCTAAGAAATGACCGATCCCCATTATTGTCATTCCGGCTTACCAGCTTCCTTCTGCTCAGCGTTAAATCATGGCGAATCTTCAGTTTGCCTTCGTGTTCTTAAGCGTTAATTTGCTATGTGTTCGGGGTCAGTGTCTGAAACTAAGTGGCTTGATTGGTCAAGGTCGTCAGGGAGATAGAGTTGATTTCTTCCTGTCCAGTTAGTACCAGGGCCCACATAAGACTACGACACACGATGAAAAACACACTGAAATCAGGAACTCTCACAAAGGGGGGAGAGGGGGAGGAGTACAGGCGAGAACATATTTACAAAGTATCACATAGCACACACACACACACACACACACACAGGCGCTCGGGCGGACAAACACACACACACACACACACACACACACACACACACACAGCTGTTCAAAACAGTGATGGGTTGTTCTGTTTCTCGTTTCTTCCGTCTTTTTAAAAGATTCCCCAAAGGGTACTTGAAAGGACCCGTTACCCATTTCACCCTGTCTTTCTCACAACCGTGCCACAGTACACCGTGCAGTCAACACGCCTTTCTTTTTTTTTCAATTCACTTAAAAATAAGAAGAATGAGAGACCTGTACCTACCGCTCTCATCTCTCCGAACTAATCAGATTTCGCTGTGGCCCGAACCATCCGATCAGACACCCCCTATCAAGATCTCAGCATTCCTTTCCGCAGGTACTCGATCGTCTCTGGAATCAGATGGATGGGTGGCACCTTTCCTTGATAACCCGCCTCCAATTTCCTGTGTTAGTCGTGACAATTTCCCATTTTGGGAGAAGAAATAGGGCCACACGTTTTTTTTCTCTCTATGAAGATGTTACTTCTGGGTATATTTTTGTTTTCTTCTCTTCCTTTCTTTCTTTCTTTTTATCTGTCTTAATTTCCTTTCTTCCCTTTTTCTTCCTTTCTTTCTTTCTCTCTTTATTTCCTTCTTTCTTTCTTGCTTTCTTTTATTCGTTCTTTTTTCTTTCTCCTTTTTTCTTTTCTTTCTCTTTGCATATTCATTTAATTGTCGAAGACTCTCTCTCTCTCTCTCTCTCTCTCTCTCTCTCTCTCTCTCTCTCTCTCTCTCTCACACACACACACACACACACATACTCTCTCTCTCTCTCTCTCTCTCTCTCTCTCTCTCTCTCTCTCTCTCTCTTTTACAAAGAAGTCAATCAAAATAAAAGAAGCTGTTATTTATCAAAATGTTTGTATATACTTTTCGCCATTTATCGGTTATATCTTATCGACCAGATTCATTATATGCCAAAAACTCAGCAATGCTAAATTCATCGCTCTTGTTGGCGGATGAAGAAGATGAAAGAAAAAAGACAATGACGACGACAACGACACGATGACGATGACGATGATGATGATGAAAAAGATCTTTCGATCAACCTTGTAACTTTGATGTAAACTGACGGAATCATTCCGATTTATTTTTCGCACGCACACACACACACACACACACACACACACACACACACACACACATACACACACACACACACACACACACACACACACACACACACACACACACACACACCTAAACACAGATTTTGTCCAGCAGTGCTTTGCCTGTCTGTGGAGTACAATGCACGAAGAGAGGAAACTTGACACCTTTGTTTAATATACTTTGTAGGTTTTCTTTTTCATTTTCTTTTCCATCGTTTAATCGTACTTCCCTCCGCTTCTACAAAACTTCATCTCACAGATCGGGGGGGGGGGGGGGGGGGGGGGGGGGGGGGGGAGGAGGACTTGGAGGATGGTTATGATGCTCTCCATGTCGTCTAAGTTCACGTGCGGTTCGCCTATAGATTGTCAAGCAAGTTCGCTCCGTCTATGTCCCGTGTGTCAGTCTACAGCGCCATAAATATCACAATGCATTTTGATTGAATTGATCGATGGCGTCAGCACCTGTCAAAAATGTTCTTAAAGAATTTTTCATTTTCAAGAACAAGAAAACAGTTTTGTTCTGTCTGTCTGTCTGTCTGTCTGTTCGTCTCTCTCTCTCTCTCTCTCTCTCTCTCTCTCTCTCTCCATACCAGTTTAAATCGCTGTAAAGATCCAGTTGCATTTTGACCGAGTTCGTTAATGGCATGAACACCTGTCTAAGTAGTCCTAAAGAATTCTTTTTTTTTTCAAGTTCTGGGAAACAACTTTGTGTTCTCTCTCTCTCTCTCTCTCTCTCTCTCTCTCTCTCTCTCTCTCTCTCTCTCTCTCTCTGTCTCTCTCTCAGAAGCTCTTCTCTGCCCTGTGATGAAGCCAGACTTCAGCAGCGATGCACATTTCCACTATACTGCTCCAGTGTTCGATGACCGTCCTGGCGAAATTCATAATTGTGCGCAAATGCAGCTCTCCTCGACGTTTCCTTTTGACAAAATTCCATGCTGCCCTGATGTGTGCAATCTCATCAATGATCGCCATCAACTTCAGTGTTCAGAAGACTGGATGCCGATACAGCTTCAACCTTGTTCTCTTTCGTGATCACCATCATCAACTCCAGTGTTCAGAAGACTGGATGTCGTTACAGCTTCAACCTTGTTATCTTTCGTGATCACCATCATCAACTCCAGTGTTCAGAAGACTGGATGTCGTTACAGCTTCAGCCTTGTTATCTTTCATGATCACCATCAACTCCAGTGTTCAGAAGACTGGATGCCGATACAGCTTCAACCTTGTTATCTTTCATGATCACCATCATCAACTCCAGTGTTCAGAAGACTGGATGTCGTTACAGCTTCAGCCTTGTTATCTTTCATGATCACCATCAACTCCAGTGTTCAGAAGACTGGATGTCGTTACAGCTTCAACCTTGTTATCTTTCATGATCACCATCAACTCCAGTGTTCAGAAGACTGGATGTCGTTACAGCTTCAACCTTGTTATCTTTCATGATCACCATCAACTCCAGTGTTCAGAGAACTGGATGTCGTTACAGCTTCAACCTTGTTATCTTTCATGATCACCAGCAACTCCAGTGTTCAGAAGACTGGGTGACGATACAGCTTCAACCTTGTTATCTTTCATGCACAGTCTTACTTTCGTTGCATGTTTAGTTGTACAATCTGTGCAAAATGCACGACATGATTCTGTTTTTCGGCAGTTGAAAAAAAAAAAAAGATTCTGTCAGACAATGGGAGCAAAACCTCAGCTGTTGGCAAGTTCAGCGTGAGTTTGTAGGCGAAATGAATACGAGTGTGTAGGCAAAAAAAAAACCCCGCTGATATGATCACGGAAAAGGGGGGAGGGTGGGGCAGCGGGGCTGTATGGGAGGACAAAGCTTATCCCCCCCCCCCCCCCCACAAAATACGCGCGTTGATGAAATGTGTGGCATCCAGAGAGGGGGGGGGGGGGGGGGGGGGGGAGTGAGGACGGGAGGGAAATGGGGTGGTGGAGGGGGCCATCTGGGCTTAACGACTCGTTCCCTGCTGGCGACAAATTATTTGACCTCCGGTTATGACCCTGGAAGGTTTGTTGAGGATGGACGGTTTCAAGAAGCTGGGGAGGGACAAGATAGTCCAGAGGGAAGGGGAAGCGGGAGGGGGAGAGGGGGGACCCGCCAACCCAAATACCCGTGATGTTTTATTAGATCTCCCATTCAGCTAGTTTCAGCGTGCTTCCAGTACACCCATCACTCAGCTGTTGCTTGAACTCTCTCTGACCCTAACAAGCTCTCCTCGCCTTGTATTTTCAACCAATCAGCCGTCAGTCTGGTCCTTGGGGAGACGGGGGGGGGGGGGGGGGGGGGGGGGGGGGGGGGGGGGGGGGGGGATTTGAGTAGGTCAGTTCAGCAGGAGAAAGAAAGTGAAAATTCCGAGCACTTCAACCAGTAATTAGCGAACATTTATCATTTTTTGGTGTGTGAGGACAAAACAGGGGCTGGACATGATTTTAAAAGATTTAATTTTATTGGCTGTAGACCTAGAAAACAATGTTTATCTTGCTTACATTAAACTTCACGTGTTGTGTGTTTTTTGTTTTCTTTTAGCAAAGAACAGAAGCTGATTTGGCGCTCTGATGTTGTCAACTTCGCCTCTCTTTTCGTTTCTGTAACGATTAGATATGTTTAAGTGCTGCGCTGCGTGTTGCGCCGAATTTTAACTTCCTGACCATTGGTAAAAGAAATGCTTGGAATTCACCTGCCGTTGAGTCACATGTGGTGCAATCTGGCCTGGAGAAATTAAAACTTATAAGTGGTTTCTCTCTCTCTCTCTCTCTCTCTCTCTCTCTCTCATACACACATAAATTACTCTCATGTTTCTTGTGCTCAAATGTGTATAAATGGCGACTGTTTCCCCAAGGAAACTGTCAAACAAATAAACATTTTCTCTTGCATCCAATGTGAATATAATCGTAGCTTTTCAAGAAGATAATCTGATTACATTTACAAATGATTTCACGATGTGTTCAAAGTATCGATAAAACTTTGGTTGAATGAATTATGTGCATGCAAGACCTTTTTTTTCTTGTTTAATAATCACCGTCCTTTCCTCGTCAAAACCTCATCTGTCAAACTTTCTTTCCCTTCAACAATCTCTCCAGGGTATAGGGAGGGGAGGAAGAAATTTAGAAAAAGAATGGGAGGAAGGGAGGAGGTAAGGTGGGGGTGGAGGAGATGGGCAGGGAGCAGAAGGGTTGGGGGGGGGGGGGGGGGAGGATGACGACATGAGGAAGGGCACATCTGGTCACAGATATTCAACCCTGCTGACGACAAAATGATTTTGACCACCAACGGTGCCCAGAATCACTTCCCCTGATGATGGGCTGAAAAGGCAGTGGGGAAATCGCCACCGTGAATAATTGTGAAATCTTATTGAATCATCTCCCTTCATCAGTATCAGTTTTCGCTGGGGCGTCAATCACCCAGCCACTTGATCCTTTTTTTTTATCGTAACGAGCTTTGACCGGCTTTTATTTGGACCAATCAGCTGTCAGTCTGATCCTCTGTGTGGATAGGAGGTAGTTGGGGGTAGGGGGTGAGACTGTTCATGGATGCTGAGGCCTGTCCACAGCATCCATGTCTCACCCCCTACCCCAACTAGGATTGGCGATTGGCTTGCTGGGTGATTACTCTCTGTCTCTTTGTCTCCATCTCTGTCTGTCGTTTGTCTGGCTATCTGTAACCCCACCCTCTCTCTCTCTCTCTCTCTCTCTCTCTCTCTCTCTCTCTCTCTCTTTTCCCCCACTCTCTCTCTCTCTCTCCTCTCTCTCTCTCTCTCTCTCCCCCTTGTCGTCTCTCTCTCTCTCTCTCTCTTTCACCAATACTGAAGATTCATTTGCCTATATTAATGATTCGGATGTGTATACTTTAGTGCTTTTACAGAACTGAAATTGTTAAGTAAATGAAACTTTTTCCCATGTAGTCAGTGTGCCTCATCAGTTATGGCTACGATTCAAGGAGACGGGATTGGAGGAAGGAGTTATGGGTGGGGATTGAGGAAAAAAGTGGAGAGGGGGGAAATAGGGAGGGCAAATCTGCCCACAGATGTTCTCTCTCTGCAGGTGACAGATTACTGGACCACCAGCGGTAACCTGAATCATGACAGCAGACGGAGAAACAACAGCCATTGGGCATAATTATACCGTCTTATTGAATCTCCCTCCCCTCACCACAGTCTTTGTTCGTCCCTAGTACAGCAATTACCCGACCACTAGATTGATTTCTTTTCGTACTAATGAACTCTCCTCAAGTTTTTTGTGTTTTGTTTTGTTTTGTTTTTTATTTGACCAATTAGCTGTCAGTCTCACCCTTGGTGTGGGGCTTGTTAGTGTGTCACTTCAGCGTGGGTAAAGCCACGTGTATTGCAGTTTGTTAGAGAGGATTACTCTCTCTGTCTCTCTCTGTCTGTCTGTCTGTCTCTCTCTCTCTCTCTCTCTCTCTCTTTCAAGTTTATTTCCACATACGCTGCATCAATGCGAATCTGCGTATTCACATAATTCAATGACACTGCTCGATGAGTAAAGCTACAATTGTGTAAGTGTAAAGATGAAGAAGGTTATTGCACAAAAACAAAGTCAGTAAAAAGAAGTACTGTTAGATTTTAACGCAAGCGTCTTTCTAAAGGGCTTCTCATTATTTCCATTGAAAACACAAACACACAGATTACTGTGCCAGAAATTTGTTTCTTTGTCGTTTGATCAATCATTCTTCCCATCTTGAAAAAGGCATCCCTCAGACCTCGTAATCTTTTGGCAAACGTTTTCCATGGGAACAGGAAGGGGGAGGGGGGGGGGGGGGGGAGGAGAAAAGGACAAGGAGATGGATGGGGGAGATAGGAAAGGTGGAAACAAACCCTAGACACAGCAGCTTACTCATCGTATGCTGGTGACAAATCATTGGACCCTATAATGAGGCATCTACGTTACCTCAGTGGGTGAGATTCAGAAACAATACAAAACAAAACAAACAAACAAACAAAAGCGCAAATAATTACGGTGTGTTGTTATTGATTTTCTTGTTTTATCCACTTTTGGTTTGTTGCTGGTACATCCGTCACTCAACCAGCGGATCGATTGCTTGGATCCTAACGAGCTGTCGTCGGCTTGTAGTTTGGACCAATCAGCTGTCAGTCTGATCCTCTGTAAGGGACATCTCAGCTGGTCTAGCCAAATATGTTGTGGTTTGGCGCGGAGGATTTTAGGATCAGCTCACTGGCTGATTGCTCTCTCTGTCTGTCTGTCTTTTTCTCTGTCTGTCTGTCTCTCTCCTCTCTCTCTCTCTCTCTCTCTCTCTCTCTCTCTCTCTCCATGGTTATCTGTGCATGCGTGTGCGTGTGCATCCATGCATGTGTGCATTTGTGTGTGTGTGTATTTGTGTCTGTGTGTTTGTGTGTGTGCATGTTTTGTGTGTGTAAGAGAGAGAGAGAGAGTGAGGAGTAGAGACAGTTTGTGTGTGTGTGTGTGTGTGTGTGTGTGTGTGTGTGTATGACTGTTTATCATATTTTGTCTCTGTCTTTATATTGCTGTCTTTTTCTGTCGATTGCCCCCCACTCTCTCCCTCCCACCCAACCCCCTTCCCCCCTCTCTCTCTCTCTCTCTCGCTCTCTCTCTCTCTCTTCTCTCTCTCTCTCTCTATCAGTGCATGAGTAAATTCCCTTGTTGCATGTGCTCAAAACATGTGAAACCGGCAACTCTATCAGAAGGAGATCATTGAATTTACAAACATTTTCTCTTGCATCCGGTGTGTTTCATCCATGCAACGAAAGGTGCATGAACGTATGATCATAGCTTTTTAAAGAAAGGATCATCTGCATACTTTTACACAAGATCTAAGAAGCATTTTCAGAATATTGATAAAAACTTTGGTTAAACAGATCATTGTACATGCAGGTTTTGATGTGTCAGAGAGAGAGCGCGCGCACGTGTGTGTATGTGTGTAAAGAGAGAGAGAGAGAGAGAGAGAGAGAGAGAGAGAGAGAGAGAGTGTGTGTGTGTGTACGTGAATGTGTGGTGTGAATGTGTGTGCGTGCGTGCGTGCGTGTGTGTGTGCGCGCGCATGTTTCCTTTTTTGCGTGCTGATTTCATCACCGCCTCCTTTCCTGTTCAAATATTGATCCTCTAACTCTCTTCTCCTTCAGCAATCACTCCTTATGAGAGGGAGGAGAGGAAGAGATTAAGAAATGGGAGGAAGGGAGGGGGTAAGGAGGAAGTATAAGAAATGACAGAATATGGATGAAGGAGGAGTACCGTGTATAAGCATTTTGCTTGTTGTACTCGTCTTATATGTTGTTGCTGCTTTTGTGTGTACTTTTGGAATAAATTCTTTTTAAACCAAGGAGGAGTACCACGACGTGATGAAAGGCAAATCTCACTGATGTTCAACCCTGCAGACGACAAAGTCATTTTGACCACCAGCGGTGCCCCAGAATCACCTCCCCTGATGAAGGGCAGAAAGAGCAGAGGGAAAAAACGCGTGAATAATTGTGACGTTTTGTTTAATCACCTCCCTTTGTTCAGTACTGGATTTCCGCTGGGGCAACACATGACCTGACCACTTAATAATGCGCAGTCCAGCTCGTGAAAAATGCGTGCCTTGATTCTGTTTTAGCAGTTGGGAAAAACAAAAACAAAGAAAAAAAACACAGATTCTGTTCGGAAATGTGAGCATGCCCCTCAGCTGTTGGCCAATCCAGCGTGCTTGGATAAGTGAAACGAAGCGATTGCGTCTGGGATACAACCATGCTGACAGAGAAGGGGGGGGGGGGGGGGGGAGAGAAACTGTTTCGGAGAGTTAAGGTAAAACGCCCGTTGGTGAAATGTGTGGCATACTGGGGTAGGAGAGACGGGAGGTTTAGGGGGAAGTGTGTGTGTGTGTGTGTGTGGGGGGGGGGGGGGGGGGCAGTCTAGCCACAGCTATTCACTGTGACAAATTAGTGGACATTCAGTTATATCCCTTAAGTGTTTCAGAGGTTGGAGGGTATTATAAGAATTTTGGTCGAGGGGGGAGGGGAAGTCGGAGCTTTAACAAGTTGGGGGAGATGGGAGGTAAAGTCCAGGGGAAAGGGAAAGTGGGAAAGGAGGGGGGTCGTACCAACCAAAATAATCGCGACGTTTTATTAAATCGCCCCCTTAACCAGTTTCGGTCTGCATCCAGCACATCGATCACTCAGCTACTACTTCAGTTCTCTGTGATCCCGACAAGCTCTCCTCTACTTGTGTTTTCAGCCAATCCAACAAGCTCTCCTCTACTTGTGTTTTCAGCCAATCCAACAAGCTCTCCTCTACTTGTGTTTTCAGCCAATCAGCTGTCAGTCTGATCCTTGGGGAGAAGGGGGTACGGGTGTTAGTGGGCCAGTTCAGCGAGGGAGAGAGATGAAAATCAGGAGCGCTTCTGCTACTAAACAGCGAACGTTACCATTTTCGGCGTGTGAGGACAAAACAGTGTCTGAACATTAAAAAAAAGAATCTGCAACAATGTCTTTTTTTATCCGTAAAGACAAGAAAAATCCTGCTCATATTGAATCTCAAGTTTCTTTAAATGGAAAGAAGCTGAATTGGAGGGATGATTTTGTAAACTTTTTGTTTTCAGCACTGTAAGGATTAAAATTATTGACATTTGTGTACCGCTACGTGTTGCGCCAAATTTGGTAAACTTCCTTATTTGTCATTGGTTGAAGAAATGCTCAATATTTATCTGTAGTTGAGTCATATGTCCTGCAGTTTGGTAGGGAGAGTTAAGAATGAGCTTACTGGTAGATTCTCTGTCTGTGCGACATCTGCTCCAGCTTGACATTTGAGGACTGGATACTTACTGGCAGACTCTCTTCTCTCTCTCTCTCTCTCTCTCTCTCTCTCTACCAATACATAAATTACTCCCCTGATGCATGTTCTCAAATGTTTATAATTGACGACTTTATCTGGGGAAACGGTCAAATACATTTTCACTCTTCTATCTAATGTGAATTTAATCTCAGCTCTTTAAAAATATCATCGGGATACTTTTACAGCAGATTTCACAAAACGTTCAAAACGTTGTTTAAAACTTTGGGTGAACAGATAATTGTGCATGCAAAACGTGTTCGTTTTGTTTAATGACCCTCCTTTCCATGTTCAAAACTTCATCTATCAAACTCTCTCTTCTCCTTTAACAGTCTCTCCTGAGGATAGGGAGGGGGGGATTAAGAAGTGGGAGGAAGGGAGAGGGAGGTAAGGAGGAAGTGGAGGAGATGGGCAGGGAGCAGAAGAGGGGGGGGGGGGGGGGATGATGACATGAGGAAGGGTAAATTGGTCACAGCTGTTCAACCCTGCTGACGACAAATTATTTTGACCACCAACAGTGCCCCTGAATCATTCCCTTGATAAAGGGCAGAAAAAGCAGAGGGAAAATCGCCACCGTGAATAATTGTGACGTTTTATTGACCCCGACCCTACCCCACACCCCCCTGCTTCATCAGTATTGGTTTTGCACTGGTGCATCAATCACCCAGCCACTTGATCCGTTCTTTTTTTTTTTTTTTAATCCTAACGAGCATTTAACGGCTTCAATCTGGACCAATCAGCTGTCAGTCTGATCCTTGGGGGTTGCGTGGAAGTAGAGGGAGGGGTGTGTGTGTGTGTGTGTGGGGGGGGGGGGGGGGGGGTCTGTTGGTATGGTAAAGCTACCTGCACACTGGTTTGAGAGGAACGACCAGAGTTCAGCTTCCAGGGTGATTACATTCTGTCTTTGTCTCTGTCTCCTTTTGTTTTCTGCCTGTTTCCCCTCTCTCTCTCTCTCTCTCTCTCTCTCCCCTACCCATACATAATGTAATTCCCTATTGCATGTTCTCAAATGTGGGAAATTGGTGACTTTTCTGAATCAAACGGTCAAATACATAAACAGTTTGTCTTGCATCCTGTGGGGTTTCGCATAGGCAGTAAAAGCTGCGTGTGTAAAATCATCCCTTCTTTAAAAAAAAAATTCACAAAACCTTCAAATGTGGATGAAAAACTGTAGCAAAAACGGATTGTCGTGCGTGCAAGTGTGTGTGTGTGTGTGTTGTGACAATGCGTATGTGTGTATGTGTGTCTGTGGGGTGTGTCACGGTCAAAAATAGAAAAACCCAAGTCGGGGTTTCCAGGTTTTTGGACATAAGCTCTAACTCAATATTCTGGGCGCCCGTAGAGGGGCCCCATGGTTCGGATCAAGCCAATTAAGCATAGGGGAGAGGCTCCACAGAGACGGTCTGTCCGGCCACACGGATAAGCAGCTTTGACCGACCCCTCAATGTCTAGCGAGACGAGTCGTAGCGCCTGGCTCAGGCTCATCTAGCCAATTTTGTGGAACCAGCGCATTGTTAGTGGGAAACGTCGGGGTTTTTAAAGCAGGAAAGGGGGAGGGAGAAGGGTTTATTTGCGTGGTGGGGGTAAAATCTAGTAATCAATTAAATGACCAATTGACCACCACAGAGAGTAAGGCGTGTAGGCGTGACTGTCTTTGATTTGAATATCCAAGGGAATTAGAGGGAGATAATTGGGGTTTATCAGGCGGAAAAAAATATGCCCAATGGTACGGGCCCCCTTGGACACGGGGTGAGGGCATAAAGTAATGCGTGAGTGAGAGAGAGGGGAGAATGAAGAAAACGAACAGACAGAGAGAGAGAGGAAAGAAGTTCGGGGAGTAGGCTTTTGCCTACAGGAAGGCAGGGAGATGAGAACGAACAGGGGAGAGAGATGAGGGGGTTCTGGGTGTAGTCTTGCACGAGAGAAAAGGCAGGGGAGATGAAGAGAGGAGGAGGAAGGGCAGAACAGGGAGAGAGAGATGAGGAGGTTCTGGGTGTAAGTCTCTGCAAGAAAAAGGCAGGGGAGAGAAGAGAGAACGAGGGGGGAACGAACAGAGAGAGAGAGGTTCTGGGGTGTTTGTCTCTGCAGGAGAAAGGCCAGAGAGATGAGAGGAGTGAAGTTTGAGCATTAGCACCCGATATAGTCTGCAAAGGGAGGACTAAGGAGATGTGGAAAGAGGGGAGTTGCTAACTAATGAAGAGGAAAAAGAAAGAAAAGAAAAGGAAAAGAAAAACAACCATGTCCATTTAATGAGCAGGGCTAGGAGAGAGAGAGAGAGTGCAATGCGTTAATGCAGGAAGAAGAAAGGAGAACAGATCGATGTTGATTTGTCACTGTTCCCTCTAAACCGGGGGTTCGACCTCATACTTGGCCAGCGCCCCTTTCATCGGCAGTCCAACCTGACCAACGCCAGCGGTCTGAACCTGCCAGTGCCAGCAGTCCCGCCTGACCCATTTCCGCAGGTCTAACTTTACCGGTGGCAGCGTTGTGTCGTGTTGTGAAAGTGACAGTGAAAAGGAAAAAAAAAAAGGGAAAAGAAAAGACAGGATTCGTGAATAGTTAGGGTTTACCTGGCAGGTAAAGTAGAAATCTTATTTATACCCGGGTTAGTTAATGATGTTTTAGATAAATGATTTTGTGAAGTTCAGGAAAGAGAGAATGTTTTATTTCATTTGATTCCATATGCATTGATGTCTCGTTCTATGATCATGTGTAGTAAAGTTATAGACTTTATAGTGGTTTGATGTGACGAATGCATGATATATGAATGGATTGTAAGCAAGCTGTGAGTGTGTTTGGGCTGTGCGCTAGTCCTTCCCCATCGACATCACCCGAGGTTGAAAATTTATTGGCGAGCCCGCCAGGATATTTGGCCCCTTTATTATAATTTTTCAAAATTTCAGAGAGGAAGCTGGGTGGGATTCAAGTATTGTAATCCCAAGGGAAAAGGGGGTTTTCTTACTGTATGTTCCCAAGATAGTTAAATACTAGGCTTGGCATTGCTTCCCAAAATAGTTAATACTAGGCTTGGCATTTCAGCCCCAGAGTCTCATTTCGCACAGATTGCCTATAATTCGCTCTCATAGTTGGGTCAGGCGTAGGCGTCTTATAAAAAACTAATTACGTTGTCCCAAGCTAATATTATCATCCATAGGATTGTGCTATTACGTTTCCACTCGCGTCGGAAACACCAGTTTGGCTGTCGGGAGTAATAAAATCTTGTTAAAAAAAAAAGTGATTAATGGCGGAAAGAAAAGAACACCCCCATTGAACAACAATTAGAGTGAGCGGTAGAAGAAGGAGTTCGTTTG
>CM031625.1:22957891-22980753 GCA_018398815.1 Conus ventricosus | reverse complement strand
CCTTAAGCTCTATAATAAGCTCTAATCTCACCCTTGGTGTGTGGGTTGTTAGTTGGTCCAGCGCGGGTAAAGCCATGTGTGTTGCAGTTTGGCAGAGAGGATTGGGAATAAGGTTGTTGAGCAAGTACTCTCCCTCTTCCACCCTCCGCCTCTCTCTCTCTCTCTCTCTCTCTCTCTCTCTCTCTCTCTCTCTCTCTTGCAGTCTGTCTCTCTCTCTCTCTGTCTCTCTCTGTCTCCATCTCTCTCTCTCTCTCTCTCTCTCTCTCTCTCTCTCTCTCTCTCTTGCAGTCTGTCTCTCTCTCTGTCTCTCTCTGTCTCCATCTCTCCTCTCTCTCTCTCTCTCTCTCTTCTCTCTCTCTCTCTCTCTCTCACACAAGTTTGCTTCCGCATGTGCTCAGTCATTGCAAATCCTTTATACACATAACTGACACTCATTCCTCAAGCATGGAATCTGTGCTTCTCATGCAGCTACAGTTGTGTAAGTTACAGTTCAACAGGTTTGTTACACAAAAACAAAAGCAGTACAAACACAGTTAAGTTTTAAAGCAAGCATTTCAGCAGATCTTCTCAATTATACTAACGGAAACACCTATAAACAGATTATTGTGCCAGAGCATTTTTTTCTTTGCTGTTTAATCATTCCATCTTCCCATCATGAAAAAGTCATCCCTCAGACCTCATAATCTTTTAGCAAACGTTTTCCAGGGAAGAGGAATGGGGGGGGGGGGGGGGAGGAGAGAGAGAAAGGACAAGGAGATGAATGGGGAGAGGTAGGAGAGGTGGAAACAAAACCCAGACACGCTACTCGTCGTCTGCTGGTGATGAGTTATTGGACCCTATAATGAGGCATCTACGTTACCTCGGTGGGTGACATTAAGAACGAAATTAAATCAATGCAAAACGAAACAAACGAAACGTAAAGAAGTACTGCGTGCAATTGATTTTCTTGTTTTATCCAGTTGTGGTATGTTGCTGGTACATCCGTCACCCAACCACCGGATCGATTGCCTTGGATCCTAACGAGCTGTCGTCGGCTTGTAGTGTGGACCAATCAGCTGTCAGTCTGATCCTCGGTGCGGGGCTTCTTAGTAGGTACAGCGGGGTGTGTTATGGTTTGTCGGGGAGGATTTAAGGTCAGCTCACTGGGTAATTTACTCTCTGTCTCTCTTTTTTTCTGCCTAAGGCTGTCTGTGCATGTGTGTGTATGCGTGTGTGTGTGTGCGTGTGTGTGTGTGGGTGGGTGGGTGGGTGGGTGGGTGCGCGCGCGTGTATGTGTGTGATGTGTGTCTGTGCATGTGTGTGTGTGTGTGTGTGTGTGTGTGTGTGTGTGTGTTCATTTCTTCCTGTTTGTTTCTACATTGCTGTCTCTGTCTCTGTATGACTCTGTCTCTCTCTCAAGTCAATAACATACCACCTTTATTTCCCTATGTGCTCAGCTGTTCCAAATCAGTAAATACACAGCCACATGTAGGGAAGATAGAGGTCACTCTTTCTCGGTGATTATTCTCTCTCTCTCTCTCTCTTCTCTCTCTCTCTCTCTCTCTCTCTCTCTCTCTCCAAATAAGTGAACTGATCTTCATGCAGAGTTTCACTATGCAGCTCAAATGTATGAATACTTAGTTAACCAGGTCAGGATGAACAAAAACAGAAACAAGGGCAAAAAAAATGTATACTTTACCTCAAACATGTAAATAAATCTTTCCATTAATATCAGTGAGAACGGATATACAGATTAGTGTGGCAGGCTGGCTTTTTTGTTTGTTTGTTTGTTTAATTATACCTTCTTCTAGGTATCAAAGCATCGTCCCTCATATACTGTTGTTGTTTTTTTCAATAATTTCTACCAGTAGATAGGGAATAGAGAAAAGTGAAAGAAAGAGGTAACTAGATGAATGGGGAGGGGGGTGGGAAGGGGAAATACAAGGGGAGGGAACCAACCTGGCTGCAGCTACTTGTCTTCATCTGGCGACGCGTTATTGGACCTAAAAAATGAGACCTCGCGTTTCAACTTGGTGAATAGGCAACGTAAAAAAAAAAGAACACAACAACAACAACAAAAAGAAACAAAAACCAAAAACAAAAAGTAGAAGCTCTCCAAATATATTTGAGGTGATTTATTACATTTTTTTCCCCTTTCACCAGTTCGGGCTTGTCCCTGGTGCATAGTTGTTTGGCTGCTGCATCGACTCCCTTTAATTCTACCGATTTCTCTTCAGCTTGTAGTTAAACCAGTCAGCTCTGAATATGGTCGCTGGGTACGGGTGGAGTGGAGGAGGAGGGGGGGTGAGGGCTGTCATGGGGTCACTTCAGCGTAAGTGAAGATTCGTGCGCTGCATTTGACAGACAGTAGGAGGGAGGTCTCCTGGGATGGTGGTCTGTCTTCGTGTTTTTGCCACCATATTTCTTTCTGTCGTCTGTGTCTCTGTCTGGATCTCTCTCTCTCTCTCTCTCTCTCTCTCTCTCTCTCTCTCTCTCTCTCTCTCTTCTCTCTCTCTCTCTCTACCTCTTGCCTTGATCATTTTTTTCTCGTTGTTGGGGTTGTTGGTGGTGGTGGTGGTGTTCATTGGTTTCTTTTTCTTCTTTCTTCTTTTTTGTCAAATGTTCCCATGCAAGGAATTGTTCCATTTTTTTTTTCATGTATTTGTTTGATTTGCTTTTTTACTATATATCGATTTTTTTTCCTTGCCCAGAGGGCTGGATGTAAAAACGTATTCATGCTTAATCCACTACCCTCTTAAAATAAAATTCGTTCGTTCGTTCTCTCTCTCTCTCTCTCTCTCTCTCTCCTCTCTCTCTCTCTCTCTCTCTTCTCTCTCACGCACACACACACTATTTTTTCTGTCATCTGTGTATCTCTCTCTCTCTCTCTCTCTCTCTCTCTCTCTCTCTCTCTCTGTCATCTCTCTCTCGCTCTCTCTCTCTCTCTCTCTCTCTCTCTCTCTCTCTCTCTGTCATCTCTCTCTCTCGCGCTCTCTCTCTCTCTCTCTGGATAAATGAATCGATCTTTATGCGGTGTATCTCACTATGCAGCTCCAATGTACGAGCGTATGGACACATAATTTAACAAGTTTATAACGAACAAAACAAGGGGAAATAGATCTAGTTGCAAAGCGAGACGACTGCAGGCGGAAATCTAAACAAATCTTAAATAAATGTTAGCGAACCGCCCAGAGAACGTGGACAAACGAGTCACAAGACAAAAGTTTAAACTCAAACACACTAGAAAAATCTTTCCGTTAATGAAAACTTACGTAAGAATGATTGTGCCCACTCGGGCCCCCACCCCTACCCCCACCCCCTTCCCCAACTCAGCTTCGGTTTGTCGCCGCTGCGTCATCATCCGGCTACTGCATCGATGCCCTCCTAACGAGTTCTCCTCATAATCCCATAGCCCCCTCGTTTCCGTCTGGCGGCCATTTTCAATTTGGAGGCGAGCAGGAGAAGCACAGCTAAGTGGCTCCATGATCTTCTTGTCACTGGCCTAAATATTGTGTGTTTTCGCCTGAAGAAGACCCAAGAGGTCGAAATGCATTGTGTCTAGTCCTGTACTCTTGTTTGTCTGTGTCCTTGGCGGTAACTAACCCTCTCTTTTCGAGTTCTCCTCAGCTTGTATTGGGACCAATCAGCTCCCAGTCTGATCCCCGGCCGGGGGGGGGGGGGGGGGGGGGGGGGGCTGTCAAATGGTCACCACAGTGTGGGTAAAGCCACGTGCGCTAGCTTGATGGGAGGATTGTCTGTATGTCTCCGTTGGGAGGATTGTCTGTATGTCTCCGTTGGGAGGAGTGTCTGTATGTCTCCGTTTTCCTGTGTACGGTTTTTTTCTCTCTGGCTATCTCTGCTTTTGTCTGAAAATGTCTTTGTCTGAGTCTCTCTTTTTGTGTCCGTCTGTCTGTCTGTCTGTCTTTGTCTCTGTCTCTCAGTATCTTGTCTCGCTTCTGTTTGTCTGTCAGTCTGTCTCTCTCTCTCTCTCTCTCTCTCTCTCTCTCTCTCTCTCTCTCTCTCTCTCTCCTTATTTTAGAGGGTGAAGGAGAAAGTGTTTGACAGACTTTGATGAAGGGTATGAAAATTAATATCTGTAACAGAGAATCAGAAACTGGATTGTCTCTAGAGAATAAAAAAAGAAAAAAGATATTTTGAAAAAAAAAAAAAAGCGCTTTCATTGGAGTGACAAATAATCTTGTAGAGACCCAAATAGGAAATTGGGAGCTAGATTTTCTGTGGAGACGCAAGAAAGCCCAATTCCAGAAATAATAACTGGTGGAAGACCATCTGCTGGGCCCTCAGTAGGAGATTCTGGCATGGCGGTTCCTGGTGATCCGGAGAGCTTGGTGATGGAACGTGTGGGAGAAAAACACCAGATATTCGATTTTCTGCTAATAACAAAATACAAATCAACACGTGAAACATTTTAAACGAAAATGAGAGAGAATGTTTCAGTTTACACAATTTCATGATGATTTTGATATATATTTTTGGGAGTGTACAGAAGAAAAAAATGATAACGCTGTCGTCCTTTTGATTGAAATCTCACTGCGTGTTTTCTTAGGGACTTGATTGTACTTAGCAAAACATTCCTCTATTCTTGGAATTGGGAGAGATGAACAACTTTAAAGGAACACTAAAAGCAAAGCGTTAAGAGAAGAAAGTAAGTGAGGGGGCTGTGTGTGGGAAAGTTTGGAGACTGACGCTGACCGCAATAGAACGCAGAGTGTAATGATACATCAGTGTCCATGAAAGATATAACTATACCGCAGTCTTCAAGGAAAATATAGCAACGCAGCAGTCTGGACGAAAACAAAATCTAACAATTTATATTTTTCGTCAGGGATGTACGAATGAAATAACAAGTGTTTCATTTTTCGTCAAGAATGTGGATTTCTTCACGTTAAATTGACTGATAACCCGGCGTTTTGCTGTTCGTGGGAATTTTTTCCCCCCATGTGTTTGAACTCTTCAGTTGCAACGTACTGACCAGTTATAGCTGTCAGTCATTGTCACGTTTTGCTTTCCATTTTGATGACAAAGAAAGAAAAAAAAAGAACCCTTACTGCCCCCCCCCCCCCCCCTTTTTTTTTTTCTACAATGCTATTGGTCAGTGTGATATAGTTTTCCTTTTTCAGCATTGTGCTGTTCCCAGCTACTGATGTGTTTATGTTTTCAACTTTCTATTCCCCAGACCGCTGACACAGCTTCCTCGACGAAAGTATGAAGATGTGTTTTCCTTGGATCGAGCAACGAAAATGTAACAATGTTCTATTTGAAAATTGTAATGTTGTTACGGTTTCGGACAGATGGCTGCGTTGTAACGCTTCACGTTTCATCATGGCTGTTCGCTGTATTTGACTGATTTGTTTGGGATCTGTTGCGTCAAATGAAATTTCAAAAGATAAAGAAGGAAATGATTATACCCGACTTGCCCAACGTCATAAACGCTCACACAAATGTCTCACGGTTTTGTTAATGAACAAAAATGAATGTTTGATGCATAACAAAAACGATTCAAACGAAGTGGAGTTTGTTCGCATGACAAGAGGGCAGATGGTGGTCATATGTGTCCAATGTCTGAGAAAAGCATAAAACACCTCTGCTTTACTTACCTCATCTTCCATGATGAGAAGTCATGAGACCTCGGCTGTGTGTTGATATTGGGCACATTTCTTTCTTTCTTTCTGCGTACGCAGGCTGATACTCCTGCGGACACTGCCTGTATAGACAGGCCGTGGAGTTTTGTGTGTATGACCGGTTTTTTTTTTATCCCGCCATTAAGGCAGACATACTCCATCTTCGGGGAAGGTGCATGCTATGTGTAACGTGTCATCCATACCAACGGCCAAATGGCCTTCTCTTCCGAAAGTTGGTGATGGGATTTACGTGTGTGCAAGATGTTGTGCGTGCGTTCACACACGGAACCTCGGTTTATAGTCTCATTCGAAGGACTGTGTGGGGAATGGAGTCAGAACCAATGTTAACTCCGAGGGAAAAAATCCCTGTACCGAAATTGGAACCCGCAACCCCAGGATCACGAGTCCGGCGCTCTATCAACTGAGCTATTCCGGCCTCCCGATATTGGGCACAAAATGGATTCTCTCTCTCTCTCTCTCTCTCTCTCTCTCTCTCTCTCTCGTTTTTTATGGCTGATTATTGAAGCAGCTGACCTGTCGAAAGGTCTGGTTGTTCGTTTTGTAACGCATGTTTAAACAATTAAACGTTCAACTGTGCACTGTGTGCGTGCGCGCGCGCGCGCGTGTGTGTGTGTGTGTGTGTGTTCATGTGCTTCCTATTACTACATTTAAACACACAAAAAATCAGATCAGTATGTTAAATAACCTTGCCATCATAAAACAAAAAGTTTGTGTGTGTGTGTGTGTGTGTGTGTGTGAGAGAGAGAGAGAGAGAGAGAGAGAGACAGAGACAGAGACAGACAGACAGACAGACAGACAGACAGACGTGAGTGTTGCGTCATCCCCACAATGATCTATCCTCCTGTTCCTGTCTTCATCAAGTCCTGCATAGACGATAACGATGGCGTGTTGTTTCCATTTAATCATATACATATAATAACAGTGATGTATTTCAAAGCACTTTCCTTCAGATTATGGCTCCCCAACAATATCATAGCACACACCCACACAGCGGAACAACGGAAAGCACAACACGCACGAAGTCACGCCACCCTCTCTGTCTTCCCTCCCCCTCCCTCCCCCAACCTACGCCACCCTCTCTGTCTTCCCTCCCCCCTCCCTCCCCAACCTACGCCACCCTCTCTGTCTTCCCTCCCCCCTCCCTCCCCCAACCTACGCCTTCCCTCTTTCGTGCCATCTCTCCCACACTCTCCCTAAATGATACATACTCATAGGTCTTTTCACCCACCCCCCCAACCCGACACTCATTACATTCTGTGCCACACATGCGTCGTAAAGCAAATACATGGTCCCATACAACTGGCTATGTTCTCTTTTCTCTTGCGTGAGGTTTCGTTCCTTCGTCGGGCGTTCAATCATTCAGAGAACTCCAAAGAGTCTGTGGCAAGGCTTCCTTTCATCCAGCCTTCCACCCATCGTCGAATTTTACAAATATAAACTCACTACAACAGTTCTCTCTCTCTCTCTCTCTCTCTCTCTCTCTCTCTCTCTCCACACACACACACACACACACACACACACACACACACACACACACACACTTACACATACACACACGAACACACACACACACACACACACACACACACACACACAACTGTTTGTGAACACTCACACCTGTCAAGGACACAGCTGAGGGTCCACAAAACTCCAATGGAATATTAATTCTCGTGCATCTCCATGGATCGCCCAGCTTCCGATTTCCTGCTGTCATCTCACGCACAGACACAGACACAGAGACAGAGATACACACAGACACACACACACAAACAATAGGCACACACAGACAGACGCGCACACACGCACGCACGCACGCACGCACTCACGCACGCACGCACGCACGCACGCACGCACGCACACACACACACACACACACACACACACACACACACACATACATACATACATACATACACACACACCACGGAGGAGGGGGGGGGGGGCGGAAGCTGTCACCAATTAGAAAAGATACCCCAAGCGTCCAGTCCCCATTCCGGACAAAGAGGCAGAAAAAGACGAGGTAGACAAATTATGGCCACAACGAATATGAGAGAGAGAGAGAGAGAGAGAGAGAGAGAGAGAGAGAGAGAGAGTAATCGTCTCTGCAAATAAAAGAGAAGAAAAAGTTCTTTTTTTTTAATCTCCAATCTTTTCAGCCAGCAGTTCTCCAGTCCTCCTCTCCAAACCCGCCGCACACGTGGCTTTCCCCACGCTGGTGGGAGCCACTAACCAGCCCCGCACCAAGGACGAGACTGACAGCTGATTGGTCCAAATAAAAGCTCTTTAGGCTCGGAGAGAATGAGTGGAATGGAGCCATTGATCAATATGACAGGAAAAAGAAGAAAAAGAAATTACTTCGGGGAGGAAATTCAGTAGCACGCCACCAGTGTCGTCCCGGTTTTTTTTTTCTGTTTCTTTCTTCTTTTTTTTCTGTTTCTTTCTTCTTCTTTTTTTTTCTGTTTCTTTCTTCTTCTTCTTTTTTTTTTTTTTAACTACAACCCTTTCTATTGGTGAAGTGGCATGTGGGTGGTGGTCAGACAACTGTCGCCAACAAAAGTGGGTTGGCACATGGAGAGTTGTCTTCCTTCGCTGTGTTCTCCCCCCCTCCTTCCCCCCCCCCCCCCCCCCCCCCCCCCCCCCCCCCCCCCCCCCCCCCCCCCCCCCCCCCCCCCCCCCTGCGGAGAAGATTGCGGAAGGATTGGATCGCATGAAAAGACAAACAGTGGAAGGAGAGATTGAAGACAGAGGTTTGTTTTCCGTCTGTGGTCACCGCTCTCAAGTGACAAGCCGTGTTAACGGTCTCCCTTTCGTGAAGGTTTCACCGCTGTCAGAATGAACGGATTTTAGCTTCAAAGGGAGGGGACTGCTGGCGGAAAATAAAACAATTAAAAAAAAAAAAAAGAATTATTAATGAGTCCGCCACACAACAGGGAAAAACAGATTACAGGACAAAACACGACGCGTTTCGACCTCTTATGCCTTCCTCAGGCAAGATAAACAACATTCAGGACAATGACAACGAAGAACGAGCCATCACTTCTTCTCAAATTTGGCGCAAGATGGGCATTGGATTTTTGTTGTTGTTGTATTTTTGGCTAGAAAAACAGAAAGAGGTTCATGACTCTTATCATGCATTTGTACTCGAACGCTTTTTCACACTAACTTGCATGCACAGGTATTCACGAGCTTATCAACTTGCCAACGTCAGAATAGAAAGTGAAAGAGGACAGTGAAGGTGTAAAGCTGGTGGAATTTTTCAATGTGGATTATATCCCCGTCTTGTAGAGATTCTGCGGCAGTCATTTCCAATGTTTCATCATTCTCTTTGACTCCGCCTTTTTGTGCCACCTTTCTCTGATGTCGTCAAATTAACTCATGTATACATTCATTGTGTTGGTATGCCTCTGTGCCCTGTTCACCAAATTTTGTTCTCAAGGGCCTTTACATTTTTTTTTTTTTGGTCTGATTTTTTAACAATTCATGCCGTATCAACGTGTTTGTGCAAATATGGCGAGTGGGTAGTGAGACGATGACCACTGTCCACAGTGACCCATAGATGTCCATCCTGCGGTGTCTCAGTCTCACATTGTTAGCTGTTATGCTCGTTCTTTTACTGTTTTTCTTCCATCTGGCGGGTCCGAAATGAATTAGACTTGATGGCTGGCGCTCTTCCCATGGCTTAGCTTTGTGTGTCACAAGGATGCTGTTGATAATATCTGTTATGTCATGTAGCACTGTAGACGATTGTTTTCTTAAAGGAGAGAGTGCTTTGTGTAGTTGTGTTGTAATAGTCCTGAAACGGCCATGTGCATGGTCAGCTAGGTGATGAATAACACTGACATTGAAACAGGTACCAACCAACCTGCTGTCTGTATCCTGAGCCGGCGGGAGATGGAGAGGAGGTTGGTAGCTCCGGAGAATTGTCACAGTACACTGCCGAAGAATGTTTATCGAGTGGTTTTTGTTGGTGGTAGTGGTGGTGTTTGTTTGTTTTCCTTAATTTATACAACTAAGAAAACGTTTCGTGTATTATTGGGTTAGAACATTTGTTGATAACACATCCAAGGAAAGACAAATGACAGAATATGTTACATAGGTCATCTGTTTAGTGTTGGCTATTACAAAAGTTCAAACATAATTTTCGTAATTTGTAATAGCTTCGTGGGCCGTTATATTTCTGATTTTAGGAAATTATATCTATACGTATGGAAAAGCTTTGATGTTGACGTTATTGTTCCTTTGATTAGTATTTTTTCCATATCGAAAATCTTATTCACGTGAGATTCCTTTATCCCTTTTCCTTTAAGTTGACACAGTTCTTGTCTGTTTCGTCATTCACCACTTTGGCTTCACAAGGGGAGTATTGTGCATGTTTATGTCTGTATTTTTTTGTCGCTGAGGAAGGCATTTTGCCGAAAATTTCTTGTCCTGTTTTGTGTCGTGCATTAAATCGTCGTTACTTCACACTTTGTTTTGTGTGCTCTTCTGCTTTTTTGTCGTGTTTCAGTAACCCCGCAGTTTGTTTCATTTGCTGTTTCGTCCGGTTCAATGATTTCTTTATCCATCCGAATTGCACACTCCTTTCCTTCCCGGTTTTCACAAATCAAAGTCGTCAGCATCATATGACCGATCTGATTGCTTCCCTAACCCATTTAATTAATATTTACGTTTTTTCACTTTTTTTTTCTTTTCAAAACATCAAAAGAAGCCAACCGCCACTTCGGCATTGGAGTTGAGACTAAGTACAGTTTTGGGTTTCTTTTCATGGACTTCGGCCTCATCACGTTGTCATTATTCCCGCCATTGAAATCCCTCACAAAAGGTGCTCCAGTTCTCTCCGACATCCACTGTGTCTGCCTGCTTCCTTATTTCCGCGTAGCGTGATTCTAATTTCGGTTCCTGACACTTCAGACTGAAGTATTCGACAGCCTCTGCGCCATGGACAGGTGCAGGGGAAGGAAATGTTAATGAAGTTTTCCCACCTGAAGATAGGTGAAGTACTGAGAGACTGACATGTGGGGCTGGATGGAGTGGGATGGAGGCCTGGGGGGGGGGGGGGGGGGGGAGTGGTCACGCGTCGGGTTAGGAAGCGAGAGATTCTGGCGTCCGCGGTTCGAATTCTGGTGGCTTTTTCACTCTCTTGCAACAAAACAAAGTGATGATGTGCAAGCTAGTATGTCAGGGCAGGATGCTAGTACACTGAGGCTGTCATGTGCGCACTGGAGCCTGCCTTAAAGAACAAGGGAATTGTCCCTGGCCAGACTGTATGGAGAGCATGTTGCTTCTAGCCCAGCCGACCACAAAGGGGCCATATCAGGGCTGTCGACTGCATGGAAAGATAGACTGTGATGAGCACGTGCAAGTATCGTCAGGCAAACAAATGTAGGTGGCGCTTTACTGTAGCAAAGCACTGTCTCCTGGCGAACAGCCGGAAGTTCACGCACGAAAAAATATCTCTTCATGAAGTCGTACAATACAAATACAACAACGAACAAACGAACAACTGAAATGCTTGCTGAAAGGTGAAAATGTAAAGGGGGCACATCAGTAGCTTCTCGGTGGTTTTTTTTTTTTTTTTTTTTTTGTCGTTTGTTAGAATACCGTTTGCTCACACAGGCAACTGACCACGTCCTAGCGAGAGAACTGTCTAGTTGGCAGGATAGCCTGCTCAGGTGGTCACATACACCAGCTGCTTCTTTTATGCTTTGCGACAAGGTCGGCCTTCAGCTCGCACGATGCCTTCGTCCCACAGGCCACCCAGTGTGTGTGTGTGTGTGTGTGTGGTGTGGTGTGGTGAGTGTGTGTGTGTGTGTGTGTGTGTGTGTGGTGTGGTGTGTGTGTGTGTGTGTGTGTGTGTGTGTGTGTGTGTGGTGTGGTGTGTGTGTGTGTGTGTGTGTGTGTGTGTGTGTGTGTGTGTGTCAGTGAGAGAGAGAGAGAGAGTATGTGTGTGTGTTGAGGTGTGTTTGTGTGTGTGTGTGTGCGCGCGCGCGCGTGCGTGCGTGCATGCGTGCGTGTGTGTGTGTGTGTGTGTGTGTGTGTGTGTGTGTTATGGTGTTTTGTGTGTGTGTGTGTGTGTTGTGGTGAGAGAGAGAGAGAGAGAGAGAGAGAGAGAGAGAGAGAGAGGTGTGTGTGTGTGTGTGTGTGTGTGTGTTAAATTCGACAGTTTAAGATCCAACTGTTGCGAAGTGTGATGAAAAGGCAGCCAACCCCTCAGCATGAGGCAGGCACAGAAAATTAAGATCAACGGGAAGTAGTGAATGCCTTCTGTTGGATTCCAACTGGTAGAAAGCGGGAGACAGGTATCCTGTCCCCAATATATCTTTGCTGAGAGGACTTGTATTAACGCAGCATACGTTCCAACTGTATGTGGAGAGAGAGAGAGAGAGAGAGAGAGAGAGAGAGAGAGAGAGAGAGAGAGAGAGAGTGTGTGTGTGTGTGTGTGTGTGTGTGTTTCTTTAGTCATTACTTATTTGCTTTGGTGTTTGTATTGGAACTGCCCTAAACCAAACGTGGTAATTATAACGAATAGGAATGACAGTTCTTCAAAGGAATGACTTCTTCAAATGATGCAGTTGTCATTAACAGACATATCTGTGTGTGTATGTGTGTGTGTGTGTGTGTGTGTGTACGTGCGTGTGTACGTGCGTGTGTACGTGCGTGTGTATATGTGTATGCGCACGCGCGCGTGCTTGTGCATGTGTGTCGCAGGGCCGGGACAAATGCACGCCAACCACGCGCAGCGAGGGCAAGTTGCACGTGCGCTTCATGGACTGTGTCAGCGTGCGCCAGTACCGCCTCAAGTGGTGCACGACCTGCAAGAAACACCGCTGCTGCTATCCCAAGCGCACGCGCACACGCACCATGCATTTCACGTGCACGGGGGGCACGCGGGAAACCCTGCAGTTCATGTGGATCAAGAAATGCCGCTGCGACCGCCGATGCTACCGCCAGGACAAGCGACGGAGAAGGAGACGACGATGGCGCAACAAGATGCAGAGGCTTCGCTGGAACAGTGGCGCGTAAACCGATGAGGAAAAAAAAAAGCAGTAAAGAACGGTAACGCTGGTCCCTCGAGCTGATTGGTTGACGACCCCCATCGGGGCTGTTGGTCCTGAAACTTCTTCGCAGCTCGGACAGTAAGAAGCCTGTAGGGAACGGACTTGGGTGGGACAGGAGCTGTGTTCTTTGAAGACTACCAGGTCATGGAGATTACTACAGGTTTTGTTGTTGTTGTTGTTGTTGAGACTGTTCAGGTTGTATAAATCGATAACTGTGTCTATATATAAGTGAACAAGAGTCCTTGTTAGGAACTTTTTCTTTTCTTTCAACAAATCAGGGAAATCCGCTGACCCAGAAACAAAAATGGCTTAATTAATCTTCTCCATTTCGAGGTTGGTTGACCACGTAACAGTTAGCACACTTTTAGCGTTCGTTTTCTACTAGTGAAAATCGCCTAAAATTATTTTCTCGATCAGCTAAGCTGAGAAAGCTGTGTTTTGTAAAGAGCAGCAGAAAGCTTTGGCCTATATAGAATGAATTACTGGAACTGGCGAAAAGAATTGAAGAGTGAGAGAGTTTCACAACTCATCCCGCCACTGGCATCCCTGTTATGCAAACAAATGCTTGCCAGGATCTCTCCTTGACACCTGTGTCCTCAGTCAGGCTTCACCAGCTTGTGGAGTTGTACAGGCATGGCATATGCAACGTCAGATTTGTTAAAAACAAAAACAAACAAAAAACGAAAACAGCAGCAACAAAAAAAAACCCACACACACAAGCAAATAAGCATGCAAACTTTAAGTGCGTTTTAGACATTGCACCACAGATGACAGCCCATGTATCTTTACGACTCAAGATCTGAAGAATGTGAAATGATGATGATGGTTCACAACGAAAAAAACGAACGGTGGGATTTTCTCCCTACGAAGAGTGCTGTGAAAACAAGTCAGACTGTTGTTGATGCTTGCGCTTCATCCCTAGGTTTCACTTGCCTATCGACTGTTCCACAGGAGTACTGTACAATATAAGAACGTAAGATTATTTCAATGTATGCACTTTTTTTTCAATTTCGGCATACTCCAAGCACTACTCTCTCTCTCTCTCTCTCTCTCTCTCTCTCTCTCTCTCTCTCTCTCTCTCTCTCTCTCTCTCTCTCTCTTTATGACACATACTTGTGAATGAGAACTTTAGACTGAACACATTCTTTTAAATCTTTGTGGGAAGAAATCATCTAGTTTTAAGGAAAAGAGATATTTAGCTATTAGTATGCAAGTTTTAAGAGGGTGGGGGAGGGGTGGGGTTCTTATTTTTGCGCATGGACTCTTTATCAAGAAGTGGGTCAAGCTGTAAGCAGAATGCTTGAAATTCATCCACTGATGTTTTGTCAAGCGGTATTTGCTTGACAGACACTTTTAGCACAATACTTCGATTAGTTTTCTAAGTGCACCCCTCCCCCCTCTTCCTCGTTCTCTTTCTGCCTGCTCCTGATACATATTCTTCCCTCTCTCTTCCCCCCCCCCCTCCCTTTTAATGCCCCCATCCTCATTCCCAAACGTTAGACATAGAAATCTGTTTCTAAATACACATATGAAATATTTGTTATTGGCATCCGTGAAAAAAAAAAGAAAGATTTTTGAGATTTTTTTGTGTAAATATTGCAATAAGCAACGATGCCGTTTGGATGGCTGTATGTCTTATCTTTGATGACTGACATGTTTAGATATTTTAGACGCAAAAAAAAGATGTATACATATATATTATTAAGTGTGATACATTGTTCAAATTTCTGAACGGTCGTACTGAATTTGTCATATAGCGTAGTATCTGTTCATATGAAAAGGTTTGTATGTGTTTGATTATTAGCTAATATGTTTTTGCTTTGTTATGGCTGTCTCCATCCCAACACTCCCCCCCCCCTCCCCTCACATGAAGGAGACATATGACAGAACTGTTCTCCTTTTTGTATGAAGTACATTATTTCTCATGTAGATAGAAAAACGTTTGACCCAGTGTATTTGTTTACCCGTGGATTAAATTTCAACGTAACGGTTGAAAAATACAAATTGAACAAGAGAGGACAAAGAGTGCTGTAGGAGCAAACTGATTGTACAATTGGTCACATGAATTTTCAGCATTTTGTTTCCTCACCACAGTTTCAGCAACTTCTTTCCTTTCCACGTGCTCTTTTCGTTTTCTTTTTCTACCCTTCGCTGGCTGCTTTAGGGGCGCTGTTGGATTCTGTTTTTGAACTCTTGGTGGTGGCAATACCACAGAATCATAGACTGTGGGATGTCTCCGTATGATGCCAAGGGAGCACAGGTACACTCGGCCGTGCCTGTCTGGTGAGCCCGATCCAGCCGACGAAAGGCCTCAGAGCAGGCAGTATGTATGGTTCTGTCTTCAAGATGGATTACAATGGTCCCTACATGCTGCTAGCGAAGGGTTTTATATTCATACCAATAATACAACGTATTTTCCTGATTTTTCATTTTCTTTCTCCCCCAGTTCCTTCCTACCCACACCTTTTTTTTTATTTACAATCTTTGCCAGGTCATTAATGTAATGACGGAGGGATTGTTAGCCTGCAACTTGCGTTACCCCGCTGCTAAATTGTTCATTATATCACACACACACACACACACACACACACACACACACACACACACACACACCGCGCGCACCCACGCACGCACGCACGCACACACACACACACACACACACACACACACACACACACACATCGCTTGAGAGAGAGGTAGTCCTTTTCCAACACAGATTAAACAAAAAAAGTGTAATGCATTTTTCACATGCATGATCCCCGGAAAAAAAAGAAATGGTTTTTGCCTTCCGTTGAGCTGTAGTATGATTAGTTCAGTACAGGATTTGTTGTCGTTGTTGCACATCTCTCTGGTGACAGCCGAACAGGCTGATTGATTGGTTTCTGCAACAATGTTTCAATCATGAGGGAGAACCATGAGGAAGAGTTTAAAAAAAAAACGGTATAGGATTGACGATTCCTAGAGACTGTGAGTTGTCCCTTGTGATAAAATGATTAAAGCTTTCATGTAAAATGTGGGGGAATATATAATGCATACTGAAACGTTCCCTCTTTCTGCGCGAACTTACGTCTGAGCAAACTTACTTTATTCACAGTGTACAGTTGTCACGGGTGAAGTTCAGTAATCTTTCTTGCGGTGAAAACATGGATTGTTTTTGTTTTTTTTATGGTTCGATGCATATCTTGAATTGTATCAAGTGAGAAAGAAAGGAAAAACGAATGAGAAAAAAGAAAAGACAGGAGGAAAAGTATTCAGATCCCGTGGGTTGGTTTTTTTTTTTCAGCACTATATTATAGACGATGCCTTTAGAAATTGCGCAGAAGAAAGATATTGTTCCGTATGAGGTTAAAAGTTTCCACAGGAGAGCAGTGGAAGAAGAAATAAATAATGGACAAGATTAAAAAAAGCATTTCAACTGATCTGTCTGATCTGAATAGTAGTGTAGTCTTTATATAAATGAAATGCGCTCTAGGTGTTCATAGTCTGTGGCAATCTGGAGTTATGACTTGCCCGTCATGTCCACTTACAGATAATCTGCACTGAACATTAACTTGCCCGTCATGTCCACTTACAGATAATCTATACTGAACATTTTTGCCCCGTCATATCTACGTACAGATAATCTACACTGAACATTTTTGAAAACGGGTATATCAGCTGACTGTTTAGTGGGTGTTTTTTTTTTCGACCGAGTTTTAGCAAATGCATTATTATTCACTCACGTCTACGAGTTCTAACCAATGATTTGATGTTGTACTGCCTATCAAAGGGGCTACCATCCATTTAAACTGACAGTGCACACGACTTTGTATGATACTTTATGTTCACTCATTTTTTCCTCCTTTTTTTCCGACGGAACTGGCGTGCTTATAATATACCTATCCACACACAGACTGTAGTATGTGTAGATACATTTCACAGTTACATGATGACTGTGACTTGGCGGAGGGGGGGGGGGGGGGGGGGGTGAGGGTTTTTGTTTTGTTGTTGTTGTTGTTCCTCAGTGGTGCGATGTAACTTTTTTTCTTTAACTGCATTTCGTTTACATCAAGTATCTCAAGATGTATGCTATTTTTCTCTTTTGTCCTTTCAGCAATAATAAGAAAAACTGCTATGCAGAAAAAAAATGACGCCATTTTGTGAAGAACGATGTTGATGAAAATGACGGAAGGAAAAAGACGACAAAAATTCAAAATATAGCGGATGTAGAATGGTTGAGCTACAGATTCAAAAGAAGAAACATATAAAGGTCATTCAAAATATAGCGGATGTAGAATGGTTGAGCTACAGATTCAAAAGAAGAAACATATAAAGGTCATTCAAAATATAGCGGATGTAGAATGGTTGAGCTACAGATTCAAAAGAAGAAACATATAAAGGTCATTCAAAATATAGCGGTTGTAGAATGGTTGAGCTACAGATTCAAAAGAAGAAACATATAAAGGTCATTCAAAATATAGCGGTTGTAGAATGGTTGAGCTACAGATTCAAAAGAAGAAACATATAAAGGTCATTCAAAATATAGCGGTTGTAGAATGGTTGAGCTACAGATTCAAAAGAAGAAACATATAAAGGTCATTCAAAATATAGCGGATGTAGAATGGTTGAGCTACAGATTCAAAAGAAGAAACATATAAAGGTCATTCAAAATATAGCGGATGTAGAATGGTTGAGCTACAGATTCAAAAGAAGAAACATATAAAGGTCATTCAAAATATAGCGGTTGTAGAATGGTTGAGCTACAGATTCAAAAGAAGAAACACAAACTCTAAAGGTCATTCAAAAAATGGATCAGAAGGAAATGTAGAAAGAAAATTAGAAAAGAAACAAAGAAATAGGGAACTAGATGGAAGAAAATACTTGAAATCTATGATTATGGTCCCCAAAGAAAGATTAACGGACTGGCGGAAATATTCGGGCAAAACAGTCATTTTGTGTTTTATTTCTCTTTTTGTGTGCGCGTTTACACACAGGAAAAGAAAGACAGAACAAAAATACCGGAAGACGATTCTTAAATGAACTGATGGATAGCGAAGAAAGGTTGATATTACATCAGCACTTTAGCATTTGTTTCAAGGCAAAAGCTAGATAAAATGCCGCATTAATAGAAAATGCAGATTTTGTTTTAAAAACATACGGAAGATACTTTATTTGCTTAACTGTTTCATGTACACTTGTTGCCGATGTTACTTTTTGTCCGATGGACGTACTGAAACTCAGTGTTATTGTTTCTGTCCATGTTGTTTGTAGTTCAGTAGAAAATCGATGAAAAATATAAATACCGGTATCAAATTGTATGTGGTCAGCTATCACTGCTCTTGGGTATATATTAGTGGATTGTATTTATGTTTTTATTTATGTGTTTGTTTTTTTCGTTCATATAAGTTACTGATGACTTTTGTTTCAAATCTTTATTTGTTACTTGTATTGTTCTCTCTCTCTCTCTCTCTCTCTCTCTCTCTCTCTCTCTCTCTCTCTCACACACACACACACACACTATCAGACGTAATTTGTTGATTTGGTAAAATATAATGTATATGGTTAGTATATAAAGAATGTTCTGTCCCAGCTTTCGAATGACATATGATATTGTAAAAATGTTCCATGTGAAAAGGGTGTATAAAAATGACTTATCAGTTCTCATCAATATTGATGTCTGTTTTTCTTTCTTCTTTCATTTGTTCTTTTTGTTCTTTCTTTCTTTCTTTCTATGTTCCCTTTATCCCTTTCTCATTTTTTCATTCTTTTCTATTCTTTTGTTCTTTTCTTTCTTTATTTCTTTTCTTTGCTTCTGTTCGCTTCCTAGAGAGAGAGAGAGAGAGAGAGAGGGGGGGGGGGGCAATACAAATGTTTGTCATTTCGGGCCTGTGTTCCTAGCTGAAAAGGTACACATATATATCTAAATAAAACATTGTTGCAGCCAGTTCCTCTCAGTTATATATTGCAAATCCCATGTTCAGAAACAACTAACGCAGTGAAATTACTGCAAACTGACATGCTATCACGTTGTCATGTATATTACTGTAATATAATGCTAGTTTTGAAAGAATATTTTCATTTATCATTGTTATTATCATTATTATGAGTACTTATACAGCGCCTGTCCTCGGTTATAGACCAAGCTCTAAAACTATCTGAACAACATTAAAAACGCACCGCTTGCCAAAAGACCCAGACAACGTTGGTAGTACAGAATTATTTAATGAAAGTTAACATATTTGATTACGCATCCATTTTTCAATTAAACAAAATGTCTGTTCTTGACAAGAATGGCCGAATTCATCTGAAATGAGGTGGTGACTTCACTAGGGTCCCTGTCAAAAAGTACACGACGGCGAGCATGTCCGTCCGCGAGCTCTAATACCGAGTGTGTCCGCCATTTGCCCCGATGCACGCTTGGCAGCGCCTCCTCATGGAGTAGACAAGGTTGTGCAAGAACGCCTGTGGCAGTCCATCCCACTCCTCGGTCAGTGCACGCCTCAAATGATCGAGAGTCTGTGGACGTCTTCCACAGGCCACAAGACGCCCCAGCTCATCCCAGACGTGTTCAATGGGAGCCATGTCAGGGGACAGAGATGGCCAGGGCAACACGGCAATGTTGTTCGCCTGGAGAAACGCAGCGGTGGCTCTTGCAGTGTGGGGTCGTGCATTATCATGCTGGAAGAACTGCAGCTCCGGGTGCTGGCCAAACAGTGGGACGACGTGGTTCTGCAGCACCTGCTGGTACGTGTTGGCATTCACATGGTTGTCAAAAAAGTACAGAGGTGTCCGGTAGTCATGACTGAATGCCCCCCAAACCATCAGACTGCCCCCTCCGCATCTATTGGCTTCAAACACGCAGCAGTTGGCGTAGCGTTCCCCGACACGCCTCCAGACTCTCATTCTCCCGTCAGCATGAGATAACGTGAATCGACTTTCGTCAGAGAACAGCACAGCTCTCCACTGACGTCGTGTCCATGGCAGATGCTGGTTGGCCCACTGCAGGCGTTGCTGACGGTGTCTACGGGTGAGGACTGGGCCAACATGAGGGCGTCTTGCATTGAGCCCTGATTCTTGCAATCGACGTCGAACGGTTTGTCCAGACACTGGACCCCGTCGACCAACCACCTGGCGACATGTTTCTGCTGCTGTAAGGAATCGATTACGAAGATGAAGTTGCCGAATGTATCGATCTTGCGCTGGTGTGGTAACACGAGGTTGGCCCGTTCGGCGCCGATCAGTGGTGGAACCAGTTGCTGCCAAACGTTGTGATAGCCTTACAATTGTAGAGTGACTGCAGTTCAGTTGTCTGGCTGTCTCTCTCGATGACATACCGACCATTAACATTCCAATGGCTCGCTCGCGTTCTTGCACAGACAGTCGCGGCATTGTTTTCGGACCACTTCGCCTGGTCGAATGACAACTGATACCGTTTTCCAGTCGGCATGACTTCAAACTCACCATTTGAGACAAAGAAACAGATGTGCTACGTTCAGTCTCGGCCCCAGTGGCAAGAAAAGTGTTTTGGGCGAGTTGCACGTGGGCGTCACACGAACGTCGGCAAGCGCGGAGAAACCGACGCAGTGTGAATCTGTGTCCCTTAAAAATTGTGTCAACATACCAAATCCAAATACACATTTTTTCCAAATGGGAAATCGGCAAATCAAAACGGTGCGTTTTTAATGTTGTTCAGTATATTTACAATCCACGCTCTCCTTTACACAACGGGATGTCTACTAGGGTAGAGCCGACTGAAGAGCTGCCTGTTAGGTGCTACATTCTGTCGTTTTCCATGTCATTCAGTCGAATATCGGTCACTCGGTTTTTCGTTCATTCTGTCATTCTTTCGGTGCCTGCAATGTGTGTACAGTCATCCATACCAACGGCCAAACTGGCCTTTTCTTCCGAAAGTTGGTGATGGGATTTGACGTGTGTGTGTGTGTGCAAGATGTTATGCAGTGCGTTCAGACACGGAACCTCGGTGAATAGTCTCCTTCCAAGGACTTTTTTGGGAAATGGAGTCAGAACGAATGTTAACTCCTAGGGAAAAAAACATCCGCTCTACCGAAACGGCCAGATGGAGATTCGATCCTGCAACCCCAGGATCGCGAAGATCACGAGTCCGGCGCTCCACCAACTGATTTCTCGATGACAACAGCAAATTCAGTTTGAAGCTAGAACGGCCATCTTAATAATTTGGCTTAACTGTAAGATCCCCGAGAATGGACAACAAAACCAGACACAGATTTCATCTTCTTTAGCCAGATGACTCCACCGGCAAAAATCAACAAATTTTCCCTCTCGAGACCACCTCCAGAGCGATGGCATGCAATGTAAACAAACACCAAATCTAGATTAAGTGAAAGCACCGATAATGTATCGGTTCCTTTTCGTGTCAGTGTCACTTTCTTTTAGACACGATGTTTTCAAAAGTCTGCAGTGCACTGTCACTCAACACATTCATACCTACAGCAACAGTATTGCCTCTAAAGGTCAAGGAGAATGTTACAATGAACAGTAATAATAGTCCAATTCAATTCAAGACACTTTGTTTTCTTTTATAAGAACTTTGTGTTGTGGTGGGAACACATAAAACACATGACATATGAGTACACAACATTGAATAATGTAAAATGTGCAAATGCACTCACACCTGCACATGCCCACAAATTTAAAAAACAATATAAATAAAATAAGGCTTATTTTTCACATAAAACTAATCAATAACTCTATCCAACAAACACTCCATTTTATATCCAGTCAATTTAATAAAATCAGCTGTACGCAAAAATAAACCGTAAAAAAGGGGCACACACACACACGCGCGCGCGCGCACACACACACACTCACACACACACACACACACACACACACACACACACACACACACATTCTACACGGGGTGAGAACTGAGATAATTTTAAAATCATTATCACTTGATTATCATCCCCCCCCCAAAACATCTACACTCTCATTCTCTCCCCACCACCCTCCCCCCACCCCACCCCTCTCTCTCTATCCAAGTCTCGCCCTCACCCCCTCCTCTATCTTTATAACGACAGCATTAAACATTTACTCAGGATGGTCAGGTCAGTGATTATTCAATGAACGGATTGAAATAAGCAAGAAACTACGATTCAGTCTGTTGGTTTCACATTTCAGTTGCCGGAATCGTCTATCTGAAGGCATCTTTTCATAAAAGGGGAACAGAGGATGGTTTTCGTCACATACAATCTTCTGAGCTCTTCTGAGTTCAACAGCACAACGAGAGGAACGGACTTATCCACGAGAAGGAGTTAATGAACTCCACAAGTCAGAGCAACGTGAGGCTCATCACGGAGAAGGTACAGCCTCTGCGCATGAGTACTACTATGACTCCCCCTCCGGCAGGAGTGATGGAATTTTACATAGAATTGGCACGAACCTTTGCAAAGAGGCGTTAAATTCAATCAGATGAAAACGCACAAGCACCGTTTGTCAATTTGCAAACTCTATTTTCGTTCCTTTTTTTTTTTTGTTGTCTTGAAGAAGAAGAGTAGGTAAAAGATCAATAAAACTGTAGCCTCCAGACCCAGATGTAGACACAATTTAGAATCCCAGATCCATCACAGCCAGTTATGCTATAAGATTAGAACACACAATGCTATTAGGTTAGAACACAGTTAATGCTGCTCATAAAGCATAAAAGGGGGAGGGGGGGGGGGGCGGTAGAGACCAGACACTGTGGAGTGGTTAGTGCTTTGCTTGCCCACTTAGCTTAACAGACAGTTGTTGTTGCTGTTGTCGTTGTTGTTGTCGTCTCGTCGTCGTTGTTGTCGTTGTTTGTTTGTTGCTGCTGCTTTGCAAAAAAAAAATGGATCCAAGCAAAGTCAGAGGACGACCGTTGGTGAAGTGAAGATCATCTGCGTCTTTAACTTGTCGGTGGCTGAACAAACATGTCCAGCCCAGACAGTGACCAAGAACCTGTCATGGCCACACCACGCACTGCGCCAGTCCACCACCAGAACACCTGGAACAATGGATCCAGTGTCACGCCCAGACACAAAGGGAAAGCTGCAGGCCCCTCACACTGCCTTGTGGCCCACTCGAGAACGGATGTGCTGCGCCGTAAGTCTCTCCTGGCTTCACTCCAGCACGAGCACAGACCAAAGCCTCACCAGATTAAAGTCTCCACCTTGACTTG
>CM031625.1:22940391-22955391 GCA_018398815.1 Conus ventricosus | reverse complement strand
GACTGTCCATCGTTATCATAATGATTTTTTTTATCATTAGATGATGGTGATGATAATGATGATGTGATGATGATGATGATGATCATCATCATCATCATCATTATTGTTCACATTATCATCATCATCATTATCATTATCATTGTTAACATTATCATTATAATCATTATCATCCTTGTCATTATTATCATTATTACTATTGTTGTCATTATCATCATTATTACGACCATCATCATTATTGTTATCAAAATTAGTTGTGGTAGTAGTAGTAGTAGAAGTGTTTTGACTATCATTAACATCTTCATCTTCATCATCATCATCATCATCATCATCATCATCATCATCATCATCACCTTCAGTAGTAGTAGTAGTGGTGGTGCTGGTGGTAGTAGTAGAAGTAGTATCATTATCATTATCATCATCATCATTATTATTATCATTATTACATTATTATTGTTATCATCATTACTATTATCATTATTATTGTTATTATCATTACCATCACCATCATCTTCATTTAACTATGCTACATCTTCCATCCGTCAACAGAGAGAACGGGTAGCTCCAAGTCTGGAAGCTTTAGCACATGCTTACTCTGCAAACAGCAGTGAAAAGTGTCCTGTCTACTTTCATCCTTACTTCAGCGACTTGGTCGAAATTTGCGCACAGAATCCCGTCCCCAACCCTCTGGCACCACTTTCAGACTCCACATCCATTTTGCCACCAGTTTGAGGAGACAAGTGGTTGTTCGTTCTTCGTTTTCATTTGCCTTGAATGTTGTCTGTTTTACCTGAAGAAGACGAAGAGGTCGAAACGCGTCGCGTTTGTCTTGTGTTTTGTTTTTGTTTCTTTCGTTCGGCGGCATACTGAATATAGTATTAAGTCTGGATCCTCGTACACACACTTTGTATCAACTGCTAAAATACTAAAATCGGCAAAAATGTGTCCATTTGTAAGAAAACAAACAGACAATGCATGGTGTGTAAGAGACTGGTTGGAGACACAAAAAAGGAGGAGAAAAAAGGAAAGGAAAAAAAACAAAAGTAGTTGAATTTTTTTTTTTCGCCTTTTGTTTGTTGTTTTTTTTTTGGCAGATGAAGAGCACAGTGTTTGAGCACCAAAAAATGAAGAGGTGGATTTCGGCCTTGGGGGGGGGGGGGGGGGGGGGGGGGGGGGAGATCGTCGCCGCCTTAGGTGCTCCATTGATCCGATAACAAATGCCACCAAAAAAAGGATCCTCGTACACACGCACCCGCATTCTCTCTCTCTCTCCTCTCTCTCTCTGAGTGACTTCCCTTGCCAGCAAGACGAAACTTTCACAGCTGCAATAAATTTTTGCTCGTCTTCGCAAGAAAGCGTGGTGAAATGCCGTTGAAGATCTTTCATCAAATGTAGAAACTATGCTGAACGCCGCGTTGTGCGATACGACTTTGGATCCTTTAAAATTGAAGGCAGGGATAATCAGACAGTAGCGATTCCGAGGCTGACAACGATGTCCGTTCATTCCCCTGTTACACGACCCCCAGTTCACAGTGCGGCGTTGAGGAGAAAACGTCCGTCACAGGTCAACAGGAACGCGGGAAGGAGAAGGTAAGTGAAGCTCTATTTCCCTGTCCTGTCTCTTCCTGCCAATGCCTCCTAGTTTAACATACAATGCTGACAGCAGTGACAACAACAATGGAGTATTCGGGGCTGACACTTTTCACTCCCCCCCCCACCCCCACCTCCTCCCCTTCGCCTTCTTCTGTACCGTTGCATGAGCTGAGTTTCGCTGTCCCACAATGGAACGCAGCACACCGACATGGCACTGTGCGACACAGACAGTGAGTCAGTGACAGTCCTTCTCAACTTAATCTTGCCATCTGACACAAATTTTGACAAGCTGTGCGTTGATGAAGATGATGTTGATAACTCTGCTGCTAGTTAGGTAATATGATTCGTCCGTATCTAACTCTGCCCAACAAGAAATTAAAACGTTTGTTGCAGCAGCAGGTAGGTGTGATACAAACAGTAGTAGTAATGATTATCAAGTCAAGTCAAGTCAAGTCAAGTAAACTTTATTATCTCAGTTCGAGAAATTAGTTTGTGGTCATACACATTCACAGCAAATAAACAATGATTTTGTCACATCACCCATTTTGTCACATATGGCATACATTCATATAAAAGAATTTGGATTTCAAGGTGACTAAATAATTATAAGAATATTACTGTATAAAATTGCATTCCTACAACGCATTTGACAATAAATTCTAAGATGAGATTTTAAACTAAAAGAACACAACTATTTGTTATCTAAATGCAACAGTATGCTCAATCTGAGCTTAAATTATGTATCTTTATAAAACAAAATGTAACAATAATCCATAGCTAAAAAGCAATTAAACATCACCTCTGTTAAGAAAATCAATGGACAGGGAATAAAACTTTGTTTAAATCTGACACTTCTGCATTTAACTGACCGATATCTTCGTCCTGACTGAAGAAGGTCATACTGACTTGCAAGAACGTGGGTCTGGTCACACGCAATCTTCTTCGCTTTACAGACAACACGGCATTTGTACAGCTCACTCAGACTTTTTTGTCTCCCACCAACAATTTTTCCTCCCACGTTCACCACTTTCTCAAGCACATTCTACTCTTCACAGTCAGCCACCACCATACCAACACATAAATGAGAAAGTTAAAACAGATTCCAAGAAGCATGAATAAAATGTCCGAAGAATGTCAGTATTCACATGAAATGATCGCAGCTTGCGAAGACAATATAATCTGGTTCGACATTTTTTGTGGACATAATCAACATGGGATTTAAAAATTCAGCTTATTATCTATAAAAAGTTCCTAAATATTTGTATGATTCAACACGTTCTACTTCAGCACCTTTGATAAAAAGCGGTGGTACAACTTTTGGATTCTTTCTAAAATCAATCAACATTTCTTTCGTTTTTGTTACATTCAGATCAAGATAGTTGTGATCGCACCAGTCAACAAATCTTTGAACCTCCTTGAAGTAAACAGAGTCAGAGTTGGAAAGATCCTCAAGTGCTGAGTCATCTGAGTATTTAATGTACAAAGTTGAATCACTTCCTGAACAATCATTTGTGTACAGAGTAAAAAGCACTGGAGATAAAACAGTACCCTGAGGTGCGCCAGTTGAAATGACTCTGGAAGACGAAACAACACTCTGATATCGAGCAGACTGTGTCCTCTTTGTTAGAAAATCTATTATCCAAAGAATGAGCTTGTTACAGACATTCATGTTAATGAGTTTTCTTTGCCATCAGATGTGGTTGTATGGTGTTGAATGCTGATGAGAAATCAATGTAAAGAATGCGTACAAAGGAGGCAGGTTTTTCGAGGTGTGAAAACGCATGATGGAGAAGTGTGAGTGTGGCATCATCTGTTGATCTGTTCTGTTTGTATGCGAACTGAAACGGGTCTTGGTACTGCGTGGTATCTTTTAAAACAGAACAGAGGACAATTCGCTCAAGACATTTCATTGCAACAGATGTGAGGGCAACTGGTCGGTAATCATTTAAACAGCTTGGGTTGCGTTTCTTGGAACAGGACATACAGTGGCATTTTTCCATAAAACAGGAATGATACATTCTCTTAGTGACCAGGTAAACAAACGACTGTAAGCATAGGAAGATGAGAAGCACACACCTTCAACAATTTCCACAGATATTATCTGGGCCCCATTGCCTTTCTCACATTTAAACGTTTGAAAAAAACTGAACATCATTTTCCTCAATCACAACAGAATCACTTTCATCAAACGTCCTTTTTTAACAGGTTTCTACTGGTGTTAAAGCACAGACAGCCCATGCAGGAAACATTACAATCACAGATATAATGACGCATTTTTGAAGAAACGACAAGGAAAACGAAAAAATCGCCTTCGGCATTGAGGGACGAGATGATAGGCAGCAAAGAGGTTGAAAACCGAAATCCTGACGATCCGTGGTGACTGCTGTACGGTTCTAATTGCTGTTAAACATATGGAAAAGCCGACTGCCAGTTTTCCTGTTTCTTTTTGTACTCCCAGTTCTTAAAGAACAGGGAGTGCTTTAGAATGGGAACGAACAAATGCTGTGTGTGTGTGTCTGTCTTTCTGTCTGTCTGTGTGTCCGTGGTCAAAATGTTCCACTCGCTCCAGACAAAACTACTGGGGCAATCTTTCTGAAAATTTGTAGGTATATTCATTAGGGGTCAAGGATGATGCTCGACGTTTTAGTTTTTCCGCTACACTAACGGCTGTAACGGCATGTAACGCTTTTTCTTCTTTATAGAATATCTCCGAAAGTACTTCGCCGATCTTTGTGAAAATTAGCAGGTATGTTCATTATGGGTCACGATGATGCCCGATGTTTTAGTTTACCCCGTTATAGCCGTTACTAACGCTGTAACAGCCTGTAACGGTTTTTCTTCTCTTTAGAATATATTAAAAAGTGCTTGGCCGATCTTTCTGAAAATTTGTAGATATGTTCATTATGGGTCACAGATGATGCCCGATGTTTTACTTTTCAGTTACAGCCGTTACTAACGGTTGTAACGGCCTGTAACGCTTTTTCTTCTTTATGGAATATGTCAGAAAGTACTTGGCCGATCTTTGTTAAAATTAGCAGGCATGTTCATTATGGGTCCCTGATGATGTCCAATGTTTTAGTTTACCCGTTGTGGCCGTTACAACGGCTGTAACAGCCTGTAGCCCCTTTTCTTCTTTATAAAATATCTCAAAAGTACTTGGCCGATTTTTGTTTTTGGGTTGTTATTATGGGTCACGAAAAATCCTGATGTTTTATTTACCGTTTACCGTTACTAAGGGCTGTAAGGGCCTAACGGTTTTTCTTCTTTATAGAATATTCAGAAAGCACGGGTCGTTTTTCGAAAATTTTGGGTATGTTCATTATGGTTAGGGATGAGCCGATGTTTTATTTTACCGTTACACCGTTACTAACGGCTGTAACGGCCTGAAACGATTTTTCTTCTTTAGGAATATCCAGAACGTATTTGGGCCGATCTTGGAACATTAGCAGGTATTTCTTTATGGGTCACGAAAAAATGCCCGATTTTTAGTTCAGTTTAGCCTTTTACTAACGGTGCAATGCGTAACGTTGTTTTTCTTCAAAAAATTCTCAGAAAGTACTTGGCCATCTTGTAAAAATTGCAGGTAGGTTCTTTTTGGACAAAAAATATGCCTGAGTTTTAGTATCTTATGCCTTTGCTAACGGCTGTAACGCCGAACGTTTTTTTTTTCTTTATGGAATATCTCAGAAAGTATTTGGCCAAACTTTGTAAATTTTCAGGATGTTCACTAGGGGTTACGGATATCCCCCGAGGGGTTTAGTTTACCGATCCCCTTTACTAACGGCTGTAAGGGCATTAAGTTTTTTTTATGGAAATCCAAAAAGTATTTGGCCGATTTTTGGAAAATTAGCAGGTATCTTCATTATGGTTAGGGGGCCCGAGTTTTAGTTTACTGTTAAACCCTTACAACGGCTGTAACGGCCGTAAGGGTTTTCCTTCTTAGGAATGTCTCAGAAATAGTGCCGATTTTTCTGAAAATTTGGGAATTGTTCATTAGGGGTCACGGATGTGCTCGATGTTTATTTTTCCATTAACCCGTGCTAAGGGCCCAAAGGGTTTTTTCTTCTTTAGGGAAACTCAGAAATTTTTTGGGCCATTTTTCTAAAAAATTTTAAGTTGTTCATTTTAGTACTGACGATACCCATTTTTACCAAAAAGCCATTACAAGGGTTACACAGCCCAGGCTTTTTTTCCTTTTTTGGAATTTCCACGCGTATTCGGATAAACTGGGAGTACTTTTATTTGCTTGCATTTTTTTTTTTCTTTTTTTTTGTTTTTCATGCTCTACAACCCCCGAGTGAATCCACATCGCGATTGCCCTTTCCTGGATGTATCGGGATGTTTATTCAAAACTTTTGGTTTGTACAGCCCCCCCCTTTCCCCTTTCCTCCCCCAGCCTCGGAATGGGTTTGTAAAGCATATCACAGTAAACCATCGTTTATTCTTTTTTTATTTCTCCCTGCCCCTCTCTCTCTCTCTCCTCTTTCTTTCTCTCCTGTCTCTCCTCTCTCTCTTCTCTCTCTCTCCTCTTCTCTCTTCTCTCTCTCTTCTCTCTCTCTGCCCCTTTCTCCTTTCAGTACCCCCACCACGCCCCTTTGGCGTCACGCACATTCTCTGAAATTTAAATATTATTATTCTTTCATTTCCCTCTGCTTTTCATTGACAATTCCTCATTTTGCATCCCCCACCCCTCTGTCTGTCTGTCTTCTGTCCTTCTCTCTCTCTTCTCTCTCTCTCTACTCTCTCTCCTTTCTCCCCTTCTTTCATTTATTTGCTATACTTTCAACCTTCAACACACCCTTCCGAAACGCCTGCACCCCAAATACCGGGGGAAAGAAAAAATGGGTTCCATCTCCTGCACAAAAAACATGAACCCAGTTTCGGGGTGCTCTCCAAAAAAGGGCCGTGATAAAGCTGTATTATTCAAAACTTGAAAACCCCTTGAGCGTCCTTGTGGGAAGGCTGAGGGAAAGGGTTTTGGGGGGGGAGGGGCGGGAAGGTGGAGGGCGGGTGGAGAGGCAGGAGGGGGGGGGGGCGGGTGGGAAGGGAGCAGGAGGCGAGGAGGTGGTCTGAAGTTGCAGGTACTTGGCACATTCGCTGAAGCATTGCACTCCGGTGAGACCTTGCTGAGAGAAAACTGCGCATTCTAGGGGTGTGTGTGTGTTGTGTGTGTGTGTGTGTGTTTTGTCTTCTCGTCTTTAAACGTTATTTTTTCTTTTTCTTTTTTTTTTTGTCAGTTGGATTATCTGTCCTTTTTGTGTGTTTCTTTTTCTTCTTTTTTTTTTAGGTATGTCTTTGCCCCTTTGATTTTCGGTCTGTCTCCCCCACCCCACCCCCACTTTTTCCCGTATTTCTTCTCTCTGTGTCTAAGTCTTTGTCTCTGTCTCTGTCTCTGTCTCTCTGTCTCTCAATCATTGAACAGGTACATTTATTTGCGATTAAGAGACTGTTAAACGTCAGTGTGAAACACCAATGTGCTTGTGTAGGGTGAAACGGGGAGGTTTCCATTATTTATAAATATTTATGTTCAAAATATTAAATATTGGTTATGTCTAACAAAAATGTGTGAGGATCGCCTTCCTCGAAAATGTTATCACATGCTCTGTAATCTTCATTATAATAATAAGAATAACTGGGTAACTACTATTTGTTTCACTCTCTATCGCCATGGTTTCGGGTTTGCGTGGGAACACCAAGGAGTTGGTAATGAGAACATATTTTCTGGCTGAATTTAGACAACGTTTGATTGACTGTTATGTCCAAGGCTGGAACAGTAAGATTAATACGAAAGAGCGCTATTCGTTTTATTCTTTATTGAAACAAAACCATTGCCTCAGTGATTATTTACTTGTTGTAAAAAGTAGTACCTTAAGAAAATATCTAACGCGAATGAGACTTGGTGTTTCACCGTTAAAGTGCCACGCAAACCGTTTTTGTGAAGCAACGCGTGACTGCTTTGACTGCCCGAACTGTCAAAATGCATATGAATCTGAAATACATTTTATGTTCATTTGCCCGGTATATCAAACACTCAGAGAGCAGTAATATACCGCGAAAATTCTACAATCAACCCTCTATGTTCAGACTAGCGTTGCTGCTGTCAAGTCCTAGTCACTCATTCGCAGTCGCTTCTTACATAAATAAGGCACTTCAGATGAGGCTGAGTCACATTAAGTAACAGAATGTAATTGCTTGCTGTTGATCCACGTGTTTGAGTCACAAGATATTACGTGATTTATATTACCGTAAGCCACCCTCACCTTTTCCCCTCTCCCTACTTCCCCCCCCCCCCCCCCCCCCCCCCCCTTCGACTTCCCATGGCAGTGCTTCGTATTTTATTTAGACACACATGGAATTCTCTTTTGACTTTATCCCCGCCCCACTGTTCCTTTTGACATGGCAGATGGCCCGGTTCATTAAATTATTTGTCTTGTCTTGTCTTGTCTCTCTCTTTCTGTCGTCTTGTCTCCACCCATCTCTCTCTCTCCTCTCTCTCTCTCTCTCTCTCTCTCCTCTCTCTCTCTCTCTCTCTCTCTCTCTCTCAATGTTCGTCTTGTCTCCACCCATCTCTCTCTCTCTCTCTCTCCTCCTCTCTCTCTCTCTCTCTCTCTCTCTCTCAATGTTCGTCTTGTCTCCACCCATCTCTCTCTCTCTCTCTCTCTCTCTCCTCTCCTCTCTCTCTCTCTCTCTCTCAATGTTCGTCTTGTCTCCACCCATCTCTCTCTCTCTCTCTCTCTCTCCTCTCTCTCTCTCTCTCTCTCTCTCTCTCTCTGTTCGTCTTGTCTCCACCCATTTCTCTCTCTCTCTCTCTCTCTCTCTCTCTCTCTCTCTCTCTCTCTCTCTCTCTCTCTCTCCCCTCTCTATCTCCATAAAACTTGACAACGACATCTATAATGATGATAATGATAGTAATGACGACGACATCTATAATGATGATAATGATAGTAATGACGACGACATCTATGATGATGATAATGATAGTAATGACGACGACATCTATAATGATGATAATGATAGTAATGACGACGACATCTATGATGATGATAATGATAGTAATGACGACGACATCTATGATGATGATAATGATAGTAATGACGACGACATCTATGATGACGATAATGATAGTAATGACGACGACATCTATGATGACGATAATGATAGTAATGACGACGACATCTATGATGATGATAATGATAGTAATGACGACGACATCTATGATGATGATAATGATAGTAATGACGACGACATCTATGATGATGATGATAGTAATGACGACGACATCTATAATGATAATAATGATAGTAATGACGACGACATCTATAATGATGATAATGAAGTAATGACGACGACATCTATGATGATGATGATAGTAATGACGACGACATCTATAATGATGATAATGAAGTAATGACGACGACATCTATAATGATGATAATGATAGTAATGACGACGACATCTATAATGATGATAATGATAGTAATGACGACGACATCTATAATGATGATAATGATAGTAATGACGACGACATCTATGATGATGATGATAGTAATGACGACGACATCTATGATGATGATAATGATAGTAATGACGACGACATCTATGATGATGATAATGATAGTAATGACGACGACATCTATGATGATGATAATGATAGTAATGACGACGACATCTATGATGATGATAATGATAGTAATGACGACGACAACGCCAAGCAAGCACGACGACTAAAACAGAAACGACAACGAGGCCGACAACGGCGATAAAGACAGCGACGATGATGGTTGTGGTAAGGATAAAGATGATGATGATGGTGGTAGTAACGACAAAGACGCTGACGATAATAATGATACCTTTTTCTCGCGCTTACTTTGTCAGAGGCCAGAGAAAAAAAAGAAAAGAAAAAAAGAGAGAGCCAGAAACAGATTGACAGACCACATGAAAGCCAACCCAGACAGACAGGCAGGCAGGCAACCAGATACAGCCAGAGACAGACAGACAGACAGACAGACAGAGACACGTCGTAAGAACCCCCCCCCCCCCCCCCCGCCCACCCCACCCGCACCCCCACCCCACCCCCTGCAATGTTGTCTACCCTTGTGGTGCATCTAGCATGGGTAATGATGCTTCACTTTCATTGCCAGCTATTCTCAGGTCCTAGCCTTTTTTTTCCCCCAGCTCCCTTTGAGTTTTACAGCCACTCTCTTTGAAATGTTTGTAACCGCCAGCATTTCTTTAAAAAAAATTTTTTTAAAAAAAAAACCCATTCTCTGTCGTCTTTATTCTGAAATAAAGGCAAATCTGAATCTTCTCCCCCTCTTTCAGTGTCTTCCCTCCAGTTCCGTTCCGTATTTTTAGATGTCCCCCCCCCCCCCCCCCCCCCCCCCCCCCCCCCACATTGACATTTTTGCACCCAGATCGAAGAGATAAGTGACTGTTCGTTCGTCCTTTGTTTCTGTTGTTTTTATTGTTGTCTGTCCTTTGTTTCTGTTGTTTTTATTGTTGTCTGTCCCTGCTTGAAGAAGATCAATAAATCGAAACGCGTCATGTCTGCTTTGTTTGTTCCTTCGAGGGTTTTTTTTTTTTCTTTTTTTTTTTTCTTTTTTTTTTTTTTTTCGGCTCAATCATTCTAGTTTTTACTCAAGCGAGTGCAGTTTGAACCTATAAGACGTGTTTTCTTCTTCTTCTCAAAATAAACAGCTATCAGCCGCACACTTGACTTCGCTCGAGTCTGTTACAGAAATACAGCATCGTTACCCAGTCGTGCTGCGGGTGCCATGGCTGCGTCGGAGCTATGAGGACTGAGGTGAGAAAGCTTTTCCACAGATGGCTGATGGATTTTCGCAGCTGTTGTATAACTGAGGCGCTAAACGCCGACTCGGTACGAGTCACCAGACCTGGGATGTGGTGCTCAGGATGTAGCTGTTTCGTTTCTTGAGAGCAGAGGGTCAAATTGGGGGGAGTGGGGGGGGGGGGGGGGGGGGGGGGGAATCAGGATCTGCAGAGCGTTTGTGTTGGTTTATCATTATTGTCATTATTATTATTATTATTGTTGTTGTTATTATTATTATCATCATCGTCATCATCATCATCATTGTTGTTGTTATTATTATAATTATCATCTCTATTATTACTATTATTATTATTATTATTATTATTATTATAGTTATCATCTCTATTATTATGATTGTTGTTGTTGTTGTTGTTGTTGCTGCTCTTGTTCTTGATCTTGTTGTTATTCTTCTTCTTCTTATTATTATTATGATAATGATGATAATAATGATTGGTGTTGTTCTTGTTATTGTTGTTTTATTATTAATTAGTATTATTATCATTATTATTGTTGTTGTTGTTTTGTTATTGTTATTATCATAATTATCATTGTTATTATTATCATCATCATCATTATTATCATTACCATCATTATTGCTATCATCATTGTCGTCGTCCTCGTCGTCGTAATTTACGTGTCGAGTCGTCTATTCGTCCTTTCATTCACCTGTTCGATCATTTATGTTGTTTCTTTATCAGTTTTGCTTTCATTTTCAAGGTATAAATCTATCTGCGAAAATACTTTGCGCTAGCTGGTTCCTCTATATTCAATTACTGTCGGTTACTCGATAGTTTACTGGAAAAACGTTACGTTGAATGGCTGCTCATGCACTCGACTCGTTTAAAAAAAAAAAAAAAGTGGATTATCGTTGGTTCCTACACTTTAAGGGAACGGTGCTTTGCTATCCACATGACAATGTACCTTGCCCAGTTGCAAATCAGAATAATCATTCTAGCTGTTTGATATTTTCTGCATGTTACATTACATCAGGAATGTTTGAGATCAAGAGAATGTTGTCAAGACGTTTACTCTGCCATTTTGGCGATACTAATCTGCCAAGATGATTGTGGTAGATCGAGTTCTTCTAGAGTGATTGACTTTTTTGTGGAAAATCTGTTCTCAGACAGCTTAGCTCGTAGTTTTTGCTTGAAGAGTACATAATTCCTGGCAACGGTATAGCGTCGGGATGGATTTCAGCTGATAAAGTCGTGGTGTTATGTTGATACCTTCAGCATTTTACTTGTAACACGAACTCGTGTTAAAACACCGCAGATTCAGTGAGTATCGATCTCAGTTGGTCCTCAAACATAACGTTCATATCAGCTAGGTGTTTTAAAGTAACCGATTCAGTGCCGATGCAAACTTCGCGTCTGATAGCTGAGTGGCGAATGACCTGTATTCTTACTGTGACATTCGGAAAGAATATCATATCTTTGTTGCTGAGAAATAGAACCCAAACCATCTATGTTTAGTGTTCTCGAAAAAACAAAGAAACGACATAATTATGCAGTCGGTACGACATCCATGTTGTTCATTCTATATCATGGACCTGATCGATTTTCTCTCACACTAAGCCCAGTATGCCATGGGCTAGGCCAGGCTGAGCAACAACAACAAAAAGTCGAATGACATGACGTGATAAGAAGCGACGTTGATAGTAAAAACTGTAGAACTGAACTGTTCTCTATCTTCCTTGTTAGCTGGGGTGTTGGCATGTTGCACGATGCCACAGTGATGGGTTGTATGTGCATGTTTTTTTTTTTTTTATTCGTTGGCTTTTATGAGCAGCGAACTCTTTCTTTGTTTCTGTCGTCCTTCCTTCCTTCCTTCTGTCTGTCTGTCTGTCTGTCTAACTGTCTGTCTGTCTGTCTGTCTTTCTGTCTTTCTTCCTTCCGTTCCCCCTTCATTCTTTTCTGTCCGTCCGTCTGTCTGTCTGTCTGTCTGTCTGTCTGCCTTTCTGTCTGTCTGTCTGTCTTTACTTCTCTTAATCTCCTTTTCTTTGCTGTACACCAAACATTAGCACATTGCTAAACCCTAGATGTTCTAAAATACTGAAATATTACTGTTCACATGAGAATGTCCATCGGTAGTAGAGCTTACAAATTTGCGTGGTTAATGCGAGTTGACAAAGTAAAAAAAAAAAAAAAGGTGGGAGGTGGGGGTGGGGGGTGGGGATAATAGGAGGATGGAGGATCCACTTTTTAAAAAAAAAATGGGGGAATGGAGGGGGGGAAACAAAGAGAAGAAAGGGATTGGGGGGAAACCGTGCAAAAATTGGAAATCGGAGGAGAAAAACGAAAAAAAAAAAAAAAAAAAACCAATTCAAAGACAGGTTACGGTTGAATGAACTGCTGGCAATCACCTAATTGTGAAGTAGCTCGAAGAATTCGACGAATCGAGTGTCTCGGGCTACGGTCATTGGAATTACACATGTGAATACCTCAGGGAGCGATCACTTCACCATCATTTTCTCCCTAAATGATCCATCAGCACAGCTCAGCAAGGACAAACATATAGTAAATTGTCTGGAGGGGGAAAAAAAAACATAAACACGAAGACAGGTGTTCATTTATATGCCCCCTTCCTCCCCCCCCCCCCCCGCCCCCTTTCTCATTCCTCTAAAACTTCCCCCCCCCCCCCCCCCCCCCCCCGTCTTATGTATGTAATTTACACACGTAAAACTCACACCATCACTATAAGCACCATCCACCACCCCCTCCTCTGCCCATCTCCATTGGCGATTATTTCTCTTTCTCTGAACTGCCTTAGCTAAATCCTCTTTTACGTACGTCAAAAAGAAATTATGACGTATATTGTCATGCTTCCCGGAGTCGTGCCACACACGCACGCACCAGCGCCAAAGCAAACTCTGCAAACGCGCGCAATCGCTCCTTTCACCCCTCCTCTCCACTAAGGAGGTAACACCCGGTACTGTTTCCCCTTCAATTGAAACATTCATGAAACATGGGGGTTATGTAAGAAGAACCCCCAAAATGATTACACAATGAAAATGGGTGATTCAAATCAAATGATCCAAAAATGTGTAGAGGAAAAGGACCTTGGAGTTATATTTGATTGTGATCTTAGTTTTGACCCACACATACAGAAAGCTATTAGTAAAGCCAACCAAATGATTGGGTTGATAAGACGATCTTTCTCGTTCATTGACAAAGATATGTTTATAAAGCTATACAAATCACTCATCCGACCACATGTGGAATACGGTAATGTCATCTGGTACCCTTTACTTAAAAGGCAATCCTCATCAATAAAAAAGGTTCAAAGAAGAGCGACCAAAATACTGCCAGAATGCAAAAATATGCCTTATGGTGAAAGACTTACATATTTTGGATTAACATCCCTGAAGGCCAGGAGGGTGAGGGGTGACCTGATTCAAACCTACAAGATATTCCACCATGTTGATGACATCGATTTCAACTCACTATTCCAGTTAAGCAAATCTAACATCACAAGAGGCAATGCTGGCAAATTATTTGTTCAATATTCTCGCACTAATCTGAGGAGAAATTCATTTGCTAATAGAGTAGTAGGCAGGTGGAATTCTCTTCCGAGTTACATCAAACTAACTAACAATATCAACAGTTTTAAGAGCCTCCTTGATGTAGATGCAAATTTCAAAGATATAGTATATGATTTTGATGACTGAAATTGTTCTCATCCCAATTTATACAAAATTATATGCAACTGTAATCACGCTGCGCTAAACACTGGGAAAAGTACTGACACTTCAATTGATGGAGCACATGAAAGCCGCGAGGCTATAATAGCTCCTACTTACCTACCTACCTACCTATGTCACTATCCATCATCACCGTATTTATACTATATACCATTATCTTATAACCTCAGCACAGGAGATCAATCAAATCACGATCCACAGCAGTTGAGGTTATATAGTACAGTCATAACATCATGGGGGAATGCGCCAGAGTCATTCTTCATCCACTTGGGGAAATGCGCCAGTCATTCTTCATCAACATGGATTATCGACTTCTGGTACCGATGCCAAAACAGCCCTCTCCGGCCCAAAGGGGCGCTGCCTGGCTGGAATCCTCCTCCGTGAGGAAGGGTACTGCGGGCGAGGTCCGCCACTCGTCCCAGGCTGGGGTCAGGTCCGGCACCTCCACCACCTTCAAACACGGCCACCCGTGGCCCGGCGTGAGACAGGCAACCTCAACGATGCATCAGCCTTGCATCGGTCTTCAATGGCCGTAAACAAACAGACCATGCGACTCCCCCGGCTGGCGTAGAGCTAGTGATTATAAAATTTTCTAGCTGAGTTCAATAACGCGCGCAGCGTTCCCATGCAGTACTCACCCGGGCCACTACCAACAGAACGACGCCGTACAATCACATGATCTCTTTTCTCTCAATACCCCAATACCTCTGACGTTCAATCTTAAGACTGTTGATATACACAAAACAACACGTGCACACGACACCTTCACACGTGCTGTGCACATGACATATATATTACGATTGTGTGTGTGTGTGTGTGCTTTCAAAGAACCTATGATTCGGGACGTCGCCGTTTCCCATCCCCATGGATAAATTTTCCT
>CM031625.1:22920391-22927891 GCA_018398815.1 Conus ventricosus | reverse complement strand
CGCTATCGTTTTCGGTTTTAAGTGGTTCATGAAAGTAGGTAATGCTAAGCACAATTCAGTATGAACTTCGCTTATCGTTCGGTTTTAAGTGGTATATGAAAGTAGGTAAATGCTAAGCACAATTCAGTATGAACTTCGTATCGTTCGGTTTTAAGATGGCATCATCATGGCAGTATGTGGAAAGCCACAATGGTATTCTAGGCAAACTAGGTCGGGTGCTGTAAATCAGTCTTTTCTATTGACTGCCTGGCGTTTAGAGGAGGGTCAGTGGAGACAGAACAGAGTGTGTTGCGCCGTTTTTTTGTCCTGAAATTGTATACTACGAGTTTTGTGTCCATTTCATATTTATGTCGCTACCTTACGATGTTTGGTCGTACTTAAAAAACCATTTATGTCGCCAATCATCACTTATGTCGTTCCATTTTTGGGGCACCTACGAGGTTTGTCGTTAATCAACCACTTTCGTCCCGGACGGCAAAAGAAATTAAGGGCGACAAAAGGGTTTTACAAATTGGGAACAAAACTCTGAGGTACGCCCAAAATTCTGGAGGTACGTAAAAAATTTGGTTTTTAAAGACGAAAAAAGGGGGCGTAGCCGTCTGGGTAGTCCGGAGTTTTTCACCCCCTCTTTCCTAATTTGCGGGGGAATGGGGAGGTGGTCCCCGGGTCCCAATTCTATAGGTTATTGTCACTAAAGTACCATGTAGTTGTGGGAGAATTTAAAAAAAAAAAAAAATTAAAAAATTTTAAAAAAAAAACAGAAAAAAGAAAAAAACGTAAACGATTTCGAGGTTTTGGGTGACAACCATTTCCCCCTTTTTTTTTTTTTTTTTTTTTTTTTTTTTTTAATAATCAAAAACAAGAAGGGAAACTCCTTCCCCCAAATTCCAGACAATGAACGCTTTAACTTCAAACCCAAATTTGTTTAAAAAAAAAGCTTTGAAAACCCAAAGGGGGAAAATTATTCCCTCGTTTTTAAAAGTTTTTTTCCCCAATTGACGTTTTTAGGGGGAAAATGGTGACAAAGCGGTTTTATTCGTTCGGTGTGGGGGGGACTGTCTTATCGGGGGAGAAAGGGGTTTTTCCTCATTCTAACTGTTTTTTTTTCCCTACTTTTGGGAGGATTTTTTTTTTCATTTCCACATTAACTTTGCGTCAACGGAAAAAGGTACGTTTGTCTTCCCAGGTTCATGCACATTTACGGGCCATAAACTTTCCCTTTTTTTTGGGGGTTTTTTTTGGGGGTTTTTTTTTTTTTGGGGTTTTTTTTTTTTTTTCGTTTTTTTTTTTTTGTTTTTTTTTTTTTTTTTTAACTTTGTTTAAACGTTTTCCCTCCCTTCCTCCCCCCAAACACAAAAATTTGGATACAGGTTCTTTTTTTTTTTTTCCGGGTCTTTTTTTTTTTTTTTTTTGACAACTTCAACTTTTTTTTTTTTTTTTTAAAAATGGGAAAAAAGGGGATTTTTGTTTGTTTGTTTCGTTCTCCCCCTTTTTAAACTAACTATTTTTTCCCCCCCTTTTGTATTTTTTTTTCATTTAGGGTTTTTCGATGACCCTTTTTTTAAACCTTTTAAAAACGGAATTTTTTTCTTTTGGGTTAGCTTTCTGGTAAGTGCAGGCACTTTGCAAGCCTCCCGAAAGGTTATTTTCCGGAATGTTTTTTTCTTATCCCCCAACATTGTTTTTACTTAACGCCATACGCACTTCACGCCCCTTTTACTCTCTCTCTCTTCTCTCTCTCTCTCTTGTCCTCTCTTCTCTCCTCTCTCTTTCTCTCTCTCTCTCTCTCTTCTCTCGGGTCGGTGCTCGCGCACACCACCCCCTACACGGGGACCCCAAATTGCGTAGCCCCGCCGCGTAACCCCTCCCTCCCTTTTCCCCCCCCGAACCCACACATTTGCCCTCCAAAACAAACACTTTTACACGCCCCGCGCGCGCGCGGCGCGAAACGCAGGGCACCCCACGCACGACGCACCCCCGCCCCAGGGAAACGACGCCGCACGAAACCACAACAAAACCAACCCCCACTCTACCCCACCCCCACAAAAACACAACCAAAAACACCCCTTTTTACACAAAACCCCACTTTAACACACACAACGCCACTCACAAACACACCACAAACACCACACACAAAAACCCACACCAACCCCCCAAACACACCCACACAAACACACAAACCCCAACACACAAGACTCGGTTGGTAAGGGCACGTCAAAATTTTTGGGGCTGTATTGTGTACAAATTTAAGGACTTTTTTGGGGAAACCCGGTAAATTTTGCATTTTGACAGCCTGGAAAACCTGTGGGAGCCATTCGTGGTGAACGTTAAAAAATTGAAACCCATCCAAAAATTCGTGCCTGTTTTTGTGGGTTTTGGGGTTTCCTGTCTGTCGGTCGGTCGGTCGGTTTTGTCTTTGGGGGGGGCCTGTTTTCGGTCTTTTTGTCTCTGTTTCTGTTGTTGTTGTCTGTTGTTTCTTCTCTTCTTTTCCTCTCTCTTTCTCTCTCTCTCTCTCTCTCTCTCCCCTGTTTTAAACCGCGGAGCGAAACGTGTGTTGTGGGGGTGGGTGTGTGGTGTGTGTGTTTTGTGGGGGGGTTGTGTGTGTTTTTTGTGCGCGCGTGCGTTGGTTGTGTGCGTGTTTTTGGGGTTTTATTTTGTGTGTGTGGGGTGTGTTGTCCCGTGGTGTGTGTTTTTGGTGTGTTTTGTGGGGTGTGTGTTTTGTGGGGTTTTGGGGTTGTGGGGGGTGTGTTTTGTTTTGTGTGCTGATTTGTGTGGTGCATGGCATGCGTGCGTGCGTGTGGTGGGGGTGTGTGTGTGTGTGTGGGTTTTGTGGTGTGTGGTGTGTGTGTTGTTTTTGCTGATGTGGGGGTTTTGTGCTTTGGGCAGGGTTTGGTGCGTGTGTGTGTGTGTTTTTGGGGGTTTTGTGTGGGTTTTGTGGGGTGTTTTGTGTGTTTTGTGTCCCTGGGGCAGGGCGGGGCGTGCTTTGCGTTTTTTGTGTGTGGGGTGTATGTGTGTGTTTGTGTGTGTTTTGTGTGTGTGTGTGTGTGTTGGGGTGGGTGTGTGGGGTTTTGAGAGAGCGAGAGAGAGGTGGGAGACTATTCTTTTCTAAATGTGTTTCAAAATAGGAGGGGGGACGGGAGAGAGAGAGGAGGGGAAAAGGGATGTGCCTCATGCACTGACATGTTCTGTTTTTTGTGTAGGTTGGGGCCTCATCGGTTTTTTTCCCCCCTTTTGGAAATTATTTTTTTTTATTTTTTGGTTTTTCCCTTTTTGGGCCCCCACATGTTTGGGGGCGTGACAACCCGTATTTTACCTATTTTATTTCCCAAATCCTCTTAAAAAATAACACTCTTGTCTGTTGGGTCTTTCTGTTGTTGTTTTTTGATTTCTCTCTTCTTTTCTCTCTTCTCTTTTCTTTCTCTCTCCTTCTTTTCTCTCCTTCTTTCTCTCTCTCTCTTTTCTTTTTCTCTCTTCTTAAATGATAAATGGGGGTACGTTAAGTTCGGGGCCCCGCTGATCCCTTTTTTTGTGTGTGTGAAACGCATGTGCAAGGGGGGGTGTGTGCGTGGGATGAGGGGGTGCGTTTTACGCTTTGCGAGAGGGAGCGTTTTTATGGTGAGTGTTTATATATTCTGTACATCCCCTATGGGTATTTTGGGTTTTTCATTATGACTGTGATTGCTTTAAAAAAATATTGCTAAATTTTAAATGTTAAATTTTAAAAGCCTAAAGAACCAGAAAGGGTTTCCTCCCACTTTGTTATTTTCTTCCCTGTTTTTCGCCCGAAAAAAAAGGCCCAAATGTTTTTATTCCCATCATGCCAATGGATTGTTTTAGTCAAAGGCATTAAATTTTGTCGTGTCAGTGTTTCTCTCTTTCTCTCTCTCTTTTCTCTCTCTCTCTTTTTTCCCCCCCCCCCCCCCCCTTAAAAATTTGGGACTTTTTTTTTTGGCCGGGGGGGATGGGGAAACCCATTGTCAGTTTCTTTAAAGGGGAAGAAACCTGAGGAGAGAGGAGAGGGGGAAGAGAGGAGAGGGAGAGAAAAGAGGAGAGAGGGGAAGAGAGGGAGGGGGAGGAGAGAGAACCCACAACTGGGGGGGGGAAGGAGGGAGGGAAAAGACGGGGGGGAGGGGAGAAGAGAGAGAGACAAAAAGGAGAGAAGGAGCGAGAGGGGGAGAGAGAGAAAAGGAGAGGAGGGAGGGAGAGAGAGATTGGGGAGAGAGTACAGGTCTAATCAAAAAATGTTTAAAAACATGTTTGTTTTTAAAATTTTAAAATAATGGCCAAAAGTGCATTCATACTTTTTTCGATTTTCTGCAAAACCCCTTTTAAAATTTACGTAGGGTTTCGTTGTGCCGCGCGCGCACGTGTGTGTGTGGGTGTGTGGTTTTTGTGTTTTGGTGGTGCGTGGTGCGTGCGTTTCGTGCGTTTCGTGCGTGGGGTGCTGCGTTTGGGGCGTGCGTGGTGCCGCGCCCCGCGCGCGCGCCGCGGGTGTATAGTCCCTTTTGTTTTAATTAGGGTTTCTTTTAACCCCCATCTTTTTTCCCAAAATTCGTCTTGCTTGTTTTTTTTGTTGTTTTGTCTGTTTTTTTCTTTCTTTCTTTCTTTTCTTTCCTTTTTTTTTTTTTCTGTTTTTTGTGTGTGTTTTTTTGGTTTTTGTTTGGGTGGAAGAAAGGGAAATTTGGGGGGGGGTTTGGGTTTGGAGGGAAATTGAGACGATTTTCATCTGATTTTCTTCAAACGTCAGTGGTTGAGGGGAAAGGGAAAGGGCCGCTCTCTTTTTGGGGGCAACCCCCCCCTCAGCAGAAAATTTCTAAAGGGCGGGACAGCGAGCGACCCCAAACAATAACTGTCCCGTAGCGCGCCCTTTGGGCGTTGGGGTCTTGCCGGGGGTATCAGAGCAAAGGCCCCCCCCCCCCCCTGAAAACCCCGGAAAAGGGAATTCAGCAGCAGCGCAGTTTCCGCGCGGGGGGTTGCCTCACGTTTTGCTTGACTTTGATTGGCCCCCCCGTGGATTACAACCCCCGGACCGTTTACGGGGGAGTCGTTTGGGGGTTAGGGAGCTGTGTCGCAGCAGCGCCCCCTCTTGGGGGTTGCCTGGAGGCGACTTTATTTGGATCGACTTCCCCGTGGGGGTCTCATTTCAGCTCTGGGGCTGCGGCAGGGGGGCCCTTTGCGGCTGTGTCGGTGACGCGGTTGGGCGTCTCTGGGGGTAACCCAAAATCATTTTTACAAATGATTCCCCCGTTCCCCCCCGTCACGGCCTCCAGATCAAAGGCCTCAGGCAGCAACGGGTGGCAAGGGTGGGGGGGTTTTGAGCCCGGGGTTTTCTTTTGGGGGGTTCCCCAAAGGCGACCTTTATGTTTATTGTGCCCCCCCCCCCCCCCCCCCCCCCCCCCCCCCCCCCCCCCCCCCCCCCCCCCCCCCCCCCCCTCCTGTTGACTACAGTCAGGGGGCTCAGACAGGGCGATCGAGGCGTGGCTGTGTTCGGCAGAGTCTCCTCCGGTGGGTTGTCTTAAGACGACTGAATATTGAGCGCCCTCTTTTTGGACAAACAGCCCTGGGGCTGCGACGGTTGCAATTAGACGGATGGCTGTGTGTGTTTTGTGTGTGTGTTTTGTGTGTGTGTGTGTGTGTTGTCGTCGGTTTAATGTCCTTCCCCTACAGTGATTCAGGGCAGTTTTATGTGTGGGTGAATGAAGTATGGTAAGTGATTGAGTGTATTAATACATTAAAAGATAGAATATGACACCCCCCTCCCCCCTCCCTCCCTCCTCCCCCTCCCCTACCCCTCTTCCATTTAATCAAAACAAGATCATGTAAAGAGTAGAGGATAAGATCTAAATCTAAAATCTGTGTGTGTTGAGAGGTGTGTGTGTGTGTGTGTGTGGGGTGTGTGTGTGTGTGTGTGTGTGTGTGTGTGTGTGTGTGTGTGTGTGAGACAAACAGACAGAGAGAGAGAGAGAGGAGAGAGAGAGAGAGAGAGAGAGAGAGAGAGAGAGAGAGAAAGTCGTGTAATATCATGTATTGTAAAACTGGTACGCACGCGTATGTGTGTGTTGGGGTGGGGGGTGGGGAGGGGGAAAGCCAGAACAAGCAGTGCAGAAGAAATGACACTCAGACAAGCTGACCAGAGATAGAAAGAGAGGAAGAGGGAAAGGGAAAAAGGAAGAACGAAAGAGAGAGACAGAGACACCCTGACAGAGACAGAGACAGAGCCAGAGACGGTGAGTAAACAAAAGCAAAAAAAAAAATCTGGCAGTATATCCTTACAATCATTTCCTTCCTAACCTTTCGCTCCCAAAGGCATTCGTCTTGTTGGAGGCCATCCAAGAATGAAGTGGATTTCACGCAAAAAGAAGAGGAATCGGCGACTGGGTTCTTGACAATATTTCTTTCTGTTCAATCCATATATCTATATTATTCTCCTTTACTTGTCTAATCTCTCTCTCTCTCTCTCTCTCTCTCTCTCTCTCTCTCTCTCTCTCTCTCTCTCTGAGTGAATGAGTGTGTGTGTGTGTGTGTGTGTGTGTGTGTGTGTGTCTGTGTGTTTGTCTGTCTGTCTGTGGGTCTGTGTGGCTGTCTGTCTGTGTCTGTCTGTCTGTCGTCTGTGTCTGTCTGTCTGTGTCTGTGTGTCTGTGTCTATATCTGCGTGCGTAGCAAAAGAGGGGTAGGAGGCGAACTACACGAGTCGTCCAGAACTGTACAAATCATCATCGCGATGAACAGTGTGTTGTTCGTTCACCCCCCATGGACAAATCATCATCGCGATGAACAGTGTGTTGTTGTTCGTTCACCCCCCATGGACCCATTATCATCGCGATGAACAGTGTGTTGTTCGTTCACCCCCCATGGACCAATTATCATCGCGATGAACATGTGTGTTGTTCGTTCACCCCCCATGGACAAATCATCATCGCGATGAACAGTGTGTTGTTGTTCGTTCACCCCCCATGGATGTTCCACTTTCGTGCCAGTGAAAGCAGACCTGAATGACATCACAACATTGTCATCACGATCGTTAGAGATTACAACAACAACAACAAATATTCAGCGAAAACGGAACAAACAAACCCCCAAAAAGTCTCAGGGTCTCATTGATGACACGAATTTTTTCATGTAAAAAATAGAGCGTGTAGAGAACAGGGAAATGTCCTGTTCTGGGCCACTTGCTCCTCCACCAAGTTTTCGGGCGAAAGTGCCCAGGATTGGCATTTATACGTTCTCTAACAAGCAAGACTTCAATAACCAAAAATAACGATTATCTACAAACAAACATACTGTGTACGGTTATCCGTTTTCAATACTAATTTACTAAACTTTTCAGATTTTAATTTTTGCTTAATCCTGTGTTTTTTTCCCGGTCATTTCAATAACATCATTTTCGCGCAAATTCTTCAATGAGTCTCTGTCTTTCATGTGAAATAAAACTACAGTCTTTAACTGTTCTCTAAAGTCTTTTAAAACTGAGTTATATTTTTGGCATAAATCACACACTTA
>CM031625.1:22890793-22920291 GCA_018398815.1 Conus ventricosus | reverse complement strand
GTAAATGGCATCCGTAATGTTGACAGACCTCCCCCATGCCCCGGTACCGGGGAAACACCCTTCCCCAACAAATCCAAATCCGAAGGCATCCTCAATTACAGACCTCTGGAGACGTACTGACACTACCCAAAGAGGATTGGACCTTTTAGTCACCAACAGCAAAAAGGTCGAGAAGTTCTCCTATCAGACTGACAAGGTCCTGCGAAAAACCCGGGACAGAAGGTGGGAGATAAAGGGAACAGATTGTCACAGTTTTGTGGAGAGTGACTTTTCGCAGCTACAGCCTGAAGGGAGGTAGACAGAGTGTCAACCTGGGGTTATGTCAGTGGGGAAAGGGGACTACGCACAGCCCAACACACTCACAGCTTGCTTACGGTCTCATTCATATATCATGCATTCGTCAAAATAAAACCACTAGTAAAGTCTATAACTTACTACACATTTCATAGAACGAAACATCAATGCATATGGAATCAAACAAAATAAAACATTCTCTTTTTCCCTTGAGCTTCACAAAATCATTTTCAAAAACATCATTAACTAACCCGGTATAAATAGATTTCTACTTTACCTGGCCAGGTGATTTTAAGATTCACGAATCACTGCCCTTTCTTTCTTTTTTTTTTTTTTTTTTTGTTCACTGTCACTTTCACAAGCACGACACAACTGCTGGCACTGTCTTGGTCTGCTGGCGCCTGGTCAGGTTAGACTGCTGGCACTGGCGTTGTCTGTGGTTCTGCTTGACGAAGTGACGCTCCCAGGTATGAGGTCGAACCCCGGTTAAGGTGGAACGTGACTATAAACATCGATCTGTTCTCCTTTCTTCCTTCCTGAAATTAACGCATGCACTCTCTCTCTCTTCTAGTCGCCTAATCAAACGGCATGGTTGCTTTCTTTTCTTTTTTTCTTTTCTTTCTTTTCCTCTTCTTAGTTAGCAACTCTCTCTCCCACATCTCTCCCTAGTCCTTCCCCTGCCAGACTATCTCATGCTAATCCTCAACTTGGTTTCTCTTCTCTCCTCCCCTCACTCTCGGTTTTCTCTCGTCAGAGCTACACAGAAACCCCTCCTCTCTCTCTGCCTCTTCGTTCTTCTCCTCCCCTTCATCTCTCTGCCTTTTCTCTCGTGCAGAGACTATACCCGAACCTCCTCACCTCTCTCTGTTCGTTCTTTCTCTCCCGTTCCTCTTCTCCACTCCGCATCCCTATCTTTTCTGAAACTCATCTGCCAAGGGCGAGTACCCTTGGTCAGTATTTTTACGCCTCGTAACCCCAAGTTATCTCCCTCTAATTCCATTGGATATTCAAATCATGACAGTCACGCCTACACGCCTTACTCTCTGTGGGTCAATTGGTCCTTTAATTGATTTTGCTTGATTTCACCCCCACCACACACTACCTCCCCCTCTCCCTTCCGGCTACGTCCCATCTAATTGTGGCATTGGTCCTACAAATTGGCTAGATGAGTCTGGGCCCAGACGTTTTCAATAGGGCTGGCCAAACCTCTTGGACGTTGGTCAGACACTCCGACTGTCTACGGGAACGGTGCGTCTCCGCGAGAACTAAAAATAGCCTTTAATTGGCTGAGGCGACGGGTAAAGGCGTCGGCCGGCCGAGATGTCTGAGTCGGGCTTAAGCCGATTCGAAGTCGCTGGCGACCAACCACGAATTCGGTTTCCCTTTTTTTTTTTCGTCCGTGACAATTTCCCCCTTGCAAAAGACTATGCTCAGCATTGTCTCAAAACAACGGTAAAAAAAAAACAACAACAACCGAATTTGCTGACCACCACAGCTACACTGGCAAAATTTTGCAAAATAATTTACAACAACGGTTTACAAATTATAAGATATATCATTAGTGAATACCACTCCAATGAGTTATCATTGACGTGCGCTCTTGCGTTATTCAACTCATTTTTATAACAACCTCTGTGCGCACTTATGCAATTCCCCTACCTGCGGATTTGCCACATCTTCTCTTCACAATTCTTATGAAAAGCACAATATAATATGATCACGATCCATGACACTTCACTGAGGAATCTCCATCCTCACTTATTGCAAATAATGCATCACTACACAAGCGACTGTATGCTCAAGCATAACTACATTTACACGAACAAATCTCACACAAAAATATGAACCATAGCCAACTGGGAATGAACCCATATCCAATCAACATAACTGTAATCAACACATATTATCACAAAGCACCCTGGATATGACTGACTTCCTCTGAGTTTGCAGCTTGCTAGACTACACGGCTTAAATAGTCAGCTCCGACATTCTGTCGACCAGGAATGTACTGCACTCGGTACCTGTAGGGCTGCAATGCCATTGCCCAACGCAGCACTCTGCTGTTTTCAACTGCGCCTCCTGCAGGAATTTGAGTGGTTGATGATCAGTCTCTATCACGAACTCTTTCCCATACAAGTATTTGTGGAACTTCTGCACGGCCCACACAACGGCTAAACACTCCTTCTCCACCGTTGCATACCCTTCTTCACACTTTGTCAACTTCCTGCTAGCATACCTCACAGGAAACTCGACTCCTTCATGCTCCTGCAACAAATACTGCACCAATCCCACCGCCTGATGCATCTGTCCGCAACAAAAATGGTTTGGACATATCTGGTAGCTTCAAGATGGGACGGGAACCTAGTCTTTCCAACACCGTCTGCAGTGCTTGCTCTGCAGGCGTCTGACCACTCGACCACTGCCGGTTCCCTGCCTTGACCAAATCACTGAGAGGACTCGTGATTGCTGCAAAATTTGGAACAAACTCCCTATAGAAACCAATAAAACCTAGCAGACTCCTGACTTCTGTTTTGGTCTTGGTCTCTCTGAATTCATCATCTTCTCCACCTTTCCCTTTTCTGGCTGCTTTGTGTCGCCTCCAACAACAAAACCTAGGAACTCCTACTGTCTAGCCCTTCATACAGTGACACATCCCTGTATGACTCTTCTGGAAACTTAGGCAACAAAATCCCCCTTCTTCTGCTGGGTCTCCTTCACCTCATCATGATTGCCGCTGCGCCTATGTGCTGAGTCCCACGCTGAATATATTTGCGGAGAAAATTCGCATGGAAAAGTTTTAGTTTCCCATTCACATCAATTCGGTAATCCCGACCGACCTTTTCAGTGATGGTGAATGGTCCTTTCCAATGCATCAGCAGCTTGTTGTGACCCGTGGGAAGCAGTAACAGGACTTGATCTCCCGCCTGAGGGATTGCTTCCTCACCTTCCTGTCATATATGCTTCTTCTGAACGACCCTAGCCTCCTGCAAACCTTCCTTTGCAACCTTACATGTCTCATACCCGTGCCCACCTTTGGAACAGGGTGAGATTGGGCCAATCAGATCAACAGCCACTCTCCTGAACGGTGTGTCAATTAGAGGGGGATGTTTAAGAGGCGCCTTCCTCTTCACCCTCTTGTGGCTGACCTTTGACACACGTCACATGACATGCAGAAACGCTTGATGTCTGCCATTGCCCTGGCCAATGAAAATCATCGAAGATTCGGTCAGCTGTTTTGCTGGTGCCGAGATGACCCGCCATGAGCGACTCGTGACCCACTGACATGACAGTGTCACGATAACCTGCTGGTACCTCTAACTGAGTGGTCACCTTACCTGTCTTCCCCTTGGTGAACACTCGGTACAACAGCCCGCCTTTCACAAGAAATTCTGTCTCACCTCCTCTAACCACCTGTTTCTCTCCACCTCTTGCCAACTCCCAAGACTTCACGAGCGAAGGTCTTGTTCCTGCGCTGCCCTAAACTCATCAGGCGACACATCTATACCTGACTTCCTTGCTGGAACGACTAACGGTTTATCAACCTTTCCCCCCTTCTTGCTCCGTGTTTGAACTGCTGCCCCTGTAGCAGTCAACAACTCAGGATCCCCTGGATCCCTTGCCCCTGGAATATTTCCAATGATCAAATCATGAAGGGGTTTCTCCATCACCAACGCAGACAACTCGCCTGAGAATAAGGGGTACGTACTTCTATCTTAGCAACTGGAAACTCCCTCACAGTGCCATCGATTAGAGTACAGTCTGGATTTGCCCTGTCAAATCCCCTTTCTCGACCAGCGTTGTTCGTACTACACCGCATGAACAACCAGTGTCTCGTAACACTTTCACCCTCTGCTGGCCAATCCACCCTTCTTCCACTGGTAACGAACCACTCAGCCTAGTGCCCTCCATCCCTGACACTGACTGCTGTCCAGTGCTAGCCATAGGCTGCACTCCACCCTCTTCAGACTGAATCCCTTTTGGTTCCACTGCAGGTCGTTTCCCTTGACGACCCTTATCCACCTCTTGCAAGGCTGCTGCCTTCTGGAACTCATGCGACAATCCCTCGCCACATGTCCCTTCTTGTGACAAATGAAACACCTAATGTCCCTTTGCCCTTCCTTCTGCCCCACCACTGGGTTTGCAGACTTTGCAGAAAAACTCCCCTAGTCTCCTTGCACTCTTCCACCTGTGCCTAGCACCTGTTTCTCCTGCACCTTAGTGCCCAAACGTGCCTCTCTATACACCTCTGCGACTTCAGCAACTCTCCTGCTGTCTCTGGCTGTCTCTCTTTCAAATGTATAGTTAACTCAGGGCCGCAACCTGACAAAATCTGTTCCTTCATAACCAGCTCTTTCAATTCAGCGAACTCCTTCTTCGTACCGCTCAACTCTAACCACTTCTCAAATAGTGATCTAAACGTGCACCAAACTGAGTGTACGTCTCACCTGCTTGTAATTTAGCTGAACGAAATTTCTTCCTGAACCCCTCCTCTGTGAGGTCAAATCCTTCATCAACGATTCCTTCACAGCGCCGAAATCAGACTGTTGTTCTGCTGGTAACGCAGTGAAAATCTGTATGCCTTACCCGTCAGTAACGCTGACAAAATGACTGCCCACTCTTCTGAAGGCCAACCCTGACTGGTCGCAAACGTTTCGAAACGACTGATGTATGCATCAATCAAATCGGTTCCTTCGGAGAATTTGGGCAACTTTGGTCGGGGGGCGTAACTGCGCACAGAGTCACTGGAGACTGAACTCCCATCCTCGGTGGTCTCCCTTTGTATTCTCACTTTCTCTAACTCTAATTGAACCTTTAATCTTTCCGTTCCTGCGCTTCCTTTAGTCTTTCTGTTTCCTGCGCTTCCTTTAGTCTTTCTGTTTCCTGCGTTTCTTTATCATTGTTAGCCTGAATCCTTAATCTTTCCGCTTCCTGCTTCATTCTTTCTGTTTCCTGCGCTGCGCTAGCTTTAGTCCTTTCCTGCTCTGCTATTTCTACTGCAACACGGCGTCTTTCCGCGCGTTCATCTCTTTCCATCTTTTGTTGGTTTTCAATGAATGCACGCAAACTCATCTCCTGAGTAACCTAGATCACGAGCGACGCTCACAAGTTGTTCAATGGGGTGTTCTTTTCTTCCGCCATTGTATCTCTTTTTTTTTTTTTTGAAACAAGATTTTTTTTCTACTACGACAGCCAAACTGGTGGTTTACCGACACGAGTGACGTATAGCACAATCCTATGAATGATAAATTAGCTTGGGAAACGTAGTTAGTTTTTATAAGACGCCCAGCGCCTGACCCAACTATGAGAGCGAATTATAGGCAATCTGTGCGAAATAAGTACTCTGGGGCTGAAATGCCAAGCTAGTATTAACTATCTTGGAAGCATGCCAAGCCTAGTGTTAACTATCTTGGGAACAACAGTAAGACAACCCTTGTCTTAGGATTACAATACTTGAATCCCACCCAGCTTCCTCTCTGAGAAGTTGAACAATTAAATAAATGGGCCAGAGCATCCTGGCAGGCTCGCCAATAAATTGTCAACCTCGGGTTATGTCAGTGAGGAAGGACTAGCGCACAGCCAAACACACTCACAGCTTGCTTACGGTCTCATTCATATATCATGCATTCGTCACATCAAACCACTAGTAAAGTCTTAAACTTTACTACACATGTCATAGAACGAAACATCAATGCATATGGAATCAAACAAAATAAAACATTCTCTCTTTCTTGAGCTTCACAAAATCATTTATCTAAAACATCATTAACTAACCCGGGTATAAAATAGATTTCTACTTACCTGGCCAGGTGATCTTAACTATTCACGAATCATGTCTTTCTTTCTTTTTTTTTTTTTTTTTCACTGTCACTTCACAAGCACGACACAACTGCTGGCACTGGTCTTGGTCTGCTGGCGCCTGGTCAGGTTAGACTGCTGGCACTGGCGTTGGTCTGTGGTTCTGCTTGACGAAGTGACGCTGCCAGGTATGAGTCGAACCCCGGTTAAGGTGGAACAGTGACTATCAACATCGATCTGTTCTCCTTTCTTCCTTCCTGCATTAACGCATGCACTCTCTCTCTCTTCTAGTCTGCTCTATCAAATGGACATGGTTGCTTTTCTTTTCTTTTTTTCTTTTCTTTCTTTTCCTCTTCATTAGTTAGCAACTCTCTCTCTCCACATCTCTCCCTAGTCCTTCCTCTGCAGACTATCTCATGCTAATCCCTCAACTTGGTTCTCTTCTCTCCTCCCCTCATCTCTCTGCTTCTCTCTCGTCAGAGCTTACACAGAACCTCTTCCTCTCTCTCTGTCTCTCTTCGTTCTTTCTCCTCTCTTCATCTCTCTGCCTTTTCTCTCGTGCAGAGACTATACCCCGAACCTCCTCATCTCTCTCTGTTCGTTCTTTCTCTCCCGTTCCTCTTCTCCACTCCCGCATCCCTATCTTATCTTGAAACTCATCTGTCCAAGGGCGAGTACCATTGGTCAGTATTTTTAACCGCCTCGTACCCAAAGTTATCTCCCTCTAATTCCATTGGATATTCAAATCATGACAGTCACGCCTACACGCCTTACTCTCTGTGGTGGTCAATTGGTCATTTAATTGATTAGCTTGATTTCACCCCCACCACACACTACCTTCCCCCTCTCCCTTTCCGGCTACGTCGATCTAATTGTGGGCATTGGTCCTACAAATTGGCTAGATGAGTCTGGCCCAGACGTTGCAATAGGTCTGGCCAAACCTCTTGAGACGTTGGTCAGACACTCCGACTGTCTACGGGAACGGTGCTGTCTCCGCGAGAACTAAAAAATAGCCTTTAATTGGCTGAGGCGACGGGTAAAGGCGTCGGCCGGCGCCGAGATGTCTGAGTCGGGCTTAAGCCGATTCGAAGTCGCTGGCGACCGACCACGAATTCGGTTTCCCTTTTTTTTTTTTCGTCCGTGACACAGAGCGACAGGACTATACAACAAAGTTTTGTGGTAGGAGAAGGGCAACACCGCCCGACAGTCCCAACGTGGATGGTTGTGCAGGTTTTGAAAGAATATTAAAGCCAGAAAGAGTAAAGGTCTTCTGGCTTTGAATTTGAGTTTCCTGAAGAGCCACGACGAAGGTTTTATAGATTGATACAGAAGCTGCAGCTCCTCGAAGTTGGAATTTAGTCCACGGATATTCCAATGGAATATTGTACTATCCATGGTGCAGAGGGCGAAAAGGAGAGAGATCAGGTCATCTCCTCCTCAACGTCTGCTTCCAATGGAGTGAATTTGTTATTGAGTTTCACTGGACTGTGTTGGTCTACAGACCTGCTGGCAGACTTGCCAACAGGTGAAGAAGGTCTGGATTTGGGAGATGGTGGAGGTTTCTTCCTCATCTCCACCATCTCCACACTGGGTTGAACTCCCTTGCCCGCACGGGCACTGGACAGAGGAGTTCGAGGCGGGATTGCTGGTTTTTTAATCTGCCCAGCAGCAGATGTTGTAGACTGCTGGGCAGTCTGAGGGGTGGCGGATTTCTTGCCTCCACCAGGGGCATTCACTTTGGGTTGGAAGGTGGTGGACCTGCTTCCACCAGAGTAGACAATTCGTCCTTGCAATGTCTTGGAAAACGTGAAGTCATCAGTCTGACAGCAGACTGACCGAGTAGGAACTGTGGGAACTTTCTTTACGGCCGAAGCATAAGAGGAAGCTGTTGGCGTCTGACTGCCCACAACATGTTTCCGGGCTTCAAAAAACGAGATCTTCTTTTCTGTTTTTATTCTTTGTATTGCGGATTCCTGAATCCAAAGAGGACAGTTTCGTGAAGAGGAGGGATGGTCGCCACCGCAGTTAGCACAATGTGCCGGATCTTTACACGGCCCATCATGGGTCGCCTTGCAACAAACACCGCACACCTCCTGCCCAGAACAGCGGTCTCTGACATGGCCAAACCTCTGGCATCTGAAGCACCTCAACGGGGACGGCACATACAGCTGAACACGAACATTCAGGTAACCAACTTTGATGACCGGAGGCAGCACAGGGTTGCAGAATGTCAGAAAGAGGGTGTTGGTGGCCACTCTTTCTGAACCTTTCTTTACCGTCACCCTGCGCACCTCCGTCACACCCTGGGACGCCAGCTCAGTTTTGATCTCTGCCTCTGAGACACCTGATAAATCGCGGCAGCGAATCACTCCCTTCGACGAATTCAACTGTTTATGGGGAGTCACCTTGATCTCCCTGTCCACGAGCTTTGTTGCCCTCAGCAGCTGTTCAGATTGTTTTTGTGATCTACATTGAATTAGAAACGAGCCATTCCTCAACCTTTTGATGGACCGAGGGTCACCTGCTAAGCCTTGAAAGCCCTTTTGGATAGCAAAAGGGCTCAGAGCTGAAAGGGGTCTTTCCTGCTCCGTCCCTTCCATCACGAGCCAGGAAGCCCAGAATCCTGTCCTCTGTCTAACCTCCATATCGGAATCACTGTCAGAATCAAAAGCCCCTGAAATAGGGGATGCTGCCTTCCTCTTTTTTTTGGGGGGGATGTTTTTTGAAAAAGCCATATTTATTTTATGATGTTTCATCTCTCCCTTACCCACCCACCTTGGAGTCCAACTAAGGGGCCAGGGCCAAGAAACCAATGTCTTGACCCCTTCCAGGCTTCGGGAGAGACATACGACAAACAGAAACCACCAACCCTATCCCCCCTGATCATGCTCAACTCCCGGGAACAGAGAGCTGAGCACTGCAGGAGTTTACTTGGCCAGCAGGGGGACTGTCTGTCTTGACCCAGCCCCAAGAAGGGGAGCCGATTAGTACACCGGGCCAAAGTGTACTCCTGTCTAGGAGAGGTCCGAGCCAAAGTGATGTGTTGAGAGCACCGGCCTCCTCAGGCACTGGCCCTCTCAATCACCAGGATCTCATCCCCCTCCGACACAGGTCGCACCGCACGGCAAACGCGGCGGATCTTAAGGAGACCACAGAGAGAAAAGGAGTGTGGAAAAAAAGACTTGAAGGGGAGACGAAGATAGAAAAGGGCCAAATAAAAAAGGCAGAAAACAAGAAAGGAGAAAGGCGGGTACTCTTAGTCAGGATCCTCACCCTTAGCCTATCTGACATGGGAAGCCCTACCAGGGGCATCAACTCCTTACCACGTTACGCTTAGGCAGACAGCATCTTAGCTTCTCGACCTAGAAGCAGTTTAACAAAAACCAGCCTATCTCAAGTATTGATGCCCCCGCCAGCAAAGCCTAAGGGATCACTGGACCGCGCAAGCCCTCCGACCACGACAAGGTCGCAACCCCGGAGGGAACCTTCAAGATGGACAGAGAAGAGACCAAAAGGATGAGTGCAGATACTCGTCAAGAACAGTATTCCAGCCTCCGAATTTACAGTGGACACAAATCAGGAAGCTGAAATCCACGGAATCAAGATTACAGTGGACAAGACAGTCATCACCATCTTCAACACGTACTGCCCACAAGACAAAGAGCTCTCTCTACAGAAAATGGACATACCATCAGAGAACTGCTTAGTAGCAGGTGACTTTAACAGCCACTCAACCTGTTGGGGTTACAGTGAGAAGACCAAAGAGGAGACGAAGTGGAGACTTGCAGATAGAGAGCACCTGCTTCTGCTGAATGATCCAGAAGACCTACCAACCGTCTTCTCTAGCCGATGGCTCACCACAACCACCCCAGATCTTGCCTTTGCCACTGAAGACCTTGCCCAAAAAAACCAGCAGAAAGGTACAGAGCCAGTTGGCAGGCAGGACCACAGACCAGTACTACTGGCCATCAATTTGCAGTACACACCAAGCAATGCCAAGTCCTTTCCCAGATGGAACTCAACTACAAAAAGGCGATTGGGAGATGTTCGCGGGCCTCTCTGACGAGTATTGTAAGACCATCAAAGTGGACGATTATAACATCAACAGAGCCACCAGAATCTTCAACCAAGCCATCCTGAAAACAGCCTCAGAGGCAATTCCACGTGGCGCTCGCAAGAAATACAGGCCATATTGGACAGAAGAGCTGCAGGAGCTTGAAGATGAAGTGACAAGGACTAGAAAAGATAAGAAAATTTTGCTTATACCCCAGCCGCCGAAAAGGGGCCAAAAACGGGGCTGCACCACGTTTAAAATCAACTCACCAGTCATAAAAAAAAAAACAAAAAAAAAAAAAACCCTTCCATACATCTCGTTAAATGACACGTCTAAACCACAAACTTTGTAAAAATCTTTTGCCGTAAAATCTTAAATCAGATGAAAAATGAAAACTCTCTAAAAAAAAGGTCACATCGGCGGGACACCCCTGAAAGGTCTTCTGGACTCCCTGTAAAATTTTTGTGTCTCAATCGGAAGCCCCAAACCCAAAAAGAACATGTTTCATTGAGTGGCGCATGACAGGGAATGCCCCACGGAGCTTCTTACTCTTTAAAAGGTAAGCGGGGTAAAATACAAAGGGGCCGGGTGTGCGCCGGCACAAAACCGTTCCTCTTTAGCCCCCCGACTGGATGGGGGAAACCCTGAGGTTTTTGGGGATCTGAAAATTTTTGTTATTGTCTGTGTGTTCCAATCCCCCCTGCCAGAGGTCTCTCACATAATCGTTAATTTTCGTTTCACACTGAGCGGGGAATAAAGTTTTGGGAAGTTTCTCTTTGGGCTTTTTGGTAAAGATAACCTTTTCGTTCCCGCCGACCCAACATGGCCGGGAACCCAAGCAAGGTAATTTTGAACCGTCCGCCTTAAACTTGCAAAAAAATTAAAAAAAAAGTAAAGTTCGGATGCTGAAGGTTGGGGCCACTATGGCCCAAAGCTGACAGCGAATCCGCAAAACCAGAAAGTCCCTTTGAAGAATGTGAGTTATTTTAAAACCCAGAACCAAGCGTAAGCAGCAGAAAAAAGAACATCTAAATTATATTTCCAACAGTATTTAAAAGGGGCCCCCGGGGCGTATTGCCAGGCCACTCCATCCTCAGATTTGGAAGTCATAAAAAATTTTTTGACAGGATGGGTTTTTGAACAGAGCTCAGATAAATCCCTTGTACCCAAGAGCTGGTAGACCTTTGCGAAAAGTTTCAAGTCAAAACGAATTTTGGGTTGAAAAAGGCCCGGAGGTTGACCCGGAAATTGGAAAAATGGGAAACTACTCCCAGGTCTACCCCTCACCCGCACGTGAGGCTGCATAGGAAGCCCAAACGGGGGAAACAATTCGGTTTGTTTAAAATTATTTTTGGAAGGGGGTAAAAAACCAGTAAAGGGGCAGGTTTTCGTTCTGAGAACAGTCGGATGTAAAAAATTCAAAGACATTTTCAGTGGGGTTTGGCGTAAGGTTCACCTCCCTTTGGTACGGTGTAACAGGGTGGTGCGGAGCCCAAACAAGACGAAGCCCTTGATGGTGGATGGGGCCCAAAGGGAGTTTGAGAAAAATGATCTTGCGAGCCGTCACGCACAACCGTGTCCAGTTTGGGAAGGACCAGGGCTCTGAAGGGGGTCAACAAATTTTCTTATCAGTGCCCCAGCGGTGTGGCTACACCCGCAGAATATTCAGTGCCTTTGGCAAGCAGTTTTGAGGTTTTTAATAGGTGAGAAATTTAAAGTTTTTGGTAAAAAATACTCCCAAAAATTTTTGGCCTTTTTAAACCCGGGGAAGGGGAGATTTCCTCTTGAAGTTCCGGATCTAAAAAAAACTGACGGAAATTATGGAAGTGAATACAGGGGTTTTTTTGTACAAAAAAGGGTTAAAACCCGTTTTCTCCGCCCACCGTGGATTTTATTAGCAAAGTGGGGGCCCGGGGACACTGGGGTACAGGCTTCCAGTTGGTAGACACAAAATCATCCACAAACTTGGCTCTGAACCCTGCTGAACTGATTGAACAATTTTTTTGTCTTAATAAAAAAGAGGGCAGGAGATTTTTGCTCCCCGTTGGAACCCAAACACCTGCTCGGGAAATCAGAGAGAGTGGGGGCCAACCCGGACCCTGAAACTGTCGTTTGCCAAAAATTTTTGAATAAAAAAGCGGAAGGCCCAAAACCAAATCGTGGGAGTTAATTTTCCCCCCGCCCCTTCCATTACGGGGCCCCCTTTTAAAAAAAAAATTGACGGTGTTGTTTAAAAATTTTCCAAAGTGGTTTTGGAATCAAAGGTTCCGCAATTTTTTTGGGAAACACCTTTTTTTTTTCCCAAAAACCACGTTATTTTGGGATTTTTTTTTATCTTTTAAAACAGTGTTCAAATTTGGGGCGGAGTTAAATGGATTGAAGATCTTTTCCAGGGGGATGGGAAAATGGGGTGTCGCCGGGGGGGTAAAGAATGTAGTCCCATGTTTTTTAATGAAAATTCAGATTTTGGGGGTTTTTTTTTGAAAATGATTTTATGGAGAGGAATCCTCAAGGGAAGGAAAGAATTCAGCCTTTTGAAAAGGAAATTGAGTTTCCCATTTTGGGAAAAATTTCAGGGGGTTTTTCCCCTTGGGGTTTTTTTAAAGTCCCTTTTTTTAAAAAGGGGGTTTTTAATTTTTGCGGAAAAGCAACCTTTTTTTCGGACCAAAAACGGGGTGACGGGGGAATTTTTTTTTTTTTTTTTTTTTTTTTTTTGTGTTTTTTTTGTTTTAAAATGTGTCTTGATTTAGCAGGGATTTTTCTGATGGGCTCGACGGGGGACCCAAGGGTCGTTGGTATCCCTACGCTGGCCCTTTTAATTTGGGAAATTTGTTGGCATTCTAAATCAAACCCAGGGTTTTTTTGGGCATTTGAATTTTTATGGGAAGACATGGATACGGGCTTTAAACACATTTGTCTAGTGTTGTCATGTTTTCAGCTACCCGGGGGGGGTTTGGGGGGGGAAAAAAATCGTGTCCGGACCCCTTTAGAAACGGGGGCTGAAAGATCCAGGCTTTCTTAAAAAGATGTAAAGGACGGATGTTTTCAGTATTACAGGTTGAGAAGGACGGGGAAATGGCACTTCCGGCAGAGGATGGACGCCACTCTTTCCCAGGACCAGCGGGGGTAAAAAACAAAAAAATCAAACACGAAAGTAAACCTGGGGAAGAGTGGAGATAAGTTCGTCCGTCATTCGAAAAACAAAACCAAGTCGAAAGACACCCCAAATTAGCAGACCTCTGGTGATCCGGGCAACCCCAAAAGAGGATTGTGCCCTTTAAAAAGCACCCAACAGGGAAAAAAAGGGCGAGGGAAATTCTTCTACAGACTGACAAGGTCCCGCGACAAACCGGGGCGAAGGTGAGAGATAAAGGGAACAGATTGTCACAGTCTTGTGGAGAGTGACTCTCCAGCTACGCCTGAAGGGAGGTAACGAATGACAGACTATACAAAAAAGTTTTGTGTAGGAGAAGGGCAACACCCCCCACAGTCCAACGTGGATGGTGTGAGGTTTCGAAAAAAAATTAAAGCCAAAAAGATAAAAGGCTTTTTGGCTTTGAATTTGAGTTTCTTGAAAAAGGCCCCACGGAAGGTTTTAGAGACGACACAAACTGCAGCTCCCGAATTGGATTTAGACCAGGGTATTCCAAGGAAATTTTTAAATCCATGGTGGGAGAGGCGAAAAGGAAAAAAATCAGGTCATCTTCTTTAACGCCGCTCTAATGGGCGAATTTATTAGTTAGTTTCCTGGATGTGTGGTTTTGGACCTGCTGGGGACTTCCCGCAGGGGACAAAGGCTGGAGTTTGGAGATGGTGGAGGTCTAGATTTGGGAGATGGGGAGGTTTCTTCCCCATTCCCCATCTCCACACGGGTTTAACTCCCGCCCCCCCGGGCAATGACAGAGGAAATTTGATTGCGGGTGCGGTTTTTTAAACTGCCCACGCAGTTTGTAACGCTGGGGAGTCTGAGGGGGGGCGGATTTTTTTTCCTCCACCCGGGGGATTCATGTGGGTTGGAGGTGGGGGACCTGCTTCCACCAAAGCTTACTTCTTCCTGGCAAAGTTTTTGAGAAGAAAAAAAGTCAGTTCTGGCCCGAGATGAAGTGTCGATACTTTTTTTACCGCCCAAGCTTGAAATGCTGTTTGGGGTCTTTCGCCAACCTTGCCTGCGGGCTTTTAAAAAACGAATTTCTTTTCGTTTTTACCTTTTTGGTGGTTTACTCTTTTTTCCAGACAGGGCATTGCGTGGAGGAGGGGTGGGCGCCACCGCAGTTTGCACAATGCGCCGGGGCTTTACAGGCCCCCAGGGTTTTCCTTGCAAAAAAACCCCCCACACCTCCTGCCCAGAACAGCGGTCTCTGAATGACCAAACTTTGGGTTTGAAACAAAGCATTGGAGAGGGAAAATACATTTATACGGACATTCAATATCCACCTTTATGACAGGAGGCAGAAAGGATTTAGGTAGAAAAGGGGTTGGTGTCCACTCTTTCTGCACCTTTTTTTTACTGCACCCTTGCACCTCTGTCCCAACCCCGGATGCCGTTGCTTTTACTTGCCTCTAGACTCCCTAAGATCTGGGCACAAGACTCCCCTTTGAGGAATTCAGCTGTTTATGGGGGGTCACCCCATCTTCGGTCTACAATTTGTGCTTTCGCAGCTCACTGATTGTTTTTTACTTTTACACGGATGAGAAAGGTGCCGTTTCTGAGTCGCTTTTTTGGGCGTGGGGGTCCTGCAAAACCTTTGGAAGCCCCCCTGTATTTCAAACGGGGTTAGTGCAGAAAGAGTTTTTTTCCTGCTCCTTACTTTCCATGATCAACCAAAAAGACCAAAATCCACAACGCCTTGTTCATTTTCAGAATCAAGTCTCCTCGGATCCGTGGGCGACCCTTTTCAAAAATGACGGAAATTTTCTTTTTTTGGGGGGGGTGATGTTAATGGAAGCATTTTATGGCAAAAAATTTTATCTCTCCTTACCCACCCACCTGGAGTCCAACTAAGGGGGCAGGGCCAAAAATCCTATCTTTACCCCTTTCCCGGGTTCAGAGAGACATACAACAGACAAAACCCACCAACCCTATCCCCCCCGATCATGCCAAATCCCGGGAAAAGGAGTTTCATGGGGGGGGGGGGGGGGGGGGGGGGGGGGGGGGGGGCCAAAAAGGGTTTACTAGGGGAAGGCCGAGAAAGTGTTTTGAGCCGGGGCCCCCAAAAAGGCCTTCCCCCCGGGCCAAAGACCCCCATCAGGGGACCGAGGGAAAAAAGGGGTGTGGGGGTTTAAGGGGCGAAATGGGGGCCTGGGGGAAAAACAAGAAAAGGGGAAAAGGGGGACCACCCCCCACCCCCCTTCCCCCCGACAGGGAACCCCAAGGGGCACAATTTAAAAGAGTTAGGCCCAAAAGACCATTAGGCCAGAAAAAAAGAAAAAAAAAGCTATTTAAGTAGTTCCCCCCCCCCTCCCCAAACCCCCCCCTCCACGCCCCCCCCCAAAAAAAAACCCCCCCCCCCCCAAAAACCCCCGCCACAGAATGGGTCATCCACGCAAACCTGAACGAAAGGTTTAACCCCCCAGGGGAAAGGAAAAATGGAAAAAACAACCCCTAAAAGAAACAACATCTCTCTAAAAATGCAGAAACAAGAAAGGCCTCTCCAGCGCAAAAACAACTGGAGGAGAAAAAAAAAAGTTTAACCTTAAGAATCAACAAACTTTTTAACGACCCAAACCTAAAAATGAAGAGAAGTATGCCTTAGGCAAAAAAAAATCAGGAGATTGTGACAGGAGAGAGGCAGCGAACTGCTTCACAGACAGCTATGAGCAGACCAGCAACATCTCTGTGACAGAGAACAGAAAACAACAAGTCCATGATGAAATAAAGAATCATCAGGACCAAGACCAACCTGATTACATGGACAAGCCTTTCAAACTGAAAGAATTAGAAGAAGCCACAAAATCTTTACAGGACAAAAAATCTCCAGGTTCTGACAAAGTCACCAACGAGATGCTAAAACACCTCGGCACCAAAGCAAAGACCAAACTCCTTGCTCTCTTCAACAACAGCTGGAAGACGGGGCATGTTCCACAAAGCTGGCGAGAAGCTGACATGGTGCCCATCCATAAGAAGGGCAAACACAGAGTCAGGGCTGACAGCTATCACCCCATCAGCCTCATCAGCTGCGTGGGCAAGCTCCTAGAGCGTATGATCAACTCGCGGCTAGTTTGGCACCTGGAGAAGAACAACATCATCACTCCAGAGCAGGCAGGCTTCCGCCAACATCATTCACTGAGGATCAAGTGACCTACATAGCCAGAAGATCGAGGTTGGCTTCCAGACAAACAGCATACACTGACGGTGTGGACAGACATGGAAAAGGAGTACGACAAAGTCTGGAAGGATGGCCTCCGGAGAAAACTCCAGAAGAGTGGCGTGACTGGCTGTATACATGTATCAATGGATCTCGCAGTACCTGAAAAATAGGAAGGCCCGAGTCCATGTCAACCGAGCATACAGTTGGAAGAAGACACTGAGAGAAGGAGTCCCTCAAGGAAGTGTCCTCAGCCCTACCCTATTCCTTGTCTTTATCAACGACATCGTCAAAGATATGCCATGCAAAGTCCAAGGAGCCATCTATGCAGACGATCTTGTCCTATGGTGCTCGGAAGAGCACCTCACAACTGCCAATTACAGGCTACAGCAGGCGCTGAATGTTCTTGAAAGCTGGACAAAACAGTGGCTGGTAACAATTAATGCCAAGAAGACCACATACACTGTTTTCAGCCTCTCACCCAAAGAACAGAAGGCTAACCTGAGCATCAATGGACAAACTCTGCTTGCTGAAAATAACCCCACGTACCTGGAAGTCACCTTCGACAAACGCCTGACGTGGAAGAAGCAAGCAGAGAAAACAGAATCAAGAGCAAAAGTACGCCTTACCCTCATGAAGAAGCTGGCAGGAACAACATGGGGTGCAGACAACACGACCCTCAGGAGACTGTACACTGGTAGAGTCTGGCCAGTGCTGGAGTATAGCATGACTGCATGGGGCACTACAGCCAAATCCAATTTTGAACGGATCAGCAAGATTCAGAATCAAGCTGCCCATATCATCACAGGAGCCATGAAGTCTATCCCAATTCAGGAGCTTGAAACCATCACAGAGCTCCAGCCCCTTGATGACCGCAGAGATTCCAAACTCCTGACCCAGGCTGCCAAGTTCAAGAGGCTGCAAGGCCACCCCATGAAAGACAGACTGTCCCAGCCAACAAAAGGACGGCTGAAGAGAGGGAGCTTCGTACACCAGAGCAGGATCCTAGAATGGCAACATCAAGATATCCTTGATCATGACCCCAAAGTGATACCCCAATGTCTTGCCATCCCTCCCTGGAGCGAGGGAACCCCTTCCCTCATCCAGTGCAGCATCCCTGGTGTTGGACCCAAAGATTCCCAAATCGGCCCTGAAAGAAAGTCCCTCATCCTTGAACACCTCCATACCCAGTTTCCCAAAGAGTCCTGGACTCATGTCTACACCGACGGCTCTGCAGCAGATGCCATTCGAAATGGAGGGGCAGGAGTCTGTGTCCAATATCCAGGAGGCAGAGAAGAAAAGATCTGCCTCGCTACCGGCCTGTACTCCACAAATTACAGACCTGAAGCAGAAGCCCTGAAAACAGCAGCAGCTCACACTGAGGTCAGCCCCTACGCCAGCCACAACATTGTCTTCCTGACCGATGCCCTGTCCATCTTGCAGGCCCTTCAGTCCAACAGAGATTCAGAGCTCAACGATCTGTCCTCATCTCTCGCCTCCCGCTGCACAAGTCACACAGTCACCCTGCAGTGGATTCCCTCCCATTGCAATTTGCTCAGCAATGAGACTGCTGACTCCTTGGCAAAGGAGGGCACTACGAAGGAGCAGATGGACAGATCCACCAGCTACCCCGAATCCAGGACCATCATTAAGGCCAAGCTGCAGAACAAGTGGAAGCAGCAGCATCCACGCCACAACAGAGCAGACCCGTACTACCTGCTGACTCAACGAGAGCAGGTAGTCATCTTCAGGCTCAGGACAGGCCACAACTGCCTGAAACACCACCTATTCTTGAAACTCCGCATCGGCAACACAGAGCAGTGCCCCTGCAGAACAGGCAGCCAGACAACAGAACATCTGCTGCAGTCCTGCCCGCTCCACCAAGCGCCTCGAGAGAAAACCTGGCCTGACCTAATCCCAGTGGCCTGGAAGCTCTACGGAGGACTGGAGGACCTGCGACGTACTGCCACCTTTGTCGAGGAGACGGAGGAATCCATCTGAAGAAATGACAAATGAGACAACAACAACAACAACAAAGTCTTTAAAGAGTCCATATTATGCAGAGAAGGCAGACCATTCCACAGAGCAGGTGCCAGGTAAGAGAAAGATCGTTGGCCTGAAGTTTTCAGGTGAGCAGAGGGAAGCCGAAGCAGATGCGAATCGGTGGATGAGCGTAAGCTGCAAGACGGAACATAGCTCTAGATGAAGGCAGTCAGAGAGGTAGGACGAAGCCAGATTATTCAATGATTTGAAAACCAGGAGGAAAACTTTAAAGTCAATGCGAGACTGAATAGGGAGCCAGTGTAGGGATGAAGAATTGGTGAAATGTGATCAGATCTAGAGGAGTGAGAGATCAGACGAGCAGCATTGTTCTGAATTTTTTAAAGTTTAGAGATGAGCCCTGAGGGAAAACCGGCAAGGAGGGAGTTACAATAGTCAAGCCGGGACTGAACAAAAGCACAGATTAGAGTCTTCAGGGCATTTTGAGTAAGAAAGCAGTGTGTGTGAATGTTTGTGTGTGTGTGTGTGTGTGTGTGTGTGTGTGTGTGTGTGTGTGTGTGTGTGTGTGTGTACGGTGTGTGTGGGTATGTGTGCATTTGTGTGCATGTGTGCACACAAGCACACGTGCAAACGCACATGCATGCGTATATTATGCGTTTGTGTATGCATGTGTACGTGTGCGTATGTTTGTTTGAGTGTGTGTGTGTGTGTGTGTGTGTGTGTGTGTGTGTGTGTGTGTGTGTGTGTGTGTGTGTGTGTGAATGTGTGTGAATGTGTGTGTGTGTCCTTGTGTCTGTCTTTCTAGACACCAAGATGATTTCAAAATTACCAGACGACATGACTTTATAATTCAAGCCATTCTTTTCCATTCCCCTTTTCTTTCAAGCACCAATAATGATACATTAACAATGATATCTCATCAAATGAATAGCTCTCATATATGAATTTTAGTAATGCTGAACAAAACAACAACAACAACAAAACTGGAAGAAAGAAAAAAGGAATCATGTCAGACTGTTCTTTGGCTGATTGATTTGTCATGTGGAATCCAAACTGAGAGATCATGAGTTCGATTCCCATCAGAGCTATTTATTTGTGTGATTTTTCTGTCCCAACCAGCTCCTACCAAGTGTTGAGTTTGTTATGGGCACATTGGTAAGACTAGGACTGTCACAAAGTCTAGATTTACCCACTTGATGGATGCTTGTCTGAGTACTGCTCAGATTTCCAGACCAACACTGCAGCTGCCTGTATCTCTCAGGCCTGTTCACCACCAGGATATATATTACTAAATTAAAAGTAGATCATAGCCCTGTCAGGCAATCTCAGATGGGAATGGAAATCCATAGCATCATCTTCAACAATGTCATCCTCACTGATCAACATAAAAGTCTCAAATTATGTGGCCCTTCATGCCCTGCTCTCATGGTGACCTCAGTTTCTTCTCCACATCTATGGCCTTGGTGTGGCTCTGTTGTGTAACCTGTTTTGGCACATTCATGGGGACTGTCATTGGATAGACATGGTGGTGTCCTCTGGAGAGACAGCTCGCTCACGCTGGCTCTGCTACTAAGCAATTATTGTTGCCAATAGGGGAATCAGCAAGTGGTGTGTATGTCCATATCAAAAAGAGGCACCGATGAACACCACAGAAGTGACTCAGCAGCAGAGCACTGAGCAGTATCTCCTCTAGTGGGTTGCTTTATGACAACTTGGCATCAACTTCTCCCTGTGGATTACAAATGCCAAGGTTGTCTCAATGATGAGCAGTGTGTATGAAATCATTGAATCAGGTAGCGCATGATTATACCCTGTTTGAAAAAAGATCCGAGAGTCTATGAAGTTAGCATTTCAGCATCAAGTGACCTTCATATACTACAGACTTGGGCAAAACTGGTCTTCAAAAACTGCAGCTTGGATGTTGTAAGTTCATTTTTTACCCAGCCCTCCGCAATATACAAGCAACACTCATCAAATTCTTTCCTTTGGTGATCAGCTTAGCTACAATAAACTGTCAGCAGCAATCAGAAAGGTGGAAATCTACTACGACTACTACTACAACTCAACACCTTGACAGAGATCTTTAAAAGGTTATGGAAAATTGGTGCTTATAAGGACAAAGACTGACTGGCTTAAAATTCATGCCCCATGTTGACTGATGACTTGTTCATCAGTCAACATGCACAGACACTTAACTGTATCTGTGTTGATGACAATCACTGAATCAGTGAGAAACTCAGAAAGATGCTACAGACTTGTCATTTTTGGTTTAAAAATTAGTGAGATTACATGAAAGGGCTCTACTTATGGTACTTTCATAACATATATTCTGCCATCAACAAGGCTTGAGAGATTCAGACACCTGTACAGTGTACTGCTGACCAGGAAGCAACGTTTTTGGCAGTTGAAGTCATCATTTACCCTGTACTGCAGCCACTATGGCCGTGGACAGGAAGCTAGAGTGAGTGGCACCAGTGCAATGTCACTGTAGTGGCATGGAAAGTGAGACAGCTTTAAAAAAAAATGCTATAACTGTACAAAGCATGTTGTTGGCAATGCGAGTCCATCCTGTTAAATTAAGCATTCTTTCTTTCACTAGTTTCAGTTTCCCCTTCGCGACCATTTTGAGTTTGCTTAAAGAGTTTAACTTTAAAGACTTTACTGTCGGCAGATTTTTATGGGCCGTCGTTATACGGATGTGTCGGGGGGGGGGGGGGGGGGGGTGGAGGTGGTGGTGGGCGCGTGGGGGAGATAGTGTCAACATCATAATCATTCATTGTAAAAGTTGATTGTAAATCTGAGCCGGTAACGCCCAACTTATTTCAAACAACGCTTTACCTGTGATATGCTGATTCTTTTACCGACACAACAACATCTGCTTTTAAATCTGTATCATCACTGACTACCACAGCTATCACAGTCCATACTGAATTGTGTTGAGAAAATAGAACGTGACAAATAATGTGCCAACGATGACGACAGAGTAAATAGTTTGAGTTGTCTCCCTTGCAATGTTTACACCTAACGTTGTTGCTTTCAGCGAAAGAGTGATAATTGTAAGAGAGATAACTCTATTCCCTTTCCTGCCATTCCTCATGCTTTGTGATTCCAGTTCACAGGATCTAAATAGGCACAGGTCGCTTTTTCTTTCTTTTCTTTTCTTTTTTTTTTCTTTTCTTTTTTTCTTTTTTGATAAATGCTGCCGATGACATCGCTTGATGGTCTGAAGATGTCACATAAAACCATTAAAGTAATTCTTGAACATTTCCTCAATTTGCTCGTAACAGACTTCTGCCAAAGTAGCCATATCGTCCCAAGACATGATACCCAATAAAAAATTTTAAAAAAAGAGTAAACAATCCCTGTTTCTTGTCGTATTTGGGCACAACTGCAGAAAGTCTACTCGACGTGATCTTACTACCTATGCTTAAAGACTTCAACATAGCCTGCAACTGGAGACAAAACTACAGCGGTGGTCATTTTCGATGTACTTGCTTTCTTGTGAGCTACTTTGAAATGTTATGCAAATGCAGACTTACGACGGGAATAAGGTAATGGGCGTGATATGGCAATGCACGCAGGGTTTTCGTCCCTGCCATTTCAGTTTATGATGTAAGTAAACTGGGCCACTGATCTCAACTGAACTGCAGACCTTGGTAATAGTGTTATATTTCAATGAGACCGACTCACATATGGTTGACACCCAATAGCTTTTGCAGCATCTCCTCTGGTTGGTTGCTGAATGAGGACTTACCATCTGAGTGTTCCATGATCGGCATATCAGTGTCATATAATATTCATGTTATCCAGGTGATGAACTCGGCAAACTTAACCTGTTGCATTCAGAATAAATATTCAAAACATCAATCATTACCAGCCAAACTGATGGTAGATTTTTTTAATCTTTTGTCAGAAGGTAACCAGTTGTTTCTAGTTGCAAAGCGAGACGACTGCAGGCGGAAATCTAAACAACGCCTTCTTCCTTGCGCTGAACCCTAAGCGATCTGAAGCGATCAAAGCTAAGTGAATTTTCGTTATTTTATTCGTTTATGTCTCGCCTGAGGAAGACATAAGAGGTCGAAACGCGTTGTGTTTTGTCCTGTGACTTGTTTGTCCACATTCTCTGGGCGGTTCGCTAACATTTATTTAAGATTTGTTCAGTTGTTTCTAATTTGTACTGAACTGGGTTTTGTTATAATTAATATACATTTGGGGGGCCGGATAGCTCAGTTGGTAGAGCGCCGGACTCGTGATCCTGGGGTTGCGGGTTCGAATTTCGGTATAGGGGGATTTTTCCCTCGGAGTTAACATTGGTTCTGACTCCATTCCCCATATAGTCCTTCGAATGAGACTATAAACTGAGGTTCCGTGTGTGAACGCACACATAACATCTTGCACACACGTAAAATCCCATCACCAACTTTCGGAAGAGAAGGCCAGTTTGGCCGTTGTATGGATGACACGTGACACATAGCATGCACCTTCCCGAAGATGGAGTTTGGCTGCCTTAATGGCGGGATGAAAAAGGGTCATACACACAAAACTCCACTGCCTGGCTATACAGGGAGTGTCCGCAGGAGTATCAGCCTGCGTACGCAGAAAGAAAAGAAAGAAAATATACATTTTCCGGATCTATTGCTATTGTCTGTGTTTCTTCCTTTTTGTTTCTTTTTTTTTACCGCGTTTCCCCATGTGTTTTTACCTGATTTGTAGACTCCTTGATCGGGTGGAAAGATTTGTCTATTTTCCAGTCTCTTGCCAGTGTTCTTGCCATGATGCGATCTTTGAGCTTTCTTACTAGATTTTGCACGTGAGAATATTGTAGCCACTTGGCTGAGGATGATCCTTTCCTGGTTTCGGCAGAGGGTTCGATAACTGTGTTTGGACAATCTTCGGATTGTCCAGCCCCGAACTTTGAGGAGCAATGCTGATTCCATTTTGCATTATCTTCAGACTGTCAAAACATAAGGAACTTATACACACATTAGCATATTAACTGGATTCCAAGTGTGGGTCATCTTCATTTCAGGCTGACCCGAAGAACTTGTAGACTCACTACCGTATTAAATGGATTTCAGTTTTTATTATCTCTATATTGTCCAGGCTGAAGTATTTCTAGAAACATGAGCATGTTAAATAGATTCCAGTTTGGGTTATATCCTTTTGTCCCGACCAAAAGAACCCCTATAGTATACATTCATGTTCAATGGATCGCAGTTTGAATTATCTTCAGATTGTCCAGATCAGAACTTGTAGATATATTCACATGTCAAATGGATTCTGCATGTTGCATGGATTCCAGTTTGGATCATTGTCCACACTCTAAGAAGTTGTAGACACATTAGCACATCAACCACCTTTTGGTCTCGATTATCTTCAAATTGTTCAGACCCAAAGAACTTGTAGGCACATACATGTATATAAAATGGATTCCAGTTGGAAATTTCTTCAGACTGTCACAACCAGGAAAACCTGGACACACATTAAAATATTACATAGGTTCCAACTTGGATTATCTTCAAATTGTGCATACCAAAAGAACTTGTAGACTCATCAGCAAATTAAATGGATTCCTCTTTGGATTATTTTAAAACTGTCCAGACCTGAAGAACGTGTATTCATGCTAGAAGATTAATTGGATTCCAGCTTCATGGTCTCAGATTGTCCAGACCCACAGAACTGTGAGCACGAATTCCGCTCATCAACGGGCGAATCCCGGTGCCTTTGTCTACCAGTTTGAGGAATTTTACAGAATTCGGCGAAGCCTGACATACGTATGCGTAAACACTATGTAAATACATAAACACGGGCATAAAAATCAAAGAGGAAGTCTAAAACAACCGTTGTCTCAGTTTATTTCCGGTGAGCATGCTGATCATCTTCGATACAAACAAAATACATGTCGTCGGCAATATCCACATTTAGGCTCCGCCCTCTCCATGCCCCCTCCCTCATCCCTCCCTTCTATGTAAGTATATATGCATATATTTGTGTCAACCTTCTCCAAATGCTGCGTCGATTTAAAAGCCTGCGCAGTCAATCTCAAGAAGATTCCATTCTTCCTGTTTGGTAAATACGTATGAGGATATAAGGGTTGGGAGCAGGCTGTTGTTATTTTGTTTGTTGTTGTTGTTGTTGTTGCTGCTGCTGCTGCTGCTGTGCTGCTGCTGCCTTCGCAAGCAACTTGCTCAGTCAAAACTTGTAACGGATTCTCTCACTGGATACACACACAAACCCTGGCCTTGTTTGGCAGAGAAAGAAGATACTGCAGTTTGCAGAATGTTTAGCCAAAGCAGAAGGTGTCTGTGTTGGGTGATACATTGTACATGGTCAAGTTGATTCATTTGCATCAGTCTATGAAAGCAGCTGTCTTGCATCTCTCTCTCTCTCTCTCTCTCTCTCTCTCTCTCTCTCTCTCTCTCTCTCCACACACACACACAACACACACACACACACACAAACAGAGAGAGAGAGAGAGAGAGAGAGAGACCCACCCACCCTCCTTCTCTTCCCTCACTCCCACTACTTGTTTCTGTGTGTCAGTCTGTCTGACTGTCTCTGACATATTTTTTCCCAACAATATTTGAAAAAAGAAAATCGGAATTTCTTGTTAAGTGCACGTGCGTGTACTTGTGCACCGTACCTGTATGTGAAGTGTGCGTTTACATGCACACTCATGATCTGTGTGTGTGTGTGTGTGTGTGTGTGTGTGTGGTGCGTGCGTGCGTGCGTGCGTGCGGAGTGCGTGCGTGCGTGCGTGGCAGCACGACACTTTTGCATATACCCACTCAGTCACAAATAGTATTAACTCAACAATATTCATTTAACTTATTTATTCTCATCTGCTTATAATTAGGAAGATCTTAAACAGTTTTCGACGGTTTGCAGTTTTTGTGTGTGTGTGTTTTTTTTGTGTGTTTTTTTTGTTTGTTTTGTTTGTTTGTTTTAGGGTGTTGTTGTTTTTTGCACAGGAGCTAAATGCATTGGGTAGACAATTATTGGAAAGATCTCAAACATTTCTGTGATAGTTGACAAGTTGTGTTTAGTCTAGCTGGCGTGTCGTGACGCTTTAGGTGTTGTGGTAGCGGTTGAGAACGACCCAACCTGCTATTCCAAAACGTTTGTTGCACAAAGAAGTTTGTATGTTTTCACATATTTTTGTTCAGTTTATCAAACTTCTGTAGGAAACCTTGCGTGTTTTACGAATTTCGGTTTACTTTTTCCGAAATGTGTTTTCAAAAGCTTTTCATATTTGATGTATTTAGCGATTTTTTTTTTTTTTTTTTTTTTTTTTTTTTTTTTTTTTTTGTAAACAACTCTTCCGTGAGTGTTGGTTTACATACCTATTTTGCAATATGAACATGTACGATTAATTGACCTTTGGTTTATGGATTCTGTATTTATTTCACAACGAACGTTGTGAGTTTTTGTGAACATGGTATAATTCACAACACGTACTTGTGTCATGAGCTTTGTGTTGTTTATTTCCCTTTTATTAGTCTGGGAATTTGAAATTTCCTTGTCTAAGTAATAAAAATTTTCTGTGTCATTAAATTAACATTGGATAAGTTTACGAAAGCCGCTTGCTTTGTGAAATGCCTACCGTTGGTGAACATCAGAAACCTTGTACATTCGTTGGATACTGTTGGAAATGGTTTCTTTACCGTTTTCCGTGAACATCTGCACACCAATACCAGACTGCTAGGTCTTTATAAAATCTCCCTTAATTCAAAAAGGGAGGGCACTATGTTAAACTTACGACATGAGACGCTAAAGGAAAGATACTTAAAAAAAATTTTTTAAAAAAGATTTTTGCTTCATGCCCGAATCATGTCGACGGATGCTGGGACATTAAAGTTTTTTCGTTCCTTAAGATGCAAAAATGGATAATTTGGCAATTATTTGTTTCTGAAACTTGATACATTTTTTTTCGAACGACCTATCCATTTACTTTCTAATGTGTTATATTACAGAAGTCTTAAGACTGATACCAGAGAAAGGTGCTAGGAATTGATTTTCAAAGGTACTGAACAGTCACAGACTGAAATGTTGTGTGCTACTGGATTATCTTTCAGGTTTATAGATGTTGTAAATTATCTCTCACTTGTTTGTCAAATTCTTTTCTATTTTGTTTTCTACGAAGTCAGTCTTTTGACTAAACCGTTGGAGCTCTCGTTTACTTGCTCTTCGTCTATGGTATGGTCACCCAAGCCACGTCGAAATCTGCGAAATTTGGTGGTGTCCTGATGTTTCCATATGGAACCAGGGTTGGCGGAGTCCTCGAAAGCACGTGACAACTGTCCGGACCTCTTGACAATGCCACCATCAGCATCCCGGAATGCTGGAAGACAGGCAGTGACAGAATGCTAAGGGGTGCTGCTTACAGAATATTAATTTGCTTAACTCATCCATCAGTAAATGAAGGGATCTCTTCTTCTTCGTCTTCTTCTTCTTCTTCTTCATCTTCTTGAATATGAACAAAAACAGAATTACTGGGCCACCAAACGAAGGAACAAACAAATAACAAATACGACGTGTTTTGACCTACAAGGTATTCTTCAGGCAGAACAAATACTATTCAAAACAATGAAAACATATACAAAGTTCTGTGCAAAATTCGGTCTTGTGTGAACAGCTAACGCTAAGGAATTGAACTGGCATTTAAGGGGAGAATATACAGGTTAGAAGAAGAAGAAGAAAAAAAGAAGAAGAAGATGTTGACGATGATGATTATGAAGAAGAAGAACAAGAACAAGAAGGACCAGAAGAAGAACAAGGAGGACCAGAAGAAGAACAAGAAGGACCCGCGCATGTCCTGGGGTACCGCCCCTTCCTCCCAACACTGCAGCAGAAGCTCTGAAGGTGACTGATGAGAGAACCTCCTTGCCGGCTTTGATGACTTCTGCCGAAATGCCATCGCCACCCGGAGCTTTACCACAGGCTAACAAGCCGATGGCCTTGCTGAGTTCCTCAATGGTGGGTGGGGCGTCGAGCTCCTCCATGACAGGGAGGGAGGTGGTGTTCTCAATGGCTGTGTGGGTGACTGAGTTCTCCATGGAATACAGCTCCTGGCAGTGCTCCACCCCTCTCTCCATCTGTTTGCTGCGGTCGGTGATGACCTCCCCTGACGTAGATTTCAGAGGAGCGATCTTGAGGGCGCCAAGAGCCAAACGCTTTCTTCTTGCCTTCGTACATGGTGCAGATGTTGCCACAGTCGGCGGGAATCTGGATGCCTGGCACAGGTTCAGACAGTACTGGTTGGTGCATTTATGGGCGATGCGCTGGGTGTTGTTGAGAGCTTTTTTGGAGTGCATCCAATGTCTTTGCAGAGGGCTCTCTCCTATGATTGAGGGGTGCTGCTTGCTTAGCAGCAATGGCATGCTTCATTTTCACGATTCCTGCTTCAAACCAGTCTTCATTCTTTCTCACTCTCTTCCCATAGGTGTCTGGAGCAGATTGGTAGGTGGTATCGCGGACGTGGTTCCACTGTGAAGCGCTGTCTGTCGGGCAGTCCTCTGCGGCCTTGTCAATGGTTCAGGCAAAGCGTTCGCGCAGTTCGAGCACTGACGTCATGGCTGTGTTGATTAGAGGATGCCCCGTCTGCCTGGAGCGGTAGATTCGCTCGGGCCAAAGACGCACCTTGCTGCCGACCAAGGAGTGGTCAGTGTCGCAGTCAGCGCTGTGGTGACTGCGGTAACGAGCACGTGGTTGAGTAAGGATCTTCGGGTTATCATTAAGTCCAGCTGATGCCAGTGACGAGATCTGGGGTGCCTCCAGGACACTCTGTGGTGTGGCTTGGTGGGGAAGAAAGTGTTCGTGATACAGAGGTCGTGGAAGGAGCAAAGCAGTAGCCACTGTCCATTCTCGTTGAGCTTGCCAATGCCGAAGCAGGGCCAGGAGCTGTGGTACGCACCAACCCGGGCGTTGAAGTACCCGAGCAAGAACAGGTTTTCCTTTGCAAGTACCTCTCTAATCTTAGCTTCCAGCTCTTCATAGAACTCATCCTTAGCCTCAGCTGTGGAGCAGATTGTGGGAGCGTGGACGTTAAGAATGTTTGTTGATCCCAAAGAGGTCGTGAGCCGGAGAGAGAGGATTTGCGCTGTCCCCTTTGGAAGGAGGTTCAACTGAGGATAGGAGAGAGTTTCGCACTGCTAATCCGACGGCATACAGTCGTGCTCCTCTGGCTCCAGTCCTTGCCAAAAGACCGTATAGTCCTTCTCCCTGAGGCTGCTGCTGGAGGGGTGTCTTGTCTCTTGCAGCGCGGCAGTGTCGATTTTGGAACTCCTCAGCACGCGGTCGATGATGGCCTTTTCCTGGCGTCGTCAACTTGCTGGAGGTCGTCAGCAAGGCCAGGACAGATCGTTGTAGTGTTCCGGGTTGCCAGCCGCAGGGCTGGTAGTTTGGATTCTTTTTTTCTTTTATTGCCTGGTGCAAGGTTTACAGTCTGCTCTTCGGTCCTCTTCTGAGATCCAAGCACCCGTTGAAGCAAGCAGACTGTGGTGGGTCAGCGCCTTATTGGCTGGGGGCTGCCCAGCTTGAGGCTGGTGGTGGCTGACCAGTGGAACGTGATGGTCTCTCCCACCATCGGAGACAACCCGTAGAGCCCGAGCTTACGTCAAAACGCTCTGGGCTTATAACTCGTCACTGCTGTCTCCCGTGTTGTTTCTGTCGCTGGGATAGTGGTACTGGAGTGACCTCTCCAGGGCGCAGGCCTGGGCGAAGCGTGTGGAGATCCCGAGGTACCCAATCGCCAGAATCCCACTCTCGGCTTCGTTGACAGGATCCAATGGAAAGGACAAGCCGATACAGTATGGTGCCAGCGCAGCTACAGGACCAGTCCGCCTTGACAGTGTAGATAGAGAGACAGTATGGAAGCTACTGAGACACTATGGAATACCAGAGAAGATCATCTCTCTCATCTGGTGCACCTATCAGAATATGAACTGCAGGATGGCTCGTGCAGGCCAGTTGTCAGACGGTTTTAAGGTGAAGACAGGAGTGCACCAGGAATGCCTGTTGTCACCTTTCCTCTTCCTCCTGGTCATCGA
>CM031625.1:22873293-22885793 GCA_018398815.1 Conus ventricosus | reverse complement strand
CGGAATACCTTACCAGCTTTACAAGAAATGTCCCAAGGTGCTGGAGTGGCTCCACAGGCTGCTGCGATCGGCTTGGAGAAACCAGAAGATCAGCGGCCAGTGGATGACGGCAGATGGTGTGTACATCCCCAAAGAGCAAAACTCAAGTGACATCAGCCAGTTCAGGCCAATATCACTACTGAACGTCGAAGGGAAAATCTTCTTCTCTGTCATGGCAGCAAGGCTGACCAAGTACCTGATGGAAAACAAGTACTGGATGTGTCAGTCCAGAAAGGTGGCATCCCAGGCGTGGCTGGCTGTGTAGAACACGCCACAATGATCTGGGACGCAATCCAAAAAGCAAAAACAGGAAAGAGAGACTTGGACGTAGTGTGGCTTGATCTGGCAAACGCATATGGATCTGTGCCCATGAGATGATACAGTTGGCTCTTGAGATGTACCATGTGCCAAAGAACATCCGCGACATGCTCAAGAAGTACTTCAATGGCTTCTCAATGCGGTTCTCTACCAAGGAGTACACAACAGATTGGATCAACTTGGAAGTGGGCATTGCAATGGGCTGTGCAATTTCCCCAATACTGTTCGTGCTGGCAATGGAACTCATCTTGAAAGCAGCAACAAACAACGCGAGACAAACAGACCTTGGCGATGGATACAAGATGCCTCCTCTCAAGGCCTTCATGGATGACACTACAGTGATTTCATCCAGAGAAGACGAGACACGTCATGTGCTGGAGAGGCTGGACGACATAGTTGCCTCATCCAGAATGCAGTTCAAGCCAAAGAAATCACGGAGTCTCTCACTGAGGAAAGGAAAAGTGGCCGAATCTGTGGTCTTCAGTGTTGCCAACCAGGCCATTCCAACAGTCACAGAAGAACCAGTCAAGAGCCTTGGAAGATGGTATGATGATACGCTGAAAGACACACAAAGAGCAAAAGAAACCAAGCAGATGGGGGAAGAAGGCTTGGAGACCATTGACCAGTGTGGGCTCCCTGGCAAATACAAGGTCTGGTGTCTGCAGTTCATGCTGATACCAAAGCTCCTATGGCCTCTGATGATATACGACATCTGCACCAGCACAGTCGAGGCAATGGAAGCCAAAATCAACAAGTTCACAAGGAAATGGCTTGGTGTCCCCCCTGTCTGACTGACATCGCGCTGTACTGTCGCCAAGCAAAGCTGAAACTACCACTGAAATCCATCCTGGAGGAATACAAAGCAGGGAAGATCAGACTTCAAAGCATGCTGGAAGACTCAGGAGACAAGGTGGTAGAAGCAATCAAGCCCCAGCTGAAGACAGGCAGAAAATGGAAAGTTCAAGAGGCGATGGATTCTGCAAAAGAAAGTCTCAAGATCAGAGAAATAACAGGACACACACAGACCAACAGACAAGGACTGGGGGTGACCAAAACTGAATGGTGGTCAAAGGCCAAAGGAAAAGTCAAAAGACACATGATGATTCAGGAGATGAGAAAAGAAGAAGACCAAAAAAGACTCCAAAAAGCAGTCCAGCAGAGCCAGCAAGGGCAATGGACAACGTGGGAGAATGCACTCCAAAGAAGTCTCACTTGGAATGACATTTGGCACATGGCCCCTCTCAGGATCAGCTTCATTCTCAGATCTGCATATGACCTTCTGCCCTCAAATGCAAACCTGGTGAAGTGGGGGAAAACAGACGATCCTGCATGCCCCCTCTGCCATGAAAAACAAACAGTGGAGCATGTTCTAAGCTCATGTAAAGTAGCCCTGGCTCAAGGAAGGTACACATGGAGGCACAACCAAGTGCTCAAAGAGATTGTACAAGTAGTCTGGGCCAGTACCAACACCACAAAAGGGAGAATCAGGACTCCAAAAGCACCCGCAACATTCTTCACGGCAGGAGGCAGCAAATCATGGCCAAGAACAACAGTGCCACTCGAAACATGCAGGCAGAGTCTGCTGGACGGGGCAGATGACTGGGAGTGCACTGCAGACCTCCCAGAATGGAAGAGTCACCCAGAAATCATCAGCAAGAGTGGCATGAGACCAGACATAGTAGTCCACTCTAAGTCAACCAAGCAGCTGATCATGATCGAGCTCACGGTGCCATATGAAAACAGAATGGAGGCAGCTCAAATCTACAAGACTGAAAAGTATGCTGATCTGGCAAACAGCCTGAGGAGAGAAGGCTATCAGGCCAAAGTCCTCACTGCAGAAATTGGAGCTAGGGATTTGTAGGAACGTCTTCATACAGCCTCATGAAACAGCTCTCAGTTGCAGGGAAGGAAAAAACCAGAGCCCTGAAAGCAATGGCAGAAGCGGCAGAGAGGTGTTCAAGCTGGATCTGGTCAAGGAGGAACAAAAGTGAACTTCATAAGGCTTAACTTCCCTACAAATATCAGGTGTCCCTGTGGCTCGGTGGTTAAAAGCGCGAGTCATTAAGTGGAAAATGAGCATCTCCAGAGGGTCATGGGTTCGAATCCCAGCCATGGCTTGTCCCAAGATGGGGAAACAAAAAAAAGGGGCAGCAGAGGGACATCCGGAGTCATGAACCGGGTGTGGCCCAACCCCCCTAGAGTGTCAGGAGATAAGGGCCGAAACACTTGCTTGAAGGGGGCTTCTCTTCTGAGGACTCTCTGCTGCCACGCTCTCCACGAGTTTCTTTCTACCGAGGTTCCGTGTGTGAACGCACGCACATCTTGCACACGCGTAAAATCCCATCACCAACTTTCGGAAGGCAAGGTCAGTTTGGCCGTTGGTATGGATGACACGTTACACATAGCATGCACCTTCCCCGAAGATGGAGTATGGATGCCTTAATGGCGGGATAAGAAACGGTCATACGCACAAAACTCCACTGCCTGTCTATACAGGCAGTGTCCGCAGGAGTATCAGCCTGCGTATGCAGAAAGAAAGAAGAATAGTTATGTACTACTTACTTGCTGGTCATCGACTGAGTACTCAAGCTATACACTCTAATTTGGCCGAGCGTGCTCATGCTCGAAAAGTTGTGGTTTCTGAACCTAAGCTGAATACTGAAGATCATATGATACAAGCAGTTGTTAAACGTCAGGCTGTCATAAAAATATCAGTATTCAAACACAGATTAAAAACAACATATTGTATGTAACAGATGTTGCTGTGTTGTCGTCGTTCTCTGCGCTTGTGTGTTGTTTTCATGACAGGACTTTTCGTACGTTCTGACAGCCGGGGGTGAAATAATGTGCGTGTGTGTCTAGCTCGGTGTGGTGGGAGAGCTGAATCTGCATGTTACAGACAATCATGCAGTTTGTTACGGTTGGGGCGACGTTCCGTCCGTCAGTCGACAGTAGAACAATGAACCATGGTCAAATGATCGAGAGTGTGGGTGTCACGAGTTTGTCACGAGGCCTACGACGATTGACCCGTCTAGGGTGGCGGAATTATTCATTTATTTATTGTCGTTGCTGTTGTGTATCCGTCCCTTAATGTGGTTTGTAGTGCGTTTGCACCTTAATGTCGTTCAGCTCAGGTTAGGTTTACTTTCTCTCTCTCTCTCTCTAATTCCACTGCCCGTGCAATTCATCCTGCAGGTTCACGGGTGGCTGGTACCTTTCGCTTGAACTCGCTGTCTCTATCGGCCTCTCACCTGTCTTTTAACCTGCCGCACGTGCATCATTCCTCTTAGGCTTGAGGTATGCTCACTGTGACGTAGCGTGGCATGTTGGCTGCCATCGTTGAGGGAGGTTTTCTCTTCACTCGAGCGGAAGATGTCCCTGAGAGCGCCTGCTCTGTTTTTGGTTCTACACCACTTCGTCGAAGGTACGGTCGGTACCTTCATTCCTACAGTCGGCCTGTAGGGGAGGGACATCACATCACATCACATCACATCACATCACGTCATCTTTTCCGCATCTGCTCTGCTGGTCCTATCAACTGGACAGAGGGCAGAGAGTCGCTTGACCCGCCACTTTGGGTCACCCACGGGTAGCTGGTAAGCATCAGTTTCGTGGTTTATTTGTTGTTGTTGTTTTTTTTGTTGTTAGCCGGCTAATTCTTCTCTTTTGCGCAATTTCTTTTGGTTTTCAAAATTATAAAAGAAATATTGTTTGAGACCACTTTTTCTGGTTAATTCAATCTTTAACCTGGCCAGTCAAAATTATATCTTAAAGTCTTTCTCCTTTTTATGCATCTGGTGATGCGGTAGTCAGTGGGGATGGGGGAGAGCCTGGTGATTCAGGGTTGGAACTTGCTTGGTCTCGCTCGTCCGCCCCTGTCACAATTGCCGGTCTCGTATTCTTCGGCCACCGTCTGTTAGTGTGTGCAAGGGGAACGAGGTTTATGTTTGCGAGCGTGCGTACGCATGATTAGTCGTTTGGATGCGTGGTCGGAGAATTGTGTCATTTTGAAATGTTGCTATAAAATGTGGGGATAATTGTGCCATTGAATTAGTATCATTTGTAAATGTGGTGGCAGTTATAGAGCAGTGGTTGCTGTATCTGTTCAGTTCCTAAGAAAGGAAAATGTTGAACGTGAGTGAGGGAAGGATGAAGATATAAATTGATATTTGTTTGTTTAGCCTGTTAATGTAACCTCTTACCTGCTTCGTGTGAGGAGACCTTTAGCGAACGTTCCTCGTTTGGTTTGTTGACTGTTATGCTCAGGTCTGTGTTGAGCTGATGTCATTAATTTAATTAGCAAACACCTCCCCTCGCCCATCATGCGAGTGGCTGTTAGGAGTGAGCAGCGAATATCAGACCGTACTGACTGCGGGGTTCCAGTACCCTTCTTTCTTCTTTCCTCCCAGTTCCGTTTTCCCTCCTCCCGGGGGCTTCACCCGGAGCCTGCACTGGTTGGGGCCGTGCACTGGTTGGGGCCGCGCACTGGTTGGGGCCGCGCGCTGGTGGAGAAGCACGTGGGCTTTGCCGGACGGTCCTGATCCCTGTCCGGGACCTCCAGCGACAACACCTCGTCCCACGGGATGCGCTCTCCACCGTCCTCGCACTTCAAACAGCCCATGTGACCGGTGTGGTCGTGTGTGTTGAAATGCTTGATTGTGATTGTGCATGTTGAGTGTGTTGAAATGCTTATTTGTGACTATGTGTGTGTTGGTGTGAATAAATGGGGTGTTGTATCGTAATCTTTCTTGTGTGGTCTCTTGCGAGGCGTGTGAGGTCAGTCATTCCCTTCACTCCCATCTAGACCGATCCTGTCAGGGCAGACCTCCAGGGGTCGGTCGTGACAGTGGGTTTATTAGAACTCGATTTCGTGGAGAAGATTGTTTTCCTCGACTGATCGCCGTACGTGGAGCACCCGGCCTCACCATAGAGAGAAGGTAAATCAACATTTTGTTTCACAGCTGTTTGATATTCTCCATGAAATTCACATTTCAAAACACTGGTGGTGGTGGTAGTATGCGTGCTTGTGTGTGTGAGTGTACATGTGCGTGTGAGTGTGCATGTGTGCGCGCGCGCGCGCGCGTGCGCGTGTGTGTGTGTGTGTGTGAGTGTGTGTGTGTGTGGAGTGGCACCGATAAGACATCATAGTATAAAGTCCACCAATGTCTTAATGACGTGAATGAAACCCAAAGAAACTAACAAATAAACAAGTACGCAGACAAATAAACAATAAAACGTTGTTCAAATGTCTGCCCCAAATAACATAGCCTATACACAGTATACGACAAGACAGACATACCAACAACAACAACAACAACAACAACAGCAGCAACAACAACAGCAACAACCAACAAAGCCTCACCTTCGCAAAATGTGCAATGTAACAAGAGCTGAGGAAGTCGGGGAGCGACTGAACGAAGCAACGTGACGGAGGCAGATGACTGCCCGTTGAGATGCTGCGCTGAGATGGAGAAAGCCTGCCAATTCACGCAACAGTCACGTGACTGTTTATGGTGTATGAATACATGGTAATATGCACACCGGGAAAAGCGCGCGAGTGACTTCTTGTCCCTCACACAACACACACACAACACACATGCACACACACCACACACGCACGCACACACACACACACACACACACACACACACACACACACACACATAGATGATGATGATCATGGTGATGATGATGGTGGTGGTAGAAACGGGAGGGTGGTGGGTTGTACGGTAGTTATTACAACAGAGCACCACTGAGTTTCGTTGTTTTGGGTACTGTACGCGCGCGCGCGCGCGTGTGTGTGTGTGTGTGTGTGTGTGTGTGTGTGTGCGTGCGTGCGTGCGTGCGTGCGTGCGTGCGTACGTGCGTGCGTGCGTGCGTGCTTGCGTGCGTGCGTGCATGTGTGTCTGTCTATCTCTTTGTCTGTCTGTCTGTGTCTATGTGTGTCAGTGTGTATATCTGTGTCTGTGTGTATGCGTGTGTTTCCATGTGTGCTTTTGTTTGTGTATGTGTGTGTGTGTGCTCACGCGTGTGCGTGCTTGCGCGCACTCGCACGCGCGCGTGTCTGTGTATGTGTGTAAGTGTGTGTGTGTGTGTGTGTGTGTGTGTGTGGTGTGTGTGTGTGTGTGTTTGTGTGTGTGTGCGTCGCTTCGTGTGTGTGTGTGTGCTTTTGTTTGTGTGTGTGTGTGTGTGTGTGTGTGTGTGTGTGTGTGTGTGTGTGTGTGCTCACGCGTGTGCGTGCTTGCACGCACTCGCGCGCGCGCGTGTCTGTGTATGTGTGTAAGTGTGTGTGTGTGTGTGTGTGTGTGTGTGTGTGTGTGTGTGTGTGTGTGTATGCGTGTGTGTGTGGTGTGTGTGTGTGTGTGTGTGTGTGTGTTGTGTATGTGTGTGTGTGTGTAGTGTGTGTATGTGTGTGTGGTGGTGCGTCGTGCGTGCGTGTGTTGTTTTGTTAGAGGGAGCTTTGCAGCTGCTTCATCATCATTTGTTTAAGGCTTTTATTCATTTTTTCTTTGTTTTCTCTTTTGTTCTTGTTTTCATTTTATTTTATTTTATTTTATTAGGTTTATCTGTCTCGGGGTTTCTCCGTTTTCCCTCTTACCGCTTAGAGAAGGCAGCCTGTGCCCAGCGGTCAGACTTTGGTGGTCCGTTTAAGGCCACTGACCATCTTTTCGCCCATCCTTTCAACATACATTCCAGTCCATTCCGCGATTGTTGGAGTCTTACCCACATGGCTGTCGTATGAAAACACTTTGATGTGCATGACTTGGGGTTGAAGATATTCAGTTCACATCTCACCCCCAGCCCCACCTTCTTCAAATACGTTATCACCTATCCCCCCCCCCCCCCCAGCCCCCCCTTCCCCCCCCCCCCCCCCCCCCCCCCCCCCCCCTTCATCCCAACGCTCTGCCTTCTTTTCGTCATATCTGTTCTCTGTTTTTGATCTGTCTATAATCCCCTACTCCTTTTTTTTCTTTTTCATTTTTCTCTGTTTTCTTTTTGTTTGTTTGGTTTTTTTTTTTCTTTGTTTGTTTCTTTGTTTGTTTCGTTTGGATTCTTTTTGATTTTTGCTCCGTTGCTGACAGACATCTAGGAAGCATTGTTTTGTGCATTTTACGTCTTTTTTTGACGTTTAAAAGAAACATACTTGCTGAAATTTCATCGGTCTGTTTTATAATGAGTGCAGTTGTACACCTTGTGTTGTTTGTTTATTTGTAAGTGGGCTTGTAGACAATTAGCAAACTCAACGGAGTGCAGATTGGATTGTCCTCAGATTGTAGAATATATCAGCATATTAAATGGACTCCATTCTGAGTTACCTTCAGATCGTCCGGACTGAAAGAACATGTAAACACATGAGTATTTTGAATAGATTTTAGTTTGCATTATCTTCAGATCGTATAGACCCAAAGAACGTGTGGACACATTGTCATATCAAATGGATTCCAGTTTGGATTATCTTCAGATCGTCCAAACCCCGAGAACATGTGACACATTAGCATATTCAGCAGATTCCAGTTGGGATTACCTTCATGTTATCTAGACCCCAAGGACATGTAGACAGATTAGCATATCAACAGATTCCAGATATTACCTTCATGTTTTCTTGACCCGAAGAACTGGCGACTTCGATTCATACGGCCGACTGACAGATGTATACTGAGAGCTGACCCTAACTATTACAAGGAAGCTTACATGATTCGGTCAACCGCTGAATCTTACACACACACACACACACACACACACACACACACACACACACACACACACACACACACACATCAGTTTAGTAGTGGGGGAAACAAGTGCAGGCTAACAATTCCTCCATCATTACATTGACTTGGCAAAGATACAAATGGATCCACACAAAAAAGAGGGGGGAGAGAGAGAAAATGACAAATCAGGAAATTAGATTTCAACATAAAATCCTTCACTAGCAGTTTATGGGGACAATCGTAACCCATCCGGAAGACAGAACCTTTCATATTGCCTGCTCCGAGGTCTTTCGTCCGTTTGATCTCATTCGTCAAGGAAGCACGGCTGATTGTGTCTGTGCTCCCTTGGCATCAAATGGAGAGATACCACAGTCTACAATTCTGTGCTATTCTCACCACCAAGGGTTCAGAAACAGAATCCAACAGCACCCCAAAGCAGCCAGCGAAGGACAGAATAGTAAAACGAAAAAAAAGTTTAGTGAGGAAACAAGTTTCTGAAAAATGAAAATCATTTTCACCATCTAAAACGATAAGAGTAAATATTTGAGTCTGTGCTTGAGGATCCATTTAAGGATGCAAGGGAGGTTAAAAAAAAAAAGTGTCAACAGTCAGAGTGGTCAGCGCTAGTGTTAAATAATAACCCGAGCATTGTCAGTCATGTAAGTGCTGACAGCAGGTAAGAATTGGGCAGAACAGCCTTTACCTGCATCTCCCACCGACTGACCAAACAAAAACATGTTGAACAATGTAGTAGGCTAGTGTGGGAAAACAAGCGCAGGTTAACAAATCCTCCGTATACACATTGTAATAAATAAAAGAGAGACAAACTTTAAACACCCTATTTTATTTTCAGTCTAACATCCGATTCGCATTCAATACAGCCAAAATGAAAACTGTCTTGAAGGGCTCAAGGTCAGACAGGAAGTCCTAATTACGTTCAGCCATATTTGTTTTTCCCAAGCACCAAAAAAATACCGCTCACTGATTGGCAGAAAATGGCGTCAGAATGTTCTCCTTCGATGCCCAACACAAAGTAGCTACTTTCGCTGTCTGTCTAAACACGCTATCGTCCTGGTGGAAAAAAGATGGTTTGAATAGTGGAACATCCACCTTGTCCTTCGCATGAATACACAACTGGTAAATAGTGATGATAATAATAATGTTAATTTATATAGCGCATATTCTCTAAACATTAGGGCTCTAAGCATAACCAACAACACATATACACACACACGCGCGCGCGCGCACGCATGCTCACGCATAACCACCCACCCACGTTCACATACACACGCATGCATGCACGCATATACTCTCGTCAACACAGTCTGCACGCACAAGTGACACAACCACCGGGCACTCACGCGTGCACGCAAAAACCCACTCAGGCACTCGGAAGGTGAATCGGGAAGTAGGGGAGGTTACGACTAATAAAATAAATTTGTTTTAACAGCAGATTTGAAAGAAGAGGGTGAAGGTAGGTGTCTGACACTGATGGGAAGTGTATTCCAGACAGTTGGTCCTTGGAAGGAGGGAGAATGTTGACCAAAAGATTTTGTTCTGACAGAAGGAATGCGCAAGAGGCGGCTGTCGGCAGAGGAACGAAGTTGACGGGATGGGGTGTAGATGTGGAGGATGTCTGAGAGATATTCTGGTCCGGTACCAGAAATGGAAGAGAAACAGATAGAAGCCAGCTTCTAGTCGTTGACGTTTAGATGCTTTGCAAACAAGCCTGGCAGCGCTATTCTGAACCTTCTGTAGATTATGAGTTGGAAACTTGGTGAGCCAGCCAAGAGACTGTTGCCGTAGTCCAGCCTTGAGAGAACTAGGGAACAAACCAGAGTTTCTGTGGCTTCAGTGAAAAGGAAGTGTCTAATTGAACTGATCTTACGTATGTCCAGATGGGCTGTCTTACAAACATTAGACACGTGGTGCTTGAAAGAAAGGGTGGAATCAAAAGTCACGCCGAGGTTACGAGCCTGAGATGAGAATTGAATATCAGAACTTCCGATACTGATGGAAAAAGGAAGGGAGGGATAATCTTGGAGTTTGGGAGGAACAAGGAGAACTTCAGTTTTGTCGTCGTTCAACTGCAACTTATTCAAAGTCATCCATTTCTTTAAATCTTGGGAACAGCTTTGAACATCACTGACAAATCCTTGAGTTTGGATACAGTGCTTGACTTGTGCATCTGGGTGTCATCAGCAAAGCTCTCGTGCAGCATGAGTGCTGATCAATAATGTCAGACACAGGTCTGACATACAGAGCAAACAGAACTGGCCCAAGAACGGACCCTTGTGAAACCCCACAGGTTAGAGGTGTATGAGATGAAGAAAGACCATTGACAACAATTGTCTGGGAACGATCACTGAGATAGGACCTATATAGCCCACGCAATAACGTTGCCCTGAATGCCAAATGAAGTTTGGAGTCTAGAAAGGAGAATGTCATGATCAATGGTGTCAAATGCCACGGAAAGATCTAAAAGAGAGAGAAGGGAGACTTTGTCATCATCAAGGGCAAGACGGAAATCGTTTACAACTTTCAGGAGTGCGGTCTCTGTGTTATGGCCAGCCCTGTAAGCAGACTGGTGAGGGTCATTCAACTCATTCTGAGTAAGATGAGCTGAGAGCTGAGCAAGTACGATTTTTCTCAAGGACTTTTGCAAGGAAGGGGTGATTCGAAACAGGGCTGTAATTTTTTTCCAGTGAATTTGGATCCGGGGGGAGGGGGGGGGGGACTTTTTGAGAAGGGGGCGAACAACAGCAGATTTGTATTCTGGGGAAAGGCGCCAGACGAGAGGGAAGCATTTATAACAAGGGTTATGAAGGGGAGCAAAACATCAATACAGTGGAACAGGATGGATGCAGGCAATGGGTCAAGGTCACATGATTTTCTAGGCGAAATAACTACTACCTTTCTGACATCATCCTCGGTCACTGAACTGAAAACAGTCAAAGGTTGGCCTGAAAAAGAATGATCACTATAAGAGGGGACCCAGTGAAATTTGAACTGTCCAGATTGTCTCGGATTGTTTTGATTTGGCATTGAACAAGTCAGAGAAGAAGATGGGGAGTTCGGAAGGAGAGAAAACAGTGGGGAGCACAGCATTACTTTTCCTGCCTATCTGTTTGTGAGCTGATACAGCTGAGCAGACGTCTTACAATCTAGTATTTTCTTTGAAAAGAAGCAGATTGAGGGTTAAACACATCTGTCTACAAAATATTTCTTCTCGTTGAATATTTCTTTGTGGACACGAAGGCCAGATCACTTTCTATTTCACTGTTCTATGCAATCAGGCAACTGGAGAATGTTCTTTTTTTAGTTAAACTTGGCATGAGAGGCAAGATTTTACTTTTGTGTTATCGTCTGATAACGAGTTCTTAATTAACATCATAGTGAAATTTATCGCAGAAGCACAGAAAATCAAACAGAAGCAGGATGATCAAAACATTATGAGAATATGTAACCTTGATGCTATCATTCAAGAGAAGACAAGTAAGATATACGCCAATCCTTGACTGACTGAGTAGACCAATCAGACCTTTAGTCTTACAACTTCTGTTCGTTTGAATGTTTTCTTCATAAGATGTCATGGTACTCGCGTACAAGAGGGTGTCTGGAGATGTCCTTGTTACGTTTGCTTTGTTAGTCTTTGATGTGATATATTTGGGTGCAAACTGTGTGATGTTTGCTAATGGTGAAAGACTTGAGGAAAGATGTTAATGTCCCGTTACTCCCACCGCCCACCCCAACCCCACCCGACATAAACACTCTACAGCAGACTCCGTGTCCCACCTGATGTGATCTTTGAATTTCTGGAGGAGATGAACATTTTTTCACCTGATCTAAGATTTCACGGAGGAAATATCTTTCACACAATTTGCGGTGTGTTTTTTTTTTTGTTTTTTTTTTTGAAGGTGTGTTTTCACGAGCAGTGGGAATGGGGTCTTCCTTGCTAGATAAAGACTTGTGAGTTGTTTCAGCGCGGTGACAGCCCAGACATGGCCCTCAGCGGTTGGCTGGCAGTAAGCAACATTACATTACTGTGGAATTTGTCTAGTACTATTCTGGGTAGCCTGAGTCCTGGCAATCATAATTAAACAGCTGCTCAGAGTACATTCCCTTACCGGTTCCCGCTTCTCTCTCGCTAGCCCCCTTTTTCGGATCAAACCAAACAGGGATGTGCCAAGTGCGTATATTACAAAAACCTTCTTTCCCATTCAGCCCAACTCCTCGTTAATTAAACAACACACACAACACACACACACACAAAACCTTTCGGCCAGAAAATCATAGATCAAAGAGTCTAAGTGTCACTGTGGTACAGTGTAGTGGGAGGCAGATAGAGCCCATCGTCCGCTAGCGTAGCATCTTTGGTAGTGTGTCGCCATTGATTGCAACTAGGAAAAGGCATGTGCGTGTTGGCGCGTT
>CM031625.1:22865793-22870793 GCA_018398815.1 Conus ventricosus | reverse complement strand
ATGAACGCATATGTTTCATGAACTTTGCAAATGAGAACATTGTGTAAACTTTGGTATGACACGACATTAGCGCGAGTGATGAACTCTGCGTGCGTGCGTGCGTGCGTGCGTGCGTGCGTGCGTGTGTGTGTGAGTGTGTGTGCGTGTGTGTGTGGGGGGGGGGGAGGGGGGGGTTGCAATAACAGTGTTTAATGAATATTTTGCGTTTCCTATAAATTGGGTTAGTTTACGAAATGTTTTGTTGATGATCTTCCTATCGTCGACCACCAGTAAATGGCTAACATACTGGTTTTAATATAGTGAATTTTTCAAGATTATCCACAGACATCTACACACTATTGCCAGAATGTTGGGCCTTTGATATGTCTTTCAAATCGAAAAGGGAATTCAGTCTGAGAAAAAAAAAACACATGACATCAAATGCATGAGAAAGACAGGTAGCGCAAAATCAAGAGCGAGAATTGAGGTTTTCACTCGCATTGTGTTGACTCTCAGACTCATTCTTATTTATATGTCGTAACATTAATCGAAGGAATTATGAACACTAAATAGATCGATGAAACCTGAACTTAACAACGAGCGGGTAAAGAATAAAGTGATTTAAGAAAACACATGTTCATAAATTTGTCCGCGGGGGGGGGGGGGGGGGGGGGGGATCCTTTATTTTTTGCGAATTATTAGACATTGTTATGCGTATCTGGCCGCTTCAGGCTGAAAGAGAACTTTAATATAACATCAAACATGGAGAAGAAAAACGCTTCCTATTGCGAACTGTATTCAATGATCTATAAGGTTTTGTAAATGACTTGTTCATTTTGTTGTACTAAGATTATGTCTTGGATTTTTAAGAATACTGTGTTCTTCAGCTCAGAAAAAAAGTCTTCCACACTTGTATTTCCTTCCTGAAGATGCCAAAAGGTGTCTTGATGATTTACTTGATTCCATGACTTTCTTTCTTTTTTACCCGTATGGTGTAGTTAGCATCAGTCATCCCGCGATCCATGTTTTCTTGACAAATATAACGTTTGTTGAAAACCTGACATCAAGAAAACAGAAAACTGCTAAAGGTCGATTTTCGAAGTTTCCATCTGTCGCTGACTAAATTTTGTGTACGTTTTCGTTTTAAAAGGGGATTTTTGTGAACTATATAGATGTTATAAACTTTCTTTTTCTGTCTTTCTCTGCATGTTGGGGTAATTTTCCTTTTTTTTAATTACTTTTCCCCTTCCTCGTTGTTGGGGTTCTCACGGCCCTCCTCAAAACTGGGTCGCTCAAGCCACGTCGAGACCTGCGAAACTTGGTGTTGGCCAGACGTTTCCAGGATAAACCGGCGTTGGTGCTGTCCTTGGTAGCACGTGACAACTGTCCGGACCTCTTGTCAATGCCAACATTACCATCCTGGGATGCTGGAAGACAGACAATGTCAGAATGTTGGGAGGGTGCTGCTTACATAATATTAATCTGCTAAACTCATCAATCAGAATATGAAGGAATATCTTCTTCTTCTTCTTCTTCTTCTTCTTCTTCTTCTTCTTCTTCTTCTTCTTCTTGAATACGAACAAAAAACAGAATTTACTGGGCCACCAAACGAAGGAACAAGCACATTACAAAAACACAACGCGTTTCGGCCTACAAGGTATTCTTCAGGCAGAACAAATACTATTCAAAACAAAGAAAACAAAAGAGACGAACGGACGGTCACTTATCTCTTCTCTCTCATTGTAATATATACAAAGTTCTGTGCAAATTTCGGTCTTGGGTGAACAGTTAACACTAAGAATGCAACTAACATTTAAGGGCAGAATAGATAGGTTAGAAGAAGAAGAAGAAGAAGAATGCAAAGAAGAAGAATGCGAAGAAGAATGCGAAGAAGAAGGAAGAAGAAGAAGAAGAAGAAGAAGAAGAAGAAGAAGAAGAAGAAGAAGAAGAAGAAGAAGAATGCGAAGAATGCGAAGAAGAAGAAGAATGCGAAGAAGAAGAAGAAGAAGAAGAAAGAAGAAGAAGAAGAAGAAGAAGAAGAAGAAGAAGAAGAAGAGGAAGAAGAAGAATGCGAAGAAGAAGAATGCGAAGAAGAAGAATGCGAAAGAGAAGAAGAAGAAGAATGCGAAGATTGCGAAGAAGAGAATGCGAAGAAGAAGAAGAAGAATGCAAAGAAGAATGCGAAGAAGAGAGAAGAAGAATGCGAAGAATGCGAAGAAGAAGAAGAAGAAGAAGAAGAAGAAGAAGAAGAAGAAAGAAGAAAAAGAGAAGAAGAAGAAGAAGAAGAATGCGAAGAAGAGAGAGAAGAAGAATGCGAAAAGAAGAAGAAGAAGAAGAAGAAGCGAAGAGAAGAAGAAGAGAAGAAGAAAAGAAGAAAGAGAAGAAGAAAGAAAGAATGCGAAGAAGAAGAAGAATGCGAAGAAGAAGAAGAAAGGAAGAAGAATGCGAAAAAGAAGAAGAAGAAGAAGAAGAAGAAGGGAAGAAGAAGAAGGAAGAAGAAGAAGAAGAAGAAGAAGAATGCGAAGAAGAGAAGAAGAAGAAGAAGAAGAATGCGAAGAAGAAGAATGCGAAGAAGAAGAAGAAGAAGAAGAAGAAGGAAGGAAAAAGGGAAGACGAGAAGAAGAAGAGAGAGAAGAAGAGAATGCGAAGAAGAAGAAGAAGAAGCGAAGAAGAAGAAGAAGAAGAAGAAGAAGAAGAAGAAGAAGAAGAAGAAGTTTCAGTTTCACTTTCACTTTCATCAAGATGTCACTGCGTGCGTGATTAATTCATATACGCTACACAACATCCGCTACGTTTGAGACCACACTGCGCATGATTTAAGGCTGATGGATAAATGAATTCATGACTAAGATGAGAGATTTAAGAAGAGAGTCTCGTGGCTACGACTTAGCAGATTTCTGACCTACGCATTAGCCCAACGCGCTGGTCAGACCATGAGTGCCTACCTAACATTGGCTGTGCTATTATCATCATTGTATGTACATGTGGTGAGTGTTAGTTAGTTAGTTAGTGTTTATAGGGTCCAGCGGACTACTAGGAGCCAAATCAGGACCTCAGCTATCATATCTGCTAAGTCTCTAGATACAAATACCCACACTAGTATTAACACATCGCTTAAAATTTATGAGGACAAAAGCACAATTATCTGTTCAACTCCAACAACACCTGTATACATTATTAAAACACTATATTTTATAAATAAGTTTACCTCTTTCAAAAAAGAAAAAATAAGATCTACTGAAATCTCACGAAAAGAACTGATAAATCACTGGTGGAAAAGAACTTCTCTCTGATACACATCAAATCAGCACATTCTGTCAAAAAATGATTAACACTGAACAAGCTGTCACACGCAACACACCATGGGGGGTCTTCCTTCTGAGTATCCAACTGTGCGTTATATAGCTATGCCCAATATGTAGCCGTGACAAAACCGATCCTCTTTACGGTTACATACCACCGATGGGAAAGGATTGATTAAATCTGGGCAAATTTTAAACAATTTATTATGAATTTGATTAGACCATTCACTCTGCCACAGTTCACGACAATACAAACTAGATTTATGACGTAGATCTGAGTGAGGAACAAACTGCATAGGCCTCCTGGAAAGACTTGCACCGAGAGCCTGTTTGGCTGCTTTGCCCACCACTGAGTTACCATAGATTCCCATATGACTGGGGACCCACAAGAAAACTATATGCTTTCCCGAAGAGACAAGCCGAGTATGAAGATCATGAATATCAGCCAAAACTGGATGTGAAACTTCTCTTGTCGATAAAGCCGACAATGCCGACAATGAATCGATAAAATAAGGAAATCGTTCTGATCTGACCTGGACACCGCACTGAGGGCCAGATTTAAAGCCTTCAGTTCAGCAGTATAAACAGACGACCAATCCGCAATCTTAACAAAGTAGGCTCCTGAAAATTGTTATCACACAAAATGGCAGCTGCAGCCCTCTCACCTTTTTTAGAACCATCTGTAAAAATCTTGATAAAATCTTTATAAAGTTCACATTGCCCAAGATAAAGTTGTTTATATGCAGCACTCGAGGTGACCTCCTTTCGAAATTGAGTTAAATATAAATTAATCTCTGGATTGGCGACTTTCCAGGGAGGTACATCAGTCTGTAATGGACCGTCATCAACAGCATCAAGGTCTAATGCCAGCTGCCCCTAAGTGGGGCAAAATACGAATACCCAGTGGAGGAATCTCATTTGGCTTTAAGTAATATTTGGCTCTAAAAGGCGGATTCATGACAATATCATAGGCAGGGTTTTCTGTATTAGCCCTCAGTTTCAAATAGTAATTCATGGAAAGACGCAATCTCCTTAGCTCCTGAGGGGGTTCACCAGATTCAAACATACAAACTCTCTTTGGAGATGTGCGAAGTGCTCCCAGAGCAATCCGCAGTCCTTGATGATGAATTGGATCAAGAGCTTTGAGGTAAGACTTTCGTGCAGAACCATATACCACACAACCCATCCCTGATTTTCCGCATCCTAGCCGAGAGCCTTTTGTTTCCTTGACGGCCGCATGTTGTGGGTTTTGAGAATGCTCAAGTGCTCTGACATAATTATGCCTTCACCTGTTCTTGTTTGTGTGGAATGTCTCACCTACGTAGATTCTGCCGCACAGTTCACAGTGGCTGGCATACACAGTGTTGTGCCTCTGACGAAAGACTCTACGTCTGATTTTGGCAGAGCCTTCGGGGCGATGTACGATGGCGTCTGACTTGTTAAGAAGACCGATTCAGCAGTCGGGTTTTGAGCAGGAAAAAGCCCGGATGACTCATGTGTGGTGATTTTGTTCATTTTGCAGTGCACAAGTGGATCTTTGAGGGAGGTGTGTGATCTTCTACTCTGGTCCAGTTGGACTTAAGGATCCGGGAGATGGGAAGAGTGTGTAGGTGGAACAGGGACAGATGATGGGTCTGTTTCTTTCAGAGGCTGGACTTCCAAGAATACAGCTGTGGTGTGGCTTGAAACCTCTTAAATGCAGGCAGCCAACGTCAAGAT
>CM031625.1:22850096-22860096 GCA_018398815.1 Conus ventricosus | reverse complement strand
TTTTTTTTTTAATTTTCACACTGTCTTTGTGCAATACAAGTCTTATCACATTATGATCTCCTTTACCCATGCTTGTGAGAAACTAAAAACCTTAGCGATTGACACATTAAGTAAACCCCATCCTGAAAATACTTCACTACTATGACAATTCGGAAGGGTCACTGGATGGTAAGATACGAGCCAAAGAGAAGTGTTTGAACCTTGCATTAACTTTCTTACTCTACCGGCACATAGTTATACATTCCAGTTTATAGCCTTATTTCCCGAAAGGACCCTACGCAGCAGAAACTCAGATTGAATCAGTTCTGTCCTCGTGGTTTTGATAGACAAACAGGTGCGTGTGTAAAGAATTGAAACAGAAGGTTCCTTGATTTTCAGACGCCTGATTATTAAAGCAGGTTACGATTCCCAGAAAACGATCAAACGATTAGCCCCAAAGTCCTCCATTTACGTAAAATGAGAATGGTCTAGGACCACTGTTTCCCCCCCCCCCCCCCCCCCCCCCCCCCCCCCCCCCCCCCTTACGTTCTCCATTAAAAAAAAAAAAAAAAGGAAATCTGCTTTTGGAACATATATTTCTTTTACTGATTTCAAAGAAATCTGGTTGTCGAACATTTGTTTCTTTTTTTATTTTCATAGAGAAAGTCTAGATCATCTTTTTTTTTTTTTGATTGTGACATAAGTCTGACGGTATGTATGACGAAAAAAAAAAACAGTGAGACTTTTTTGAGTGGGTTTGGGGAAGAATTTTTTTGTTTTTGAAATCCCACTTGCTGCGTCTAGTGGATTCGTAAACCATTTTTTTTTTTGCCCATGCAAGCGCGCGTATACGTGCGCGCGCACTCGCACGCGCTCATGCACGGACACCCGCGCGCGCACACACTGAACTGAGAGAGAGACACTGACACTGACACTGACACTGACACAAGTTTATTGAATAGGCCATAGCCCTTTCAATGGGGGGAGATAGCATGGACTACTGGATTCATTGCACACGCACACACTCACACACATACATGTAAGCGCGCGCGCGCCCACAACGGCATTTACACACACACACACACACACACACACACACACACACACACACACACACACACACAACACAGGCGTTCACATGCGATTAATGTACTCAACTTGAAAAATCATCACGATTCATCCTCGTTTGAACATCCCACATCGTCGTCACAGTTAGCTATCTGTTTTCATTGGTGTTAACAGTTTGAAGTCGGAGCTTCAATGAGAAGAATAGAAACTTAGAAAAATCAAGAATGTTTTCCTCTGATAATTTTAAACATGCTAAGCTGTTACTCCCAGCACAATCGCCATAGACAATATTTTGCATATACTTTTGTCTATAACCTTTGTATAGCGGGCATTCAAAACAAAGTGAATTTCTGTTTTCAAGTTTGTCACTACAAAAGGGACAGTTCCAGTTCTCCGTATTTTTTGAATAACGGTATTTGTGAACATTGATCTGTGATACTCCCAACCTAAACTGGGCAAGTACATTGCGATATGTGTTCATCCACAGGACATCCACATACTTCTCTCTTCCAAAATATGTTTTATATTGTCTATATACAGAAAATCTACCACTATTTTCCAAGTGGTCATGCCATCGAAACAAAAGGAACTATACAACCTTTCCTTAAACTCTTTAAAGAACAGTTTCTCTTGTCCACAACCAAACAACCACACTTGCTCAAAACCCATTCTCACAACAACACAGTTTGAATTTTTGTGACCCAAGTGTTACTTCCACGTTCATGCATTTTTAAAAGCATATAATAGGATTTCTTAGAGAAAAGATGGTTTGGTTGTTTCAATAAACGGAACCAGTATTTAAGACATTTTGAAACAGAATTAATCCATAAAGGATACCTACCTAATTCACCATAGAGCATATTCATTTGGGGTTTTATCAGTAACATGTAGCAAACGTTTACACGCATAAAGATGAACACGTTCTATCTGTTCAAACCTTTTAAAGCCCATACCTCTGCTCCATACAACAAAACTGGAATAACCTGAGAGTCAAAAAGTTTGAAAAATATATCAGCTGAGTTACAATCTATTCTGTTTAAAGTTTTCAAAATTTCCATTGTACCTTCTTTTAGCTCTACTTGTTGTATCTTCCATTGCTGCTGTGAAGCTGTGACGGTGGAAAAAGTCAGCCCTAAGTATTTGTATGAATTAACAACTTCAACTTGATTACCGTCTAAAAACCATTTTTCCCGTGGTCCTAAAAACCCACCCTTCCTGAACACTATTATCTTAGATTTATCCATATTGACAGTCATCCTAGTCTGTGTGCAGATACTTGAAGATTGGTCAGCTGATTTGTAGTCCGATCACTGTTGTTGACAGCAGTGTAAGATCGTCAGCGAAAAGTAGCAGAAAAAGATCAGTGTCTGAACTGAGAGACAAGCCATGCCTACCTTTACAAGTCAGCTCATTAGCTAATTCATTTATTAGTAATGAGAAGAGAGTCGGACTCATTATACAGCCTTGTTTCAAACCTTGCAAACAAGAAAAGAACTCCGAGAGACCATTCTTGCTCATTACACGGGATGTACGGATTTATACATGGCCTGAATTATCCGCAGCATTCTCCCGTTCACGCCTGTTTTTATAAGAACTGACAGTAAAATTTCTCTACTTACGGTGTCGTACGCCTTTCGGAAATCAATGAAAGCAACATACATTTTTTGGTTCTTGGAAAAATGTTTTTCAATACAAGCATGGAGTGTGAAAATGTGATCCACTGTCGAGCGTCCCTTGCGAAAGCCTGCTTGCGCATCGTTTAACAAAGAATTGTTCTCAGTCCATACGTACAGCCTGTTATTTATAATTTTGGTGAACACCTTACTTACAACACTCAATAATGATATCCCCCTGTAGTTATCGGGATTGTTTGGGTCACCTTTCTTGTGCAACGGTACAATAATCGCTTTAGTCCATTCATCGGGAAATAATCCATTAACAAAAAGCTTATTGAAATAAGATTTTTCAATATCTTATTATTTCTGGTTCAGCGGATTTTAACATTTCTGCCAGAATACCATCCGGCCCTGCTGCTTTCTTGCATTTCAATTGTTTAATTGCTTTTCTTATCTCCGCCTCGCGTATTTCGCAGTCAGAGTGCTGTTGTAATTTTGATCTTCCCTTGACATATCCGTTTGATCAACGCTATCGGTAATGTTTGCGTTAAACACTTTTCAAAGTGTAAGACCCATTCATCATTACTGATGTTATTAGTGACTGTTATACTTTCCTGTGCTTCATTAATTTCTTTCCAGAACTCTTTTGAATCATTTGCAGAAACTAAGTAGCGCTGTTACCGAAGCTCTTTTGTGGTCCCTTTTCTTAGTTTCAGTTAGAGTCTTGTATTCTTTTCGCTTTAAGGTATATTCTTTATACTTTTCTTCTTTTTTCGTTCGATTAAAATGTCTCAAATACCCCTTACCTCTTTTTTCTTCAACAAGCATTCTTTGTCGAACCATCTTGAATTCCGATCTCTTACACTGCTATCAACAACTACGGATTTTTTTCATACAGTCAGCAGCTTCCAACAGAGATCTATTAAACAGTCTAATGGACTCTTCTGGATCAATATCTATAAGGCTTTCCGCATCATTCATTCTCCTCGAAATGTCAGTGATGAAAGGTTATCTTTGAAAATATCTGCTTTGTCACCCTGCCACACAATTTTTTCTTTCATATTTCTTTTTCTTGCCTTCAAGCTGTGCTGATCACTATCAGTCCGACCTTGGCAATACATCTCTACAGGCATATGGTCAGATTCTACTCTGTCACCAACTATTACGCTGCCGACCATTTGAAAAAAATCAACATCAGTTAAGAAATAGTCCACAACACTGTGACCATGTTCAGACATATAGGTCAGTTTTTCCTTCTTCGTCTCCTGTCACATAACCATTCATGATTAGCATTCTGTAGCAAATGCATAGTTCAAGGAGTTTTCTTCCAAAAGTATTAATTTGAGTGTCATTCGATCTTCGGCTTAGTTGCCACAAGGGCTCACTGTGCAATGGACTACTTCCCTCGTCGTCGTCCTGAAGGAGATCTACATTTATTGATAGCTAGAAGTCCGTGCGTTAAAAATCACCGGTACAGATCAGATGCACGTTATCATACTCATCTGTCAGGTCATGTAAACATCTGTCAATCTCATCAATAAGACAGTTATTTGGGATTGGTCATAAAAGGACTGCCTGTTGGAGTACGTACGTAGCTAAATACAAAACGTCCCTAGTACAACCAAAGAGAGACCTCGACAGACTAAGCACTATGATGTTATCCGAATCCATTCTAATTTCATGCACGTATCTATTCAGAGAGTTTCTTATCAATACTAAAAATGCCACCTGATCTTCTGCCTTGCTGTGATAATTTCACTGCAGGATACAGTAATTTCTTAAAATCCAAGAAAATATTTGCTGTATCGAAGTTTTCATCCACAAATGTCTCTGTTGAACTGGAGAGAGGGAGAGAGGAGAGAGAGAGAGAGAGAGAGAGAGAGAGAGAGAGAGAGAGAGAGATGGACACAAAATTTCACGAAAGTTTATAATAGATTAAAAATTTAAAAAAAACGAACGGAGATTTACAGACAAACCTTTGCTAGTTCAGAATCATAGTTTGTAAGTTTATTTACGATACTTGTTTCGTCTTTTAATGTAAAAACCAACCAACAAACCGGCTCCTACCACCACTCCCTGTACCTGAACCTTTAACCCCCCCAACCACACCTCCTACCCTCACCCCTTTTCCCACCGTCATCTCCCCACAATCTCTACCCTCATTCATCCCTCTTACACCGCGCCTCCCCCCCCCCCCCCCCCCCCCCCTCCCGCCCCTCCACTTCCACCTCTCACCACCACCACGCCCCCCCCCCCCCCCCCCTACAATGATTGCATCCTTTAACTCATCGCCCAACCTCTAATTACCCTCCCTCCACCCTCCACTTCCACTCCCCTCCCCCTCCCCCCCCCCCCCAACCCACCCACCACCTACTTCCCGCTGTCTTCCAATGGAAGGGGAATGGACAGCAGTTATTACCCTCTGGCACCAATTCCCTTCCCCGCTTCCTTGACATCCAGACTGGAACACTGGACGTGAAGAGCTTTCAGCACGCGCACGATTCAGGCACATTTACGATTCCCAGTTCAAAGGACGCGTATGATTAATGGGAGGCAACCGCAGCTTTCAGCGGAGGAGGGACGACCAGCCAAGGGAGGTAGTTACACTCGTTCGGGTCGAATGTTTTCGGACGGGTGCTTAGATGTGTGTGTGTGTGTGTGTGTGTGTGTTGTGTGTTGTGTGTGTGTGTGTGTGTGTTGTGTGTGTGTGTGTGTGTGTTGTGTGTGTGTGTTGTGTGTGGCGTGTGTGTGTGTGTGTGTGTGTGTGTGTGTGTAGTTTGTTTGATGTTTTGTTTTTTGTAATTAAGTTTCAAGGTTTTACGATGATAGTGGTAATTATTATGGTGGTAGCGGTAGTGGTCGTAGCTCTGGTGTTCATTTATTCATTTCGTTGAGAGCAAAGCATGTAGACTTTCGTCGTTTCACACACACACACACACACACACACACACACACACACACACACACACACACACACACACACACGTGCACGCACGCACATGCACATACACACACATGCGCGCACACAACACACACACACTCACACACACACACACACACACACACACACACACACACACACACACACACACACACACATAAGAGAGACAGACAGAGACGGGAGCAGACACAGAGACAAAGGAAGAAAAATCATTAAGTCGTTGAGACAGAATACAATGGTAAACTACAAAGACACTCAGAAGAGTCCAGCCCCTCCTCCCCCACTTTCTCACCCTCTCTTTCTCCTCCCCCCCCCCCCCCCCCCCCCCCCCCCCCCCCCCCCCCCCCCTCCCTCCACTGTCGACGGATTCTTCCCCCCTCCCCTTACTCTTCTCCCTCCCCGCTCTCATCCCTCCACACGCACCTCGCCCCTTTCCCCTCCGCTTTCACCCCCCCCCCCCCTCCCTCTCCCTTTTGATCATGTTGTTTGTCACGGATTTGCATCTAAAGTTTATGTGTTCATTCTCGGCGCCAATGCCCGCAGTTGACGGTTAGCGCACTTGTTTACATTCACGGCATCCTGTACGTTTGCGACATCTGTTACGTATGCGACACCTGTCACGCTTTCCGGCACATTGCATGTTTTCGGTAGGTGAGACGTCGCTGATTCGTACTGATTTGGTCTAAAAACTGTTTACAGAGTCTCAGTTGCTCTTAACTTGGTGCGAAACGTACCGGTTTGGTTTCAAAGAGAGAAAGAAAAAAAAATTGTTTTGTTTTGCGCACTCCTGTTTTCCGTCGCAATTTAATCAAGTTGGTTCAGCGACGTAGGCCTATGTATCGAGATCCAGATCCAGAACTTGGAGCAAAATCTACTGGTTGATTCTCAAACTGTTTACAGAGTCTGAGTTAATCTTAATTTGGGGCAAGACGTTCCTGCTTGGTTTCAAACTGTTCACAGAATCTGAGTTGGTCTTGGGGCAAAATCTACTGGTTTATTCTCAAACTGTTTACAGAGTCTGAGTTCATTTTGAATTGGGGGCAAAACGTACCGGTTTGGTTTCAAACTGTTCACAGAATCTGAGTTGGTTTTAACTTGGGGCAAAATGTTCCGGTTTGGCCTCAGATTGTTTTTAGAGTGAGTTGGTCTTAACTTAAGGCAAAATGCACTGATTTGGTCTGAAATTGTTCATGGGAGTCTAGCTAACTAGGAGTTAATGAAAGTAATTAAAAGACGATCAGTCACCCTCCCCAGACAAGCTAATTCCAAAGGATCGTGTCTATATGTCATCGGATCCATATGTCACCGTGGCTGTATGTCACTGTGTCGTTCTGTCACTGTCACCACCACCCTAACCAACTTAACTCTAATCCCAATCCAACCCAACCAAATTTTAATAATAACAATAATAATAATAATTATTATATATGGCGCTTAATCTTACATCATAAGCCCTAAGCGCTTACAAATACAGAAAAGGTGAAAGAAAACATAAACGAAACCAATAAGAAGATGAATATTGCAATAAGTACTATGCATCTACAAACAAGGGTGCATATTGACACACACCCATGAACACACACACACACACACACACACACACACACACACACACACACACACACACACACACACACACAACTCTACCACATAGACACATTGACGTACAGACTCGGTGGCACATAAAGCCCTAAGTGACATGTCAATGTACAGGGAGAATAAACAAGATGCAAAGCATATAAACGTACTCCCAGTTTATCTTCCAGATAAACGTCACAATCAAACATGCGTCATAATGTATTTGACGTCACAATCAAACATGCGTCATGATGTATTTCGTCACTGAGATCTAATATATAAAGCTGAGTTTGTCTGTTCGCTTATACACGGCCACAGTTTTAGGCCGATCGCCACCAAATTTGGCATCAAGTATCCTTGGTGTCCTACAAACAGCAATGTCGGGTCGGCGATTACGTGACGCATTGCGTCGTGACGCAGTTTGCGTCCACAGACGCAAAACTCGACATCGGAACACTACACAACAGACAAACTCACCGGGGCGAGACGAGGTCGAAGCGCGTAAGCGCTAGTATTCTATAAAGAAGAAAACCCGTTTTGGGCCGTTATAGCCGTTAGTAACGGCTATTCTTGTAAAATAAAACATCGGGCATCATCCATGACCCATAATGAACATACCTACAAATTTTCAGAAAGATCGGCCCAGAAGTTTTGTCTGGAGCGAGTGGAACACATTTTGACCACGGACACACAGACACACAAACAGCATTTCTTCGTTCTCATTGAAAAGTACCCCCAGTTCTATAAGAACTGGGAGTACAAAAAGAAAAGAAAAGAGCGTTGCCCACACTTCCCGTGACAAAGAGCAATTCTGTCTGTTTCGTTCATACGAAAGAAAGGGCGTTAAACGGTCGGTCATCAGTGATAAACAAAATCGTCATTACTCAGCTATCAAAGGAAAGCCTGAGCAATAACTGTTTGTATTCCGTGGATTCTGGTATGATCTGATGGAACGATAACGGCATGCTGACAAGAGACAGTATGAGTGCTTGTTGGAAAATGGTCCTCTATGCCTCAAACGTGAAAACCCTGCTGTTGTTTGTTTGTTTGTGCCGTGTTCGTAAAGGCGATGCTGACTTACACATAGCCTTGAGCCGCAAAAGGTTCCCCATATTCCGTGTTTGCACCAGGTTTTGTTGAATCGATTCCAAGGATTTTGTGTAATCTTGTTGACAGATGGACAGACAAAACAATAGACGTGTGACAAATTAGAACTTCTGAAGCACAGGTCACAGAGAGAGAGAGAGAGAGAGAGAGAGAGAGAGAGAGAGAGAGAGAGAGAGAGAGAGAGAGGGGAGGGAGGGAGGGAGAGAGACAGACAGACAGAGAATGAAATGGGATCATAAATACTAGCCCTCAATATCCTTTGACGGAACCTCCCTCCCTCTCTCTCTCTCTCCCTCCCCCCCCCTCTCTCTCTCTCTCTCTCTCTCTCTCTCTCTCTCCTCTCTCTCTCTCTCTCTCTCTTTCTCGTCTGCGTGTGCCAGCGCTCGCGCACGTGTGTGGGTGTGTTTGCACATTGATGTATGCAGTTTCATGTCTTTTTTTTTTCTCATTTGAATGGATTAATTCAATAAATATTCTTCTGTTCTTTCTGAATATTGTCTACTCCTTTTCTCGTGATATCTGTCTCCTCTTTTTTAATTAAAGCTGTGTTTGTTTTCTTCGTTGGGTCGTTTGGTTTTGATTTGCGTGTGCGTCTGTGTCTTCCTCTGTGTCTGTGACTCTTTCTCTGTGTTTAAATCATTTTCGAGATCAATGTAAACAAGTCTCTTGGGTGCCTTTTCTTCTATTTCATGATGCAACTCTCTCTCTCTCCTCTCTCTCTCTCTCTCTCTCTCTCTCTCTCTCTCTCTCTCTCTCTCTCTCTGTCATGCTCTCTCTCCTCTTTGTGTGCGCAACAAAAAATAACCTCTTAAAGCCAGTATAAAAACATGAAGTAAAAAAGATAACATAGCGAAAGCAATAAAGCTTAAAAGATTGCAAAGCGCTTGATTCGAGAGTTTAGAGGGGGGGGGGGGGGGGGGGGGGGGGGGGGGGGGGGGGGGGGGGCAACCTAGATGCGGATGAAGAAGAGTACCCTTCAAACATAGAAACACCTAAATAGGTGTTAAAATAAAATCAGATGCTTATCAGTGTGATGTGAAAAGTATCATTGTCCATAATCTTAATGACTCCAATATCTTTTGGTCCACTTTAGAATCTTTTCTTTTTTTTTAAAAGTATCACAGGGAAGTGCTTCAGAATATCACTGGTTAAAAATCATTTTGTTGCAGTGTTTAATGCTACGACTAGCATAGCCGTGAACGGAGAAGTGGTAACTGATGGGCATGATCATGATAACGGTTTCAGTCTTCATTCAAATGGGGATGTTGAAGTAGAAGAGGTCTTTGATGCCATTTGTCATTTAAAACATAATGAAACTGGAGGATGGGACACTTTGATTCTAGAGCTCGTTCATTCTGCAGAAACTGTAGCACCATTCTCGCTAACCTTGTTTAATCAAGCTTCCGTCACAGGTCAGTAGCCAGTCATGGACAGAAACAATTATTCAATCAACCAATAAAAGAGAAAACGAAGAGATTCAAATAACAATTGGGACATCTCTCGTTTGAATGCATTGAGCAAATTGTATAGTTACTTATTTAACAAACGTCCGGTCGCTTGAATCAATGAAAATGGAAAGTATTATTGGAGAAGAGCAAGCAGGATTTAGAAACGATCATTTGATCTTAGATCACATATTCATATTGTTTGCAGTTATTCCGAATTACTTAGCTAAGAATAAGAAACCATATGTTGCCCTCATGGACTTTAA
>CM031625.1:22817596-22845096 GCA_018398815.1 Conus ventricosus | reverse complement strand
TCGGATCCGGCCAATTAAGCTTAGTGGAGAGGCTTCACGGAGACGGTCCGACCCACCCAGACAGACTAAGCCGTTTTGACCGACGCCTCGATGTCTAGCGAGACGAGTCGTAGCGCCTGGCTCAGGCTCATCTGGCCAATTTGTGGAACCAGCGTCATTGTTAGTTAGACGTCGTGGCGCCTACCCAGACTCGGCTAGCCAATTTAGAGTGACCAGTGCCCACGACTTAAGCCACACGGCGCCAGTTAAGTAGGGAAGGGGGGAAGGTAGTGTGTGGTGGGGGTGAAATCTAGCTAATCAATTAAATGACCAATTGACCACCACAGAGAGTAAGGCGTGTCGGCGTGACTGTCATGATTTGAATATCCAATGGAATTAGAGGGAGCTAACTTCGGGTGTCAGGGGTAAAAATACTGACCAATGGTACTCGCCCTTTTTGGACAGATCGGAACGAATAAGAAAGATGTGAGAGGGAGAGAACGAGAGAACGAGGGGAGAACGAACAGAGAGAGAGAGAGAGAGAGAGGTTCGGAGTGGAAGCTCTGCAGGAGAGAGGGGCAGAGAGAGAGATGAGGGGAGGAGAGAAGAGAACCAAGTTGAGAGATTAGCATGAGATAGTCTGCAGAGGAAGGACTGAGGAGAGATGTGGAGAGAGAGAGCTGCTAACTAATGAGGAGGAAAAGAAAGAAAAGAAAAAAAAAGAAAAGAAAAGCAACCATGTCCATTTGATAAGAGCAGACTAGAAGAGAGAGAGAGAGAGAGAGAGAGAGAGAGAGTGCAATGCGTTAATGTAGGAAGAAAGAAAGGAGAACAGATCGATGTTGATAGTCACTGTTCTATCTTCACTGGGGTTCGACCTCATACTTGGCCAGCGCCACTTTCATCGACAGACCAACGCCAGTGCCAACAGTCTAACCTGACCAGGCGCCAGCAGACCAATACCAGTGCCAGCAGTTGTGCCGTGTTGTGAAAGTGACAGTGAAAGAAAAAAAAAAGGAAAAGAAAGACAGTGATTCGTGAATAGTTAAGATCACCTGGCCAGGTAAAGTAGAAATCTATTTATACCCGGGTTAGTTAATGATGTTTTAGACAAATGATTTTGTGAAGTTCAGGAAAGAGAGAATGTTTTATTTTGTTTGATTCCATATGCATTGATGGTTCGTTCTATGAACATGTGTAGTAAAGTTATAGACTTTACTAGTGGTTTGATGTGACGAATGCATGATATATGAATGAGATCGTAAGCAAGCTGTGAGTGTGTTTGGGCTGTGCGCTAGTCCTTCCTCCACTGACATCACCAGAGGTTGACAATTTATTGGCGAGCTTGCCAGGATATTCTGGCCCATTTATTATAATTGTTCAACTTCTCAGAGAGGAAGCTGGGTGGGATTCAAGTATTGTGATCCTAAGACAAGGGGTTGTCTTACTGTATGTTCCCAAGATAGTTAAATACTAGGCTTGGCATTGCTTCCAAGATAGTTAATACTAGGCTTGGCATTTCAGCCCCAGAGTACTGATTTCGCACAGATTGCCTATAATTCGCTCTCATAGTTGGGTCAGGCGCTGGGCGTCTTATAAAAACTAATTACGTTGTCCCAAGCTAATATTATCATTCATAGGATTGTGCTATTACGTCACTCGTGTCGGTAACCACCAGTTTGGCTGTCGTAGTAATAAAATCTTGTTCAAAAAAAAAAAAAGAAGATATAATGGCGGAAGAAAAGAACACCCCTATTGAACAACTTGTGAGCGTCGCTCGTGATTTAGGTTATTCGGGAGAAGAGTTGCGAGCATTTGTTGAAAACCAGCAAAAGATGGAAAGGGATGAACGCGCGGAAAGACGACGTGTCGCGGGAGAAATAGCAGCGCAGGAAACAGAAAAATTAAGGATTCAGGCTAATGATAATCAGGCAACGCAGGAGACAGAAAGAATAAGGGAAGCGCAGGAAACAGAAAGACTAAGGGAAGCGCAGGAGACAGAAAGAATGAAGCAGGAAACAGAAAGATTAAAGGTTCAATTAGAGCTAGAGAAAGTGAGAATACAAAGGGAGACCACCGAGGATGGGAGTTCAGTTTCCAGTGACTCTGTGCGCAGCTATGCTCCCCGACCCAAGTTGCCAAAATTCTCTGAAGGAACCGATTCGATTGATGCATACATCAGTCGTTTCGAAACGTTTGCGACCAGTCAGGGTTGGCCTCCAGAAGAGTGGGCAGTCATTTTGTCTGCGTTATTGACGGGTAAGGCATTACAGATTTTCACTGCATTGCCAGCAGACACCCAATCTGATTTTGGTGCTGTGAAGGAATCGTTAATGAAGGGATTTGACCTCACAGAGGAAGGATTCAGAAAGAAATTTCGTTCAGCTAGATTGCAAGCAGGTGAAACGTACACTCAGTTTGGTGCACGTTTAGATCACTATTTTGATAAGTGGTTAGAGTTGAGCGGTACGAAGAAGGAGTTCGCTGAATTGAAAGAGCTAGTTATGAAAGAACAGATTTTGTCAGGGTGCGGCCCTGAGTTAACCATACATTTGAAAGAGAGACAGCCAGAGACAGCAGGGGAGTTGTTGAAGTTCGCAGAGGTGTATAGAGAGGCACGTCTGGGCACGAAGGTGCAGGAGAAACAGGTGCTAGGCACAGGTGAGAAGAGTGCAAGGAGACCAGGGAGTTTTCTGCAAAGTCTGCAAACCCAGTGGTGGGGCAGAAGGAAGGGCAAAGGGACATTAGGTGTTTCATTTGTCACAAGAAGGGACATGTGGCGAGGGATTGTCGCATGAGGTTCCAGAAGGCAGCAGCTTTGCAAGAGGTGGATAAGGGTCGTCAAGGGAAACGACCTGCAGTGGAACCAAAAGGGATTCAGTCTGAAGAGGGTGGAGTGCAGCCTATGGCTAGCACTGGACAGCAGTCAGTGTCAGGGATGGAGGGCACTAGGCTGAGTGGTTCGTTACCAGTGGAAGAAGGGTGGATTGGCCAGCAGAGGGTGAAAGTGTTACGAGACACTGGTTGTTCATGCGGGGTAGTACGAACAACGCTGGTCGAGAAAGGGGATTTGACAGGGCAAATCCAGACCTGTACTCTAATCGATGGCACTGTGAGGGAGTTTCCAGTTGCTAAGATAGAAGTACGTACCCCTTACTTCTCAGGCGAGTTGTCTGCGTTGGTGATGGAGAAACCCCTTCACGATCTGATCATTGGAAATATTCCAGGTGCAAGGGATCCAGGGGATCCTGAGTTGTTGACTGCTACAGGGGCAGCAGTTCAAACACGGAGCAAGAAGGAGGAAAAGGTTGTTAAACCGTTAGTTGTTCCAGGAAGGAAGTCGGGCATAGACGTGTCGCCTGATGAGTTTAGGGCTGCACAGGAACAAGACCCTTCGCTCGTGAAGTCTTGGGAGTTGGCAAGAGGTGGAGAGAAACAGGTGGTTAGAGGAGGTGAGACAGAATTTCTTGTGAAAGGCGGGCTGTTGTACCGAGTGTTCACCAAGGGGAAGACAGGTAAGGTGACCACTCAGTTAGAGGTACCAGCAGGTTATCGGACACTGTCATGTCAGTGGGTCACGAGTCGCTCATGGCGAGTCATCTCGGCACCGGTAAAACGGCTGACCGAGTCTCTGATGATTTTCATTGGCCAGAGCAATGGCAGACATAAAGCGTTTCTGCATGTCATGTGATGTGTGTCAAAGATCAGCCACAAGAGGGGTGAAGAGGAAGGCGCCTCTTAAACATCCCCCTCTAATTGACACACCGTTCAGGAGAGTGGCTGTTGATTTGATTGGCCCAATCTCGCCCTGTTCAAAGGTGGGCACAGGTATGAGACACGTAAGGTTGCAAGGGAAGGTTTGCAGGAGGCTAGGGTCGGTCAGAAGAAGCAATATGACAGGAAGGTGAGGAAGCAATCCCTCAAGGCGGGAGATCAAGTCCTGGTACTGCTTCCCACGGGTCACAACAAGCTGCTGATGCATTGGAAAGGACCATTCACCATCACTGAAAGGGTCGGTCGGGATTACCGAATTGATGTGAATGGGAAACCAAAACTTTTCCATGCGAATTTTCTCCGCAAATATATTCAGCGCGAGACTCAGCACATAGGCGCAGCAGCAATCATTGATGAGGTGAAAGAGACCCAGCAGAAGAAGGGGAGATTTTGTTGCCTAAGTTTCCAGAAGAGTCATACAGGGATGTGTCACTGTATGAAGGGCTAGACAGTAGGAGTTCCTAGGTTTTGTTGTCGGAGGCGACACAAAGCAGCCAGAAAAGGGAAAGGTGGAGAAGATGATGAATTCAGAGAGACCAAAGACCAAACAGAAGTCAGGAGTCTGCTAGGTTTTATTGGTTCTATAGGGAGTTTGTCCCAAATTTTGCTGCAATCACGAGTCCTCTCAGTGATTTGGTCAAGGCAGGGAAACCGGCAGTGGTCGAATGGTCAGACGCTGCAGAGCAAGCACTGCAGACGGTGTTGGAAAGACTAGGTTCCCGTCCCATCTTGAAGCTACAGATATGTCCAAACCATTTTTGTTGCGGACAGATGCATCAGGTGGTGGGATAGGTGCAGTATTGTTACAGGAGCATGAAGGGGTCGAGTTCCCTGTGAGGTATGCTAGCAGGAAGTTGACAAAGTGTGAAGAAGGGTACGCAACGGTGGAGAAGGAGTGTTTAGCTGTCGTGTGGGCCGTGCAGAAGTTCCACAAATACTTGTATGGGAAAGAGTTCGTGATAGAGACTGATCACCAACCACTCAAATTCCTACAGGAGGCACAGCTGAAAAACAGCAGGGTTCTGCGTTGGGCAATGGCACTGCAGCCCTACAGGTATCGAGTGCAGTACATCCCAGGTCGACAGAATGTCGGAGCTGACTATTTAAGTCGCGTAGTCTAGCAAGCTGCAACTCAGAGGAAGTCAGTCATATCCGGGGTGCTTTGTTGATAATATGTGTTGATTACAGTTATGTTGATTGGATATGGGTTCATTCCCAGTTGGCTATGGTCCATATTTTCTGTGTGAGACTGTTTATATTTTCTTTGTGAGATTTGTTCATGTAAATGTAGTTATGCTTGGAGCATACAGCCGCTTGTGTAGTAATGCATTATTTGCAATGAGTGAGGATGGAGATTCCTCAGTGAAGTGTCATGGATCGTGATCATATTATATTGTGCTTTTCATAAGAATTGTGAAGAGAAGATGTGGCAAATCCGCAGGTAGGGGAATGGCATAAGTGCGCACAGAGGTCGTTATAAAATGAATTGAAATAACGCAGAGCGCACGTCAATGATAACTCATTGGAGTGGTATCCACTAATGATATATTTTATAATTTATAAACCGTTGGTTGTAAAGTATTTTTCAAACTTTGCACGTGTAGCTGTGTGTCAGCAAATTCGGTTGTTGTCCTTTTTTGTACCGTTGTTTTGAGACAATGCGGAGCATGGTCTTTTGCAAGGGGGAAATTGTCACGGACAAAAATGAAACAACCCAACTCGTGGAGTCGCCAGCCAATTTGTTCGGACATAAGCTTGAACTCAAACATTCTAGGCGCCACATAGACGGGCCCATGGTTCGGATCCGGCCAATTAAGCTTAGTGGAGAGGCTTCACGGAGACGGTCCGACCCACCCAGACAGACTAAGCCGTTTTGACCGACGCCTCGATGTCTAGCGAGACGAGTCGTAGCGCCTGGCTCAGGCTCATCTGGCCAATTTGTGGAACCACGTCATTGTTAGTTAGACGTCCGTGGCGCCAACCCAGACTCGGCTAGCCAATTTAGAGTGACCAGTGCCCACGACTTAAGCCACACGGCGCCAGTTTAAGTAGGGAAGGGGGGAAGGTAGTGTGTGGTGGGGTGAAATCTAGCTAATCAATTAAATGACCAATTGACCACCACAGAGAGTAAGGCGTGTCGGCGTGACTGTCATGATTTGAATACCAATGGAATTAGAGGGAGCTAACTTCGGGTGTCAGGGGTAAAAATACTGACCAATGGTACTCGCCCTTTTTGACAGATCGGAACGAATAAGAAAGATGTGAGAGGGAGAGAACGAGAGAACGAGGGAGAACGAACAAGAGAGAGAGAGAGAGAGGTTCGGAGTGGAAGCTCTGCCAGGAGAGAGGGGCAGAGAGAGAGATGAGGGGAGGAGAGAAGAGAACCAAGTTGAGAGATTAGCATGAGATAGTCTGCAGAGGAAGGACTGAGGAGAGATGTGGAGAGAGAGAGCTGCTAACTAATGAGGAGGAAAAGAAAGAAAAGAAAAAAAAAGAAAAGAAAAGCAACCATGTCCATTTGATAAGAGCAGACTAGAAGAGAGAGAGAGAGAGAGAGAGAGTGCAATGCGTTAATGCAGGAAGAAAGAAAGGAGAACAGATCGATGTTGATAGTCACTGTTCTATCTTCACTGGGTTCGACCTCATACTTGGCCAGCGCCACTTTTCATCGACAGACCAACGCCAGTGCCAACAGTCTAACCTGACCAGGCGCCAGCAGACCAAAACCAGTGCCAGCAGTTGTGCCGTGTTGTGAAAGTGACAGTGAAAGAAAAAAAAAAAGGAAAAGAAAGACAGTGATTCGTGAATAGTTAAGATCACCTGCCAGGTAAAGTAGAAATCTATTTATACCCGGGGTTTGTTAATGATGTTTTAGACAAATGATTTTTTGAAGTTCAGGAAAGAGAGAATGTTTTTATTTTGTTTGATTCCATATGCATTGATGGTTCGTTCTATGAACATGTGTAGTAAAGTTATAGACTTTACTAGTGGTTTGATGTGACGAATGCATGATATATGAATGAGATCGTAAGCAAGCTGTGAGTGTGTTTGGGCTGTGCGCTAGTCCTTCCTCCACTGACATCACCAGAGGTTGACACCTCTCTCTCTCTGTATATAGATAGATAGATAGATAGATAGATAGATAGATAGATGGAAGGATGGATGGATGGGTGGATGGATGGATGGATGGATGGATGGATGGATAGATAGATAGATAGATTAGATAGATAGATAGATAGATAGATAGAGACAGACAGACAGACAGACAGAGAGCGAGAGAGCGACAGGCAGGCAGACGGACAGACGAGGCAGACATTTAACACTAGAGGTGAGCCAAATGCTCAGAAGTTGGCTATGGGTGTCTTGCAATACTTCAAAGTGAATAAATGTTCTGTACATTTCCCATTGGGCCTGTGTAGAGATATGTAACAGATGCCCCAACGCGGGTAAAATCATATTAAAAAAATATTACAGGGTGCAAATCAACATGCACGCAAAATTTTTTATTTATGTCTGCAAACAGCGTCTTACACGGAAGCCATTTGGAAATAAAATCTTCATACACAATTCTTTTTACGAGCTGTGTATTCTTCGTTTCTCTATCTGAATTTCAGCTTATGGATGGTCATTTGTAACACAGGATTTCTTTTACATCCACACCGGTACAAGTCATCATCATCATCATCATCATCATCATCATCATCATCATCATCATCATCATCATCATCATCTGCTGCTGCTGCTGCTGCTGCTGCTTTGCCAACTTCTTTATTTTCTTCCTCTTCATCATATCCAGTTTTCTTCTCTATCACCCTGTTCTTCATCTCTTCTCTGCCATATTCTTCTACCGTTTGTTCTTCCCCCTCCTCCTTCTTCTCCTCCCCCTCCTCCTCTTCCTCCTTCTCCTCCTCCTCCTTCTCCTCCTCCTCCTTCTCCTTGCTGTCTTCTCGTTCTTGTTCCTGTTCTCCTCCTCCTCCTCCCCCCCTCCTTCTCCTTCTCCTCCTTCTCCTACTCTCTTCCTCCTCCTCCTCCTCCTCCTCCTTCGTCTTCTTCTTCGTCTTCTCCTCCTGCTCCTGCTCCTCCTCCTCTTCTTCTCATCATCGTTGTTACCACTATTAGTATTTTTATCATCATCATTCTTCTTTTTCCACTTCTCCTCTTCCTGTCTGTAGAGGGGGATTTCTGTGACGAAGGGAGGAGAGGTCTTCAAAGAAGTGTGGGCTGGGCTGTGGAAGACATCCTCCCCTTTCCTGGGCGATGATCTCTGACTTGGATCCAATTACCTCCCCCAACCCACGTCCCGCCCCCCCCCCCCCCCCCCTCCCCCCCCCACCCGCCTCCCACCCATCCCCACCCAACCCCACCCGAATGATTGCTTGCCCCGTCCCGAGCAATTTCAGCCCCTTTCCCCAATGACAAATCTCTCGTCCTCCTCCTCCTCTTCCTCCTCCTTCTCCTCCGTTTTCTCTCTCTTCCTCCCCTTTCGTCTTCCAGTCCCTCTTCCTCTATGTCGCCCTCCCGCCGCCCCCCTCCCACCCCACCTCCCACCCCTACCTCCCCGGTCCCCTTCCATTCTCCACGCCTTTCCCCATCCGGCTGTCCTACTCATAGAATTTGCCTTCGATTCGCGCCCTCCAAACCGGCAACCCCCCTCCAACATCCGTGCTTCCCTTTAAAAAAATAAAAATAAAATAAAAATAAAAAAAGTGTGAGCGTGCGCGCGCACTGGCACGCGCGCACACGTGCATGTATTTAATACTACTCTAAACAGCGCTTACGTACGAATGTGGGCGAGCACGCGCTCGACTGGTGGTGTCTGTGTACGCGCGTGTGTGTGTGTGCGCGCGCACACAGACACACAGATACAGACACACACGCAGAGCCAAAGACACACACACACACACACACACACTATTTCCTACGCTTTATTGCTGCTCCTATTACGCATGCACCCACTTTTTTTCCGCTCTCCACTCTCGATTTGACCTCTCCCCCATTCATCACCCCCCCCCCCCCCCTACCCCACCACCACCACCACCACCACCACCACCCCCGAACTCCCTCCCCTTCGCTCCCACTTTCCACCCTCAAACCAACGACCGTAAGCTCCCTCCCCACTCCACCCATTCCTCGCCTCTCCTCTCTCTCTCTCTCCTCTCTCTCCTCTCTCTCTCTCTCTCTCTCTCTCTCTCTCAGGCCTACCGTGTCGGATTCATCCCAGCGGACATCCACTGCAATTTTTTTTTTCTTCCCTTTTCTTTTTCCCAGCATGCCTCTGGTGCCTCCCTGGTGCCAGACAAGTTCAGAGGTCAAAAAATCATCTCCAATTATCGATAGAACAACAGGCGCCTGACGTGATGCACATTTGGGAGGTGTTTTTTGTTGTTTGTTTGTTTTGGTTGGTTGGTTGGTTGGTTGTTTTGGATGCATTGGTTTGGTTGGTTGGTAGGTTTCTGTTTGATTATTTGTTGTTGAGTGTGTTTATTTGTTTGTAAGTCCGATTCTTTTTTTAGAACCCTTTTGCGCTTTATACTTCGTGTGCTCATGCGTGATCTCGTGACAATGGACTGATCATTTTCACGCACCAGCGCGCGAGCACTCTTTCCTCCTTCTTCTTCTTCTTTCTTAGATGTCCACCTTCAACCAGTTGAAGATCCTGCCACTAAAGAGGGCTTCCGGGAATAACAAAATATAAATGAAGATGCTGCCTGGGTCAACAGCTTGAAGTGGGTACGGATAGGGAAGAAGGGCTCGGGGCCACTGTTTTTCAGGCCTCTAGGAGGGGCGAAGGTAGGTCGCAGTGGGTGGCTAGGACAACAGGTGCGAGGGAGGGGTGAGGGAGGGGCGGGACAGGAGAGGGGGTGGGGAAGGGGAAGGGGGAGGGGATGGGGGGTTATATCCCGGATTTGAAGCCCTCCAGCGAGGCTGATGTTACTGCCTCAGCTGGAAGGTCGTTCCATTCTCTCTCAGTGCGTGGGAAGAAGCCATTCGTCCTGTAGTTCCTGTAAGTAGGACTCAATGGCGTACTGCAGCTCGTGGGAGTTTCGAGTGTCGTAGCGATGGGCGTAGCGAGGAGGAACATGCCCAGAGTCGATCTTGATGTCGCCACGGTGGAATTTGTTGAATGACGACAGCCGAATCTGACGCCGTCGGTCTTCAAGCGGTGCCCAGTTAAGTTGTTCGTACATCGCACTCACGCTGGAAGTCTGACGGTAGCGGTTGACTACCCAGCGCGCCGCCCTTCGTTGCACCATTTCAAGCGTTGTTTTGTCCCCTTCCCGGTAGGGGTCCCATACTTGGCAGGCATACTGCAGGGTCGGGCGAACCAGGGCTTTGTAGGCTCTCTCCTTCGTCCTGATGGAGCCTTACCTTGAGATTCCGCTTGACAAAGCCAAGAGTCTTTGAGGCTTTGTTGACGGTATTCCCATTTCAAGTTGGTAGACAGGGTAACACCCAGATACTTTTCCTCCGTGGTGGTCGGGGGGGGGGGGGGGGGGGGGGGGTGGGGGGGGGGGGGGGGGGGGGGGGGGGGGGGGGGGGGGTTGGCCATGCAGGTGGTAAGGGGCTGAGATGAAAAACCGGAGAGCAGAAGTCCATCCCAGCTGCTGTTTTCGCTGCTCTGGCTGTGGCAGACTGGATCGTCATGCACATGAAGAAGTCTGTGTGTGGTCCAGTGCCTCACACCATCACCCGGGAGCGGCAGGAGAACTGCATGCTGGGTCAGGGTCAAGGCCGGATTGAGGGACTGGCCTCCAAGTAGGACTATGAGAAGGGAGAGCGGAAGTAACTGTAGCCACATTGTAGACCTAGTCCTAGCATTGTGATGTTGCTTCTCTCTCTCTCTCTCTCTCTCTCTCTCTCTCTCTCTCTCTCTCTCTCTCTCTCTCTCTCTCTCTCTCTCTCTCTCTCATTCAAGATTCAACAGAACTTGATGTTGTAGGATTTTGTTGTAAGAACTTATTCATAACATTGCCATGACTTTTTTTTTTTAATGTAGTAGTGTTACATTCTGCTGGATTCCATCACATTGTGGAATCCACTATAATGAAAGAATTGATAGACTGGCAAAAAGTGAAGCAAAACGTGTTGACAATGCATATAGTTTAAAAATTCCTCTATGTTCTTACAGAATGCGTGTTGGAAGCACTTCAGAAAGAAGCTAAAAGATTCTGGGTACTTTCTATCCAACCTAAAAAAAATTTTTTTTTAAATCAGCCACCACGGTATGATATTATCTTCAGAACTCGAAATGGCTTATATCATGTTAAGTCAATGACCTCTTTGATTTATACACCTAAACCAAATGCTTTTAAAACAAAATTTACAAATGACATAAAATGCATCTGTGGTGGAAAAATATCAAATATACACATGTTTCTAAGATGTGAACAGTTGAAAAACTTTTTGCCTGCTTTATCCGAATCTTCCTTGGATGAAATTTGAAATAATTCCTCACTAATATGTGACAGTGGTTTAGCATTAACTTAAAGTCCGATTGTTACTCACCTGTAATGAGATGCAGCAGATCTATATTTGTGTTTGATGTTACTTAGGTTATTCTTAATTGTTGCTGCGTTCTTTTTACTATTTTTCTTAATTGTTCCTTTTTTGTCTTAAGATCACATAACGTGAATAGATATTAAATTGAAAACCACACACACACACACACACACACACACACACACACACACACACACACACACACAAGAGAGAGAGAGAGAGAGAGAGAGAGAGAGAGAGAGAGAGAGAGAGAGAGAGAGAGAGAGAGAGAGAGAGAGAGAAAACAAAAACATCAGGAGGAAAAACGTGCCACCCAGAAGTATAGTTTATAAACAAACAAAAAATAAGTAAATAAACGGGGGACAAACCTCACGCGCCTGTCCACGCGCTGGAGAGAAGAGCAAAAAGATGAACGATCTACACAACTTGGGGCAATTACATGCAAATGTGCACGTGACGCGGCAGGGGAGGAGTGGACTTTAACTCTTTTCCACGCGCCATCGGAACCAGTCGAAAAGATCTCCTCTCGCCGCCCAGTCAGACACCACTGCATCATTTCCTCTCAGCTTAAGAGAAGGTAACCGTGTCTAGGTTTCGTCCAGGACTCTCAAGAGTTAATTGGCGTAGATTTCTAAGTGTGCTGGCGGTAAGTATCAGTCTCTTTGGATAATGTCCATGTCGATTTTTCCGGCCACGGGAATTTGCCTACGGTCTTTTTTTCTTCTGTTTTCTGTTGTTGTTGTTGTTGTTGTTTTTTTTTTTTAATTAAACGTGTTTACAATCATTTGATTTTGCACGGAAATTTCTGTTGGAGTCTGATTGTGACAAAAGTGTGTATGTTTCTTTTTTTTTCTTCTTTCATGTCCATGTTTTATTGCGATTTAAAGTCAACTCTGTGGAGGACAGTCTGTTTCTGTGTGACGAACTTACTATTGGATTTAAAAACATACACTTTTTAAACTATGAGGACTTTACATAAACACTTTACAGCGGACTCCATAAAAGCTTTGTACACAGATGTTCCACCTGATGTGATTTGTGTTTCTTTTTAGTTCCCGAAAGAGATAAATACTTTTTATCTAAGATTTTGCAGAAGACAAAAAAAAAAAAAAAAAGTATTTTAGCGCGCTAACGAAAATTATATTGCCCCCCCCCCCCCCCCCCCCCCTCCATCCCAACTGTACAGTAAATCGACTTTGATCAAATGAAGCCCTGATATGGCCCTTTGCGGTCGTCTGAGCTATATATATGCGTCTTGATTTGATTTGGTCTGATCAGGTAATATGTGTTGTGCCAAGTTGCGGGTCTGGATGTCGAAATCCATATCACTCGCAAGAGTGAAGACGTCCTGCCTGAAAAAAATACATTACTTTAAAGAAAAATAAACAATTAAAAGATATATATATATATATATATATATATATATATATATATATATATATATATGTGTGTGTGTGTGTGTGTGTGTGTGTGTGTGTGTGTGTGTGTACATATATATATGCATGTATGTATATGTGTCTATATGTGTGTACATGTAAAGAGGGCCACTATGTGTTTAGCCTGCTTTTTTGTTTTGTTTCGAATTTTTCAGAAGTTATTCATTAGTGTGAAACTAAAATTGATTAAGAGCATGACAAAAAGCAAAAAAAAAAAAAAAAAAGAAGAAAAAAAAACCTCGCGCGTTGCTTGAAAACTACTTACATTAAGTAGGTTACGTGAATGGGCTTTTGTTTTGTTTGTTTCATTTACTTATTTTTGTTTTGTTTCATTTTGCTGTTTTGTTTTGTTTTATTTTGTGTCGGACTGCAAGCAAAAGCTGTCGCACTAATTTCAACGAAACTTGCCGGAAAGATGTGATGTACCCTACAGACCAGGCTGTTTACTTGCCGGGAAGATTCACTTTTGGGGGCTGATGTAAATCAATAGGAGAATCCAGGATTTTTTTGTTTTTAACATTCTCTAACATTTAAAGATAGGACATATTGCATATTGTCATAAATCCCCCCCCCCCCCCCTAAAAAAAATATTAGATGAATGAAAAAAAAAGAAGATAAATCTATATATAAGATAAATAAATGAATAATGATGATGATGATAATGTTAATGATAATAATCATGATGATGGTGATGATAACGATAACAATAACAATGAAAATCATCACCACCATCACCGTCATCAGACTGATTAGATATTCTGATGATTGCGAACTTGAGAGACGTAGTATGAATCTGAATGGAAACTTTGGTCCAAGAGGCACAAAGATGTTCTACCTTCGCAGAGGTCTGCATTCTCGTTGTCTGACAGTCAAGCCGTTATTTTAGTGAACGTTGGGTTTTTCTGGTCCATTGTTGAAAGAACCTCTCGAATGAAAACGAACTTTTTTTTTCTTCTGCCATGTGACTCCTCTTTGTTCGCACTAATCATGGTGTGCACGTGCTTACATCGTCCACCTCGAGCGAACTACCGTGAGTTGCCATGGCATTGGTTTCCGCTGGTCTCAGAACCCGAACGAACAAACATGTCACCTGTAGACAGTGTGTAAGACGAATTGTTAGATGATCTTCACTCTCCTTCTCCAAGACACTATGTTGTCGACTACGTCTGCTTGTGTGTTTGTCTGTCAGCAGAACTGAGCAAAAAGTATCACATCGATTTCAACGAAACGTGTGGAAAGAGGGAATGTGTCCCAGGCCAAAATCGTTCAAATTTGGTGGTGATCCGTGGGGAGAACAGGCGAATCCAGGATCCGTTCATTAAGACGAAAACACATTTTCCACTCGATAAACAATTTGCAGGTACTGTCCACGACCCGGGGTGATGTGATTTCGTGAACTATAAACTTGCGCGTGATAGAAACGTTTAACGTGTGGTCTTTTCCATGTGATATTGCAAAAAGCACAGGGTAGTCACTCTTCACTCTTTCAGTCCGCATCTACAATTACTTCCCCATGGTGGAAACAAAATTATGTGTAGTGGGCGTATGCAATCCGCCGAGCGCCTTTTGTACTTTTGTTTGTTTGTATGCATGTGCGTTTCTTTCACACACACACACACACACACACACACACACACACAACACACACAGCACCCCCCCCCCCCCCCCCCCCCACACACACACACACACACACACACACACACGCACGCACTTTTTTTTTTCTTTTTTTTTTCTTCTTTTTTTTTTATAACTTTCATAACTTTAGTTGTGGAAGGTCTCTGCGTGCTTCAAGAGTGTCAAACATACGTTGTAATCTACAACTAGAACGGAAGCGATAGATAAAATAGTTCAGTAAACATAATTATGAAAGTGATCAGGGTATTTGGGGATTACCAGTTTTGAAAAGTGTTTTTCAACACATGCGTCATCAAAGAAGGTCTGATTGATGGTTTACGTGTTACGCCGATCGAGGCTTCACAATGAGATAAGACGGCAGTCTCGCTCCGCGTCGTTTGTTTCTATCTTTCTCCCTCTGTGTCGTTCATTCTGTCTTTCTTTCTCTCTGTCTCTCTTTCGTTTATTCGTTCATGCGTTCTTTCTTTCTTTCTTTCTCTTTTCTTTCCTTCCTTCTTTCTTTCTTTTTTTTTTTTCTTTCTTCATTTTTTCTTTGTATTTGTCCTCCTTCGATACTTTTACACACGGTCTGTTCAAACACCTTCAAGTACCACCTTTAAGTTTATGATTCATAAAAAAAAAACCCACTTTCATCTTCAGCAGGGGAAAACTATCATTCACGGTGCATGCTGGTAACATCAATGTCTTAATTTCCAGCACTCGTTTATAAGACACGGTAACATCGGAACCGGGCAGGAGGAGGGGGAAGGGTGCCGTGAGGTACCCGTCTTCCCTCCATGATGAAACTGTTGGGGTGGCCAGACTAGTTTCTTGTCCCCAAAGTCTTTGAAGCAAAAAAAAGATGGACGGCGTGTTCTGGTGTGTCCCCCCTCCCATACCTCCCCCCCCCCCCCCCCCCCCCCCCCCCCCCCCCCCCAGTTTAATTGAGAAAAAAAAATTGGTTGAAAAAAAACACTTCTTTGAAAATTTGGAAAAAGGGAATGCCTCCTCACCCCCCCCCCCCCCCTCCAGTTCCTCCCTCCCATCCCCCACTCCCACCCCCACCCCCCTTTACAAGAATTTTGGACACACACACACACACATACACACACACACACACATACACACACACACACACACACAAACGTGCGCGCGCGCACACAACACACACACACACACACACACACACACACACACACACACACACAACACCACCGCTTTCATGAAAATTTGGAAGAGGAGTCTTCCTCACCCCCACCCCCCACCCCCCACCCTCTCTCTCTCTCTCTCTCTCTCTCTCTCTCTCTCTCTCTCTCTCTCTCTCTCTCTCAAATAAAGATCTGGAAGACTGCGGTGATGTTTTCATGTTTTTGCCAGTTCAGGCTTCCCCCACCCCCTCCCCAACCCCACTCCCTTGCCCTCCGTCTTACCCTCCCAATGCAAAATATTTTCCAATTCCATGAAGACAGAAACTTTTTTTGTGTGTCTGAAATCAAACGAAGATACTGTATTCAAGAGGAGTTACTCCTTTAACAGCAGCAAAGAAAAACAAGAAAAGAAAAGAAAAGAAAAGGAAAGAAAGAAAGAAGGAGCCACGCTTCCAGGAAATATTTATTTATCGCCAGTTGCCCATGACATCAACAATCCACGTACAAAGAAAGATAAATCTGTAAGGGTGTTTCGGGAAAGCGAAGACATCTGCCAAAGTCAAATAGTCCCCGCAGCGTTTCCTGTTCCGCCGGATGTGGACCCGGGACCTGACTCCGTGGTATCTCTGTTGACGTGTCCCCAGAATGGTCACAGATGCATCGAAACTGCGCCTGACTAGGTCATCATTGTCTCATTAAAAAGGAGAAGAGGTCTCACTGTCTTTGGAACTGTGAGCTCAGCAGGTCTTTCTGGTCAGAGCTGCAAGATTCTTTCATGATAACTGTAACGACACTGACAGTTTACAGTAAACGAAAGGAAGACGTTGTTTAATACAAGGATAAACTTCATGAGTGAAAATGCTTTCTCCATTATTCGCAAAAAATGATGTGTTTATCAGTGCAGTCATAAGATAGTGAAACCGACTGCGATCGTGTTGAAGAGAAAACTGAAACGTAGATAAGAAACAGAACTTTACAATCGAAAGATCAGTATGATGTCAGAATTCTGTGTGTGTGTGTGTGTGTGTGATGAATGGGCACATTCTTTGCCCTTCGTATCACCTATCGATTAGTGATTGATCTCTTGTTATTTTTCTTTTTTTTTTCAAGTTGAATTTGATTCTTCTTTAAAAACTATAATCAAACAGCTATGATATTCTTATAAGTCTTTATTTAATTTTTAAAAAAAAAGAAGAAAAGTCGCTTCATCTGTTGAAAAAAAAATACCTGAGAAAGAATGTAGAACAGTATTAGTGAATGACAGAGTGAGAGCGGAATGTGGAGACAGGGATAGAGGGATGGAAGGGGGGGGAAGGGGGGGGGGGTAAAGGGAACTGGAAAAGGAGAGAAAAAAGGTCTGTAATAACCGAGCAGTTTTCTGTTGCCGTCGGTCTTTGTCATACCCCATGTTGATGACAGTTTGTGTCTTCTATGTGCATGACATACGCACGACACGTGAACGTATATTTGTGTACACTGTATGTTACAAGGACCAAGACTTAAAATAGAAAGTTGATAAGAAAAACAAATCAAGTATTGAATCAGCCAGTGATCGAATACTTGTTCAAGGAACTAATATTGTGTACTATTTTGAGATTTTAACGACTGCATAGTTACCTATAGAAAAAAAAAATCAAAAGGTCATTATTGTCTCGGCTTACACTTCGGAGGAAGCTGTGGGTTTCTCTCTCACCTGTTATCTTGCAGTGACAACAAATTAATGTCTGACCATCCCTCTTATAATTGTTATTTTGTAAATTGGTTCTTCGTTTGAATCCGGATCGGCTTCAAGCATTATGACTTCATAAATATCAACACACCCATCAAACCTATTCTTTTTAATAAACAGATATGCATGCATAAATTCTGGAGATTTTACAACAACAAAACATGCTTGTTTGTTGTTGTTGTTGTTGTTGTTGTTGTCGTACCCTGGCTAAAAGACTCCAGGGATCATCCGAACAGCCTAAGTACTCGAACACTGGCTAGGGATGAGAACATTACGTGTGTGACCGTTTTCGATTGCCCCCCCCCCCCCCCCCCCCTCCCCTCCACGTGAGCAGTCACTCTCCGACTTCGAGGGATTTGGAGACTGATGGTGTTATACTAGGAGCTTGTCACGACTGAAGACAATCCCCGCGTAACTATAGCCTTGGTGTTCTAGCCTATGTCAGTTGGTCTGACACAGCCTTAAGCCAAGGCGGAAATGCTTGTTTAAATGTCACATTTGCGATATCAAATAAAATTGTTGGAAAAAAACATGGATCCGCCCTTGAATCCGGGCATGTACCAAAATTCAATCTCTTCCGGTCTGGGACTTATTCCATCTTTCTTTTAAGTTTCCTTTTAATCGGTTCAGATTTTTTCGTCCCCCCACCCCACCCCCACCCCCACCCCTCCACCAGAATCTTGATGACAAACAGACATACAAAGCAACAAACACAGTTGAAAACAATCATCTGCTTGGCGGAGATAACTGCGTCTGGTTGACACACGACTAACCCGCCCGCGATGACCGGTTGAAGGAACAACAAAACTGATGTGCATAATACATGCTAATAAGTGACGACATGACGAGTCATGAGCGAACGGATGACAAAGTGAATTCGTCTATTATAGTGTGTGTGTGTGTGTGTGTGTGTGTGTGTGTGTGTGTGTGTGTGTGTGCAGCACACGCGAATAAGCGATGACGTGATGGGCAAGAGTGAGTAGGTGACAAAATGAATCTTTAGTGTGTGTGGGGTGTGTATGTGTGTGTGTGTGTGTGTGTGTGTGTGTTGTGTGTGTGTGTGTGTGTGTGTGTGCGTGCGTGCGTGCGTGTGTGTGGTATTTGTGTGTGTGTGTGTGTGTGTGTGTGTGTGTGTGTGTGTGCAGCATTTGGTGGTATGTTTACAAATTGCCGTTGCTCTGGGTCAAGATTCTCTGTTCGTTTTGCCTCCCGTTTGGAGTACTTAACGCCTCAGTTGTTGTTTATTCACCAGGGCACCCTTAGAAAAAATAACTTCAATCCACCAAATTCCTACACATTAGACATTAATCCATTAATCAATGAAAACCTTTCTTCTTCTTTTCATCTCAGCTTTTCTTGTTTAGTTGGTTTTGTAGTTTTGTTGTTGTTGTTTTGTTTGTTGCTTTGTTTATTTCAAAGGGCGGTTCTGTGAAAAGGCCTTCGGCGTGCCTAATTCTCCACTAATAGATTCTCAGTCCTCTTCTTTCTTCTGGTCTTCTTTATTTATTTTTCCTTTCTTTCTTATTTTTCCCCCTGCTCCTGCCATGTCACATTTTTTTTCTCGCTTATTCCGTTGTTTGTTTTGAGTTCGGTGGGCAGAAGGGAAAAAACTTTCAATGTGCCAGATTGTCTACCATTTGAAGATTCCATTTCATTTCTTCTTCTTCTTCTTCTGCAACTGTCTTTTTATCCCTCTTTTTCTGTTCATTTTTTTTCTGGCATCCTTTCTTTCTTTCTTTCTTTCTTTCTTTCCTTCTTTCTCCATTCTTCAGCAATGAAAATCCACCTTTAACGAGCGTTTAAGCCATCACTGTTTTTACTTCAGGGCTTTTGTGTGCAAGTCCGCATTGTAAAGAAAAATAACAACAACAACAAACAAAAATCGTGTTCACCAATTTCCTTCGGATCAGGAATAAAAATCGTATAGGGTATTGTTGTTGATATTGTTGTTGTCTTCTTTTTACGTACTCAAAACACTTATTGACATTTCCGTGTAGCGACACTATGAGTTTGTTTAAAAACGGAAAATAAGAGCTCTCTTATACCACACCAAAGTTAACCGAACGTAAAAGCCATGTAAAAGTCAATAAAGAAAGCATGCCGGGAATGTTCAGAAGAGACATGTTTATACACAGACACGGGCTTTTTGTTCATCAAAATAACGAAGCGCAGATTAACAACTGGTCAGACTGTCTCCACTCGTGACCAACAGACTCAGACTTCACAGCTTGACAGAGTTCAATAAGTTTGTGAGGCGATTAGATCTACTCATAAAATGTTAGTTTTCAACACATTTTTTGTCAGGTTTTCCCAAAGGCCGTCATGAAGAGGCAAAATGAAGAAGGAGATGAGCACTAAATCTCATGTGTTTTTTTTCTTCATTGTGAAGAAGTATATAAAGAGAGAAATAAACGCTTTGACCCAAACTTGCAGAGCATAAGAAAAAAAAAGACAAGACAAATACAATAAAAGGCTTTGAGCCAAACTTGCAGATGACAAGAAAAACAAATGAAAAGAAAATCAAAAAAAAAACAAACCAAACAAAAACAAAAAGAAAAAAAGAAGAAAAAAAGAAAGAAAAAAAGAAAAAAAGAAAGGAAGGAAATGGAAATACTAGAAAAGGGGAGGTCACTCCTCAACTAACCACACTAGACGGGTTTGGATTGTCCGACCCCTTTTTGCCCGAAAACGTGTCGGAAGGAAAAAGGTAAACGAACTGAAGATCACATCTGTATTTAAAAAGAAGTAACACACGTCTCCACTGTTGCCCCGATGGATACATTGAACAAAAACTCGAAGGGGAAAACCCTCCTTTCGGATGCGAGGGGTAAAAAAAAACCTTGGACTGGGAAGAAGGAGGCTAAAGGGGGGCGAAGGGGGGGGGGGGGGGGGGGGGGGGGGGGGGGGGGGGGGGGGGGGGGGGGGGGGGGGGGGGGGGGAGGGGGGAGTTCCACACAGACAGTATTCCTACCTTGCTGAAACTCTGTGGTAGGTCTAATAACTTCTTATTTTAGTGTCCCCATCCTTGACCGCCTGAAAGGGATGGGGGAGAGGGGTGAAGGAGGGAGTGGGGAAGAGGGGGGGGTGGGGGGGGGGGGGGGCGGGGGGGAGAAGAGGATATTGCTGTTTTTGTTTGCTTTGGGTGTCATTGTTGTTGTTGTTGTTGTTGTTATTTTATTTTTTTTTTTTTTTTTGGGCCCGTAAATAATTCTTCGCTTGTTTTAGGGTTGTTCTCTTGTCTCTGTTCTATATTTTATGGTCTTGCATATATGTTTGTTTGTCTGGTTACAACCGCTTGTCTCTTGATTGGGGTAGGTGGAGGTGTCAGCGGTTCACGGGAAGGGCGTGCAGGACTGCAGTGTCCATTTGCCTATATTATATATAATATATATATTATATATATATATATTATATATTATATATCCTTTCGATTGGGGACGGAGGGGCGGGGGGGGGGGGGGAGGGGGACGTCATACTCGTTCCGTCGGAGCCGGGTGACAGGGACTATTCAATCTTCAAACTCACAGGCTTTACTACGCTTGGTGTGCTATGCGAAAATGGGTCTGGGGGGGGGGGGGGGGGGGGGGGGGGGGGGGGGGGCTTTCTTTGATTTTTTTGTTTTTTGTTTTTTTTTTGTTTGTTCTTGTTTTCTTTCTTTTTTTTTTTATCTTGGCATATAGACGGGGACACCCCCGCCGACATGCCATGGAAAATTTTATGGCCCTCGGATGAGAATGACAGCGTGTGCTGTTGGCGGAAAGTCCGATCTGTTTTTTTTAATGAAAGTGAAATCGCACTAAATTTCTGGGAGCACTCGAATGAAAGTGCCGAAACCCTGACTGCTCGCTGTGTTCTTGTTGGCAGCCACACATTCCCGCTAAAAGATGGCAAAAAATTTCGCATATTGGGTCGCCTCTGGAATCACACGCTAAAACAGCTCTGCCCTGTCGTCTTGTTTGCTATGTGAAGTTAGGCCCACTAATCTTTCCTTGAATCCACTCCGCTGCCCGGCAAAAAAAAAAAAAAAAAAAAAAAGGTATGCTGGGGCTCAGTCTTAAAATAGGCACAGGGGAAACAAACTTCGAGAAGTTGTCTGAAACAAAGGAGACATAACGCGTCGACAGCAGTAGTTTCCTTATCGGCTTACGATCTCATGTATGGACGACGTCCTCGTCATTACAAAGAGTTCTCGGTGTGAAATTCAAACGCTCTTTCACTGGGAAGAAGTTTTGTTGTTTGTTTGTTGTTTGTTTGTTTTTGTTTGTTTGTTTTACAGCGCATCTTGTGTTTATTTTAACCTGCCCCGTTTATCTTATTTATGCTGTTTCATCTTATTCTATTTCAGCTTTTTTCATTTTATTTATTTATTTTTGTGCCAATTCAAGTCAATTCTTTTATTTTCCTTTCTTTTTCTTCCTTTTTTTTTCTTTCTCTTTTTTTTTTTTTTATTTTTTTTTAGTTGTAACAACTGCCTTGTTGCTGTGAGTTCTTTAATGCGGAAAGGGCCTATCTGCATTTTTTTTATCACTCCCAATTTATTGTCTCTTCAAAACAATTTCGCACTTAGTCTACAAAACAATGTAGAGTGGAAAGGGAGACAAATCAAAACAAAACAAAAAGGCAAATGACCGTATGAGATTCGAAACCTTGGACTCTGTTAATGGTTTTGGCCTCCCATGTGTTAATGGGTTTATGCGCTTGGCAACCCCACTGCCAGTTATACTGTCTGACGTGCCGTTCATGACTGGTTGTCTGTGTCATCCTCAGAACCTTTTCCATAGCCCTGTCTGCATCAAGCTGCTGGGCGTCAGTGATGATTGCGTCATTGATGATGACGTCATGGTGAAGGGCGCTTGCTACAACAAACCCTCGCCCACGGACCTCAAGCTGGAGTCCGTGTCCCTCACAGGGGCGCGACCGGTGAGTCTCGAATGTGTGTGTGTGTGTGTGTGTGTGTGTGTGTGTGTGGTGTGCGCGCGCGCGCGCGCGCGCGCGTGTGTGTGTGTGTGTGTAGGTGGATGGGGTATTTGTGTATGTGTGTATGTATGTGAGAGACAGACAGACAGACAGACAGCGTCTATGTCGTGTGAGGAGGATGTGATGTTATACACAAAAAATGTTGCGACGTAAGACAAATATGCAATAAAACGTAACATAACAAAGTACAGTAAAGATACACCACAATGAAACACAACAAAGAGCAACGCAACACATCAGAATGCAAAAGGACGCTGTTCGGGACTGGTAGAGTAATAAATAACCCAAACCGTACAGCACAAATACCATACCACACAGTACATTATGAATAACCAATGTAAGGCGAAGCAATACAATTATAGCCCAACGCATTACCTCAAAATTCAGTACATTACTCAACAAAAGTACGCCTCCACACAATACAGCAAAGAACAACACAACAGGGCATAGAAGAAGGCAGCACAAAGCAAAATGAAAGGATACAAACCAGCAATTTATGATACAGGATGGAAAAGGAAAACGCAATAGCACAACACAGTACAAAGGAACACAATGTAATTGGCAACAATATAATTCACAATACAACATAATACAACACACTGTTAGTACTCACATACAGTACATCTCAAATAAAAATTTCCCCATTTAACACGGTAGTCGAACAAGCCACTATGTTCTTCCAATATAAGTCCAATAATATACATATGTACATAAAAGCATTCAAGTAGGTAAAAAAATCCAAGCAAACAAGATTACAAATTCCCACATTTTCGGCTGTAATTGCCCTCTTCAGGGGGTACAGACTCTCTCTCTCTCTCTCTCTCTCTTCTCTCTCTCTCTCTCTACACACACACACACACACACACACACACACACACACATTATATATATATATATATATATATATATATATTTATATATATATATTATCACAGTGCTGTAAGTCCGTTACGACCTTTTGAATACTGAACACGTGACAGCCCATATTACGCACAACAAACTCGATTTCTTTTCGAGACAGTGAAAACAGCAGTAAATTCTGGCATTAACCAAACTAAAAGCATGTAAAGCTTAACATGCACTGATATACATAGATGATTTCGCTTCAGAGATCCCATTTACATTACGCGATCAAGCAGTTCATTCACACCCACCTTGTTTATCATATAATTTCAGAACCCTTTTCTATGAAACTCAAAGCTAGCTGCCGCCATGTTGAACGCCCGCATGTTTAAAGAAAAAAAAAAGGTATCCCAGCATGTGGGCGCTCGGTCTTAAAATAGACACTGGGAAGCAGCTCCAGTGAATTATCTGTAAACAAGACAGCACGCGTGGACAGCAGCAGCCTGCTTATGTTTCTTTATCCTCTTACGGGTAGATGTTCGTTCATTTGATGTTCTCGTTTGCCTCTTGGATGAGAGGAGAGAACAGAACATGTTTCTTTACCCTCTTACGGATAGATATTCGTTCGTTTGATGTTCTCGCTTGCCTGTTTGATGATGAAGAGAGCGAGAAAATAGCACGTTTCTTTGTCTATTATGGGTAGACATTCATTAATTTTATGTTACGGGTAGATATTTATCCATTTGATGTTCTTGTATGCCTATTGGTTGAAGAGAGAGAAAAAAAACATTTGTTGTTGTTGTTGTTGTTGTTTGTCTCAACGGTACTGCTCACGTCTTGAGAGGCTGCTGTAATTGCCGCAGCTTTCTAATGACCGTTAATCATAGTCCCTCATTAACTTACAAACTACCCCCCCCCCCCCCCCCCCCCCCCCCCCCCCCCCCCCCCCCCCCCCCCCCTGTTCACAATTTGCCGCGAAAAGACAAACGAGCCTGTAGTTAAGAGTTAATTAAGCTCATTGTCGATCGTCCGTCAGTCGGAGCTCGCCGGCTGTAAGAAGACAATCAAGGCCTGAGTCAGTTCATTCCCGATGATTGATGGACAATCGGAGAAACTCGCACGCCTTAAGTATGGACCTAATGGTCATAATAGTGACGTGACATGAGTGGGTGTGGCTGAACAACCTACTTAACTTCCGTTTCCTTTCTAATTCCTCTCCTCCCCCCCCTCCCCCCCCCCCCCCCCCCCCGATCCCCACCCCACCCGCATGCACACCTCCCCTCCCCCCAACGTCCTAATCTCTACTCCCTTTCCGCACCCACCAGTCCATTCCGCTTACCTTAACCCCACCCGCCTGCCTACCCTCCCCCTCAATGTCTCCCTCCATTTTCAACGATTTACGTGCCCAAATAGTTCATGTCCAGTTCAAAAGACAGTTTTTAATTTTCGGAGAATCGTACAGCCTGACGCATTTGTTGATGTTGTATTCACAGTCAAAAACGAGAGAAAGAGAGAGAGAGAGAGAGGAGAGAGAGAGAGAGAGAGAGGAGAGAGAGCGAGGAGAGAGGAGAGAGAGAGAGGAGAATGAATGAATGAATGAATGATGAATGATAGTTATTCATATAGGCCTCAGCCCCTCATGAAGGGTACATGTGCAATCCATCACACTTCATCATACTAATTCAAAAACATGTACAAGTACTTGAGAGAGAGAGAGAGAGAGAGAGAGAGAGAGAGAGAGAGAGAGATCTTCATTCTTAACGGAAACAAGAAAAGGTTTAATGTAGGATTTTTGTTCTCGTAATGCGTAAGTCTGCTATGCACCAATTGTCCACTTTCATTCCCAGCTCTTTGCCATTCTATCATCTTACTTGGCGTAAATCCATTTTCTTAACCCCGCCCTGCAGATCGGTGTCACCATTTCAGCTGTCACATTAATGTCTGGGTGTAATTATGGCGTCAAGACTAGCTCGCATGACACAGTTCCCTTGATTCCCGTTGATCACGTGCTCTTTCGTACCAGCACTTCGTCGGCTAGCAGAGCCGTGTGCAAACGACTGCAAATGATGTAGAGCAAGTCTGCAGACATCAACTCTTTACGGTTCATTATTTTCGGGTGTGTGGGTGGGCGTTGGGGGTGGAAAGGGGTGGGGGTGGGAGGAAGATGTCTTCTCGTCCTCTATCGCTGAAAAAGCAGCGTGTTCGTTGCTGGCATCGGAGGCGGTGGGGATTAGAAAGGCAAAGAAAAAAAAATGAAGAGTCAGAAACTGGGTGGTATAACTCTCTCTCTCTCTTCTCTCTCTCTCTCTCTCATCGTCATCATCATCATCATTATCGTCGTCGTCGACGTCATCGTCGTCGTCGTCGTCGTCGTCGCTGTCGTCGTCGTTGTTGTCATCGTCACAAAAGGATCGATATAAACTCTCTCTCTCTCTTCTCTCTCTCTCTCTCTCTCTCTCTCTCTCTCTCTGAAACAGTGGCGCCGAGGTCACATACCACAAGTGGCGGAAAAAAAATTACAAAAACTTCAGTTACTAATTTCCGTAATTCTTTTGAAGCACAGCAAAATTTTGAGACATACCAAAATAAAGCTGAATGTGGCGCACCTTTCCATCCCCATCCCGTCCCTCATCCCCCCCCCACCCCCTCCCCTCCACCTCATTGACTTCTTTTTGAAGGATCATACTGACGACATCGTGACAGACTAGAAATCCCATGATCTGATGCACACCTGACGTCAGTTTTCAACCCCTTAAAACGCCTCCGTGCCCCCATCTTTACTCCAGATGGGCTCTACCCGCTGGTTCAGTTTAGTCTGTCTGTCTGCTTGGACCCCACTTTCTCGCACGGGCCTTGATGGGCGTTTGAGAGAAAAGAAGGCGAATGAATTACCACAACCCCCGCCCCCCCCCCCCCCCCCCACTCGCACACACACACGAACGTACGCACACAGGTACGCAGGCAAGCACACACGCAGGCACACATGCGCGTGCGCGCGCGTTTCACACACACACACACACACCACACACACACACACACACACTGACACACACACACACACACACACACACACACACACACACACACACACACACACACACTCACACATGCACGCACACTCATACATACATACACACACGCATGCACGCACGCACACCCACACACACACACACACACACACACACACACAACACACACACACACCACACACACACACACACACAATATGCGCGCGAACGCGCGTACACGCGCGGACACACACACACACACACACACACACACACACACACACACACACACACACACACACACACAAGCATCACGCACAAAGCACACGCACACACACACACACACACACATACACACACTCACACACACACACACACACACACACACACACACACACACACACACACAACACACCACACAGACATGCAAAACATACACACACGCAAGCACGCACGCACGCGCGCGCACCCCACACACACACACACCACACACATGCGCGCGAGCGCACGTTACACACACCACACTCACACACACACACACACACATCTCTCTCTCTCTCTCTCTCTCTCTCTCTCTCTCTCTCACTTCCTCTCCTCTCTCTCTCTCTCTCTCTCTCTCTCTCTCTCTCTCCCTTCTTGTCCGTCAGTTCAGTCATGTCGAGTGGTTCATAACAAAACAGATTTTTTAAGGAGAGTGAGTGGAGTGGAAGAGGGGTAAGAGGAGAAGGGGGGCATACTACCGTCGGATAGTTTGTTTTCATGTACGTCCGTTTCTTTGTTTGGATTGTTTGTTTTTCCGTCAGCAAGATGACGCCCAAACTACGAAACCGATCTGAACGAAACTTGGTTTAAAAAAAAAAAAAAAAAAATGGCACGTTGCTCATCGATGGACCCAGTCAGGTTTTTTTTGTTTTTGTTTGTTTTTTTTAAAAATCTGATTCGAGCTGCGGATCTGGGATCAAAGGGCGGATCCAGTATCCGCTGGACTGTGGCTGCAGACAGGTCTGCGATTGTGGAACCTGACAACTTCCGATGAGCAGACAACGGAGATAGCCATTAGGGTCATACTCCGCCGATGCGTAATTACCAAGGTCCAAATTCGCTATCGGCTCAGCATCGCTGCATCGCCCAAGATTTAAGCGTTCCTTAATTTCGACACTCGCTCGCTTTGAAATGTTTAGTCCGTTTGCTCTTAGTCGTGTGTGTCTGTGTGGTTTTGTTGTGGTTTGGTTTGTTTGTTTTTCTCTTTTTTTTTTTTTTTTTTTTTTTTTCGTTTTATATCGTTTTGTTTTGCTATGTTTTATTTTGCTTTGTTTGGTATGTTATTCGTCAAATATCGATTGAAAGTAATTTGTCTCACCTGAAAGTAACACTAACTATCAAATCAAACCTTACCATGTATATTTCAATCAATTCGGCCGCGGTATTTGACTGAAAGAGATATATCTGTCAAAATGCACATTCATCTCATGGGGTCTTAGGTCGGGGTGGA
>CM031625.1:22800096-22810096 GCA_018398815.1 Conus ventricosus | reverse complement strand
GCTGTGTCTACACAGTCATTGCAAGAATGAAAAGGAGTCTCAGGCGAATGTATGCAAATATTTCTGATACTGAGACAAACCCAAAAACAAAAACAAAAAACCCTTGTTTTCACGTACAGCTTGAACAGCCGAAGTTCACACTGCTAATGTTTCGTTTTACTTTTTCCCCAGGCAGCCACACACACACACACACATGCATGCACATGAACGATAGATGTTGAGTAGCAGATCATCAACAGACTTTTTTTTTTCCAACTCTCTCATGGTCCGTGCCACTTCAAAAGCATTTCTCCAGCGCCCACATTTCGGGTTTTCCTGTGCAGCCAGACACCAGCAGTTCACACGAAGGGTCCGCTTTGAGGTCGCCAGTAGGAAACCCACGGAAGGAGACTATTTGTGCACTGCTACCGATTTACTTCGGCGGGGATCAGTGGTGCCTGTTTGGATCTAACATACTGACAACAATTGAATTGAATTGAATTAAATTAAATTAAATTAAATTTAATCAAATTTAATCAAATTTAATTTAATCAAATTTAATTTAATCAAATTTAATTTGATTTAATTTAATACTGACAACAATTGCTCAGTCAAGGAGCCAGTGTGAGAGAGAACCTCCATCCAGCGACAGTCGTCATGAACTTGGTGATACCCATGACCTTGACCCGAAGACACCAAGGGCGTGGACGTTGAGAGGAAATTGAAGCTATGGCCAAGAGAGCAAAGCATGAAGGGACACAGAATTTGGTTTTTTGTTGTTGTTTTTTGTTGCTGTTTTTTTTTTTTTTTTCAATGCTGAACGATGAGAACGGGATGATGAGGATGATGTTGTGGAGTCCCATTCTGACTACTCGACAGGGCTGTAATCTTCGCTTCTTTTCATTGTTAGATTTCCCGTTGCCAACCAGGCCCGAGAGATACCTCAATTGCAACAATGTTGGTCAGGAATTTCTGAGCGACACACACTCTCAGAGATGTCTTCATCGAGCGGATTAAATTCAACTGTCTGGTTCCAGTCTTCTCATTTTGAGTCCAAAACACATACACCCACATCTCTACGAGCCGATGTCTGTGATGGGACTGGGGCAGACAGGTCATCATTGGGGACGTCAGTATCTATGTGATGGGATAGGGCTGACAGATCAGGTCATCATTGGAGACTTCAGTATCTATGTGATGGGATAGGGCTGACAGATCAGGTCATCATTGGGGACGTCAGTATCTATGTGATGGGATGGGGCTGACAGATCAGGTCATCATTGGGGACTTCAGTATCTATGTGATGGGATAGGGCTGACAGATCAGGTCATCATTGGGGACGTCAGTATCTATGTGATGGGATAGGGCTGACAGATCAGGTCATCATTGGGGACGTCAGTATCTATGTGATGGGATCGGGGAGACAGATCAGGTCATCATTGGGGACGTCAGTATCTATGTGATGGGATAGGGCTGACAGATCAGGTCATCATTGGGGACTTCAGTATCTATGTGATGGGATGGGGGAGACAGATTCAATGACCTGATCTGCCTGCTCCATTCTGTCACAAGCATGTCACACATTTTTAATGAGACGGGGTAGATAAATCAAATCATTAATGAAGGACTCCAGACGTCCTGGTTGTGTGATGGGATTGGGAAGACCAATCAGATCATCGGTAAGAAACTCTTGCATGGTACGCACGAGACAGACATTCGCATTACTGAATCCAGAAGTCAGCGACTGTTGAGAGAGAGAGGGGGGGGAGAGAGAGGAGAGAGGAGAGAGAGAGAGAGAGAGAGAGAGAGAGAGAGAGAGAGAGAGAGAGAGAGGAGAGAGAGAGAGAAACACGCATAAATTAACATGAAACAAAGAAACGTACATGAAATCGTGAAGTTTACGTTAAATCCAGTATCACCTCCCCTCGTCGTCACATAGTATTACATGCACACACCACCACTTCCACCACCTTCCCCTCCTTATTCTCTCCCAACCCTTCTGTCTTCTTTCACGCCTCTCTCCACCACACCCACCCCTCTACAAACAGTGGCATGCGATAGCGTCGGAAAATGTTTTGCATTGGGGGAGCTAATAAGTAGTTTCACACGCACGCACACACACACACACACACACACACACACACACACACACACACTTACACACACACACACACACACACACACACACACACACACACACACACACGCACACACACACACACACACACACTTACACCACACACACACACACACACACACACACACACACACACACACACGCACACACACAAAGTGTCAGCAGTCTTTACACAGCGTATCCTCCACATCTTTATGACAGCAAGGAAGAAGCGTCGGGGTTGAGGAAGTGAGTAGGAAGGTGGACTGCTCTCGTCTACCTCTTCCTTGCGAAACCTTGTAAAGCGAAGGACCGGGGGGTAGGGGTGGGGTGGGGGGGTGGGGGGTTAGAGGATACCCTCTCATCTTCCAAATTCCAGGGAAGAACGGGGAGGGGGTGGGGGGTGGGGGTGGGGGGTGAGGGAAGGGAGCGGACTCTAATCTACCAAATTGTGGAAGGTTGGGCATGAGGGGGATGGGGGGGGGGGGGGGGGGGGGGACGACTTAATACCTATCTCACAAAATCAAAAGGAAGCTCGGGAAGACACTATATGTCATGACTTGCTGTGTATTGAAAAATGTTCTCTCTCTCTCTCTCTCTCTCTCTCTCTCTCTCTCCTCTCTCTCTCTCTCTCTCTCTCCCCCCCTCCTCTCTCTCTCTCTCTCTTTGTTATTTGGTATCTGTTTTGCCTCAAAATTCTGAAGGGAGGGGGAGGGGCAAAAGGTAGTCAGTCATATTCCAAAGAGGGAAGGCGACGGACACCTGATGCCGACATCAACTCGTAAGTAGACGTTCTGAATCTGAGCCAGTCTCAGGTGGGACTCTTCTCTGTTTCAGCCTCGGTCTGGAGCAAGGCGGGAACGCATGCGGAAGGTTCTGATGGCGACCGCCAAAATGATGATGATCATGATGATTATGATGACAGCCTCTCGGAATTCCGTTAAGTAGGTCACTCATGGCAACCCAGCGGAATTCCTCTCAGTAGCCGAGGCATAGTGCCTCGTGTTCAAGAGACTTGATGGTAAGGCTTTTTTTTTTTTTTTAATTCAATCGACGGTGTTTTGTCAGATTTGGGGTGGTCACGTGATTGAATAGTTTGGGTTTTTTGTGACGAGCGATGCGATTGGTGAATTGTTGTAGTCACAGTTGGTGATTTCTTTCGTTGTTTTTGTTGTTGTTGTTTTTTTTTAAGGGGACGGGGAGAAAGGGGAGGGGGTGGGGAGCTTACTTTGCTTTTTCTCCCCTTGTTCCTAAGGGAGTACCTGATGGATTGAGATGGCATATGAATGAAGATGGCTGGGCGAACTTGTCGTTTTTGAAAGGAGGCATCCGATTGGTAGTCGGGAAGAAGGCACAAGAAACCTCGAATGTCATTGGATGGACTATTGCCGTTCATATGACGGCGAGTCAAGGAAAAAGTATTGGCTAGATTATTGATGCTTTTCGATGTTTCTTTAAAATTCTGTTTGTTTTATTATAAGTGGTTTTTTTTTTTCCTGTTTAATTTTACTAGTAAATTGATCATATCCATTTATACTTTCTATTTCTTGGGCGCGTTTCCTTCAAGAATTTCTATGTACAAAGGTGTTTACTTACCCAGTTCTGTTTATACGTAAATCTATGCATACATTCACACGGTGTTTTTATTTTATCAGATCGTCCTTTTTTTTTATCCGCACGTTTCACAGTATGTTGTTATCCGCTGCGTTTAATAATGTGGGATTTCATGTCACTTGTAGAAAGGAGACAGATGTCTTTTTTGTTCTCAAGTTGTATTTGTTTTGTTTGTTGTTTTTGTTTTTGATTTTCGTTTTACTTTTTTTTTTTTTTTTCGTTTTATATTCTTTTGGGAAGACAGACGGGGTTTAGAACATGACAGCAACTTGAATACGTGATGGGCGCTAGATTCTTCAGACCACCTTGACATCAATCAAAACCAAGCGCTTGGTCGGCACTACATTTTCACGTTTGCTTTATGTTGACGCACTTTGTTGGAAATATTTTGAAAAACAGACTCCGCTGTTTTATATTTACATTACAGCGCACCAAAGCTGACCCCTCCCAAAAGCAATTTCAAATTTTCTCTCTCTCTCTCTCTCTCACACACACACATACACACACACGCGCGCGCGCGCGCGCACCACACACACACACACACACACACACACACACACACACACACACACACACACACAGATTTCATATGTGTCTTTTTCGTACCACACAACAAAAGTGACATATTTTCTTAGATGAGGCTGGCGATTGTTTACCGGGTGCATCACAAATTATATTCATGAGACGCATGAATTAGCCTATTATTATTGTTATTATTATCATAATTTCATCATCATCATCATTATTATTATTATCATTTCATTATTATTGCAATTATTATCATTATTGTTGTTGTTGATGTCATTATTATCATTATTATTATTATTATTATTTCATTATTATTATTTTTTTCAATTATTATCATCTCTACTACTATATTATCATTATTGTATTATGATCATTATTATTACTGCAGGTCTTATCTTCTTAGTAGATTTTCATGTAACATGTTCAAAGTGCACAAAATGCAAGATATCAGCACGTCACCTTGGTCAGTTTCAGCCAGCCCCACGCCCCAATCCTCCCACCTACCCAATCCCGCTTCCCCTCCTACTCCCACTCCCCGAACACAGAAACTTTAATCCTCCATACCCCCCCCCCCACCCCACCCCACCCCCACTCCCCCTCCACCCACTCCGCACTCCTCCCAAATTCGAACGCTCTTTCCCTTCCCCGCTCCAGCTTAGCCATACCTCCCCCCCCCCCCCCACCCCCCTCTTATGTCATAGCTTCCCTCTCCCCCTACCTCTGTTACAAGCGTTTCATTCATTTCAGTCCATGTGTATAGATTGTTTGTTGTTCGTTTGTAGAAAGGGGAAAAAAAAGTTTGTTTCAAAACGTTACCGTGGTGGATCTCTTGTACACTTACTGCATGGGCATATAGCATTCTCTGAAATAAAGGAACACACTATACAAAACATGTTTGGTGTCAGACATTATTTGCGTGATTGCTGCTCTGTTGCTTAGAGTCTGCCTGTCTGTCTGTCTGTCTGTCTATCTGTATGTATGTATATATGTATGTATGTAGGCCTATGTCCCTCTGTCTGTCTGTCCGTCGCCATCTCTCTCCGTCTGTCCGACTGTCTGTCTATGTCCCCGACCAGTTTTTTTTTGTCTGTGTAATTCAGGATCTATCGATCTTTATCTGTCTATGACACTAACACCGGTTTCGTATTCTGTTCGTTTCTCGTTCTTTGTGTGTGATAACTTCAATGGTGTGTGAGTGAGTGAGTGAGTGAGCGAGCGAGCGTATGTGGTGGTGGTGGTGGTGGGGTGGTGGTGTTTTGTTCTTATTGTTATATGGTGTGTGTGTGTGTGTGTGTGTGTGTGTGTGCGTGTGTGTGCGCGCGCGCGCGCGCTTGCACGTGTATGTTATATTAGAGTCTTGCTCTTGTTCTTGTTCCCAAGTCATCTTCTGAACAATCATTTCCCACAAACAATCAAAGGCACGCACAGTCACACACACACACACACACACACACACACACACACACACACACACACACACACACGCACACACACACACACACACACACACACACACAACACACATATACACACAAATACACACACGCACGCACACACACGCATGCTCGCTCCTACGCACACGCATATGCTCATGCATGCATGCGCACATATACACCTACACTCGTGCACACATACACGCACACACATGAACGCGCACGCGCATACGCCCATGCGTATACGCCGACATACAAAGATTCACACACATACATCTGTGTACACAAACATATGTAAATATGCGAGCATGCTCACACAAGCCCGGAAATCACATGCACAGATGCACATGCACTTCAGCACACGCACACGCACGCGCGCGCGCACGCAGACACACACACACACACACATGCGTGCGCCTACACACATACTCACACAAGCGCGCGCGTGCACACACACACACACGCACCCACGCATGCACACACACACACACACACACACACACACATACACACACACTCTCTCTCTCTCTCTTCTCTCTCTCACGCATACGGATACACATCATGCACATACACATGCGCTCGCACACACACACACACACACACACACACACACACACACACACACACATGGGCCTGTGCCCACACATCCATACACACACATGTGTACATTCACTACACACACATACAATGATAAAAATGGCACAACCAAAGTATAGGCACCCGAGGTCTGTCCAGCGCGTTGGATTAATGCTGTAGATCAGACATCTGCTAAGTCGTAGCCACAGGACCCTCTTCTTAAATTCTCTCATCTTAGTTATTAATTCATTTATCCATCAGCTTTAAATCTTGCTGATGGATAAATGAATCAGACGTAGTTCATCTCAGCCTCAAAACGCGCGGTGACAAAAACGGAAGTACTACCGTGGTGAACTCTCGGACAACCTGGGAATTCAACAGCCGCTGCCTGGTACCGCCACGGTCAGATGAGGAGAGGGGTTGGGGGGGGGGAGGGGGGGAGGCATAAGGGAGCTGGTGTTCCGAAAATACCCAGAACACACACGCTTCCCCGCCCAACACCCCTACCCCCCCCCCCCCCCCCCCCCCCCCCCCCCCCCCACACACACACACACACCGACTGGTAACAATTGCCACGTGAAGGACCCCGAAGAGACTGGACGACGGCTTCCTGGGATTTCTGGATCCACCCTCATCGTCCCCCCCCCCCCCCCCCCCCCCCCCCGCTCCTTCCCGTCGTCACCCTCATCCACTCACCCCGTGGGTGGCAAAAATAGAATCCACCTGTTTGTGTGATACTGGCCCGAACTGAAAATGATGGTGAATAATCTGTTGGCTGTGTGCAGCTCCCCCCCCCCCCCCTCCCCGCTCTCCCATTTCGGGAGAGGAGAGCCTCCGGTCTGTGCGCTCCTTCCCCACTTTCACAGAATTTGGCTGGCCCACCCCAGCCCCTTTTCCTGATTTTATAAAAGTCTGGGAGAAGAGGCTCCACACCACCCGATCCTTTCCTTCTCCCGCATCTGATGTTGCTGAACCGGCCCTGCTGATGTCACGGAGCACATACCATACCGTATACTAACCCCCTCCTTTTTCTTTAAACTCAAGTCTTTCCAGCTCGAAAATGCAGTACCATAACATTAACCAGACCCTAACCCTAACCAAACCGTAATCTAATCGAAATCTAGCAACCAACAGCCCTTTCCCACCCCACCCCTGCTCAGTCCGAACCATAACCCAATTATATAAAACCTGAAAACCTCCCGCACTCACATCAATATGGCGTCCACCTAGGATATGCAGACCGAAGCTCCCGAGATTGGAAGACAGCAAACAGTAAGCACGGTACTGCCTCAGCATAGCCTATAGTTCTCTTTGATTGACTCTTTTAGAACGCTACGATTTGTCCGCTTGGGCACAGCTGGCTAGGAAGCCAACAGCTATGTAATGACGGTGCCTGATGACTTATTTCTGATTAGATCAAAGTCTATCTCTTACGTCACTATGAAATAAAAACGTCACGTAATTTCATCAATAAGGATCACACTTATCTCCTACGTCACTATGGGAAAAAAAAGTTACCTAATTTGAGCAATGATGATCAAACTAGTTGAATACACTTGATAGGCGGGTTTATGATGCGATTGCTTACTTAGAAGCTCATAAACTACCAAGGCTTTCGTTACACACTGACTTCAAGAAAGTGTTCAATTCAGGCAGCTGGAATTTCGTGTTAAAAGTATTAAAAGCGTATGGTACTTAACAAGGTAAATGCAAAAGGTTGAAAACTTTTAAGAGTAACATTGACTCGCGTGTCCTTTTCAGTTTTTAGTTTAACAGTGCGTTTCAGATTTTTTTTTTTTTTTAAAAACGCGAGAATGCGGGCAAGATGACCCACTGTCACCTTAGTTATTCATCTGGTGTGCCGAATTTTAGCATTGATAACGCGTAGAAATGCACACGACCGTGGATTAAACTACAATTATAGAACGTAAACTTCCTCAATATACAGGCAATGCAGAATTCTGTTTGCAACCGAAAGAAAATCAGTTGAGACATGTATACCTACACAGTAAAAATTTGGTCAATATATCGGGTCTGCATATGAATCTTGTGAAAACTAGCACAATTAGGCTAGTTAGCTTTGGAGATTCATGCAGTAACTCGTTTTGTGTTTCCTAGTCATTCTTAACATTCATTTTTGTATTCCATTTTGTACAAAACTTTGAACAACCATAATAAATCGGCACACTTAAGTTTGTAAAAAAAGAAAATCGTATATGTACTGAATACTTCTGTCCAGAATGTGTGTGACATTTTTGAAAACCGTTGGTAAACCATATCCGAACATTTTGAAATTTTGTGGGTTTCATTCCGTTCAAGTCCTTACTGAACCAGAGTTTTACAATAACAGAATACAGGTTGTGAAAAGAGCGATTTGGGGAAGAGTGTTTATTAAGAAAGAAGTACATTATAAAGCTTATTTTAGAATGAATTTCGGTTTTTTTTTTTTTTTTTTTTTTTTTTTTTTTTTAAGTAGTTGTAAAGCGGCAACAATCGAACATATGCGAAAAGCAATGATCATGGACAAAAATAATATATGTTTGAATTCGAGTTTATGTTTAAATAAGCTAATATTTATTTCTGTTTCGAAACTAAAAAAAAAATATATATATATATCTGAATCAAACTTTAGCTGGTCTGTTATCTGCAGGCTTTCTTCTGCCAGTCGCTTAGTTTCCTCTCCCTCTATGTGTCTTTTAGGGAGCCATCATAGCTTTTCTCAAGGCTCTTGGCTGGTTCTTCTGTTACAGTTGGGATGGCTTGGTGGGCACAGTGATTTTTTTTACGCAACTTGTCCTTTCCTCAGGGATCGAGAGGCTTCGTAACTTTTTTGGCTTGAAATTCATCCTGGATTAACTTGTGTCACTGCTTCAGTATTTTGTGTCTTATCTTCCTTGGGCGAAAGCACTGTTGTGTCCTCCATGAAGGCTTTTAGAGCGGACATTTGGTATTCATTCCCGAGGGTTTATCGACCTGAACAGTTCATGACAGCTTGTAATTTTTTTTTTTTCTTCTCCGGACCTAACCAAAGAGCCAAGTTTTGTCACGTGACTGTCACTGCAAGCCTAAGCCGTAGTATGGTCACAGTGTAAAGAAGTTGATTGTGGTTCTTGAATGTTTGTCTCAAGTCTGACTTCGTCGAAGATCGTAAGTTTCTGTTTTGATGACAGCCCCTAATGCTAATAACCATGTTTTTGTGTTGGTATTGGGTTTGATAAGTGGGATTATCCACGGGAAAGCAATTTCTACTTTCATTTTTTTTTTTCGGGCATTGTCCGCCATATTGGTTGCACACCAAAACAAAACCATAAAAACTTTGGTAGTGGATGAGATTGATGTTTAGCCAAATATTGTAAGCAACAGGGACATAGCCAGTTATTTTGTGGATTAGGTGAATAACCGAACAAGTCTGCGCCGTAATTATGTTGATATAGTCGTTTCGACTCTGTACGGAAGAAGAGTCACATGACATGAGTCAGTTTCGCTTCAGTTTCCGCCCCCTGATCGATGCAGTATCATGTAGTAAATTAATTACCATTGCCTGTCCATATGTATGTTATTACTATATATTATTGACAATATGCAGTCAGCTTGCTTTCCCGGATTGAATGTTGCTTTTTTACAACTGATACAAGTACTACTGTTTCAAATTAATTTGCTGCTGTTGATGGTTAGAGTAGACGCACAATGTCGGTGCATATGAATGCCAGCATGTGAAAAAGTTTTGATGTACTTACGCAATGTATATGTTTGA
>CM031625.1:22742596-22797596 GCA_018398815.1 Conus ventricosus | reverse complement strand
TCCAGAGGGCGCTACCACGTCCATCCAACGACAGCCCTCTGGACTTGCCAATACCGGTGACCCTGACAGAACTAAACCAAGGTCACAGACATGGAGAGGACATCAAAACTGAGGTCACCATGAGAGCAGGGCATGAAGGGCCACAGAATTTGAGACTTTCTTTTTTTTAATGCTGATCGATGAGAATGAGGATGATTAAGATGATGCTACGGATTGCCATTCCAGTATGAGACTGCATGACAGGGCTGTACTCTACGCTTCCTTTCATGATATATCCCGGCGTCAACCAGGCCTGAGAGATACAGACACCTGCAGTGTTGGTCAGGAAATTTGAGCAACACTCTCAGAGACGCATCCATTAAGTGGATGAAACTCGACTGTGTGGTCCCAGTCTTCCCAACTGAGCCCTAGCAAACTCAACTCTTGGTAGATGCCGGTCAGAGCAGAAAAATCCCACATGACTGATGGGAATCGAACCCCACAACCTCCCAGCCAGAAGTCCGCAACGCTAACCACTTTGCTACGGGAGCTGGTGAGACCCCGGAATATTGTGTGTGCAATGTTTCGGCCCTGGCTGACCCGGTCGAGGGTGTGTGATGATTGAGACTGAGCTGCTCTAGATCACTGCAACGATTATTCACCATGTGTTCTGTGAAGTTTACAGCCATCTTTTTACCATATCATGGCTGGCATATGATTTGAACAATTGATGCATTTTCATATCAGGTGATGGTTTTAATCAATGCATGGACAAGAAAAGATGTATCGTGTGCAACTTCAGGAGAATTTGTAAAAACAGTAGAACTGGACATATGTGTGTTGGTTTAATGAGCTAAGTTGGACTTGCGTCAGTCTGACTTCCTGCAGGAAACAGTCCTTGATTGATTTCTTTGCAATTTTTTTAAGAGAACCACTTTAGGTAGCCTCATTTGTTTCAAACTAATTCTCTTCTCTCTCTCTCTCTCTCTCTCTTCTCTCTCTCTCTCTCTCTTTCTCTCACAAACCCTCTCTCTCTGTCTCTCTCTTACTCTCTCTCTGTCTCTCTCTCTGTCTCTCTGTCTCTCACTTTCTCTCTCTCTCAGTCTCTCTCTCTCCTCTCTCTCTCTCTCTCTCTCTCTCTCTCCTTCACTCTCTCTTTCTCTCTCCCCCTTTCTCTCTCTCTGTCTGTCTCTCTCTCTCGGTCTCTGTCTGTCTGCCTCTCTGTCTTTCTGTCGGTCAGTCTTTCTCTGTCTCTGTCTTTGTCTCTGTCTCTCTCTATGTCTCTCTCTTTCTTTCTCTCTGATTCAGAACCAGCACAAAGGGTGTTACTGAACCATAACCGCCACTGTTGTGAAGCAACGTGAAATATTTGACTTTGGGTGTTTTTGTAGACAAAAGATATCGGAACGCAGAGATGGCAACGGCAGCACCCCAGGAGGAGGCTCAAGATAAGGAGTGTGTGGTGTGCAACGAACCGTTCACCACTCCGAAAATCCTTCCTTGTGGACACATGCTGTGTCAGCACTGCCTGGCCGCTTGGCTGAAGACTCGACCTGAAGCCAAGTGCCCCAGCTGCAGGTACCCTATCCTGGACAAATCGCCGTCTTCTGATGAAGAAGTTGCCAGTGTCATTGACAGCTTCCCCCCCACCTGCTTATGGTTGCTATGGTGGAGGCTGACTGCCTGTTGTCCAAACCGCAGGTGTGCTGTGTGTGTGAGGATGAGGCCGCCGTGTCCCTGTGTCTCAGCTGCAGTGACATGTTCTGTCAGACGTGTACTAGGGTGCACAAGAAGCAGTCTGCAACTAAACATCACCAGGTGGAGGAATTGTCTGGCCTGACTGCTGACGTCCTGGCTGCCAAGCGTTCCACAAACTGCACTGCTCATGCTAATGAAGTGGCGCAGGTACACTGCCTCACTCATGGTGTTTCCTGTCTGTGTTTTTGTGTGCAACCACCACGTCAGTGTCCGCACATGGTGAAAATAGAAACGAGGACGGAACAGTCTAATGCCGTCCTGGAAGAAGTAACAACAACCTGAAATCAGGGTTAGACACTCTGGACCGGGCCATTGCTGATGCGGAGGAAGAGGTTCAGGAGCTTGACAGACAGACGGAGGCAGGAGTGGCAGATGTCAAGGCTGTACGTCAACGTTTGGAGAAGGCTGTTCAGGACTATTGCCAGCATCTGGAGGACCGCGTATTGAGCATGAGCGCTGACCTCAAGGGTCAGATGCTTGATGGGAAGGCCAGCCTGCAGAAAGAGCGGGACGGTTTTGCCATGCATTCCCACATCGTCCAGCAGGCAGAGAGGCTGTCCACCCATGGGTCATTCAGTGCCATGATGGCCATGATGAAAACACGTGTCAGCAGCCGGACTACAGCAACGACTTCCTGACCTCTGTCAAGGTGAACCAGAAGCTGACTACGACCATTGACTCCAGGTAGTGACCCGTATCGAACAGGAGCTGCCACAGATGGGCATGGTTAGCAAGGGGGATACTGCCAAGGTAAGCTCATGAGTATCTCAAGAACAGGATGATACTGAACTTGGATGATTAGTGAACCCATTGAAGTTTGGTTCCTTATGCAGATGTCTCTTTTTTTTTTCATTTGCTTTTAAAATCAAGGGGTGTGATCTGATGTTATAGAGTGAGTGGAAGCAGAGAGCAAATGCAAAGTTACTGGCCACCTGTTTGGAACACATTACAAAGCAACACAACATGTTTCGACACATTGGTTTCGTTAACTTAATCGAAGTTCCATTCCCCAATTTGGGTTGACTCAAGAACCACTTTCTCACTGAGATAACAAAAAGCCAGGTTTCTCTCTGCATTTCATTTAGTGTAGTTCATCCTCCCCAAAAGAGACCAACAGGTCAAATCACATTGTACTTGTTTTGTGAATTGCTTGTTTTATTCGTTCGTTGGCTCAAGAGCTTGAAGTTTTGCTCTCTTGCTTCATTTACCGCCTGCGGTTACCGTACTTTGAAACTGAGAGGATGCTCTCTTGAAATTGAATGTGAGAAGTATTTCATTATTAATGCCTTTGTTACATAAAAGAGTGGAATGAGTGTCCCTCTTTCTCCAGTGAAGAAAAATTAAGTTGGTCCTATTCTTCTTCTATTAAAAATGTCTTTTGAGTGCAAATTAACTTGGTCCTATTCTTCTTCTATTAAAAATGTCTTTTGAGTGCAGGGTTGTGATTTCTGTTGAGTACCATCTAACAAGTGGCATGATGTTAGCTATTGTTATTGTCTGACTACTGTCTGTTAATAAGTGATTGAGAAGTAATGTGAGGGAGTCGGGAGGGAGTTCATGAAAGGAGAAACAGGGGAAGCCTGATAGACGTGCACAGTATTTCAGTAAACTGTTAGTGTTGATGCTTGAAATGAACGTGTTGTGGAGAAGATTGTTCCAAGATGATCTTTCTTTCTGTTTTGTTGTGCTTGCAGTTAGCCGTCCTGTTGTTTCATGAAAACCATGGAAGTGCGATCAGACTGAGCAGTGACAGACTCACAGCTGAAAGGACATGTCCCCAAAGTCGTGGTGATGGAATGGTGATATCCAGAGATCCATGGTGGCCAACAAATTGTATGAAGTGAGTTGGCCTCTTCATCATTATTGTTGTTGCTATTATTTATACAGCATACCCTTAGAAAGTTTACATTCTACACTGTGTGTTACTGTTTTGTTCAAACAGTTCTTTGAATCAGTGTGTTGATAATTGGATATATAACAGATTTATGAATAGTAATAAAAGCAAGTAAAAAAAAGTTTGAGGCTTTAATCCTTTAGAAAAAGCGTGGGCTTCTGGAGATCCACAATATACAGTTAGGCTTCATTCATTCACTGAAAGCAAGAGATCCTAGAGACCCAGGACATATGGGCACAAAATTTTAGGCGATGTACAGCGAAGGTTATCTGGAATTAGGAAAGGAAATGTACCAAAATAGATTTATAATTTGTGTTAAGTTGTGGAGGTGAGAACTTGGGTGGCAGCCATCACCATCTGAGAACTGATACATTGTCCAAATATGCACAATAACACTGAAACAGATGCTATAGGAAAATAATGCCCAAATGCAAAGTAACACTGAAACAGGTATGTCAGGGAAACAATGCCCCAAACAGTTATGTCATAAACAAGCAAAGGAAATAACTGTAATGATGTTTAAGGTAACATTGTGTGAAACGCATCTTAGGAACACACTCTTCAGAAAGTGTAAAGATTATCAAGGGTATCTCGACTTGGTGAGTTGAAACCTAAGCAACACCACCACAAAGGGCATATAAGCTAACACGTCCAGAGACATTTCAGTAGAAAAAATCTTCTAAAGGTGGGGAGAAACTTCACACCAGTCAGTCTGGCAGTATCAGGAACTGCAGTACTCCACTGGTGTGGAGAGCTGAGAGAAAAACCCTGGAGTTCATAGACCTGTATGTCAGACTGGGGAGACAAAGACTGATGACCATAGGCATTCGGCCTGATCACTATCATATCATTGTCCTTTCATACCATTTTCCCTCATGCTATGCATTTAAGTGGAGCACCGAGGATAGACCTCTCACCATTCCCCAAGTATAGTTAACCCATATTTAACTGGGTGTGCATTGTGTGTATGGAGACTGGATACCAGGATTCACATTTGTATGTTGTGTACATTTTAGAAGGAAGTGTACATAAATCAATCATGACTTCAAGCGTACCCATTTCTAGTTCTGTATCATGACCTGAATATATTTTTCTGTTGTGTTTAATGTCACTAACTTTTTTTTGTGTGTGTAAGAAAGTGGTGTTAATCTTACAGTAAAATCCTGGCTTGCAGTCACAATATATGCTGTGTCTGTGATCAAATATGGTTCAAGTGCTATAACCAGATGGTGACCGTCTCTGTGCGCTACAGGGCACAGCAAAGACAGTGGCTCCAGTGATAAGATAAGATAAGATAATGTTGCTTATAGCCCAGCCGACCGCAAAGGGCCATATCAGGGCTGTCACCACGTTAAAATCAACTCACCATCATGAAAAAAAAAAAAAAAAAAAAACCACCTTTCATACATCTCGTTAAATGACATCGTCTAGAAACGCACCAGAAACTTTGTTAAAAATCTTTCTTCCGTAAAATCTTAAATCAGATGAAAAATGTTAATCTCTCTCAAAAACTCCAGGATCACATCAGGCGGGACATCCCTGAACAGGATCTTCATGGACTCCGCTGTAAAATGTTTGTGTCTCACATCGTGCAAGTCCCAACACTCTAAAAGAACATGTTTCATTGTGAGTGGCGCATGACATGGAATGCACCACGGAGCTTCTTCACTCTTTAAAAGGTAAGCATGGGTAAAATACGAATGGCCGGTGTGCAGCCGGCACAGAACCGTTTCCTCTTTACGACCTCCCGACGTGGATGGGAGGAATTCCTTAAGGTTTGGACGGATCTGAAAAAGTTTGTTACTCGTCTGTGTGTTCCAATCCTCCTGCCAGAGGTCTCTCACATAATCGTTAATTTTGGGTTTCACATCTGAGCAGGGGATATAAGTGTTGGACAGTTTCTCTCTTGTGGCGTTCTTGGCTAAACGATCAACCATTTTGTTCCCGCCAATGCCAGCATGACCAGGAACCCAAGCAAGAGTAATGTTGTAACCGTCCGCCTTCAACTTGCTAAAAAGTTCAAAAAAAAGTAAAAGTTCTGGATGCTGAAGGTTGCGGCCAGCTATGGCCTCCAAAGCTGACAGCGAATCCGACAGAACCAGAAAGTCCCTCTTTGAAGAACGTGAGATTATCTTCAAAGCCAAAACCAGAGCAGTAAATTCAGCAGAATAGACAGAAGCATCGGAATGGATATGTTCCAACAGTATCTGAGAAGGAGCCCCAGGGCAGTAGGCTGCACAGGCTACTCCATCTTCAGACTTGGAACCGTCAGTGAAAACTTTTTGATAGGATGGGAATTTGGAACAGAGCTCAGCATACAAAGCCTTGTACGCCAGAGAGCTGGTAGACTCTTTGCGAAAAGCTGCAAGATCAAAACGAATCTCTGGCGTGAAGAAGGTCCACGGTGGTTGATCCGGAAACTTGGAAAAATCAGATACTACACCTAGGTCTAGACCTGCATTCCACACGTGAGGCTGCATACGAAGACCAAACGGCGGAATACAGTTAGGGTTGTTTTCAAACTTACTTTGGAATGGAGGGTCAAAGACACAGTCATAGGCAGGATTCTGCGGTTCTGAGAACAGTCGGATATAATAATTTAAAGACAGTTTCAGCCTGCGGTTGGACAATGAAGGTTCGCCCGCCTCTGCGTACAGGCTGTACACAGGGGTGGTGCAGAACGCTCCAAGACAGAGACGAAGCCCTTGATGGTGGATAGGGTCCAAGAGTTTGAGGTAAGATGATCTTGCGGAGCCGTACACAGCACAACCGTAGTCCAGTTTGGAACGGACCAGGGCTCTGTAGAGGTGCAACAAAGTTTTCTTATCAGCGCCCCAGTCGGTGTGTGCTACGACCCGCAGAATATTCAGTGCCTTTTGGCAAGCAGTTTTGAGGTTTTTAATATGGCTGAGAAAGTTAAGTTTTTGGTCAAAAATGACTCCAGAAATTTGGCCTCTTTAACAGCTGGAATGGGGGATTTCCCTACTTGAAGTTCCGGATCTGGAAAAAACTGACGGAAATTATGGAAGTGAATACACTGGGTTTTTGTAGCAGAAAAGGTGAAACCGTTTTCATCCGCCCACCGATGGATTTTATCTACGCAAAGCTGGAGCCTGCGCTGGACACTCGGGTACAGGCTTCCAGTTGCGTAGACAGCAAAATCATCCACAAACAATGAGCAGTCTGAACCCTGCTGAACTGATTGAACAATGTTATTGATCTTGATGAAAAAGAGGGCAGGAGATAGTATGCTCCCCTGTGGAACCCCCAACCCCCTGCTCGTGGAAAAAACAGAGAGAGTGGTCCCAAACCCCGGGAAACCTGAAACTGTCAAAAAATTTTTTTTTTTAAAATTTAAAAAGGGGAAAGAGGGGACCCAAAAACCCAGATCGTGGAGATCAAAAAGTACCCCCAAACTTCCGGTATATCTTTAGGCCTTCCCAAGTCGAAAAAAATTCCCAAAAGCTTTGGTTTTTTCGGAAAGGAAACCCCGAAGTTTTAGTTTCCCAAAACGAATCAAAGGGTCAACTGAAACCCAAATGTTTGGGGGACCAAAACTGTTTTTTTTCCCCAAAAGGGCCCATCAGTTTGGGTTTTCCCCTGAGCCTAGCATTGCCCCTTTTCTCATCATTTTCCAGACCGCTGGTCAAAGTATGGGACTAGTTTGAAGGGTTAAAAAGATTTTTTCCCGGGTTGGGGGGGGAAAAAATGGGGGTTTTCCCGCCAAGGGGGGAAAAAAAAAAACCCCTGTAGCCCACACGGTTTGGGTAGACCTGTACATTTGTGGTCAACCTTCTAGCGAAGATTTTTTCAAAAACGAAAAAATGGATGTCATCTATACCGGGGAAAAGGAACCCGCTGCAAAAAAGAAAGGAATTTCAGTCTTTTAAAAGGGAAAAAAGGAAGATTGTAGTCTTCCATGTTTACCCGGAAACGAAAAGTTGCAGGGTGATTTTTCTTTTAGGGCTTTTTTTTTTTTTGACAAAAAGTCCCTGATTTTTTTGAAGGGAGGAATTCTTTTCAAGGGGTTGAAGCAAGCAGATTAGCAACTGCTTTCTTCTTTTTTTTTTAAAAGAATCCGAAAACTTGAAAAGGGTTCACAGGGGAAAAGGGTTGTTCTTCCCTTTGATTTTTTTAAATGATTTTTCCACACTTTTTTTTTTGGTTTTTTGATGTCACCCTGGAGAAAAAGTTCTCCAGGCCCCGACTTTTTCCCTGATTTTAAAAGTGTGTCTTGATTTAGCACGGATTTTCTGATGGGCCGAGAAATTGGGACCCGAAGTTTTTGGTATACCTGACGCGGACCCCGTTTTCTAACTTTGAAATTTGTTGGCATTCTAAAACGAACCAGGGTTTTTTTGGGCATTTAAAGTTTTTTGGGAAAGGGGACAAGGGAATACGGGCTTAGCACTTTTGATTTTTGTGTTATCAGTGATTCTGCTGGGGGGGGAAACTCTAAAAAATCAGTGTCCGGGAAAACTCCTTGGAAATAGTGGCTGCAAATAGACCCCAAGTTTGCTTTTTTAAAATTTGAGATGCTGAGAGACGAGACGTGTTCGTAAATTTAAGGGTTTTTTAAAAGGAAAAGGGAAATGGCCCATTTCCCTTTGAGATGTCATGGACAGACCACTCATAGTCCAGGACCAGCGGGGGGGTCAAAAAAACCGACAAATCTAAAAACCAAAGTAAAAACCTGTGGAAGAGTGGAGGTAAGTTTGCAGACCCGGCGTTCAGACAACACAAATCTAAATCCAAAGGACATCCTAAAATTAGCGGGGCCCTAAAGGGACGAACTGACACTACCCCAAAGAGGATTTGACCTTTTAAAGTCCCCCCAACACAAAAAAGGGCCCGGGGGAAGTTCTCTTTTTCGGGGACTGAAAAGGGTTTCCTGACAAAAACCCGGGGGACAGAAGGGTTGGAAGAAAAAGGGGGAAACAGATTGTCACAGTTTGGGGAGAGGGGAACTCTTGCAGCTCCCAGCCTGAAGGGAGGGGGACAGAGTGACGGGGTTTAATAACAAATTTTTTGTGTAGGAGAAGGGCAACACCGCCCGCAGCCCCCAACGTGGAAGGGGTTTTGGGGGTTTTTGAAAAAATTTAAAGCCAAAAGAGTAAAGGTTTCGGGGCTTTGAATTTGGGTTTCCTAAAGAGCCACGCCCGGAAAAAGGTTTTTTAGACTCCCACAGAAGCTGCAGTCCTCAAAGTTGGAATTTGGGTCCACGGATATTCCAATGGAATATTTTTTACTACCCTTGGGGGCAGAGGGCAAAAAAAGGGAAGAGACCCAGGTCATCTCCTCATCTGCATCTGCCCCCAAGGAGTGAACTTATTATTTAGTTTCACGGGGGGTGGTTTTTTGGGCTTTGGACCCGCTGGCAGAACCCTTCCCGCAGGTGACAAAGGCCTGGGATTTTTTGGGGAAGGTGGGGGTCGGATTTGGGAGTGGGGGGGGTTTTTTTTCCCCAACTCCCCCATTCCACCTGGGGTTAACTCCTTTGCCCGCACGGGGATTGGACAGAGGGGGTTGAGGGGATGCGGGTTTTTAATCTGCCCAGAGCAGATTTTTTGTTGGGCTGCTGGGCAGTTGAGGGGGGGCGGAAATTTTTTTTTCCTCCACCCCGGGGGTCACTTTTTGGTTTTTGGGAAAGGGGGTGGACCGTACACCAGAACTGACAGATCCCTTTTTGCAATGTTTTTCCCGGGAAAAAATGAAATTTATCAGCTGGCAGCAGAAAATGGGCCCAGAAAAAAAACTGGGGAACCTTCTTTACAAAACCGAAGCGTAGGAAGAAGCTGTCGGCCCTCCCGGGCCTTTCCCACAAAACCCTTTTCCCGGGCCCTTTAAAAAAAAAGGGTCTTTCTTTTCCCTTTTGACTCTTAAGCTAAACCCTTTAAACCAAGAAGGGCAATTTGGGAAATGGGGGGGTGGTCGCCACCCCCCAGTTAAACCAATGTGCCCGGAAACAGACACGGGCCCCTCATGGGTTGCCTTGCAGCAAAAACCCCAAAAACCCCCCCTGCCCCGGGGCAGCGGGGCCCTGACCCCGGCCAAACTTTTGGCACCTGAAGCACCTCAAAGGGGACGGAACAAAATAACTGAAAACCCGGGCAATTTAGGTACCGACTTTGATGGGGCCCCGGGGGCAGCACAGGGTTCAGAATGTCAGAAAGAGGGTGTTTTGGGGCCACCCTTTCTGCACCCCTTCCCTTTTCTGTCACCCCCGCCACCCCGTCCACCCTGGGAAAGCCCCCCTGATTTAATTTTTGCCTCCGGGGCCCCAGATTAAAAAACCCGGCCCGAATCAGCCCTTTTTAAAGAATTTAATTTTTTTTGGGGAGTTTTTTTGTCTCCCTGTCCCCCTTTAATTTTTTTGCCTTCGAAACTGGTCAGATTGTTTCTGTGATTTTAAAAACTTTTAATAAGGAACGAGCCCTTCCCCTAACCTCTTGATGGACCGAGGGGCACCCGCCAAACCCTTTAAAACCCTTTTGTATGGCAAAAGGGGTCAGAGCTGAAAAGGGGGCGTTCCTGCTCCCCCTCCCCCCCCAAAACAAGCCCCGGAAGCCCAAAAACCTGTCTTCTGTCTCACTTCCGTTCAGGAAAACACTATCTGTTTTTACCAAACCCCGAAATTTGGGGGGCTGACTTCCTCTTTTCCCTTTTGGGGGGGAAAGTTTTTTGGAAAAAAAACCTTTTTTAGTGTATTTTGATTTTATCTCTCCCTTACCCCCCCCCTTGGGGGTCCAAATTTAAGGGGGCCCCCGGCCCAAAAAACCCAAAGTCTTGACCCCTTCCGGCTTCGGGAGAGCATTTCGGGCAAACAGAAACAAAATAACCCATCCCCCCCGAACATGCTTTAAATCCCGGGGACAGAGAGCGGGGCCCCGCAGGGGTTCACATGGGGAGCAGGGGAAAATGCCCTTTTCTTGACCCAGCCCAAGAAAAAAAGGAAATTAAAACACCCGGGCCAAAGTGTACCCCCTGTTTAGGGGAGGTCCGAGCCAAAGTGATTTTTTGAGAGCACAGGCCCCCTCAAGGGACTTGGGCCCCTTTAATCACCAGGACCTTTTTTTTTCCCCCCCGCACAGGTTTTGCACCGCCCCGGGAAAAAACGGGGCCTTTGGGACCACAGAGAGAAAAGGAAATGGGGAAAAAAAAGACTTGGGAAAGGGGGGACAAAAATAGAAAAAGGGCCCAAAAAAGGGGGGCAAAAAAACAAGAAAAGGAAAAGGCGGGGGTTCTCTTGGGCAGGATTTCCCAACCCCTTTGCCTATCTTACATGGGAACCCTACCAAGGGGGATCCAATCCTTAAACCCCTTTTGCTTAGGCCAAACAGCATCTGCACCTTTTTAAAGGCCCCAGAAAACAGTTTTTAAAAAAAACCCGCCCATCTTGAGTAAATTTATGCCCCCGCCACCCAAAAAAGGATCACGGGATCAAAGCAAGCCTCCGACCAGACAAGGCGCAAACCCCCCCCGGGTGGCTCCAGTGAAGGGGGAGGTGGGAAAATCCCAAAGGGGGAACCCCCCCTTTCCCCTGTGATCCCTTTTTTGGCCCAAAAAACAAGGGGGTCGGTGACGGAACTATCCAAAATTTTCCCTTCTGTGTAGATCTTTAGGGATGTTTTAATTTAATCTCATTGACTCTTGCTGCTGAGGCAAAAAAAAAAAAAAAAAAAAAAAAAGGGGCTTCAAGCGTACCCATTTCTAGTTTTGTATCAGACCCGAATATATTTTTTTTTTGTGTTTAATGTTTACAACTTTTTTTTATGACCTGAATAAAAAAAGAAAAAAAAAGCAGTCTAGTAAATCACAGTGAAGACTGACACTTCCCAAAAAGGTTCAGGCTCTAATCACAAGAGGTACTCGAGGACCACAGGATGGCTGGCTGCATTGGATGATGTGCCTCGGTACTGTTTCTCTCCAGAAAAAATTGGAAATGAAATAATTCAGACTTGCGTCAAAACCAAACTCCAGATCTCTTCCCGAAAGATGGAAGAACCTATGAAGTAGGAGATCTGAGGCTTTGTCACACAGATCTTTCAAAAGGTAAGCCTTCTTGTGCCTAACACCAAAACTGCCATCCCTTTTAACGAAGCCGTTTTGTTATGATATGTTACAGACATGTAGAGTGGAATGTCTGTCCCCTTTCATGAACCATTCGTGCAGGCAGTCCTTTCCATGCATGAAGACCTGAATCAGGGTCAGCCTGTTGATGCTGCATGAAAGGGAGAGTACTTTTTCCAGGTCTCAGTGCCACAGTGGAAACTGGAGCGGAACCAGCAGCTTCTGCCTGATTGGGGGATACAGTAGAGGAGCCAACTGGAGACTAATCATGGCGTTGACTCATGGTTTGGATCATTTTCATGAACAATTTCTGGGCGCATCTCTCTGGGGCGCATCTCTCTGGAAATCTTGTTCAAGACCCATGGAGGGAAAGTGCAGGCAAGCATTTCCTTCCCGTTGATGGAGAGAGAACGTCGCCCATGAAGGTTCTCGGGTCTGATGTTAGAGAGGAACACTGTCAAGAGGTCATTCATCTTGTAGCAGACAGGTCGTGAGTGTGGGGATCCCAGACTCGACTGATGGCTTTGGAGATTTTGTTTAAAGACTGTTCTAATGGTAGAACCTGGTTGTATGTGGAGAGTATACAAAGGCGGAGAGTTTCAGGAAATTCTGGTGAGATTTGCAACACCGTGAAAAAATCGCCCAGTGATTCAGGGGCTGGAAGTGAAGCACTGCTCTGGTTGCAGCAGTAGTCTTCAGCATAAACAACATGAGAAAGAACATACACCTGTACATTCAGTGTCCGGAAGTTTCAGCACCTTTCAATTGTTTTTTTACAAACCCTAAACAGTCCTCTGTGTGTGTGGTGTGTGTGTGTGTGTGTGTGTGTGTGTGTTTTATTTTCAGGTTTCCATTGAAAGCATAAACAAGATGTGGGATAGCACATTTGTCGGCGTTGTGACCAGCTGCCCTGACACTTTCAAAATTCCCCACAGCAGCATCGTTGGAGGCCTGAAAACGGTCCTTTGTGTGACAGAGACTGGATGCTTGGCCTTCGATCAGCTGGTGGGTGCACCATTACTGTTGCTTCTGGCCATGTCTCAGTGTCAGTCAGCTGTGGTCAGTGTTAGAAGTGTCTGTATGTCATGTCTGTCAGTGTCAGTCAGCTGTGGTCAGTGTTAGAAGTGTCTGTATGTCATGTCTGACAGTGTCAGTGTCAGCTGTGGTCAGTGTTAGAAGTGTCTGTATGTCATGTTTGTCAGTGTCAGCTGTGGTCAGTGTTAGAAGTGTCTGTATGTCATGTCTGTCAGTGTCAGTCAGCTGTGGTCAGTGTTAGAAGTGTCTGTATGTCATGTCTGTCAGTGTCAGCTGTGGTCAGTGTTAGAAGTGTCTGTATGTCATGTCTGTCAGTGTCAGTCAGTTGTGGTCAGTGTTAGAAGTGTCTGTATGTCATGTCTGTCAGTGTCGGTCAGCTGTGGTCAGTGTTAGAAGTGTCTGTATGTCATGTCTGTCAGTGTCAGTCAGCTGTGGTCAGTGTTAGAAGTGTCTGTTTGTCATGTCTGTCAGTGTCAGCTGTGGTCAGTGTTAGAAGTGTTTGTATGTCATGTCTGTCAGTGTCAGTCAGCTGTGGTCAGTGTTAGAAGTGTCGTGTCTGTCAATGTCAGTGTCAGCTGTGGTCAGTGTTAGAAGTGTCTGTATGTCATGTCTGTCAGTGTCAGTCAGCTGTGGTCGGTGTTAGAAGTGTCTGTATGTCATGTCTGTCAGTGTCAGTGTCAGCTGTGGTCAGTGTTAGAAGTGTCTGTATGTCATGTCTGTCAGTGTCAGTGTCAGCTGTGGTCAGTGTTAGAAGTGTCTGTATGTCATGTCTGTCAATGTCAGTGTCAGCTGTGGTCAGTGTTAGAAGTGTCTGTATGTCATGTCTGTCAGTGTCAGCTGTGGTCAGTGTTAGAAGTGTCTGTATGTCATGTATGTCAGTGTCTGTCAGCTGTGGTCAGTGTTAGAAGTGTCTGTATGTCATGTCTGTCAGTGTCAGCTGTGGTCAGTGTTAGAAGTGTCTGTATGTCATGTCTGTCAGTGTCAGTGTCAGCTGTGGTCAGTGTTAGAAGTGTCTGTATGTCATGTCTGTCAGTGTCAGCTGTGGTCAGTGTTAGAAGTGTCTGTATGTCATGTCTGTCAGTGTCAGTCAGCTGTGGTCAGTGTTAGAAGTGTCTGTATGTCATGTCTGTCAGTGTCAGCTGTGGTCAGTGTTAGAAGTGTCTGTATGTCATGTCTGTCAGTGTCAGCTGTGGTCAGTGTTAGAAGTGTCTGTATGTCATGTCTGTCAGTGTCAGCTGTGGTCAGTGTTAGAAGTGTCTGTATGTCATGTCTGTCAGTGTCAGCTGTGGTCAGTTTTAGAAGTGTCTGTATGTCATGTCTGTCAATGTCAGCTGTGGTCAGTGTTAGAAGTGTCTGTATGTCATGTCTGTCAATGTCAGTGTCGGGTGTGGTCAGTGTTAGAAGTGTCTGTATGTCATGTCTGTCAGTGTCAGCTGTGGTCAGTGTTAGAAGTATCTGTATGTCATGTCTGTCAGTGTCAGCTGTGGTCAGTGTTAGAAGTGTCTGTATGTCATGTCTCTCAGTGTCAGCTGTGGTCAGTGTTAGAAGTGTCTGTATGTCATGTCTGACAGTGTCAGTCAGCTGTGGTCAGTGTTAGAAGTGTCTGTATGTCATGTCTGTCAGTGTCAGTCAGCTGTGGTCAGTGTTAGAAGTGTCTGTATGTCATGTCTGTCAGTGTCAGTCAGCTGTGGTCAGTGTTAGAAGTGTCTGTATGTCATGTCTGTCAGTGTCAGTCAGCTGTGGTCAGTGTTAGAAGTGTTTGTATGTCATGTCTGTCAGTGTCAGTCAGCTGTGGTCAGTGTTAGAAGTGTCTGTATGTCATGTCTGTCGGTCAGCTGTGGTCAGTGTTAGAAGTGTCTGTATGTCATGTCTGTCAGTGTCAGCTGTGGTCAGTGTTAGAAGTGTCTGTATGTCATGTCTGTCAGTGTCAGCTGTGATCAGTGTTAGAAGTGTATGTCATGTCTGTCAGTGTCAGCTGTGGTCAGTGTTAGAAGTGTCTGTATGTCATGTCTGTTAGTGTCAGTGTCAGCTGTGGTCAGTGTTAGAAGTGTCTGTATGTCATGTCTGTCAGTGTCAGCTGTGGTCAGTGTTAGAAGTGTCTGTATGTCATGTCTGTCAGTGTCAGCTGTGGTCAGTGTTAGAAGTGTCTGTATGTCATGTCTGTCAGTGTCAGTGTCAGCTGTGGTCAGTGTTAGAAGTGTCTGTATGTCATCTCTGTCAGTGTCAGCTGTGGTCAGTGTTAGAAGTGTCTGTATGTCGTGTCTGTCAATGTCAGTGTCAGCTGTGGTCAGTGTTAGAAGTGTCTGTATGTCATGTCTGTCGGTGTCAGCTGTGGTCAGTGTTAGAAGTGTGTATGTCATGTCTGTCAGTGTCAGCTGTGGTCAGTGTTAGAAGTGTTTGTATGTCATGTCTGTCAGTGTCAGTCGTGGTCAGTGTTAGAAGTGTCTGTATGTCATGTCTGTCAGTGTCAGCTGTGGTCAGTGTTAGAAGTGTCTGTATGTCATGTCTGTCAGTGTCAGCTGTGGTCAGTGTTAGAAGTGTCTGTATGTCATGTCTGTCAGTGTCAGCTGTGGTCAGTTTTAGAAGTGTCTGTATGTCATGTCTGTCAATGTCAGCTGTGGTCAGTGTTAGAAGTGTCTGTATGTCATGTCTGTCAATGTCGGTGTCGGCTGTGGTCAGTGTTAGAAGTGTCTGTATGTCATGTCTGTCAGTGTCAGCTGTGGTCAGTGTTAGAAGTATCTGTATGTCATGTCTGTCAGTGTCAGCTGTGGTCAGTGTTAGAAGTGTCTGTATGTCATGTCTGTCAGTGTCAGCTGTGGTCAGTGTTAGAAGTGTCTGTATGTCATGTCTGACAGTGTCAGTCAGCTGTGGTCAGTGTTAGAAGTGTCTGTATGTCATGTCTGTCAGTGTCAGTCAGCTGTGGTCAGTGTTAGAAGTGTCTGTATGTCATGTCTGTCAGTGTCAGTCAGCTGTGGTCAGTGTTAGAAGTGTTTGTATGTCATGTCTGTCAGTGTCGGTCAGCTGTGGTCAGTGTTAGAAGTGTCTGTATGTCATGTCTGTCGGTCAGCTGTGGTCAGTGTTAGAAGTGTCTGTATGTCATGTCTGTCAGTGTCAGCTGTGGTCAGTGTTAGAAGTGTCTGTATGTCATGTCTGTCAGTGTCAGCTGTGGTCAGTGTTAGAAGTGTCTGTATGTCATGTCTGTTAGTGTCAGTGTCAGCTGTGGTCAGTATTAGAAGTGTCTGTATGTCATGTCTGTCAGTGTCAGCTGTGGTCAGTGTTAGAAGTTTCTGTATGTCATGTCTGTCAGTGTCAGCTGTGGTCAGTGTTAGAAGTGTCTGTATGTCATGTCTGTCAGTGTCAGTGTCAGCTGTGGTCAGTGTTAGAAGTGTCTGTATGTCATCTCTGTCAGTGTCAGCTGTGGTCAGTGTTAGAAGTGTCTGTATGTCGTGTCTGTCAATGTCAGTGTCAGCTGTGGTCAGTGTTAGAAGTGTCTGTATCTCATGTCTGTCGGTGTCAGCTGTGGTCAGTGTTAGAAGTGTTTGTATGTCATGTCTGTCAGTGTCAGCTGTGGTCAGTGTTAGAAGTGTTTGTATGTCATGTCTGTCAGTGTCAGTCAGCTGTGGTCAGTGTTAGAAGTGTCTGTATGTCATGTCTGTCAGTGTCAGCTGTGGTCAGTGTTAGAAGTGTCTGTATGTCATGTCTGTCAGTGTCAGTCAGCTGTGGTCAGTGTGAGAAGTGCCTGTATGTCATGTCTGTCAAAGTCAGTGTCAGCTGTGGTCAGTGTTAGAAGTGTCTGTGTGTCATGTCTGTCACTGTCAATTTAGATTCATTATAGAACATCTGTATGGCATTTCTATCAGCTTTACCGCTCAGTGTCTATTTGATATGTAAGTGTCATTGAAATGTCTCTATGTCATGTCTGTCACCTGTGGTCAAATGATAGACCTGTCTGTATATTGTGTCTCCATTCATGACTGGACCTTTGAAATTGATCTTCGGTCTCTGTCTATCTGTCTGCTAGTCTGCTTCTCTCTCTGTCTTTCTCGCTTTTGCTCTCTCTGTCTCTCTGTCTCTGACTCTCTGTCTGTCTGTCTGTCTCTCTCTGTCTCTCTGTCTCTGTCTCTCTCTCTCTCTCTCTCTCTCTCTCTCTGTCACATCTCCTCTTCCACATCACTGTCGTCTACTTTTTACCCTCTGAAGCTGTCCTGCAGACTACATCAGAAGTCAGACTTGGTGTGCACACGCAACCCTTTACCTGGTCTGAAGTTTTTCCTTTACATCACGTTTTTAAAGATCTTCATTTCAAAGTTACCATTATTTTGCCTCATATGATGTTCGTTATCCACCTTGCAGTTGAGGCCAAAGTGGCCTACGCTCCATGCTGTTCCCCAAGGGTCTCTGGTGGGCCTGGTTCTCGACTCCAGCCGATGTCTGCATTTGTACGTGGATGGACAGAACCAGGGTGTCATCACCATCGGTATTCCTGAGCCCTGCTACTTCATGTTTGATCTGCACACCCGGTGCACCAAGGTAGAGAACTTATCCGGTTGGTGTTCTTCGACTTGTCAGATGTGCAGGATGTGTCTTTATTGTGCTGGATGTGTGTTTGTATGCATGTGTATGTGACTCTGTGTGCGTGTGTGTTTTTGTGTGTGTGTGTGCACGCGTGCATGCATGCGTGTGTGTGTATGCATGTGTGTGTGCCTGCGTGCAGGGATGTACGTTTGTTTGTGTGTGTGTGTGTATGTGTTTGTGTGTGAAAATTTGACAATCATTAATTATGATTGAGGTTATGGCAGATCTGCCTCAAAGGAAAGAGACACAGGGAGGGAGAGGAAGACTATGAACATTCAACTTATGTAATCATGTTCATATTCTCTGTCTCCTTCGTGTTTTTTCAGGGTTTTTTTTGTCAACTTATCGTTGCCTCCACTAAGGAGGACTCGTTTTATCCCTAATTCCTCGATTGGTTGGTTGGTTTTTGTTTCAGCTAGGTTGCACAGCAATTACTGAATCGATTTCACCGTGGCTAACATTTGGAGACTGGGCATTTTTTAGTGCATCGATGAATTTCTGAAGAGATAATGTATGAATCTCGATTTTTAAAAGAAAAGAAAGAAGAAGAAAAGAAAAACGTTTTCTGATGTCTCAGAACTTGCAAGATTTGATGGGGATCTTGATTACAACACGGATCCAGTGAAGATTATTGTTAATGATGGGTGGTGGGGTGGCCTAGTACAGGTGCATGGATGGTGGGGTGGCCTTGTTTTCTGCCACTGCACAGTAACAAACTGAGCTGGAAAGAGTTAATAGATACCAATTCTGCTGGGTGCAAACAGTTGAATCTGTGAGAGTTTAACCTTTTACGTACATTGCCCAAAATTTTGCATATCATGCATCACGGGTCAACAGGGACCCGTGCTGTTTGTATAGGAAGGAAGCCTTACTGTACAATATGGGTCAACAGGGACCCGTGCTGTTTGTATAGGAAGGAAGCCTTACTGTACAATGTGGGTCAACAGGGACCCATGCTTTGTGTATAGGAGTGAAGCCTTACTGTACAATGTGGGTCAACAGGGACCCATGCTGTTTGTATAGGAAGGAAGCCTTACTGTACAATGTGGGTCAACAGGGACCCATGCTGTTTGTATAGGAAGGAAGCCTTACTGTACAATGTGGGTCAACAGGGACCCATGCTGTTTGTATAGGAAGGAAGCCTTACTGTACAATGTGGGTCAACAGGGACCCATGCTGTTTGTATAGGAAGGAAGCCTTACTGTACAATGTGAGTCAACAGGGACCCATGCTGTTTGTATAGGAAGGAAGCCTTACTGTACAGTGTGGGTCAACAGGGACCCATGCTGTTTGTATAGGAGTGAAGCCTTACTGTACAATGTGGGTCAACAGGGACCCATGCTGTTTGTATAGGAGTGAAGCCTTACTGTACAATGGGGTCAACAGGGACTCATGCTTTGTGTATAGGAGTGAAGCCTTACTGTACAATGTGCGTCAATGCTTTAGCTGAATAATTAAAACCTTGATGTATGTCGTGAGTCTCCAGGGACCCATATGTTTTATTGACGAAGTCATAAAATTGTGTGGAGATACGTTGAAAACTGAGTCAATTATGAAGTGAACATCATGACTGTGGGTTTATTGAATACCCATGACGTATGGTAAAGGTAAAGGCACTCGACAAAATATATGGGTAGGGTTTGATGTTGAGAGAACTGTTCGACCCATGTAGAGGTGTGTACTGTCGTGAGAGTCTTTCTAGTCATTCACTGGATGTCAGTCTTGGCAATGTTCCTTTCAAGTTGGAACAGTGGGTCCCGAGTTTTTCTATACACATTTGTAAAACTTCAGAAATGGTGTAATAATGTCATTCAGGACATGGGTGAAGTGTTTTTCATCACTGTTAGTACCATGTAGAAGCCCATTACCATGCAGAATACCCTTCCCTTCATTTGGGTCGAACTTTATTGACAGGGCACATTATTTTTCGTAATACTCTTATATGCGCATCCCCCATTATCAACTTTAGTTTAATAGAAAATCGCCTAGTTTAATAGAAGATCCAAGTTGACATAAAGTTACTGACAGGTTAGTGAATCTGGAACTCCTAATGGACATCACTGTTTATTACACTTTCCTAGTTGTGAATCTTCAACCTCTACTGCACATCACGGTTGAGTACACTTTCCTGTCAGTGAATCTTCAACCTCGAATAGACATCGCCGTTGAGTATACTTTCCTAGCAGTGAATCTTTAACCTCTAGCGGACATTGCTGTTGAGAGCTCTTTCCCAAAGATGCAGGTTGCTCATAGCCCGTGCAGTTTACATAGGCCTTAATGTGTGTTTTTACAATGTTTATTTACTTTACTGATGATACAGGTCATGGGGAACCCACACTCTTCGAAGCGTCGTCAAGAGTTTATACTTCATTGATAATGCTCTTCCACATTCAATTACTACTGTCTATAGGGGTCCGGAATAGCTTAGTTGGTAGAGTGCTGGACTTGTAATCCAAGGGTTGTAGGTTTGAATCACCGCCAGGCCGTTTCTGTACAGGGGGATTTTTCCCTCGGGAGTTAAACATTAGTTCTGACTCCATTTCCCATACACTCCTTCGAATGAGACTTTAAACCGAGGTTCCATGTGTGAACGCATGCATAACAACTTGCACACACGTAAAATCCCATCACCAACTTTCGGATGAGAAGGCCAGTTTGGCCGTTGGTATGGATGACACGTTACATGTAGCATGCACCTTCCTCGAAGATGGAGTACGGCTGCCTTAATGGCAGGATTAAAAAACGGTCATGCACACAAAACTCCACTCCCTTTGTAGGATAGATGGGATTAATACTTGCCTGTCCATATAGGGAGTGTCCGCAGGAGTATCAGCCTGCGTACACAGAAGAAGAAGAAGACAACTGTCTATAAAGTACGGGTCCTCCATAGTTGGCATCATTGGAAGCATGTGGTTTAAATGACTTAACGGCAAATTTCTCTCCCTTTGGATGCAGAAGCATTAAAAATCAGCTGACCGACAGTGTTTTTGTTGTTGGTTGAGATTTCTGTTGTGTCATTGGACCCTCCGGGGGGTTGCGACCTTGTCGTGGTCGGAGGGTTTGTGAGGTCCAGTGATCCCTTAGGCTTTGCTGGCGGGGGCATCAATACTTGGAGATAGGCTGTTTTTTTTCACACTGCTTCTAGGCCTGAGAGGTGCAGATGCTGTTTGGCCTAAGCGTAACGTGGTAAGGAGTTGATGCCCCTGGTAGGGCTTCCCATGTCAGATAGGCTAAGGGTGAGGATCCTGACTAAGAGTAACCCGCCTTTCTCCTTTTCTTGTTTTCTGCCTCCCTTATTTGGCTCTTTTCTATCTTCGTCTCCCCTTCAAGTCTTCTTTCCCACACTCCTTTTCTCTCTGTGGTCTCCTTAAGATCCGCCGCGTTTGCCGTGCGGTGCGACCTGTGTCGGAGGGAATGAGATCCTGGTGATTGAGAGGGCCAGCGCTCTCAACACATCACTTTGGCTCGGACCTCTCCTAGACAGGGAGTACACTTTGGCCCGGTGTACTAATCGGCTCCCCTTCTTGGGGTTGGGTCAAGACGGGCAGTTCCCCAGCTGGCCAAGTAAACCCCTGCAGTGCTCAGCTCTCTGTTCCCGGGAGTTGAGCATGATCAGGGGGGATAGGGTTGGTTGCTTCTGCTTGTCGTATGTCTCTCCCGAAGCCCGGAAGGGGTCAAGACATTGGTTTCTTGGCCCTGCCCCTTAGTTGGACTCCAAGGTGGGTGGGTAAGGGAGGGATGAAACACAAATTCACTCAATATGGCTTTTTCTAAACACATCCCCCCAAAAAAGAGGAAGGCAGCATCCCCTATTTCAGGGGATTTCGATTCTGACAGCGATTCGGATATGGAGGTACGACAGAAGACAGGTTTTTGGGCTTCCTGGCTCGTTATGGAAGGAACGGAGCAAGAACGACCCCTTTCAGCTTTGAGCCCTTTTGCTATCCAAAAGGGCTTTCAAGGTATAGCAGGTGACCCTTGGTCCATCAAGAGGTTGAGGAATGGTTCCTTTCTTATTCAATGTAAGTCACAAAAGCAATCTGAACAGCTGCTGAAGGCAACGAAACTTGTGGACCGGGAGATCAGGGTAACTCCCCACAAACAATTAAATTCATCAAAAGGAGTGATTCGCTGCAGGAATTATCAGGTGTTTCTGAGGCAGAGATCAAAACGGAGCTGGCATCCCAGGGTGTGACGGAGGTACGCAGGGTGACAGTAAGGAAGGGTGCAGAAAGAGTGGACACCAACACCCTCTTTCTGACATTCTGCAACCCTGTGCTGCCTCCGGTCATCAAAGTCGGCTACCTGATTGTCCGGGTTCTGTTGTACGTTCCGTCCCCGTTGAGGTGCTTCCGATGCCAGAAGTTTGGCCATGTCAGAGACCGTTGTTCTGGGCAGGAGGTGTGTGGTATTTGCTGCAAGGCAACCCATGATGGGCCGTGTAAAGATCCGGCACATTGTGCAAACTGCGGTGGCGACCATCCCTCCTCCTCACGGAATTGCCCTCTGTGGATTCAGGAATCTGCCATACAAAGGATTAGACAGAAAAGAAGATCTCCTTTTTTGAAGCCCGCAAGCAGGTTGTGGGCAGTCAGTCGCCGACAGCTTCTTCGTATGCTTCGGCCGTAAAGAAAGTTCCAACAGTTCCAACTCGGTCAGTCTGCTGTCAGACTGATAACTTTACGTTTTCGAAGACATTGCAAGGAAAAACTGTCAGCTCTGGTGGAAGCAGGTCCACCACCTCTCATCCCAAAGTGAGTGCCCCTGGTGGAGGCCAAAAATCCGCCACCCCTCAGACTGCCCAGCAGTCTACAACATCTGCTGCTGGGCAGATTAAAAAACCAGCACCCCGACCTCGAACTCCTCTGTCCAGTGCCCATGCGGGCAAGGGAGTTCAACCCAGTGTGGAGATGGTGGAGATAAGGAAGAAACCTCCACCGTCTCCCAAACCCAGACCTACTTCACCTGTTGGCAAGTCTGCCAGTAGGTCTGCAGATAGTCCAGTGAAATTAAGCAACAAATTTACAGCTTTAGCAGCAGATGTTGAGGAGGAGATGACCTGATCTCTCTCCTCTTCGCCCTCTGCACCATGGATAATACAATATTCCATTGGAATATCCGTGGTCTAAATTCCAACTTCGAGGAGCTGCAGCTTCTGTGTCAGTCTCTAAAACCTTCTGTCGTGGCTCTTCAAGAAACTCAAATTCAAAGCCAGAAGACCTTTACTCTTTCTGGCTTTAATATTCTTTCGAAACCTGCACAACCATCCACGTTGGGACTGTCGGGCGGTGTTGCCCTTCTCCTACACAAAACTTTGTTGTATAGTCCTGTCACTCTGTCTACCTCCCTTCAGGCTGTAGCTGCAAGAGTCACTCTCCACAAGACTGTGACAATCTGTTCTATTTATCTCTCACCTTCTGTCCCGGTTTGTCGTCAGGACCTTGTCAGTCTGATAGAGGAACTCCCTCGACCTTTTTTGCTGTTGGGTGACTTTAACGGTCACAACCCTCTTTGGGGTAGTACCGGTTCGTCATCCAGAGGTCTGCTGATTGAGGATGTCCTTTCGGATTTGGATTTGTGTTGTCTGAACGACGGATCTGCAACTTACCTCCATTCTTCCACAGGTTCACTTTCGTGTTTAGATTTGTCGGTTTGTGACCCCTCGCTGGTCCTGGACTATGAGTGGTCTGTCCATGACGATCTGCACGGAAGTGACCATTTCCCTGTCCTTCTACAACCTGTAATAACTGAACACGTCTCTGTCTCTCAGCATTTAAATTATAAGAAAGCAAACTGGGATCTATTTGCAGCCACTATTTCCAAGGAGTTCCAGGACACTGATTTTCTTCAGAGTCCTGACCCAGCTGAATCACTGACTAATACTATGATTAAATGTGCTAAAGCCTGTATTCCAGTGTCTTCCGACAAACTTCAAATGCCAAAAACACCCTGGTTTGATTCAGAATGCCAACAAATTTCCAAAGTTAGAAAACGGGCTCAGCGTCAGGTATACCAACGACCTTCGGGTCCCAACGCTCGAGCCCATCAGAAACTCCGTGCTAAATCAAGACACACTTTTAAAATCAGTAAACGTCGGTCCTGGAGAAGCTTCTGCTCCAGGCTGACATCACAAACTTCTAAGAAAAAAGTGTGGAACATCATTAAGAAAATCAAAGGGAAGAACACCTGTCCCACTGTGAACCATCTCAAGTTTTCGGATTCTTTAATAACAGAGAAGAAAGCAGTTGCTAATCTGCTTGCTTCAACCATTGAAAAGAATTCCTCCTCTTCTAATAAATCGGTCACTTTTGTCAAAAACAAAGCCCTAAAAGAAAAATCACCCTGCAACTTTTCATCCGACAACATGGAAGACTACAATCTTCCTTTCACATTAAACGAGCTGAAATCTGCCTTACTCTCTTGCAGCGATTCCTCTCCAGGTATAGATGACATTCATTATCAACTATTAAAACATCTTCCGCAAGAAGGTCTGAACATCCTGTTACAGGTATACAACCACGTGTGGACTACAGGTTGCTTTCCACCCTCTTGGCGGACAGCCCTCATTATTCCCATCCCCAAACCTGGAAAAGATCTTTCTAATCCATCTAACTACCGTCCCATAGCTTTGACCAGCTGTGTCTGTAAATTGATGGAAAAAATGGTCAATGCTAGGCTCATGTGGAAACTCGAAACCGATGGCCTTTTGGCGAAAGAACAGTGTGGTTTCCGCAAACATCGTAGTACAGTTGACCATTTGATTCGTCTGGAATCTACACTTAGGAACGCTTTTTTAAACAGACAGCATGCAGTGGCAATTTTCTTTGACTTGGAGAAGGCCTACGATACCACCTGGAAGTCGGGGATACTTCATGATCTCCACGATCTGGGTTTTCGAGGGCATCTTCCGCTTTTTATTCAAAATTTTTTGGCAGAACGACAGTTTCAGGTCCGGGTTGGCACCACTCTCTCTGATGTCCACGAGCAGGAGTTGGGTGTTCCACAGGGGAGCATACTATCTCCTGCCCTTTTTAGTATTAAGATCAACAACATTGTGAAATCAGTTCAGCAGGGTTCAGACTGCTCATTGTTTGTGGATGATTTGCTGTCTACGCAACTGGAAGCCTGTACCCGAGTGTCCAGCGCAGGCTCCAGCTTTGCGTAGATAAAATCCATCGGTGGGCGGATGAAAACGGTTTCACCTTTTCTGCTACAAAAACCCAGTGTATTCACTTCCATAATCTCCGCCAGTTTTTTCCAGATCCGGAACTTCAAGTAGGGAAATCTCCCATTCCAGCTGTTAAAGAGGCCAAATTTCTGGGAGTCATTTTTGACCAAAAACTTAACTTTCTCAGCCATATTAAAAACCTCAAAACTGCTTGCCAAAAGGCACTGAATATTCTGCGGGTCGTAGCACACACCGACTGGGGCGCTGATAAGAAAACTTTGTTGCACCTCTACAGAGCCCTGGTCCGTTCTAAACTGGACTACGGTTGTGCTGTGTACGGCTCCGCAAGATCATCTTACCTCAAACTCTTGGACCCTATCCACCATCAAGGGCTTCGTCTCTGTCTTGGAGCGTTCCGCACCACCCCTGTGTACAGCCTGTACGCAGAGGCAGGTGAACCTTCACTGTCCAATCGCAGGCTGAAACTGTCTTTGAATTATTACATCCGACTGTTCTCAGAACCGCAGAATCCTGCCTATGACTGTGTTTTTGACCCTCCGTTCCAAAGTAAGTTTGAAACAAACCCGAAATGTATTCCGCCGTTTGGGCTTCGTATGCAGCCTCACGTGCGGAATGCAGGTATAGACCTGGGAGTAGTTTCTGATTTTTCCAAGTTTCCGGATCAACCTCCATGGACCTTTTTCACACCAGAGATTCGTTTTGATCTCGCAGCTTTCCGTAAGGAGTCTACCAGCTCTCTGGCGTACAAGGCTTTGTACGCCGAGCTCTGTTCCAAATTCCCATCCTATCAAAAAGTTTTCACTGACGGTTCCAAGTCTGAGGATGGAGTGGCCTGTGCAGCCTACTGCCCTGGGGCTCCTTCTCAGATACTGTTGGAACATATCCATTCCGATGCTTCTGTCTATTCTGCTGAACTTACTGCTCTGGTACTGGCTTTGAAGATAATCTCACATTCTTCAAAGAGGGACTTTCTGGTTCTGTCGGATTCGCTGTCAGCTTTGGAAGCCATAGCTGGCCGCAACCTTCAGCATCCAGAACTTTTGCATTTCTTTGAACTTTTTAGCAAGTTGAAAGCGGACGGTTACAACATTACTCTTGCTTGGGTTCCTGTCATGTTGGCATCGGCGGGAACGAAATGGTTGATCGTTTAGCCAAGAACGCCACAAGAGAGAAACTGTCCAACATTTATATCCCCTGTTCAGATGTGAAACCCAAAATTAACGATTATGTGAGAGACCTCTGGCAGGAGGATTGGAACACACAGACGAGTAACAAACTCTTTCAGATCCGTCCAAACCTTAAGGACTTCCTCCCATCCACGTCGGGAGGTCGTAAAGAGGAAACGGTTCTGTGCCGGCTGCACACCGGCCATTCGTATTTTACCCATGCTTACCTTTTAAAGAGTGAAGAAGCTCCGTGGTGCATTCCATGTCATGCGCCACTCACAATGAAACATGTTCTTTTAGAGTGTTGGGACTTGCACGATGTGAGACACAAACATTTTACAGCGGAGTCCATGAAGATCCTGTTCGGGATGTCCCGCCAGACATGATCCTTGAGTTTTGAAAGAGATTAACATTTTCATCTGATTTAAGATTTTACGGAAGAAAGATTTTAATGCAATTTCTGGTGCGTTTCTAGACGATGTCATTTAATGCGATGTGTGAAAGTTTTTTTTTTTTTTTTTTTTTTTTTTTTTTTTTCAAATGACTGGTGAGTTGATTTTAAACGTGGTGACAGCCCTGATGTGGCCCTCTGCGGTCGGCTGGGCTATAAGCAACATTATCTATCTTATCTTGTGTCATTGGATGGTTGGGGACCCAATAAGCACAGTAAAGATTAAAAAGACTGTGGAGGGAAGTGTTTGTTTGTTTTTCTTTCATTGTTATTATTATCATTATTATTATCATTAGTATTTTTGTTATTACTATTAGCATTATTATTACTGTTGTTGTTGTTGTTGTTTTTATTATTTTGTCGTGTTCTGCATTGTTTTGTTTTTGTGGGTTTTTTTTTAAGGTGAAGAGTGGGGGGAGGGGAGGGAAACAAGCTGACATTCATTGTTTCTTCTGTTTTGAGTGAGTGTCACACTGAGCACAAATGCATGCATGTATCAGCTCAGCATTCACCCCGTGCACACACAGTCTCTCCAAACAACCAGAAGACGCACTACAATAACTCTTCTTCTCCCCCTCCTCTCTGGGGAATAATTTAGTAAACGATAATCAACTTTTCCATCATAACAACACGTTTGTTTTCCAATTTATAATTTCTGCTCCTCCACTCCAGTGGAGGTACTAACATTCCACAGATCCACTAGCTGGGACCAAATTTCATCTCATTACACATAGTAATTCACAAGAACTTCTTTTACAGGTTTCTCCTCCTCAGTGGAGAAACAATTTATACACTTTCCAAAGAAGAATCAAAGATGGATTAAAATACAGGAACAATATCTGAGTTCCGACCCAGGGGGACAATCAAAAATCATAGTGGGTCAACATGACAAACGTTCGCAGTTTTCTTTTACGACTGGCGCAGTCGTTGTCTTCTTCAGCTAGGTTCTCCAACTCTGGAGACAGTTAGGTGCTGCCACAGCACTGTAGCCCAAATACTTCTGCAACTGCCACAGTCGCCTAACCCGTTACTGGTGCTGCCACAGCACCGGGAAGGGCTGAAACACGAATGAAGTCTGTGTAAGTAATCTATTTCAAAATCTGAATAATGATAAATTCTTTTCCCTTTTTTCCCTTTTCTTAACTCTCTCTCTTTTCTCTGCCCATCTGTCTATACCTCACCTGGTAATGGCAGATTGCAGGTGAATCTCGTTCTCCAGCTCCAAACAACCTGTCTGGTCAGTGTCCCCAAGCCATCTCCTTCCTATACCTTATTTTTCCTTCCTGCGCTCTTCCTGAGTACATATTCAGTGAGTACTCATCTAACTCTATGCATTACCAGCCCTTGGTTACTTGACCAATGGACAATGTCCGTCCATTCACCCTAGCCCCCGCGACACCATCACACTGGTCAGGCCATGTAAATTATCCTTTCTTTTACCTTTTCTTTTCCCTACCTAGGGAAATGTTTTTATAACAAATAAGGGCGTACGCGACGGAACGTCACATGTCGCCATGTGAGGCTACATCACATGACAGTGAGAGACTGTTTAATTGACTTTTAAGTCTTTGGTTGGTTGTTTTGCGGTTGTTAAACTGAAGAAAGGGAGTTTCTGGTCAACATACTAGGTACTGTTTTTTCTGCTAAGGTACAGTAGCATTGAAAAGCTCAAGCAACTCTTCATCTGCAAAGTTGACTTTCAGGAGGGTGGATGTGCCATGATATTTTCCTGCACTGTGTTTTGACTGTAGGTCATGGACCTGCCTTGACAGTGCTGTAGCCAGTAAACAGGGTTCATACAGGTCTTAAAAAGTCTGGAAAAGTCTGGAAATTTGAAGTCCATTTTCCAGGCCCTGGAAAAAAAGTCTGGAAAATCGCACTGTGGCCTGGAATAGTGTGGAAATTGAAGAATCAAGCACATTTGCTTGATGTTATGCATGGCTGCTTTAGTTTTCAGCATCATTTAGCATTTATAATGCAAAAACAATTATTCCGTGCCCTCAAACGTGACATTTCGCCTTTTGTGCGTTTGTGTTTATAACATCACTTGAAGACATTGCATTATGAACAAAGTCTTGAAAGTGGTATTGAAAATGCAGGTCTTGGCCTGGAAAAAGTTTGGAAAAGTCTGGAATTTGGGGTTGCATTTCCTGTGTGAACCCTGGTAAAGGATGACATAGTTTGCAGGTGTTGGTTTTCTTCTAAACTGTAGGTCATGGAGCTGCCTTGAAAGTACTGTAGCCAGTAAAGGTCTACACAGCTGTGGTATGTTGATGACACAGGTTGCAGGTGTTAGTTTCCTTCTTACCTTTAACAGCTCATATGCAGCTCACAAAACTTCCAACTGCTACCTTCGGCGTAGTATGCAACAATTTTGTGACAATGTATGCTGTGATGAAATGCTACGCAAGAAAAAAAAATAAAAACACTCTGCACCATCCACGGGGGGGGAAGATAATGTTGCTTATAGCCCAGCCGACCGCAAAGGGCCATATCAGGGCTGTCACCACGTTAAAATCAACTCAACCATCCACGGATTTAGCGACAGCTTAAACGGATTCAAAACAATGTAGTTCTTTAGACAGTGACTTGTTTCCTCAAAACATGGACAGGTTCAGTAAGTAGAGGAAGGAAAGGCAGAAGCAAATCACTGCCTTCTTTGTCCACCATTATGTCATGTGTGAAGCAAAGAATGAGTGCAAGTTCTGTCGAGTTTTGACGTGTGGCATCACATACAAATGCTGCACTTGAATCTGGAATGCTTTACTTCAAATGTCAAAATGTGAATACTGTGTGATTTTGAGGTCTTGGCAGCTCTTAACTTACATGATTGAAATAATCAAATTTTCCCTTTGATTTTTTGCAAAAGTTTTAGCATCTTAGAAAGCTACAATTTTCAGTCAGAGTAATCTTTGCTATGAATGTGTCCTCTTCTGTCCAATTTTAAATGCAAATCTCAGTGTTGGTGATGTAAAATTTTGCTATTGTTGAATGGTTCGGTTTTGACTTCATTCCTAGCCTCTGGTGGTGTTTCCAGGACAGTTATTTTTGTATTGGCTGCAGTGACAATGACTATACCCACCTGTGAAAGTCGATTACCTTTAGAGGGATATAACTAGATAGGTGTTCAAATGTAGTGCTTTTCTTTATTATGTATTTCTTATGTATGTAATTTATATGTTCAAACCGCTCCTTCCCCTATTTCTGTTTCCCCTGGAACATTACTGTTTTGCCTTTTTTTTATGTACGTCATAAAAGTTGTGAACATTCCTGTTTTGCCTCTTGCACATATGTCATTAAAGGTACATGATAAAAGTTAGGTATCACAGTAATTTCTTTGCCTTTAAAAAACCTATGTTTAGTTTTGTGTTACAGTAATGTCTTTGCCTTTGAAAAACCTATGTTTAGTTTTGTGTTACAGTAATGTCTTTGCCTTTGAAAAACCTATGTTTAGTTTTGTGTTACAGTAATGTCTTTGCCTTTGAAAAACCTATGTTTAGTTTTGTGTTACAGTAATGTCTTTGCCTTTGAAAAACCTATGTTTAGTTTTGTGTTACAGTAATGTCTTTGCCTTTGAAAAACCTATGTTTAGTTTTGTGTTACAGTAATGTCTTTGCCTTTGAAAAACCTATGTTTAGTTTTGTGTTACAGTAATGTCTTTGCCTTTGAAAAACCTATGTTTAGTTTTGTGTTACAGTAATGTCTTTGCCTTTGAAAAACCTATGTTTAGTTTTGTGTTACAGTAATGTCTTTGCCTTTGAAAAACCTATGTTTAGTTTTGTGTTACAGTAATGTCTTTGCCTTTGAAAAACCTATGTTTAGTTTTGTGTTACAGTAATGTCTTTGCCTTTGAAAAACCTATGTTTAGTTTTGTGTTACAGTAATGTCTTTGCCTTTGAAAAACCTATGTTTAGTTTTGTGTTACAGTAATGTCTTTGCCTTTGAAAAACCTATGTTTAGTTTTGTGTTACAGTAATGTCTTTGCCTTTGAAAAACCTATGTTGAGTTTTGTGTTACAGTAATGTCTTTGCCTTTGAAAAACCAATGTTTAGTTTTGTGTTACAGTAATGTCTTTGCCTTTGAAAAACCAATGTATAGTTTTGTGTTACAGTAATGTCTTTGCCTTTGAAAAACCAATGTTTAGTTTTGTGTTACAGTAATGTCTTTGCCTTTGAAAAACCTATGTTTAGTTTTGTGTTACAGTAATGTCTTTGCCTTTGAAAAAACTATGTTTAGTTTGTGTTACAGTAATGTCTTTGCCTTTGAAAAACCTATGTTTAGTTTTGTGTTACAGTAATGTCTTTGCCTTTGAAAAACCTATGTTTTGTTTTTTGTTACAGTGACAGCCCTGATGTGGCCCTTTGCGGTCGGCTGGGCTATAAGCAACATTATCTTATCTCTTGTGTTACAGTAATGTCTTTGCCTTTGAAAAACCTATGTTTAGTTTTGTGTTACAGTAATGTCTTGCCTTTGAAAAACCTATGTTTAGTTTTGTGTTACAGTAATGTCTTTGCCTTTGAAAAACCTATGTTTAGTTTTGTGTTACAGTAATGTCTTTGCCTTTGAAAAACCTATGTTTAGTTTTGTGTTACAGTAATGTCTTTGCCTTTGAAAAACCTATGTTTGAAATGTCATCATTGTCTGTGCCTTGAGATCAGTGTTTCTACCTTTTCTTTGGTCTTGTTTTTACCTGTCAGTTCCCACAGTCATGTGTAAGTGTTTTACCAGTTACTGTCATAGTGGGAAATTTTACCGTGATTGCGCCTGCATGTGTTGTTTACAAGATGTTGATTTTCATGAAGATGACTAATTATCAAGTTGCTTCCAAGTCAGTTACTTCTTGTCTGAATTTACAATGATGTCTACCAGCGGGGCTTGCACGTCAGGTGTCCTTGACAGACTGTTGTTACAGCGACTTCTTACCTGTCTTGTTTCCAACTGTGTAATCACCTGCGTTGTTCTCCAGCCATTCACTTCCTGTAATGGTCATGTCTGCAGGTGACTGCTCTGCCAGTGAGGCCGGCGCCAGGACTGTGACACCAGTGCCAGTCAGCTAACCAGGGAGTCTGCGACGCCTCCTCTCCTCGTAGTTTCAAACTGCTGGGACTTTGCAGCTCCCACCTGCTCTCAGCCGAAAACGAAAAAGATGAAGCGAGTGTTGTGCAAGCTACGCATTGATGGAATTTTTGTTGTTGTTGTACATTCTTCGTTTTAGAGGGTGATGCAGCTCTGTGGAGGGCATTCATTGTGATGAACAGTTCGGTTTAAAACATCATTGTATTGATTGCTGGAATAACTAATTTGGTTGGACTGAAATGCACTCGGTCTGGATTTTTTTCACCTGAGACTTTGCATTGTGGGCACATTGTTGTAGGTTCAGTCGTCATCTGACCTCTGTGGTTCACCAAAAGGCATTGAGGCTGCTGCCTCTGTCAGCCTAGCCCAGGCATGTGCAAAAAAAAAAAACTGGGTAATTTTTAGACAGGAGTCTCAGTTGATTTCTACCTCTCTGCAGACTAACCCCGTCTTTCAACAGGTTGTCAGGAATAAAAAGTTTTGATTTCCTTGTTGTAGAAGTAATGAAGGGGAGAGGAGTACAGTGGAAGAAAGGAGATGGTAAAAAAGTTTAAAAAGGCACATGATGAATGTATGTATTTGAGAATAGTTGGATTCTTATTTGGTTGAAATTAAGAAAAGCTGTGTTCTCAGCGAGCTGAAATGAAAAAAAAAAAAGTAGTTCTGAATGCAAATGATGATGAATAGTTGTGTTTTCGCTTGGATGAAATGAAGACTGGTTGTGTTCTCCATTGAATGGAATGAAGAGTAGTGGAGTTTTAAAATAATTGCGTTCTCAGTTGGGAGGAGTGAGCTGTAGTCTGGGTCTCAGTTGGACAAAAAGAAGTAGAGTTGTGGTCCTAGTTGGATGGGGTGAGGAATATTTGGGTTTTTCAGCTGGTTGAAACAAACAATGGATGTCTTCTCTGAGAGTGACCACCCGTGTCTTTCGTGCGAAATGGTGTCTGGCCATGTCTGCTTCTTCAACCACTTGCCAATACACAGGAACAACAGTAGGGACCATAGGCCTTTACATGCACACACTCACTCACTCTCTCATACACACACACACACACACACACACACACACACACACACACACACACTCGCTCACTCACTCACTCACTCACTCACTCACTCACTCACTGACTCGCTCACACACACACACACACACACACACACACACACACACTCACACTCACTCACTCACTCACTCACTCACTGACACACACACACTCTCACTCACACACACATATGTGTATGTATGTATGTATACGGATACAGATAGATATAGAGATAGGTTCATGATCTAAAAGTTCATTCAATTAAAAAAGGCCATAAAAGGCATGCAGACATCTGTCACATGTGGATGCATGCAATATTGCCAGTGGAGCTTTCTATGCTGGAGATTGAATGTAGTCTGTGTTTAACAACGGAACGCCCGCAGTTACAAACTTTCATATTTGTTACAGAGAGGTCTGAGCAGTTGCGGAGGGTGGACATGGATAGGCTAACCTTTGGCATAGCACTGTTCTTGTTCAGGTAGAAAGGTATCCTTAAGAAGGGTAGAGGTAAACACCCACAAGACTGTGGTCTCCATAGGCAGATTGTTTGGTTTGGGCAGATTTATGTGAAGTGTATCTGTACTGTGAGAGCTGTCCTTGCACAGGTTCCAGCAACGCTATTTCTGATAAAGTTTTCTGTCTGCCCAACTGAGGGAAATGTAGGCAAATGTCAGACTGGAATGGAAATCCGTTGCATCGTCTTCATCATCCATATCCTTATCGATCGGCATTAAAAACCAAAAAAGTCTCAAATTCTGTAGCCCTTCATGCTCTGCTGTCATGGTGACCTCAAGTTTTGATTGCCTCTCCATGTCCATACCTTTGTTTGGTTCTGTCGTGGTCACCAGTGTTGGCAAATTTGCGGGGACTGTCGTTAGACACTGACATGGTCGTACCCTCAGGTGGGAAAGCTCACTCACGCTGGCTCTGCGACTAACCAGTTGTTGTCATCAGCAGGAGGCTTAGCAGGTGGTGCTCTGAGCATGTTGGATCAGAGCAAGCACGACTGAACACCGCTGAAGTGACTCGCCAGCAATGCGGTGTTGCTGATACTGTGGCGGCACAAACCACGCTGTGGTGGTGGAGCGGGGAGGGGGGGAGGGGAGGGGGGAGCGGTGTCGATGCAATGCTCCCAAAGTGGCTCAGAAGACCAGATAGAAAAAAAAAAGATCCTGTGATTGCGAATTTTATTTTATCGAAGTGATTAACTTTATGTGTGATTAATGCTTCTACTTCGGTGATCATTATCTTAACATTTGTGCCTATGCCCGCACGGGTGCATACATGTGTGTGTGTGTGTGTGTGTGTGTGTGTGTGTGTGTGTGCGTGTGTGTGTGTGTGTGTGTGTGCGTGCATGGGTGTATGTGTGTGTGGTGGTGGTGGTTTTATTTTACGTCTTTTCATCGGCAGATGATATTAGACCGAAAAAGAAAAAAAAACAACACTTTAGTCATTTCAGCACATACATCTGCATACACTTATGAAAAAAACAAAAAAACAGCATATCAGTTAAGGACCCTCATAATAGTCTAGCTACCTCAGAGCTGGCTAAAGTGACGGCAAGCTCAATTATGCATGAGTCAGACAGAACTTGACTCTCATTTTCATATTTGTCAAGATTGATACGTTTCACCTTATACATATCAGTTAAAACTGGACAATCTAATAGAAGGTGATGCACAGAGATGAATTTTCCACAGACACACACAACTTCAGGAGAAAATTTGGTCTTCCATGTGTTCAGCCTTAATTTTGTGATAATCTTAGCCAGATGGCATGAGGAGCTAGGCAGTGTGTAGCAATTTTCACTGAAAAAGGTTTTGCAAACGTAGTGTTCCAGGTTGAATAGTATTTCACACTTGGAAGGATGTAATGGCAAATTTAGCACACATTCTGAACAGTTTTGTGCACCAAGTTTAGCTAGATTTTCTGCTATTTCATTCCCTCTGAGACCACACTGTGAAGGAATGGTGTGTGTGTGTGTGTGTGTGTGTGTGTGCGGTGATGTTTTTGATATATTTGTGTATAGCAACAGTTTTGCGGATTTTGGACTTGTTTCAATCTATTGTCTGTTGTAAGTTTATGGATGGTTTATTATTGTTTTTTTAAATTATGTCATGTTTATAATGAGCCTGTGAAGTGACAAATGATTTTCCACGTGGATTAATAAAGTGCCATCGAATTGAATTGAATTTCCTCTCTTTCCGTGATTGATTCTTATACTGCAGATCTGACTAAAGGAAACTGATACCAATATTCAACTCATTTGCAAAAGTATCTATTAAGATCACATTCCAAACTGAGAAAGACACAGGATGAAGTTCAGACTTGATCACATGGATGGGGAAAAGCTAATCAAGTTTACATCATAAGATATTCAGCAAAGATGCATATGGGAAACAAATATCACAACCATATTAAGATGTATGTTAGTAAGAAGCAAAATATTTACTTGGAAACATAAATTTGTATTCATTGCTAAAGTGACAGATTGCAGACTGACTTGCAACAGTTTTTCAAAGTGCACACACCTTCTAGACATGGATGTTTCTCTCTAGGATGTGTTAGTTTGGGGCATTTCAGCTTAGAACATTTTGGCAAATGCTTGGGATGTTCGCTTTGACCACTTATCATGATGATAAGTGACTGAATGAAAGCATAAGAATGCACAAACAGGAGGATTATTTTAGTCATTTCACAAGAAATGTTTTTCATTGAGAATCCAAAGTAAAACAGGAAAAAAAGGAAATGCATTCTAGAATCTCTCTCTCTCTCTCTCTCTCTCTCTCTCTCTCTCTCTCTCTCTCTCACACACACACACACACACACACACACACACACACACACACACACACACACACACACGCACACACACACACACATTCACGCGCATACACACACACACGGAGACACGCATGCACACACACACACACACACACACACACACACACACATTCACGCGCGCGCCACACACGCACACACACATTCATGCACGCGCACGCACACACACACAAACACACACACGCGCGCGCGCGCGCGCGCTGACTGTTCGGATAGCACAATATGGACAGCTAAAAATGATAAACAAAACGGTCGTTCCTGAACACTGCAGCCAAGGAGAAATAAAGGTGTAGGGGAGAAGACCCATGGAGAGACGAACCATGCAGTTAGCAATTAATGAGTAATGTCCCTTTGTTAAAGGGTGAGTGAAACTCGGGAATTTGTGGCAGAAATATGACGGACATAAAGATGGTGATAAAGATGATGGTAATGATAAAAAATATGATGTAGAGTCATCACAGAATAGACATTCAGTTCATGTCAGCATAACATGAAAGATGATGAAACCGGTTCTAGTACATGGCATGTGTGCTGTGATGGGAAGCACTAGCAATCGGGCATTCCCCATCTTATTGGTTCTTTCCTCTGGCTGATATTTTTTTTTTTAAGTGTTATCCCAAACATCTCTCTCTCTCTCTCTCTCTCTCTCTCTCTCTCTCTCTCTCTCTCTCTCCATTTCAAATCATTACATCTCATGCTGTTCCCCCTCTGCCTTCCATCTTCTCTCTCTCTCGCTTTTTTTTCTCTCCCCCCCCCCCCCCCCCCCCATTTCATCTCACTCTGCTTAAATACCTTCTACGTATTTTCATGCCTTGCGAAAAATGAATACATGTTGTGCCTTGCTCTCTCTCTCTCTCTCTCTCTCCTCTCTCTCTCTCTCTCTCTCTCTCTCTCTCTCTCTCTCTCTCTCTCTCCTATGCGTGCGAACGTGCGTGTATTTGTGTGTTCAAAAATATGTACGCACTTTGTCATATTCACTTCACTGTCTGTTTTCATACATGCCAATCTTGTACGTTGTAGTACACTTCCATATGTTTCCCCAGCCCACCTCACTCCCTACCCCCGCTCTCTCCTTCCTCTTCATTATTGTTATTCTCATTTTGACTTTTTATTTTTTTTTTTGTTATTATTATTTTTATTGTTGTTTTGTTTGTTATTATTCTTATTTTTTGTTTTGTTTTCATTTATCTTCTGTTTTCATTTGATGTTCCTCTATGATCACATGACCGCTTTGCTTGCTTCTTTGATTTCTTACATTAATTGATTTCACTGCATGTTGTAGTCCCTACTCAGGGCGAGGACTGGATGTAAAAAAGCACGTTAGTGCTTATCTATTATCCTCGTAAATAAAGAATTTTGTCTTGTCTTGTCTTGTCTTGTCTCTCTCTCTCTCACACACACACACACACACACACACACACACACACACACACACACACACAGCTGAGTAAGGTTGCGAAAACGATGGGGAGGGACCGAGTCGAAACTCGTGCACATAAGGGTACTGAGCTCAGAGGAGACGACTACAAATCCGTTACAATATAGAAAACAGAAGTTGTCAAGTGTTGTGAGTCAGTTGAGATGTACAGCTGTATATCCGATTACAAAATAAAAGTGTCTAGAATCTTATAAGTGAAGCGAAGACCTGGGTGGACATTGGAAACATGTTATGAAGTGCAGAAGGTCAGATTTTGAACTGGATATGGCTCCTAAACAGTCATCAATGAATCGTCTGATGAAGTCAGGGAATATTCCTTTGGAGGTGATCATTTCCTCCAAGTATCCAACATAAAGGGACGCACATGATGGTCCAGTTTTGGTGCCCATGGCCACTCTGCGTATTTGTGGGTTGTGGTTTTCAGCAAAACAGAATGAGGTTGACATAACTACAAATTCTACAGGACGGACTGTAGTGGTGATACCAATATTCAGAAGACTTCCTGGAGGAAGTGACCGACAAGCTGCAAAACTTTCATTGTGAGATATATATCAGTAGACAAAGTTGTCTCATCCATTGTGAAGAGGAAACGAAGAGGACTGTCAAGGAAGGTTGAAGATGTTGAGAGCATGGTTGGTGTCTTTAATGGAGGTGGCAAGGGCCGCAACCAGACGCTGAAAGACAAGAGTCCTAGAACTCAGAGATGAGAGTAGTGGGACAAGAACAGACAGAGATGATGGGTCGATCTGGATTGTCTGGTTTGTGGATGTTGGGCAGGAGACAGATTCACGGGGTTCACTGGTGATGGCAGATGAAGCCTCAGAGGGTGAGTGCCCAGAAGAGAAAGCATTTATAATTGTCCTGCGAACAACAACATTGTCTTGGTTTGCTGTTCCTGACATTTTTTTTTTTCATAAAGAGTAAAATCTGATAACTGACGTTTGGACACATCAAGATAAAAGTATATACACCACACAACAATTACCCCACCCTTGCCTGCAGATTTAATTAAGATGTCTGTGTGACCGAGAACTTTCCCAAAAGCAAGTAGGTCTATCTATGTGAAAGTGTAGGGCTCCAAATTGTCCAGGTCTTGGAGTCCAGGTGTTGGGCTCTATGGGAAATAAATGGGAAATATCTGTGTGATCATTGGTGAACAGGAATGAAAAAGACCTGTAGAGTGGATTCAACTGTCAGATTATCTCATGCTAGTGAAAAGTTGGCTGCTTTTTGTTTACAAAATTATCACATCCATTTGTGGCCAGAAAGACAAAAAATTCCTGGGGACAAAGGGGGTTAGTTAACTTGTACTGACCAACACCAACTAGCTAAAGAACGACTTTTCCTTATTGCTACAAGGCACACGCGACCCAAAGGACTCAAGAGTGTCCGTTGCCACAGCTTCTTCCGAGGCAGCGCCATTCTAGTCTCAGATGGTAGATGGTGTGGAATCGTGACACATTTGGTGGAGCATTGAATCTGTTGCGGCTGGTGCTCATGACAATGTCGTTGCTGGGTGGGATCCATTCTGATATAACTTGCTCACAGCTGCTTGGTCATTTATCATTACGTGGAGCACGGCCAACTTTGCTTCTTTCCGTCGATGCTGGAGAAGGCCAATGCAGTTTGTGTTTTTTTTCAAACACGACTATCGAATATCTCCGTCTTTGTCTGGCTGTCTGTCTCTCTCCGTCTGTCTCTGTCTCTCTCTCTCTTTCACACACACACACACACACACACACACACACACACACACACACACACACACAGAGAGAGAGAGAGAGAGAGAGAGAGAGAGAGAGAGAGAGAGATATTCCATTTCAGTTCATCAAGGAGGCGTCGCTGCGAGCGGACTATAGTCTCTACACGTTACATCACATCTGCTAAGTCTCAAAATCACGTTGCACAAAGATCTACAGCTGATGGATAGATGAATTGATTTTAGGACGCTGGTATCATACATATGACTTTGCATGTGTCTGACCTGCACATGAGTCCAACGCGCTTGTCAGAACTATCACCGTCTGCGTCACTAATATATATATTTGTGTGTGTGTGTGTGTGTGTGTGTGTGTGTGTGTGCATGTGCGTGTGCATACGTGTGTGCGTGCGTGCATGCGTGCGTGCGTATGTGCGCGCGAGCGTGCGGGAACTGGCCCATTGTGTGTGTCAGTGTATTGAACAGACGGAAATCCTCTCGCTTCCGTGGAGAAAAGACTTTCTTTTCAAGTGAAAAAGACGACTTTCTCCTTGCATTTGAGTTTAGTTAATTAGTTCAGTGTTAGACATCAACAGGGATAGTGGAATCATCCATAACTTTTGAGGATTCTTTGTGTTCCTACGGTGTTGTTAGGGCTCAGGGTGAAAAGTCTAGCAGACGATAGGAAAAAAAAAAGAGTTATATTGATTGTGCTTCCACACAAAATGTTTCACAGTCAGGCACAGCATGTCTTGAGGGCTGATCTGTGCAGTGGGTATGTTTTAATGAGGACTGATGTTCTGAGAGGTGTTAGCCTACATGCAGCTTTCCGAATGGTTGAGTTTTACGTTCTCACAGCAAAAGCTTTTATGGACAAGTTCTTTCGTGGAGTCTTGGCAAACAGCTTTGAGTGTACTGGAGAATCTCTCTCTCTCTCTCTCTCTCTCTCTCTCTATGTATATAGTTTTGAGCCAAACTCGTAACTGTGGATCTGACATGAGCCCTTGTCATGTGACTGTCACACTTAGCCTGGTGCAGTACGCGGAAGTTCCATTGAGCTGCCGTTCATCACTTTTTGTCTGACCACGTTGCCAAAAGTAAGTTTCTGTTGTACTGACTGTCTCAAACGGTAACAGTTATACGTGTAATTATTATACTTGAAAAGCCGAAAGAACCCGGAAAACAGCAAAGGCTGAAAGTTGGGGATATTGATCACCATGTTGAAAACCTTTGAACTTGATTGCGCACCCCAAACAAAACCAGTCTGCAAGTGAACGCAGTCAGAGATATCATGCAAGCAACCCATTTTGCGGGCACCGAGCAAATCTGTGCTGAAGTTAAGCGAAAATGCGCCACTGGTCCAGGATTTAAGCTTTAACGTCATCGTTCACCTGTGTGCATGTAGGTCGGAGAAAAGTCACGTGACATGAACCATGTAGTTTCGGTTTCACTTCCTGCTCGAAGCATGAAGATGAAATAGCGTAGCCTACAGTCGTTATGGGGAAGAAGCACAATCTTCTCTATCCTCTTCTTCATGCGTTATGTAGGCAACCTACTTTATAGTTTGAAGATTCTGCTGCACAAGGTGAGTTGCCGAACCGCTAGATGAGAAACACCCATGCACGCATGGCTGTTGTGCAGCTCTTCTTCTTCTTCTTCCTAAAATACTGGTTCACTCAAAAACGAGTAGGTCACCAGCGCGCATGTTAAAAAGTAAAATAAAATAACATAAAACATAAAACAGTGCGACTCAAGACTGTTGGCCCCTGGAGCTGTACTAGAGCTGTCTTTCTTTCCCAGACTGGAACAGACTTCCTGCTGAGGTTCCCTCAGCTCCACCCTGGAGGACTTCAAATCCCGAATCTGATCCCACACCCTTCCCCCTGTCCCCATCCCCCCCCCCTCCTCCACAGCCCAGCAAACTCTACTTCAAGCGACTTCAAACTATATGCAACCCCCCCCCCCCCCCCCCCCCTCCCCCTTATAGTCTACAGAATCTTCACAATGATGAAGGCGGTAGTCAAGGGAAAGGAGAAGAGCTGTCTGCATGCATAAAGCTTTTGGTGAGGAGATCAGAGGTCGAGTTGTCAGATCCGCCCACATTTTCCCCAAGCTTAACCCCAGTATCAACCTGACGTTGAGCAGGCCCAGCAAGAACCTAAATGCGGGGAGTTAGGGGGGGTAGGGGAGGGAGGAAAACATGGTTGCACGGATGTGAGGGAGGAGAAGGGTGGGGATGCATAAAGAGGTGGAGGAGGGGGTGGGGAAGGAGAGCATAACAAATTCTGCCAGTGATGCCATCATAGACTTGAAGGCACTGTCTCTCTCAGCAGGCATGCTGTTTTAATCTGCAACAGTGCGATGGGAAAATCTCCTCTGCCCAAGTTTGTTCATTGAGGTTGTGTCTGACATATCAGGTGTGATATTAGGTGCCATGGGATGGGTAGCCTGTCTGGAGGTGGGGAAGGGGTGGGGGGATGCTTTGCACCTACAGCAATGAGACAAGGTTTGCACTTGTCAGGTTGAGAGGCAAGCCATCCTCCTTCTCTCCTTCAAGTGTGTCCTCACTTTTGGGGTGTAAAAAAAATCTGCATAGATGGTAAGTGCGATTTCCCAAAATGTACATTGTCTCGAAAGTAGGGAAGCTGTAGGCATGGACCACAAGTTGGATTTTGTTAGGACTGGCTGGTAGAGATGGCCCTCTCTGTCTGTGTCTCTCCCACACCCCTTCCCCCTCTCTGTCTCTCTCATGTGTGTGTGTGCGCACATTGTGTGTGTGTGTGTGTGTGTGTGTGTGTGTGTGTGTGTGTGTGTGTGCACAGTGTGTGTGTGCACAGTGTGTGTGTGTGTGTGTGTGTGTGTTTGTGTATGTGTGTGTGTGTGTGTGTGTGTGTGTGTGTGTGTGCACAGTGTGTGTGTGTGCACAGTGTGTGTGTGTGTGTGTGTGTTGTGTGTGTGTGTGTGTGTGTGTGTGCAGTTAGATGACAACAAGTTGAACAACCAACATTGTCACCAATGCCACCATGATCTCTTTCTGCAATTCTTTCTTTCTCTGTCTCTCTCTCTCAGTCTTTGTTGCAGTCTGTCTCTTTCATATGTTTCCTTTATGTATGTGTGGCATTAATGGAAGACCTGTACAAAGGTTCATACAATCTGTTATTTGAAAGTCAACAGACAAGAATAGCACAGCTTCCTCTCTTTGCATCATTGTTTTGCAAATTTCAGTACAGGGTTTTTCCTTGTGCCTCCATATAAGGTCTGGGATGGGTCATTCCAGTACTTCACTGTCATCTTAAAGCTTTTTCCTTTTTTTTTTCCTTCACCCCTGTGTTTTTGTAGTTGAGCATTTTACTTCAACCTGACAGAGAAAGTTCCAGGGAACATTTTCTGGCACTCATTATCCTCTCTTCTGTCGGCGACACTCATGGGCAGAATCAGCTGGGGGACTTGCATGATGTGAGACATACACACTTTGCAGCAGACTCCATGAAAACCTTGTTCAGAGATGTCCCACCTGATGTGATCTTTGAATTTGTGAAAGGAAGCAACAGTTTTCATCAGATCTAAGATTTTATGGAAGGAAGATTTTTAATGAAATTTCTGGTGTATTTTGAGAAGGTGTATTTTAATGTGTTGTGTGGGTGAAGTTTTGTCTGTTTGTATTTTTGTTGTTTTTTTTAACGAGATGAGAGTTGACATCAACTTGGTGAACAGCCTAGATACGACCCTTTGTGGTCGACGAGGCTATAAGCAAGTTAGCAACATTATCTCTGTCTCTCTTGAATCAGCTGGCAAACTTTGCAGGGTTTATTGATTTGATTGCGTGAACTTCCAGCCAGTTTCACTGTCTGTCTTTTTTTTCTCTTCTTCAGACTGCAAATCATTGATCCTTGTATGGAATGGGGCATGCATTTCCAGTCTTCATGTATGAATGTGATAATGAGTAATCCATTTCCAGTCTTCATGTATGAATGTGATAATGAGTAATCTGTTTCCAGTCTTTATGTATGAATGTGACAATAAGTAATCCATTTCCAGTCTTTATGTATGAATGTAATAATGAGTAATCCATTTCCAGTCTTCATGTATGAATGTGATAATGAGTAATCCATTTCCAGTCTTTATGTATGAATGTGACAATAAGTAATCTGTTTCCAGTCTTTATGTATGAATGTAATAATGAGTAATCCATTTCCAGTCTTTATGTATGAATGTGATAATGAGTAATCCATTTCCAGTGTTTATGTATGAATGTAGTAATGAGTAATCCATTTCCAGTCTTTATGTATGAATGTAATAATGAGTAATCCATTTCCAGTCTTTATGTATGAATGTGATAGTGAGTAATCCATTTCCAGTCTTTATGTATGAATGTGATAATGAGTAATCCGTTTCCAGTCTTTATGAATGTAATAATGAGTAATCCGTTTCCAGTCTTTATGTATGAATGTGATAATGAGTAATCCATTTCCAGTCTTTATGTATGAATGTGATAATGAGTAATCCATTTCCAGTCTTTATGTATGAATGTAATAATGAGTAATCCATTTCCAGTCTTTATGTATGAATGTGATAATGAGTAATCCATCTCAGCCCTCTCTACTTTCCCACCCACCCCTTTGAGCCTTCCTTGTTTCTTGGTAAAAATTACTTGAAAAAAAAATAAAAAAAATGAGGAAAAGACCCACCCAACAACCCTTTTTATTCATACAGTTGGCATTTAAGTCTCTCTTTGCACCACCGAAGACAGTCAACATTTTTTAAAATAGAATTTATGTTGAACTAAAACTGGGGATGAATAGAATTTAGATTGAACTAAACCTGAGGTGACAATTTATTCATGATTTATGCATGCAGCATTATTTTTTTTACTTCTATTTTTGAGCATAGAATAGAATTACAAAATTAAAGAAATTTGAATCACTTGTTTGCATATGCATGCATGGGGGAGGGTGGAGGGTGCTGTGTACATATGCAGAGTTAAAAAAACAGACATGGCCAGCACCTACAGAATCAGAAACAAGAGGGTTGACTCATACTGTGGGTCTGTGGCATGTCACTTGGGCCCAGTATTGACTTGCTGCTTATGGTCACAGTGCAATGGTCAGCAGTGCAGGCTGGGAGGTAGGGTTCAAATGCTATCAGAGGTATACAGGTATGGGAGTTTTCAGCTTAGAGTGCCATGGGCACCTCGGTGTTGACTGTGAGGTATGGGCGACAGTTGCGCTAAATCGGTGTGTCAGTTGTTCACCGTGTGTTCAGTGTCCTCAGCGCCAAGGTTTTTACAATGACAGTTGACAAATCTAATTTGAGGTGTTTTCACATCAAGAGATGGTTTTTATCTGTGCATGGACAAACAAGATATATTGTTTGTAGCTCAGTGTTATAGATACAAACTTTGGAATTAGAAATATGTGGTTGTAGCAGGCTTCATGTACTGTGTGGGATTTCTGTATGGTAGAGTAAATACACAGACAGTCCTTGAGTTAATACTGTATGGATATTTTGAAGAGTTCCACTTTAAAACATACCCCACTTGTTTAGTTTTTATCGTTTACTGTTCCCTACCTCATTTCATTTCCGATTTTGCTTTGATTAAACTGAGGTTATTTGTATTTGTTTCTGTCCGTCTGTGTGTTTGTATTTTGATCTCCCTTGCATCTTTGGGTGGATCCTCAGGCGTAGGCTCAAAGACTGTCTCCTACATTTTATATTATTTGCATAATGTCTTTAGTTTTACAGCAACTTTTTTCCTCCCCACACTTTCGTTTGGTTGCATTTACTACTCTTCGCTGGCTGCTTTGGGGGTGCTATTGGATTCTTTATTGCACCCTTGGTGGTGAGAACACCACAGTATTATGGACTGTGGTGTGTCTCTATTTGACGCCGGGAGCGCAGACACAACCAGCCGCGTCTCCCTGATGAGTCCGACCCAGCGGACGAAAGGCCTCGGAGCAGGCAATACAAATATATCTGCCTTCAAAAGGGATTGCGATGGTTCCCTTATGCAGCTAATGAAGAGTTTTCATATCTGTAACTTTTTTTTTTTTTTTTTTAAATTTCATGTTCCCAGTTTCTCCATCTTCAAACTCCTCCCCCTCCCCTCCTTATGTCCAAATCTTTGCCAAGTCATTACTATGAAGACAGTTCAGTTGTTGGCCTGCGTTTGTTTTTTTCCCCCACTATAAGATTGTTCGTCTATGTATTTGTCTGACTTTATTCAAGTTTAAAAGGCTGTGCCAGTCTTGAATAAAAGTTGCTCTGTGTTAGGTTTCCTTATGGGAGCAAAACATACCCCACTTGTTTACTTTTTAGCTTTTTAGTTTGAACTAATATTCTCTCTCTCTCTGTCTGTGTCTGTCTGTCTGTCTGTCTGTCTCCCTGTGTTTATTTGTTTCAGGATTTGCACAAAAGCCATTCTGCGCTACAGCTGTTACTGTTGTGACATTACAGGAAATATTTTGTTCTGGTAGTTTGTCTGAACCATAAGAATTGGAACCCACAGATGGCAACGGCAGCACCGCAGAAGGAGGCCGGAGAAACAGAGTGTATGGTGTGCAACGAACTGTTCACCACTCCTAAAATCCTTCCTTGTGGACACATCCTGTGTCAGCACTGTCTCATAGCATGGCTGAAGACCCAACCTGAAGCCAAGTGCCCTAGCTGCAGGTACCCTATCCTGGACAAATCGCTGTCACCCCAAGAAAACATCGCAGATGTCGTCAACAGGTTCCCGACTCAAATGTTTTTGGCTGCCATGGTGGAGGCTGACCGCCTGTTGTCCAAACAGCATGTATGCTGTGTGTGTGAGGATGAGGCTGCCGTGTCTCTGTGCCTCAACTGCAGTGACATGTTCTGTCAGGCGTGTAGCAGGCTGCACAAGAAGCAGTCTGCGACCAAACATCACCAGGTGGAGGAATTGTCCACTCTAACTGCTGATGTCCTTGTTACCAAACGTTCCACAACATGTGCCGCTCATGCCAACGAAGTCGCGCAAGTGTACTGCCCCACTCACAATGTGTCTGTGTGCATTTTGTGTGCTACCACTGACCACCGCCATTGTCCGCATGTGGTCAAATTGGAAACCAGATTGGAAGAATCTCAAGCATTGCTGACAGAAGTGAAAACGACTCTGAAATCTGGGTTGGACTCGTTGGATGAAGCCATTGGAAACATGGAAAAAGACATCCAGGAGGTTGACAGACAGACGGAGGCAGGAGTGGCAGATGTCAAGGCTGTACGTCAACGTTTGGAGAAGGCTGTTCAGGACTACTGCCAGCGTCTGGAGGACCGCGTATTGAGAGCAAGCTCTGACCTGAAGAGCCAGATGGCTGATGGGAAGGCCAGCCTGCAGAAAGAGCGTGGACGGTTTGCCATGCATTCCCACATCGTCCAGCAGGCAGAGAGGCTGTCCACCCATGGGTCGTTCAGTGACATGATGGCCATGATGAAAACACGCGTCAGCAGCCTGGACTACAGCAACGACTTCCTGACCTCTGTCAAGGTGAACCAGAAGCTGACTACGACCATTGACCCCTTGGCTGTGACCGACGTTGAAAAGAAGCTCTCACATATAGGTGCCCTAAGCGTGGAAAATACTGCCAAGGTAAATTGACAGGTATCTTAAGACAGGTAACTCTGATTTTTTAGCTCATGAACACACTGAAGATTTTGAGTTTGATCCCATTAACAGATACCTTTTTTAAATTCTTGAAATAAGAGTCCGGACACTTCCCGGAAAGTGGATGAACACCATGCATATGGTCACTGTGTGAATTAGTCCACATTATGGTCAGTTGTTCTACATTGCCAAATCTGACCAGAAATTAAAAACCATATATTTTCCCTTGTTAATGTGCCACTCTTCAGTCTCACTGTCTTAGATCATTTTTTTTTAAACCTCATCTTGTTTATTAAGTACAGGGTAGAAGTCTTGTAAAACATGAAAGGAATTTCATTATTTATACTTGGGTTTCATTTTTTTTTAAAGTCAGTTTTCTCCCCTTTGAAGAAAAACTACTCTTTACCTTAGTTCCGATTAAATATCTTCTTCTTCTTCTTCTTCGTTCGCTCAGACAGGAACCCCAGATGCACTGATGAAGGCTGCCGTCCGGCGGAGGTCCTCCAGAGATCCGTAGAGTTTCTCCCTCATCGGTTGGTCAGCAGGCCAGGTCTCTGCTCTCAGGTCATGGTGAGTTGGACAGTCTTGTAGGAAGTGTTCCACTGTCATTGGGGCTGTACCGCAGGGGCACACTGCAGATTCGCCAATGCGGAACCTTGTGAACATGTGATGGTGTAGCCTGGAGTGGCCCGTCCTCAGCCTCACAATGTTCACTTGGTCTGGTCTGGGTAGGAGGTGGTAGGGATCTGTCTGGTTATATTCTGGATGTAGCTGAAGCCATCTTTTCCTCTGCTTCTCCTTGATGATCGTCTTGGCCTCTTCATAGGAGATTTCCTGTTCCTCTTGTGGCTGCTGTCCTCCTTCCTTCGCCAGTCGGTCTGCTTCCTCATTGCCTGCTATGTTGCAGTGTGAGGGTATCCACTGGATGACAGTTAGTTCAGTGGCCTGTTGCAGTCTAGCAAGGGCAGAGACAAGGGGGTTGAGGTCCTTGTTCTTTGGGTTCTGTACAGCCTGAAGTACTGACAGTGCATTAGAGAAGATGACGATTTTGGGATGTATGGCCTCTCTATTTGCGCACAGTGTCTCCGCTGCTGTCTGCAATGCGTCTGCCTAGCTTTGTAGTTCGTGGAGAATTTGCCAGTGGGGATGGCTTGTCGGACTTGAGTTCCATCCTTCAAGGTTAGGAATATTCCTCCACCTCCATTTCTGGTAGCCTCCTCTGCTGAGCCGTCTGTGTATGCGTACGTCCACAGCTCCTTGGGGTAAGCCTGTTCTATATGGTCTAGAGCTAGTGCTTTTTTCTCTGTTTCTGATTGTGTGCCCTTTGAGAGAATGCCTGGGATTGTCTCTCTGACTTCCGGAAAACTGGTCCCTTCTCCAAGCGGGTACAGAGCTGTGAGTTGGGATCTGCTTGTTCCCTTGCTGTAGCAGTTCAGGGTCCTGCCTCTCGAGTCTACGAGCGTTGTGCACAAAACTGCTGCGCTTCAGTCTGCACTTGGTTGGCTCTGACATTCTTTTGTTCATGGGGTGATTCTTCATCCTCTTGAATTTGGCAGCTTGGGTGAGGATTATGGCATCTCTCCTGCTTTCAAGGCTTTGAAGACCTGTCAGAGTTTCCATGGCTTGGATCGGGGTTGATTTGAGAGCGCCGGTGATGATCCTGGACGCCTGGTTCTGGACCTTGGCAACTTTGTCTAGGTTGGTCTTGGCTGCTGTCCCCCAGGCAGCTGTACCATATTCTAGGACAGGTCTAACTCGTCCGAGGTACAGTTTCTTCTGGATGTTGTGGTCGGCTCCCCAGGAAGTTCCTGATAACTTCTTCATCAATGCCAAACGTAGCCTGGCTCTTTCTGTGCACTTGTTGATCTGGTGTCTCCAAGTCATCCTGGGGTCAAATGTGACTCCTAAGTAAGTGGGTGACTTATCCTGTGGGAGGACGTGACCATTCACCTGGAGGCGTGCACTCTGTTTTTTGTAGCCAGGCTGAAGATGGTGTATGTGGTTTTTCTGGCATTGATGGTTACGAGCCACTTTTTTGTCCATGTCTCGATCTTCCTCAGGGCTTCCTGGATCCTTACAGTGGCTGTTGTTATGTACTGCTCAGAGCACCAGATGGCAAGATCGTCTGCGTAGATTGCACCATGGATCCATGCAGGGATGTCATCAAGGATGTCGTTCATGAAGATGATGAAAAGCGTAGGGGAGAGAACTCCACCCTGTGGAACGCCTTCCTTCATGATCTTCTGTCTGCTTTGGTGCCTTCTGTTCTGTACCCGGCTTTTCTGTTGGTCAGGTATTGGCTGATCCATTTGAACATGAGACCTGAGATACCGTACTTGTGCATCTTCAGCTTCAGCCCATTCTTCCACACTTTATCAAAGGCCTTTTCCAGGTCGATCCAGACTGTAATGGTATGCTTCTTGTCTTGTAGTGCATCCTCCATTTCTTGCGCAATGTAAGCGACCTGGTCTTCAGTGGATCGGTGTTGCCTGAATCCTGCCTGCTTGTCAGAGATGATCTCTTTCTTCTCCAGGTACCATGTCAGCCTATTGTTGACTAGCCTTTCCATGAGCTTCCCTACGCAGCTCGTCAGACTAATGGGTCTGAAGCTGTCTGCCTTGGTCTTGTCTTTTCCTTTCTTGTGAATCGGGATCATGGTAGCATCTCTCCATGCCTGAGGTACTGATGCATTTTTCCAGCTGGTGTTGAAGATATTAAGAAGGGTTTTCTTTGCTGATGGTCCCAAGTGTTGTAGCATCTCATTTGTAATGCCATCAGGTCCTGGTGATTTCTCTTTCTGCATCTGTTTTATCCCTTCCTTCAGTTCTTTTTCTGAGAAGAGTTCTTTCATCACTTCTTCCTCTGTGTCCATGTCTTTGTAGTGTTTCTGTTGTTCCAACACTTCCTTCTCTCTATCTTTTGGGACTTTGATGTCACTGATCCTTTCGAAGCTGCTTATGAGGTGGTCTGCAGCCTGCTTTCCAGTGAGGGTCCCTCCGTTGTCTTCTAGAACGATTGGTGAAGTTGACATTCTTTCATCGTTCATTGCTTTGGCAAGTTTCCACAGTCTTGCTCCATCCTTCTCCAAATTGAGATTTTCTGTTTTCCTTTTCCAGTTGGTTCTTGCTGCCTGGATGAAGGCCTTTTTGTACAAGGCGGTTCTTTCCTTCAGGTTGATGTTGTTTTCTGTTGATGGTTCCTTCTCTGCCTTTTCTCTTGCTTCGTTCGCTTGATCTTCCAGCTGTTGGAGTTCTTCAGTCCAGTAGGGCCTGTAGTTCTTTCTGGCTCCTCTTGGGATAGTTTCTATGGCTGCTTTCAGTATTGCCGCATTGAAGGCCTTGGTCATGTTGTTCGCATCTTTCTGACGAGTATTGATGTTGGCGGCATACTCGTCAGTGAGGATGGAGAAATCTTCCCATTTAGCTTTTCTGTAGTTCCACCTGGGCAGTGGTCTGCAGTCCTCAGGATGGTGGTTGAGGTCGAAGGAAAGTTTCACAGGTTTGTGATCGCTGCCTGCCAGCTGGTCCAGTACTGTTCTTTGTGCGCTCGCCTGCAGATTGTTGGTGGCAAAGGCTAGGTCTGGTGTTGTTGACGATAGCCACCTGCGTGAGTAGAATGTTGGGGGGTCATCTGCTTGATTTAGTAGATGTAGTTGCTGGTCAATCTGCCAATCCTCTACCTCCTCTCCTCTTGAGTCTGTTTCGTTGTATCCCCAGCTTGTGGAGTGGCTGTTGAAGTCGCCGACAACCAGGCAGCTGTTCTGCAGAACATCCATTGCATGTAGTGAGAGCGTCGATCTGATGGGTAGTATACATTGTATATCCTGATCCGTTTCTCCCGCAGTGTGATCTCCACTCCGGTGATTTCTGCCTGATCCTCAGTATCCACTGTGATGTGCTTCGCTGGTATATGATTCTTCACCAAGATGAGGATTCCACCTTTGTGTCTCCCTTCCCTGTCCACACGGTAGGTCTGGTAGCCTCTTACTGTGAAACGAAGGTTCTCTGTAAGGTGGGTCTCCTGGACACAAGCAACATCAATGTCCTCTTTGTGGAGTCTTTCGGTAAAGGGGAGCTTCTTCCTGGAAATTCCCTCAGCATTCCACTGCAGTATCTCCAATGGCCTTGGCTCCATCTCCCTCCTGTCCAAGCCAGTAGCTTTTACCCGAGACACCCGCCGTCTGGCTCTGCCACGAAACGGGGCACGGGGACCACCAGTAGCTTTGGTTGGGCCCCTTTGAGGCACAGGGCCCGGCACTCTTCCACCCTGGCGGGTCCTCGACGGTCGAGCACCATATCTAGATTCTCTAAGGTTGTCTGTCATGTGAGCGGGGATGCGTTGTGCTGCCGTTACGCCCCTGACAAGTCAGGACCAGCACATCCGACTTCGGCTCTTGCCATTTATCCCATGGCTGGGGTAAGGCTTGGAGCAGTGTCAGGTCGTGTCCACGCGCCGGTGGGCCTGCACAGAGTTCCTTCCTTTCTCGGTGGGGGCCTTACTCCTCCATCTGGACTGGTCTAGCCTGCGGCTTTCCTTGATTGGAGAGGCCGAGATCTAGTTTTAATATAGCGCCAGTATTCCGCTCCCGTGCCGCGTTAGTGAAAACAATCTGCCCCATGTCCCCTGAGGAAACACCCACATTAACGTGGCGAGAAGGTGCGACTACGGTTTTCACCCTTTCTTAATGGAAGAAAGGGATCTTCGCAGATCCGATTAATATGATCCTGCATGGGTTGAGAGCATTGTAATTTACATTGTCTGACTTGAGGCAAATGCTGCTGATCTCCATCATTACTGTCTGAACATGTCGATGGAGAACCAGATTAAGTGACCGAAAGGCAGGGGAAAGGGGAAGAGTTAAGTAACAGATGCAGAAGCCTGTATATGCATGCTGTATTTTAGTAAACTGTCAGTATCGATGTTTGGAAGGGACGGGGGTGATTGGACTGGGAAGACTCTGTGGTGATGATCTTACTGTTGTTGTTGTGTGCACTGACTTTTGTCTTGCAGGTACCTGACCTGAGGTTTCATGAGAACCACGGTAAAAAGATCAGACTGAGCAATGATGAACAGACAGCAGAAAAGGTGGATCTAGCAGCTGGAGGTGGAATTGTGATATCGAGGGATCCAATGATGGTGGAAAAATTGTATGAAGTGAGTCGGTTGCTGTATTATTAGTATTATTGTTATTTCTATCATTCACAAAGGGAGCGTTTATGTTCAGTGTTTGTGTATGTTTCATGTTTGTTACTGTCTTGATCAAAACTGTCCTTTGAATATCAGTGCATTAATTATACAATAGATTTGAGGGTAGTAAGACGTGCACAAGCCTGTTTCTGTTCAAGTCCAACAAGTTTTCCTTTTTCACTTTCTGAGTGGCTGAAACCAGAAATCAAGATCAACACCATCTGACATGGTTATTCCATTTTTTAAAGCAGGCATGAAAGAGTGAATTGAATTCATCTTTTTTCTTGAAAATAATCAGCATCAGTTATTCATTCTTTAGCATATCACCCAGTCATGGTATTTGACAACAACACCAACAACAAAAAACAAACAAACAAACAACCAGAAAAAAAAATATTTGGCTGAACATATTTACGAAAAGCAAGCATTTTTTTGTTCTAACAAACAAGCAAGTGTCTGTAGAGAAATAAACATTATTGCTTAATTTCTGCATTAGCATAGGTGAAAATATACATTTTGTGAAAGAAAATGAATGGACAGTGGCGAAAAATGTTGGGGGGGGGGGGGGGGGGGGGGGGGTGGTGTGTGTGTGTGTGTGTGTGTGTGTGTGTGTGTGTGTGTGTGCTGTGTGTGTGTGTGTGTGTGTGTGTGTGTGTTGCAAAGGTGCCATAAGCAATAAATGAGAAAGAACATACACCTGTAGGTGTGGTGTTCTGCATTTCCAGTACCTCACAACTGCTTTTGAACTGACTTAAGCATTCTCATGTGTGTGTGTGTGTGTGTGTGTCCATGTACAGGTTTGCATCAATTCCATAAACACTAGATGGAGTGAAACATATACTGGCATTGTAACCAGCCATCCTGACACTTTCAAAGTACCCTATTCATGTGGTGAGATGGGTTTTGTCACAGTCATCTATGTGCGACACAATGGAGGCAGAGCATTTGATCAGCTGGTGGGTGAATCATAAATGTTGCTACCCATCTGTCCATGCCAGTCAGCTGTGGTCAGTGTTAGAAGTGTCTGTATGTCATGTCTGTCAGTGTCAGTCAGCTGTGGTCAGTGTTAGAAGTTTCTGTATGTCATGTCTGTCAGTGTCAGCTGTGGGTCAGTGTTAGAAGTGTCTGTATGTCATGGTCTGTCATTGTCAGTGAGCTGTGGTCAGTGTTAGAAGTGTCTGTATGTCATGTCTGTCAGTGTCAGTCAGCTGTGGTCAGTGTTAGAAGTGTCTGTATGTCATGTCTGTCAGTGTCAGCTGTGGTCAGTGTTAGAAGTGTCTGTATGTCATGTCTGTCAATGTCAGTGAGCTGTGGTCAGTGTTAGAAGTGTCTGTATGTCATGTCTGTCAGTGTCAGCTGTGGTCAGTGTTAGAAGTGCCTGTATGTCATGTCTGTCAGTGTCAGTCAGCTGTGGTCAGTGTTAGAAGTGTCTGTATGTCATGTCTGTCAGTGTCGGTGTCAGCTGTGGTCAGTGTTAGAAGTGTCTGTATGTCATGTCTGTCAGTGTCAGTCAGCTGTGGTCAGTGTTAGAAGTGTCTGTATGTCATATCTGTCAGTGTCAGTCAGCTGTGGTCAGTGTTAGAAGTGTCTGTATGTCATGTCTGTCAGTGTCAGTCAGCTGTGGTCAGTGTTAGAAGTGTCCGTATGTCATGTCTGTAAGTGTCAGCTGTGGTCAGTGTTAGAAGTGTTTGTATGTCATGTCTGTCAGTGTCAGTGTCAGCAGTGGTCAGTGTTAGAAGTGTCTGTATGTCATATCTGTCAGTGTCAGCTGTGGTCAGTGTTAGAAGTGTCTGTATGTCATGTCTGTCAGTGTCAGTCAGCTGTGGTCAGTGTTAGAAGTGTCTGTATGTCATGTCTGTCAGTGTCAGCTTTGGTCAGTGTTAGAAGTGTCTGTATGTCATATCTTTCAATGTCAGTGTCAGCTGTGGTCAGTGTTAGAAGTGTCTGTATGTCATATCTGTCAGTGTCAGCTGTGGTCAGTGTTAGAAGTGTCTGTATGTCATGTCTGTCAGTGTCAGCTGTGGTCAGTGTTAGAAGTGTCTGTATGTCATGTCTGTCAGTGTCCGTCAGCTGTGGTCAGTGTTAGAAGTGTCTGTATGTCATGTCTGTCAGTGTCAGTGTTAGCTGTAGTCAGTGTTAGAAGTGTCTGTATGTCATGTCTGTCAGTGTCAGCTGTGGTCAGTGTTAGAAGTTTCTGTATGTCATGTCTGTCAGTGTTCAGTGTCAGATGTGGTGAGTGATAGAAGTGTCTGTATGTCATGTCTGTCAGTGTCAGTGTCAGCTGTGGTCAGTGTTAGAAGTGTCTGTATGTCATGTCTGTCAGTGTCAGCTGTGGTCAGTGTTAGAAGTGTCTGTCTGTCTTGTCTGTCAGTGTTAGAAGTGTCTGTATGTCATGTCTGTCAGTGTCAGCTGTGGTCAGTGTTAGAAGTGTCTGTATGTCATGTCTGTCTGTGTCAGCTGTGGTCAGTGTTAGAAGTGTCTGTATGTCATGTCTGTCTGTGTCAGCTGTGGTCTGTTAGAATTGTCTGTATGTCATGTCTGTCAGTGTCAGCTGTGGTCAGTGTGAGAAGTGTCTGTATGTCATGTCTGTCAGTGTCAGCTGTGGTCAGTGTGTAGAAGTGTCTGTATGTCATGTCTCTCAGTGTCAGTCAGCTGTGGTCAGTGTTAGAAGTGTCTGTATGTCATGTCTGTCAATGTCATTGTCAGCTGAGGTCAGTGCTAGAAGTGTCTGTATGTCATGTCTGTTAGTGTCAGCTGTGGTCAGTGTTAGAATTGTCTGTATGTCATGTCTGTCAGTGTCAGTCAGGTGTGGTCAGTGTTAGAAGTGTCTGTATGTCATGTCTGTCAGTGTCAGTCAGGTGTGGTCAGTGTTAGAAGTGTCTGTATGTCATGTCTGTCAGTGTCAGTTATGGTCAGTGTTAGAAGTGTCTGTATGTCATGTCTGTCAGTGTCAGCTGTGGTCAGTGTTAGAAGTGTCTGTATGTCATGTCTGTCAGTGTCAGTAGGTGTGGTCAGTGTTGGAAAGTGTCTGTATGTCATGTTGTCGGTGTCAGTCAGCTGTGGTCAGTGTTAGAAGTGTCTGTATGTCATGTCTGTCAGTGTCAGCTGTGGTCAGTGTTAGAAGTGTCTGTATGTCATGTCTGTCAGTGTCAGCTGTTGTCAGTGTTAGAAGTGTCTGTATGTCATGTCTGTCTGTGTCAGCTGTGGTCAGTGTTAGAAGTGTCTGTATGTCATGTCTGTCTGTGTCAGCTGTGGTCAGTGTTAGAAGTGTCTGTATGTCATGTCTGTCAGTGTCAGCTGTGGTCAGTGTTAGAAGTGTCTGTATGTCATGTCTGTCAGTGTCAGCTGTGGTCAGTGTTAGAAGTGTCTGTATGTCATGTTGTCAGTGTCAGCTGTGGTCAGTGTTAGAAGTGTCTGTATGTCATGTCTGTCTGTGTCAGCTGTGGTCAGTGTTAGAAGTGTCTGTATGTCATGTCTGTCTGTGTCAGCTGTGGTCAGTGTTAGAAGTGTCTGTATGTCATGTCTGTCAGTGTCAGCTGTGGTCAGTGTTAGAAGTGTCTGTATGTCATGTCTGTCAGTGTCAGTCAGCTGTGGTCAGTGTTAGAAGTGTCTGTATGTCATGTCTGTCAGTGTCAGCTGTGGTCAGTGTTAGAAGTGTCTGTATGTCATGTCTGTCGGTGTCAGTCAGCTGTGGTCAGTGTTAGAAGTGTCTGTATGTCATGTCTGTCAGTGTCAGCTGTGGTCAGTGTTAGAAGTGTCTGTATGTCATGTCTGTCAGTGTCAGTCAGCTGTGGTCAGTGTTAGAAGTGTCTGCATATCATGTTTGTCAGTGTCAGTGTCAGCTGTGGTCAGTGTTAGAAGTGTGTGTATGTCATGTCTGTCAGTGTCAGCTGTGGTCAGTGTTAGAAGTGTCTGCATGTCATGTCTGTCAGTGTCAGCTGTGGTCAGTGCTAGAAGTGTCTGTATGTCATGTTGTCA
>CM031625.1:22715096-22740096 GCA_018398815.1 Conus ventricosus | reverse complement strand
ATGTCTTTGTGTCATGTCTTTTCAGATTTAAAGTTTGCCTTCAATGTTGTTTTTCTTTGATTTGTAGTCCAGTTAAGCATTTACTTTAAGATTATTTGCAGGAAAATTGAAGGGATGTTTAGACGGACATTTATATGCGCTTAGATAACCACATTATGCATACACTTACATAGTCACAGACATTTATGCATCTCTCTATACAGCCCTGATGTGGCCCTTTGCGGTCGGCTGGGCTATAAGCAACATTATCTTATCTTATCTTTGTCTGATATCCATATGTGAACAGACGTACAACTGAAGTACTACTACATACCACCACTACCCCCATCTTTCTCCTAGTTCTAAACACTGCTTCAGTTGCATGTTCTTTCATTCTTTCTTTGAGCCCCCCCTCCCATCCCACCTCCCCCATCCCTCCCTTCCTACCCCCACCCTTTGCAAATTGTTTTTTCCCCGGCCTCTTTGAGTCTCCTCCCCTCTCCCCTCTTTCACCCCCGGACACATGGAGACATTGTTCAGTTCTTGTCTGTCTTCATTCATGCCATGTCCCTGTCTTGAGGCCTTCAATCTCCAGCTGTCCCATTCATGCCATGTCCCTGTCTTGAGGCCTTCAATCTCCAGCTGTCCCATTCATGCCATGTCCCTGTCTTGAGGCCTTCAATCTCCAGCTGTCCCGCCCACTTGTATGTCCAGCTTCCATCTCCCTCCTCCTCTGTCCACATGTCTTTACGGACCACCGCTTTCTGTCCTTTTTTGAAGCAAGACTCATGTTATGCATGTGTGATCTTCTGCTTAGCCTGGAATTTTCCCTCTTCAACAATTTTAGTAATCATCTGAAACAAATTCATGATGTTTTGATACGTATGATTTTCGTTATTTTTCATGAAGTTGACAAAGAAGTGGCCAGATCTCGATGAAGTACCAGTAGGGACCCAAGTGGGCCTTGCATTGGATTGTGGCAGAAGTCTGCATCTGTACATCAATGGACAGGGCCAGGGCATCATCACCACCAACATCCCTGACCCCTGTTACTTCATGTTTGATCTGTACACCCGGTGTTTGAAGGTAGAGAACTGTTCTTGTCTGGTTGGTGTTCTTTGTTTTGTCACATGTGGCACACTTTGTTAGCACCGAGTGTTCGGTGTGTGTGTGTGTGTGTGTGTGTGTGTGTGTGTGTGTGTGTGTGTGTGTGTGTGTGTGTGTGTGCGCGTGTGTGTGAATCTAACAATCATTAAAGTAATGACTGGGATTCTGGTTAATATTTCTGAAAGAAAGAGTGGGAGGGAGGGAAACACAGACTACTTGTGCATTGATGATAAATTCCCTCTCACTAGCATCTCCATTTTGTTTGTTTGTTGTTGTTGTTTTTTGCGGGGGTGTTGTTTTTTGCTCTGTTATCATAATTGCTGTTCTTGTGTTTTGATCTTCAGTTCAGACAACATGCCACATAGGCCAAGCTTGAAGCTGATACACTTCGTATAATTCTGCCGACTTCTCAGATACAGTTATTTGTAGATGCACAGAGGCCTGTAGTTGATATTGTCAGATCATCTCTCATTGGTCTGTGGGCTTACGTACTTGTGTCATTTACAGGACATTTACTGCTGTGTTGCCTGTAATTACAATGACTGCTTACCTGTGCTGGTTTCAAGTCAGTTATTGCTGATAAACAGGTGGTTACAATGACTGTTATCGTAATTACATTGACTGTCTAGCTATGAAGTTTCCAAGACAGGTGCTCTTCATAAATCATCCATCTTTACAATGACTTCCTACCTGTCTTGTTTCCAACTGTGTAATCACCTGTGTTGTTGTCCAGCCATTCACTTCCTGTAATGGTCATGTCTGCAGGTGACTGCTCTGCCAGTGAGGCCGGCGCCAGGACTGTGACACCAGTGCCAGTCAGCTAACCAGGGAGTCTGCGACGCCTTCTCTCCGTGAGCATTTCTGCCCTTTTGCAACGACCTTCTCAAAGTGTGGATACAAGGACACAGCTCTGATGCCTAAATACAGAAAAAAACAATGATCATTTGTTTTTTTCCCGTGTATTAGGTATAACTAAACCATAATTGGTGCATAGACTTAAATCATTGAGAGATGATTTGCTGAAGTGATGTTTTTATACAGCGTTTGTTTGTTTGTTTTACCATGACTGACTTGTTTGTTTTTGAGTCCTGTTTTTTTTTTTTTAAAGTACTATGCAGCTAGCTCAGTTGATGTGCGACACTTAAATGCTCGTAGTCCAAACGGAGTTGCTCAGCAAAAAAATTCAAGCTGCTCAAAGACATATCCAATATCCAGAACAGTTTAACAGCACCAGTAGAGGAACATTTTCTGCTTTGCAGTTTCTATATGTACGCTTGAGTTTTCACAGAGGACACAGTCACAAGTAAGAGGAAGGTTCAGGGGAGTTTCGACACTGGAGTGACACCAATGACCAGTCCACAGAATCAGAAAAGACAGAATCAGCCAGCTCAAGCTCTGCTGCCAGTGCACTTGGGCCACAGCTTGCCTTACAGTGTGCTGGAAAGTGTGTAAAAGACTGGCCCACTCTCTTAAGGAGAGATTCAACCGGTTGCCCCAGGGAAAAGCAAGATGACGCTGAGGAGACATGCTCAGAACAAGGGATTTGTTACAAGACAATAGTGAAATAGTCAATGGTCAAAGAATGTCTGTCCTCAGGGGAAAATGATAGCACATCAGAATTCAGTGTTAGCAGGGAAGCCGACTATTCTTTCATTACTGAAGATCTGACAGGACCCATGGTTAACAGTAGCACATCAGAATTCAGTGTTAGCAGGGAAGCCAACTATTTTTTCATTACTGAAGATCTGACAGGACCCAGGGTTAACAATGGCACATCAGAATTCAGTGTTAGCAGGGAAGCCGACTATTCTTTCATTACTGAAGATCTGACAGGATCCATGGTTAGCAATGCTGACCAAAAACAAAAAAAGGGACAAAATAGGCCTGGTCTGGTGTAGAACAAATTTCTTAACCGATAACCAAATCATTAGCCATACTTGGATTTGATGAAAATATACATGGATTATGTGTTTTATTTCATTGTATTATTTGCTAAGCACTGTCTATATCATTGTAAAACAGTACAAAAATCACTCAGACTACAGGTAATTCTCAGTAAGCTAAAATATAGATATAAAACTGAAGAGTGTATTGCTCGAAAAAGTTTTGTATATAAAGCTTTTCTGTCCAGGTGGCTCCCATATATGCTGATGTTCGCAGACCCAGACTGAATTATGAATGATTCTGACTTTGCACATTATAATTAGCTCCCTGTAACTGTTATGTTGCCCAAAACAGCCCCACTGAAATTGTACAGGACCTATAAAACCAAAATATGTAAACTTCCATAACACACTCGGCTTGCCTCATATGCTCTCTCTCTCTCTCTCTCTCTCTCCTCTCTCTCTCTCTGTCTCTCTCTCTCTCTCTCTGTCTCTCTCTCTCTCTCTCTCTCTCGTGTCTCTTTGTGTATTACACTCAGCTAGCTCATAATTATGCCCCTCTCTCTCTCTCTCTCTCTCTCTCTCTCTCTCTCTCTCTCTCTTTTTACCTCTCAGAGGTGGTCTAGCCTTTTATCTTCAAAGTGTAAATTGGTATTAACATGGCTTGATATGTCTGTTTATTTTCATTTCTACCATTTGCTCTTTCTTTATTTTTCATTACCTTGTACTGTATGAACTTTCTTGAATAAAGATGCTTTCTTGTAAAGAAAAATGAAATGAAATATAAATATTGTAGGTATTGATTTGATCACAGATGCGATATATTACATTTCTGACATGTGAACCTAAAACACTATCGGTGTCGGGGAATTTTAGACAAACTGATTTAAAAACAAAAAGAAAAGGTTGTAACAGAAGGTCCCAAGGCAATATCTTTTCTTTCTGCTTCTGAGGTCAAAGAAAGATGATAGACAAAGGCCAGTTTTCATTTTATAACATGAACAAGGTTGTAGAGAAAAGGGTTTCAGTGTCAGTAGATGACACTTCCCCTCGCGTGCAAGCGCGCGCACACACACACACACGCGCACACACACACACACACACACACACACACACACACACACACACACTTCCTGTCATCAGAAGATTTAGTGGACATAATAGTTTTCATATTTCAAAAGGAGTTTATTTCATTTAAAAAAAAAAAACTTTACAAAGTAAATATACATAAACTTAATGTCTCCCTTCCCCTCCATTTTCTTTTCTTCTCCCCCTCCCTCTTTCGCCCACCACCTTTTTCTCACGTCATTTTTTGCCACTGTATCTGGTGACGCAGCCACTGGTCTGGTGGGTGTGTGTGTGTGTGTGTGTGTGTGTGTGTGTGTGTGTGTGTGTGTGTGATACGAAGGTTTGCATGAATGAGTACAATAATCCCATTTATATTTTTTCTTAGTACACAGAGCTTGTTAGTGATCATAGCAAGATTTCCATGGAAATTCTTATTTCTAAATAATCAGTTTTTTGACCATTTCTGTAGTGATTTTTGAAAGACTCCCTTGACATGTTTTGATAAGTGCTTCTCCCATTTTCTAAGTGATTAGCACTGGATTCCAATTAATTCTCACTTTTCTGGGTAAGTAATGCTTCTCTCTCTGTCTCTGTTTTCTGTTTTTTGATTAATACAAGATTCCCATTAGCCTTCTTATTTTTTGTCAAGTAATGCTTCTCCCATTTTGTGTCAGCAGTGGTTTGAACATGAGCTTTCATTCTTGCCCAGTTTTCTTAGAAATGATTGGAACAATATTCCACAGTTACTATTATGCTTAGCTGTTCTCATGCGTAGATGCACATACACATGCATGCTCACATATGTGTATACTAGTTACATGTAAGTGAGCTCACATGCATGAACAGCTTACTCTTCACACACACACACACATACACACACACATAGAGGCACATAAATGCACAACACACCACAAAAACATAACACATAAATGGGCACTATATACACACATCATGCATACATACCCATGCATCACACACACATCATGCACACATACCCATGCATCACACACACATCATGCATACATACCCATGCATCATACACACATCATGCATACATACCCATGCATCATACACACATCATGCATACATACCCATGCATCATACACACATCATGCGTACATACCCATGCATCACACACACATCATGCATACATACCCATGCATCATACACACATCATGCATACATACCCATGCATCACACACACACATAATGCATACATACCCATGCATCACACACACACCATGCATACATACCCATGCATCACACACACATCATGCATACATACCCATGCATCACACACACACATCATGCATACATACCCATGCATCACACACACACATCATGCATACATACCCATGCATCACACACACACATCATGCATACATACCCATGCATCACACACACATCATGCATACATACCCATGCATCACACACACATCATGCAAACATACCCATGCATCATACACATCATGCATACATACCCATGCATCATACACACATCATGCATACATACCCATGCATCATACACACATCATGCATACATACCCATGCATCACACACACATCATGCATACATACCCATGCATCACACACACATACACATCATGCATACATACCCATGCATCATACACACATGCATACATACCCATGCATCACACACACATACATACAACATGCAGCCACATGACACATCCACCATAAACGCATACAAAAGGATGCCCTATACATACATCATGCATACCCCTTACTAAACATCAAATACGTGTACACAAATCACACAAACATGGCAAACCACTCTAACATACATGCACCACACATGTATACACATCACACAAACACACAACACGCATACACAGAGCACAAATATATGAATCACACAAACATATTTTTGTTGCATATCACACATACAGGCCCCACACGCATATACCCTGACCACACTAACACACACCCCACCCCACATATTTAACAACATACACAACACAGATGTGTCACCATGTACAACACATGTACCCCATAAATACACTACCACATATACAAGCACTACACACACACAGAGGTGCCTCATGTATATATAGATAGATAGATAGATAGATAGATAGATAGATAGATAGATACACACACACACACACACACACACACACACACACACACACACACACAAAATACTCATGCACCACACATTCACACAACACATACAACACATAGAGGTAAACACCCACAAGACTGTGGTCTCCATAGGCACATTGTTTGGTTTGGGCAGATTTATGTGAAGTGTGTGTGTACTGTGAGAGCTGTCCTTGCACGGTTCCATCAACGCTATTTCTGATAAAGTTTTCTGTTTGACTGACTGAGGGAAATGTAGGCATTTGATTGTGTCGGTCACACACCAGTGATGCTGCTCAGTTTGCACAGGCCTGAACACTTTAGGAAACATTCATGGCAGTCATGTTTTCAGTGCAGCGTGTTTAATAACAATAAAAGAAAATGAGATCCCATCACACTATTGCTGAGTGAGCTTCACTGGCTGCCTGTTAAATTTGGCTTTCAGTACAAACTAAGTTACTGACCCCTCTTGTCTTCTGTTTCTTTGAAGGTTCTCTTCCAACTTGCCTGTTCTCTCTACCCAAAGAACCAAAGTGAAATTTAACATTATTTCTGTGAAGGTTCTCTTCCAACTTACCTGTTCTCTCTACCCAAAGAACCAAAGTGAAATTTAACATTATTTCTTTGAAGGTTCTCTTCCAACTTGCCTGTTCTCTCTACCCAAAGAACCAAAGTGAAATTTAACATTGTTTTGTAAGTGTTCCTTCAGCTTTGCTGCCCCAACTGTTTGGAACTCGCTTTCTCCCACTTACAAAGCCAGCCCACCTAATCTGTTTTCAAAGCACAGCTAAACACTTATCTTTCAAGCCAGTCATTTTGAACAGTGCTTTTCCCACATTGTGTGTCCACAATAAGTTAAGTAGCAGGATAGTTGTTATGCTTGAATGAATGTAAATCTTAACGGTGTATAGTTTTCTGAACGGTGTATGAAAGCGCAGTGAATAGTTTTCTGAATGCTGTATGAAAGTGCAACGTATAGTTTTCTGAATGTTGTATGAAAGTGCAGTGAATAGTTTTCTGAATGGTGTATGAAAGCGCAGTGAATAGTTTTCTGAATGCTGTATGAAAACACAATGAATAGTTTTCTGAATGTTGTATGAAAGTGCAGTGAATACTTTTCTGAATGCTGTATGAAAGCGTAGTGAATAGTTTTCTGAATGCTGCATGAAATCACAATGAATAGTTTTCTGAATGGTGTATGAAAGTGCAATGAATAGTTTTCTGAATGGTGTATGAAAACGCAATGAATCGTTTTCTGAATATTGTATGAAAGCACAGTGAGTAGCTTTCAACCACATCCACTTCATACAAATACTATATATGATTATTATCATCACTATATTCTTCTTGCAGGAGAAGCAAAGACATTAAAAGTTGGACTTTTGATGAGTTAGCCCACTATTGAGGGCTGGTGTTTGCAGAGGACACTGTGAAGACTGTTCTGCACATCAGAAATTGTGTTGCAGGTATTCTACCTGTGTCTGTGACAGACAGGTGGCACTTTTTGCCGCATACCTTGCCGACCATTTGAGATCCTCCTCAACCAGGCAGTGTGTCAGCATTGTTGGGATTCTGCACCGCGAGTGTATTGTCACCATTTTTTTTTTTTAATCAATTTTTATAGGCGAAAATAAAACTGCAAGGGAGGTAAGGAAATAAGAGAAACGGTGCTACCCTCTCCAGGTTTGTTGGAAGGTAAAAATCTTCTCTTGATTCGGCATTGATGATGACCTTTTAGTGTTGGACAGGCTGTTTGACAAGGGTTTGGGGGTTACTGAGAAAATCCCACTTTTTTCAGAGAGGGAGTCAACTAGGGAGTGTTTAGTGATTGAAAAGAGTCTACATCGTGTCACTGCAGAGTCAAGGTTTTTAAAAAAATGTTTTTCCTGTGTAATAAAATAAAGTGCCAGTGTAACAGCTTTCTGAAGGCCTAATGTGGAGTTGAGGTCTCTCAGTTTATCATGTTTGGCTTGTCCAGCCTCTGTCGTCTACAGGGTTGTTAAGGATGAACAAGTGGCAAATATGAACTCAGGTGTGTGTGTGTGTGTGTGTGTGTGTGTGTGTGTGTGTGTGTGAGTGTGTATGTATGTGTGTGTGTGTGTGTGTGTGTGTGTGTGCGCGTGCGCGTGTGTGCGTGTGTATGTGTGCGTGCGTGCGTGCGTGCGTGCGTGCGTGCGTGTGTGTGTGTGTGTGTGTGTGTGTGTGTGAACTGTTTGTTGGCTGGCTGACACATTCCCTACCCTGCTGTGTCCAGTTTTGTGTCGATGTACATGAATGTGTCAGGGTGTAAAGATGTGTTTGTTGACGAGTTTATGTGTCCTGCTGCCTTTTAAGAATTGACATTTTAGTTTAAAAGGATTTCTATAGAGCACCTGAATATTTGTTACAAAGTTTACAATGTGTTGATCGCAATGTTTCTAAATTATGCATTGGAGTTCCAAAACATGCATCTACTTTGGTGATAGAGAAATCAGTGTTTTGCCCATGGAATGAAAGCGTAGGGCATGCTTCATCTGAAAATGAGGAAAAACAAATGTTTGAATGTCAAAACAAGACAACAAATTAACAGGAAATAAAACAAACAGTAGATAGGAGGAAATGGAAGGATGATGCTGAAAATGAGTAATAACACACACACACACACACACACACACACACACACACACACACACATTTTCACACATACACATGCACTTGCATCCACACACATACACGCACACACACACGCACGCACGCACGCTCACACACACACACACACACACACACACACACACACACACACTCTGCATATACATGCTGCATAGACATGAATATCATTCAAAGGAAGACTGAACACAGAACTGTCTTCACATGGCAACAACAAAAAGAAAGATGACGAGAGAAGATCTGCAAAGAAATGCAGTGAAGAGAAAAGAAGATAAGGCAAGAGGACTTAAAAAGGCCATGGAAAACTGAAGACATGTATGCAAGTCATGTTCCAGATAAAGACCAGAAGACCACAACACACAAAGCATCTAAACGCCAAGCACCTGAACACGGAGACAACATCCAGAAGTCAGTAACACAAGCTACAGGCTGTGGTCATTATTGGTCCAGTTCATTGGTAGTGGGTACACTGAAAAATGTTCCCTTTTTTAAAAGAATGACATTCCAACTCTTCTAATGCTGTTCAGTGCTGACATTGACAGACATGACATGCAGACACTACTTTCTTTCCTTCCTTTTCTTCCTTTCCTTCATTTCCTTCCTTTCCTTCCTGTCCTTCTTTTACTTCCTTTCCTTCCTGTCCTTCTTTTACTTCCTTTCCTTCCTTCCCTTCCTTTCCTTCCTTCCCTTCCTTTCCTTCATTACCTTTCTTTCCTTCCTTTTCTTCCTTTCCTTCCTTTTCTTCCTCTCCTTCCTTTTCTTCCTGTCCTTCTTTTACTTCCTTTTCTTCCTTCCCTTCCTTTCCTTCATTACCTTTCTGTCACGACCGACCCTTGGAGGTCTGCCCTGACAGGATCGGTCTAGGTGGGAGTGAAGGGAGTGACTGACCTCACACGCCCCGCAAGAGACCACACAATAAAGATTACGATACAACACCCCATTTATTCACACCAGCAAAATAAACATTCCAACACACACACCATGCACGATCACAATCAAGCACTCCAACGCACACAACATGCACAATCACAATCAAGCACTCCAACACCCACAACATGCACGATTATAAATAAACATTTCACCATACGACGTACACAATCACAATTACAGCATTCCAGCACATGTAACATATACACAATTATAAAGAAACATTTCCAGCATCGATCCCTTCTAACACCCTGGCGTGCGTCCACACCCCTGCCTCTGTCAGGCCTACTGGGAGCACCCTGTCGCACTAGGTGCTCCGAACCGGGTCGGTTTTCGCAGGGAGTCGCTCAAAGCCGACACCCTCGACTCACAAGCAGGCAGTGAAGAGCGTGTCCCGGAAGGGGGGGGGGGGGGGGGGGGGGGGGAAACGTAGCGCTGTTACTGGAGGTCCTGGACGGGGGTCAGGGCCGGCCAGTCAAGACGGCGGGCTCCTCTACCAGTCCGCGGTCCCGACCGGGCGTGGCTCAACCAGCGCGTGGCACATCAGTCCGCGGTCTCAGCCAGAGCGTGGCCTCAACCAGCACGTGGCACCATCCAGTCCGTGGTCTCAGCCAGAGCGTGGCCTCAACCAGCACGTGGCACCATCCAGTCCGTGGTCTCAGCCAGAGCGTGGCCTCAACCAGCACGTGGCACCATCCAGTCCGTACTCCGGGTGAAGCCCCCGAAAGGGGGGGGAACGTAGCTGGGAGGAGAGGAGAAAGGGAGGGAAGGAAGAAGGAAGGAGGAAGGAAGAAGGGTACTGGAACCCCGCCGTCAGTACAGTCTGACCCATGCTGTCAAATCTTAACAGCCACTCGCATGATGGGCGAGGGGAAGTCTACTAAACGCACACAGTAAACCCATCGAATCAGGAAGGTTCACTAGGGTCTTCTCACACGATGCAGGTAAAAGACTGCATTAAACCAACAGGTTATAAAACAATATGAATTATCTTCACCCTTCTCTCACTCACATTTAACATTTGCCTTTCTTAGGAAATAACCAACACAGCGACCATCGCTTTATACCTGCCACCACATTTACAAATAATAATTCAATGGCACAATTGTCACATTTTATTAAACACATTTCAAAATAACACAAATCTCCAACCACGCATCCGAACGACAAATCATGCGTACGCACGCTCGCAACATAAAACTCGTTCTCCTTGCACACACAAACAGACGGTGGCCGAAGGATAAGAGTCCGGCGAACGTGACAGGGGCGGACGAGCGAGACCAAGCAAGTTCCAACCCTGAATCACAGGTTCTCTCCCATCCCCACCGACTACCGCATCACCAGATGCATAAACAGGAGAAAGAATTTTGGAAATAATTTAGAATGGCCAGGTTAAAGATTGAATTAACCAGAGAAAAGGTCTCACACAATATTTCTCTTACAATTTCGAAAACAAAAGAAAATTGCGCAAAAGAGAAGACTAAGCCGGCTAACAACAACAAACCAAAACAAACAAACCACGAAACTGATGCTTACCAGCTACCCGTGGGTGACCCCGAAGAGGCGCGGTCAAACGACTCTCTCTACCCTCTGTCCAGTCGAGAGGACAGAGGCGAAGATGCGGAAACAGAAGAAGTGATGTCCTCTCCTACAGGCCGACTGCAGGAATTGAAAGTACTGACTGTACTCTCGATGATACGGTGAAGAACCAAGACTGGAGCAGGCGCTCCCAGAGACATCTTCCGCTCGAGTGAAGAGCTAACCTCCCTCAGCAATGGCGGCCAACATGCCACGCTACGTCACAGAGTGAGCATACTTCAAACTAAAAGAAATGAAGCACGTGCGACAGGTAAAAAGACAGGCGAGAGGCCGATAGACAGAAAGTTCGAGAGAAAGGTACCGGCCACCCGTGAACCTGCAGGATGAATAGCACGGGCGGTGGAATTAGAGAGAGAGAGAGAGAGAAAGCAAACCGAAGTTGAGCTGAACTACACAAGGTGCAACCGCACCACAAGCCACACTAAGGGACGGATACACGACAACAGCAACGACAATAAATAAATAAGTAATTCCGCCACCCTAGGTGGGTCGAACGTCGTAGGCCTCGTGACAAACTCGTGACAAACCCCCCTTCTAAAAGCATCTGTTTCTCTGAGATACAGTGCTCCTTTGAACTTGACGCATGTGCAAATTCACAACAATGGGACCGAACCCGACTCTCTGTGATCAACAGAGTATGATGAATCCAATACAAACATTCTACGATAGAATCACCCAGGGAAATACATAATACTACATTTATCAAACAACTAAGCAAACCTTCCAACCATGAAATAACAATCCGAACCATTGGTGATTCACTACCGTTAACATCACTGAAGTGAAAACTGTCACTACATCTGATACAGAGACCATAAGGGGATATAACCCTGGTTGAGGGGAAGTGTCCCTCTGACCGATTTTCCAATGTGCTGGCTACGGAGCTCGGCTAAGATAGTCAGCATCCGTATTACAGGAACCCTTGATATGGTGAAAAGTGAACGCATGACTCTGCAGTTCCACTGCCTAACTCATGAGTCGACGACTGACTGGCCGGATCCGGTCCAGGCACTGGAGAGGATGATGATCGCTCTCCAGTACAAACTTCCGGCCGTACTTCTTCTTGGGCACGCCAGTGCGCGTCCAAATCTGCCTGAGAGATTCAGCAACAGTAGGGGCATCGATAGTCCTAAGCGGGACAGCCTCTGGGTATCGACTCGCAGATTCTACCACTACCGAAGTGTAGCGGTGACCGCGATCGGATGGAGGATTAATGGGTCCCACCAGGTCGACCCCAACCTTGCTGAATGGCTCCCCAACCCGTGCACTGACCCTAGGGGAACACGCTTCAAGCGACCCTTAGGCGTTGTCCGTTGGCAGACATCGCAACTGCGGCAGTACTGCCTAACCTGAGAGTTCATCCCTGGCCAGAAGAAGTCCTGTCTTACTCGCTCGAGAGTCCGCTTGGAGCCCATATGACCTGCCATGGGGAATCGTGGGCCTGCCGAGAACAGATTCTCTCAAGCTTTGGGGAACGACAAGTTGCTTGGCCACACGATCTGCCCGAGTGAAAACCCTAAAGAGATCCCCTTGTGGAGCTTGAAGCTCACCTTGGCGTTTTGGGCAGACTGAGCGGGACGATCTACCAGTTGTCGCAGGCGTTGGACATCCAAGTCCCTGGCCTGAAGACGAACAATGGAAGCAGGATCGGCCCTAGCAAGAACCTCGTCAGAGATCGGCTGAAGAACGGGACGCAATTCTGTTCCTGCTTCTTAGCTTTGGCGCGTGTGGTAACTCCCACACACGCCTGTAGGGGCAGATCCGTAGACACGACTGACTGCGTCCATCTGCGAAGGTGATAGTATTCCCTTTTGATAAGGAATACAGAGGTCGCCCACCGCGATGGCCCATACTTTGCCACAGAAGTAGGGGGTGGAGATGGAATAGTACAGAAGGACGGGGGAGGTAAAACCAGCCTCCAACCCGCACACATCATAACTACCCGCCCGCCGGGCCTCGGGGGAAACCCAAATTCTTATCCACAAAGATCGTTGATGCTCCCGAACCCCTGATGGTGTCGACCAAGGAGGAACCAACAACAGAGAGAAACACTGGGCACTTGAATCACCAGAAGTGGGATGGAACCCACGTTAGCCGAGGCACGAGGACGTGGGAAAGGACCCGCCCCACGACTACCATGGCTTTAGGACAATCTTTCCTAATGTGGCCAGGACGCCCACAAAGAAAACACAGTCGGGCGCTGAAATCCCGATGAACTGCCTCCCTTTGTTCACCCCGCTAGCATTTTTGGGCGCCTTATTGCTACTAAATCCTGTGGGGGGCTTCTCTCCGTATCTGGGCGATGCCCATATAGCCCTGCGAGCTTCAGCAAACACCTCAGCGGTGTGAATCGCAGCCGCGAAATCCTAAAGGTGCTGTCTCGCCTACCCGGATCCTCAACTCTGGGGACACAGTGTTGGTGAGCTGTTCAATGAGGATCAGATCCTCCAGCTCCACTTAGCCAACTGACGCCATTACCCTAGCGTTTTGCGCAGCCTATCACCAAACTGCACGAAGGTCTCGTCGTTATTCTTCTTCTGGACCTAAATTTCCCTCCTGTATGTCTCTGGGTAAGGGGGAAACGCTTAGCAGAGCCAACTGCATGTCTGCATAAGACGCGCCTTCATTTAGAGTGAGCACACACTCCCTTGCAGCACCAATAACCCAGAAAAAAGGTGCATAGCCTTCTGTTCCTCAGACAATTGATATGAACTAGCAACCTTGTCAAAATGTTCCGGAACATATCAATGTCCTCACTGGGTCTAAACTCTGGAAGCTTAACTTTGGGCCTCTAACTCTATCACCTGCCTGGTGATTAAACCCCCTGATTTTCAGATGCGGGAGACCGCGAAAAAAGTTGTTCCATCCCTCCCTACGCGAGCCTCCTTTCCTTTCTATTCTTCCTACGCTGATCCTCCTGTCTGGCAGCTCCTCTCTACGCTGAGCAGCCTCTTCCCTACGCTGTGCTTCCTGTCTAGCAGCCTCCTCTCTGCGCTCTTCCCTACGCAGAGCCTCCTGCCTAGTAGCCCCCCTCTCTGCGCAGAAAAAGCCTCTTCTCTATGCAGAATCTCCTGTCGTCAGTCTCCTCTCTGCGCAGAGCCTCCATCCTGTCCACTCTTCCCTACGGAGCCTTGCCCTCTCTCTGCGCTCTTCCCTACGCAGAGCTTCCTGCCTAGCAGCCTCTTCACTACGCTGCTCCCTCCAGAAAACATAAGGACAGAGGTGATGTCCTGGGCGGGGTTCACCATCCCGACACGGGAGGATGACCGTCTGACCCGTCCCTTGGGTCTCGACTTTCCCATAAGGAAAGTCTTCTGGGCATGCCCCTTACGGGGGGAAGCCTGGAGAGGAGAAGGTTTCGGTCTCGCGACCCAACAAAGCCCACATTGCTTCGCTATGCTCTGACCTTCCGAGCGGAAGTGCCAGTCGGGGTCTCGACAGGAGACCCCCAGCGAAGAGGTAGTAAAAGTACTCACTGGACTACCTCTACAGCACTGGAATAAGTAAAAAGTTACCGTAGTCGAAGTACTGGTACTAATAGTAGGGACTACAGTAACATTTTGAATACCCTTTTCTTCGACGCACGCGTCGCCACACCACCAGCGCCGGACGCGCCATGACAACAATACCCTTTACGGTTTTCAAATACAGGGGAAAAGACAATTCCACTAAAAAACAAAACAAAATATTTTAGGGGCGGTATATGTGTGTATGTGTGTGTGTAGTGTGTGCGGACAAGTTCCGGCTGCTCCCACTCTGGCAACACCGCGCTCTACAGCACGAGCAACAGTGCGGTGGGGCTCACCAAAAAAAAACAAAACAAAAACTATGTCGGCTCCCCCCACTCTGGCAACACCGCGCTCCAGAGCACGAGAAAACAGTGCGGGGGGGCTGGCCGGAAAAAAAACAAAAAAAAAAAAACAAACTGGCAGACGGAATCCGGGGGAGAGGAAAAAAGAGACACTAGCGTCCGATACAACCCCCTGTACTCAACAACCCGGTAGAGAAAAAAAAAAAAACAAGAACTGGCTAAATACCCAAAAAAAAGGGAAAGGAAGCTGAGCGGCAACAGAAAAAGGGAAGACTTACGGCCGTACCTGCGTGAGGTACCCGGGGGAAGGAGGTCTGGACGCGGTCCTTCCCTCGTCTCACCTCGACCCCCGATCACACCCCGGGTTTCCCCTCAGCCACAAAAAGAAATCCTCACCTAGGTCACCCAGCCACCCCACGAACCAACACGCAAAAGACTAAACATATCAAAACAACAAAACTAAACAGGTACCCGGAACGAAGAGACAGCCGAGCCCTTCACATCCCGGACGAGCCCCCCACAATTGTCACGACCGACCTTGGGGTCTGCCCTGACAGGATCGTCTAGGTGGGGTGAAGGAGTGACGACCTCACAAAGCCCCGCAAGAGACCACAAAACAATAAAGATTACGATACAACACCCCATATTCAAAACCAGCAAAATAAACATTCCAACACACACACCATGCACGATCACAATCAAGCACTCCAACGCACACAACATGCACAATCACAATCAAGCACTCAACACCCACAACATGCACGATTATAAATAAACAATTTTACCATACGACGTACACAATCACAATTACAGCATTCCAGCACATGAAAAATATACACAATATAAAGAAACATTTTCCAGCATCGATCCCCTTTTAACACCCTGGCGTGCGTCCACACCCCTGCCTCTGTCAGGCCTACTGGGAGCACCCTGTCGCACTAGGTGCTCCGAAACCGGGTCGGTTTTCGCAGGGGGTCGCTCAAAGCCGACACCCTCGACTCACAAGCAGGCAGTGAAGAGCGTGTCCCGGAGGGGGGGGGGGGGGGAAACGTAGCGCTGTTACTGGAGGTCCTGGACGGGGGTCAGGGGCCCGGCCAGTCAAGACGGCGGGCTCCTCTACCAGTCCGCGGTCCCGACCAGGGCGTGGCCCTCAACCAGGCGTGGCACCATCCAGTCCGCGGTCTCAGCCAGAGCGTGGCCTCAACCAGCACGTGGCACCATCCAGTTCCGTGGTCTCAGCCAGAGCGTGGGTCAACCAGCACGTGGCACCATCCAGTCCGTGGTCTCAGCCAGACGTGGCCTCAACCAGCCGTGGCACCATCCAGTCCGTACTCCGGTGAAGCCCCCGAAAGGGGGGGGAAACGTAGCTGGGAGGAGAGGAGAAGGGAGGGAAGGAAAAGGAAGGAGGAAGGAAGAAGGGTACTGGAACCCCGCCGTCATTTCAGTTGACCCATGCTGTCAAATCTTAACAGCCAATCGCATGATGGGCGAGGGAAGTCTACTAAACGCACACGTAAACCCATCGAATCAGGAAGGTTTTACTAGGGTCTTCTCACACGATGCGGTAAAAGACTGCATTAAACCAACAGGTTATAAAACAAATAGGGAAATTTTCTTCACCCTTCTCTCACTCACATTTACATTTGCCTTTCTTAGGAAATAACCCAAAACAGCGACCATCGCTTTATACCTGCCACCACATTTACAAATAATAATTCAATGGACAATTGTCACATTTTATAAAAACATTTCAAAATAACACAAATCTCCAACCACGCATCCGAACGACAAATCATGCGTACGCACGCTCGCAACATAAAACCGTTCCCTTGCACACACAAACAGACGGTGGCCGAAGGATAAGAGTCCGGCGAACGTGACAGGGCGGACGAGCGAGCCCAAACAATTCCAACCCTGAAACACCAGGTTCTCTCCATCCCCCCCGACTACCCCCTCACCAGATGCATAAACAGGAGAAAGAATTTTGGAAATAATTTAGAATGGCCAGGTTAAAGATTGAATTAACCAGAGAAAAGGTCTCACACAATATTTCTCTTACAATTTCGAAAACAAAAGAAATTGCGCAAAAGAGAAGACTAAGCCGGCTAACAACAACAAACCAAAAAAAAACAAACACGAAACTGATGCTTACCAGCTACCCTTGGGTGACCCCGAAAGTGGCGGGTCAAATGACTCTCTCTACCCTCTGTCCAGTCGAGAGGACAGAGGCGAAGATGCGGAAACAGAAGAAGTGATGTCCCTCTCCTACAGGCCGACTGCAGGAATTTAAAGTACTGACTGTACTCTCGATGATACGGTGAAAAACCAAGACTGGGAGCAGGCGCCCCAGAGACATCTCCGCTCAGTGAAGAGCTAACCTCCCTCAGCAATGGCGGCCACATGCCACGCTACGTCACAGAGTTTAGCATACTTCAAACTAAAAGAAATGAAGCCGTGCGACAGGTAAAAGACAGGCGAGAGGCCGATTTGACAGAAAGTTCGAGAGAAGGTACGCCACCCGTGAACCTGCAGGATGAATAGCCGGCGGTGGAATTTGGAGAGAGAGAGAGTGAAGCAACAAGTTGAGTGACACTAAACCCAAAGGGGCAACCGGACCACAGCCACACTAAGGGACGATACACGACCCAAAAGCAACCAATAATAATAAGTTAATTCCGCCACCCTAGGTGGGTCGAACGTCGTGGCCTCGTGACAAAATCGTGGGCACTTCTTTCCTTCTTCTTCCTCCCTCCTTTCTCCTTCCTCCTTTCTCCTGTCCTTCCTTTCTCCACCCCCCTTTTTTTCCTCCTTTCTTCCTTTCTTTCCTTTCTTTCCTGTCCTCTTTAACTCCTTCCTTCAAATACCTTCTTCTCCTTTCTCCTTCCCTTCCTTTCTCTTATCTCATTTTTTCTTTCCTTCCTTTCTCCCTCCTTCCTTTTCTTCCTTTCTCCTCCTTTCTTCCTTCCTTCCTTTCTTCCTTCTTCCTTTTCTTCCTTTTCTTCCTTCCTTCCTTTTCTTCCTTCCTTCCTTTTCTTCCTTCCTTCCTTTTCCTTTCTCTTTTCTTCCTCTCCTTCCTTTTCTTCTCCTTCTCCTTCCTTTTCTTCCTTTTCTTCCTCTCCTTCCTTTTCTTCCTCTCTTCTTCTCTTCTTCTTTTCTTCCTCTCCTTCCTTTTCTTCCTTTTCTTCCTCTCCTTCCTTTTCTTCCTTCTTCCTTCCTCTCCTTCCTTTTCTTCCTCTCCTTCCTTTTCTTTCCTCTTTTCTTCCTCCTTCCTTTTCTTCCTTTTCTCCTCTCCTTCCTTTTCTTCCTCTCCTTCCTTTTCTTCCTTTCTTCTTCTTCCTTCCTTTCCTCTTCCTTTTCTTCCTCTCCTTCCTTTTCTTCCTCTCCTTCCTTTTCTTCCTCTCCTTCCTTTTCTTCCTTTTCTTCCTCTCCTTCCTTCTTCTTTTCTTCCTCTCCTTCCTTTTCTTCCTCTCCTTCCTTTTCTTCTCCTTCCTTCCTTTTCTTCCTTTCCTTCTTTCCTTCCTTTTCTTCCTCTCCTTCCTTTTCTTCCTTTCTTCTCCTTCCTCTTCCTTCCTTTTCTTCCTTCTTCCTTCCTTTTCTTCCTCTCCTTCCTTTTCTTTTCCTTCCTTCCTCTCCTTCCTTTTCTTCCTCTCCTTCCTTTTCTTCCTCTCCTTCCTTTTCTTCCTCTCCTTCCTCTCCTTCCTTTTCCTTCTCTCCTTCCTCTCCTTCCTTTTCTTCCTCTCCTTCCTTTTCTTTCCTCTCCTTCCTCTCTTCTTCCTCTCCTCCTCTCCTCCTTCCTTTCTTCCTCTCCTTCCTTTTCTTCCTTCTCTTCCTTCCTTTTCTTCCTTTTCTTCCTCTCCTTCCTTTTCTTCCTCTCCTTCCTTTTCTTCCTCTCCTTCCTTTTCTTCCTTCTCCTCTCCTTCCTTTTCTTCCTCTCCTTCTTCCTTCCTTTTCCCTCTCCTTCTTTCTCCTTCTCCTCTCCTTCCTTTTCTTCCTCTCCTTCCTTTCTTCCTTCCTTCCTTTTCTTCCTTTTCTCTCCTCCTTCCTTTTCTTCCTCTCCTTCCTCTCCTTCCTTTTCTTCCTCTCCTTCCTTTTCTTCCTCTCCTTCCTTTTCTTCCTTTCCTTCTTTCCTTCCTTTTCTTCCTCTCCTTCCTTTTCTTCCTCTCCTTCCTTTCCTTCCTTTTCTTCCTCTCCTTCCTTTTCTTCCTCTCCTTCCTCTCCTTCCTTTTCTTCCTTTTCTTCCTCTCCTTCCTTTCTCTTCCTTTTCTTCCTCTCCTTCCTTTTCTTCCTCTCCTTCTTTCCTCCTTCCTCTCCTTCCTTTTCTTCCTTTTCTTCCTCTCCTTCCTTTTTCTTCCTCTCCTTCCTTTTCTTCCTCTCCTTCCTTTTCTTCCTTTCCTTCTTTCCTTCCTTTTCTTCCTCTCCTTCCTCTCCTTCCTTTTCTTCCTCTCCTTCCTTTTCTTCCTCTCCTTCCTTTTCTTCCTCTCCTTCCTTTTCTTCCTCTCCTTCCTTTTCTTCCTTTTCTTCCTCTCCTTCCTTTTCTTCCTCTCCTTCCTTTTCTTCCTGTCCTTCCTTTCTTCCTTTCCTTCTTTCCTTCCTTTTCTTCCTTTTCTTCCTCTCCTTCCTTTTCTTCCTCTCCTTCCTCTCCTTCCTTTTCCTTCCTTTCTCTTCCTTCCTCTCCTTCCTTTCTTCCTTCCTTCCTTTTCTTCCTTCTTCCTTCTTCTTCGTTTCTTCCTTCCTTCCTTTTCTCCTTTCCTTCCTCCTTCCTTTTCCTTCCTTTCCTTCCTTCTTCCTTCCTTCCTTTCTTCCTTTCCTTCCTCTCCTTCCTTTTCTTCCTTCCTTTCTTCCTTCCTCTTTCTTCCTCATCCTTTCCTTTTCTTCCTTCCTTCCTTTTCTTCCTTCCTCTCCTTCTTACTTCCTCTCCTTCCTTTTTTCTTTCCTTCCTTCCTTCCTTTTCTTCCGGTCCTTCCTTTCTTCCTTCCTTCCTTTCCTTCTCCTTCCTTTTCTTTCCTCCTCTCCTTCCTTTTCTTCCTTCCTTCCTTCTTCCTTTCTCCTTCCTCTCCTTCCTTTTCTTCCTCCCTTCCTTTCCTTTCCTGTCCTTCCTCTCCTTCCTTTTCTTCCTTTCCTTCCTTTTCTTCCTTTTCTTCCTCTCCTTCCTTTTCTTCCTTCCTTCCTTTTCTTTTTCCTTCCTTTTCTTCCTCTCCTTCCTCTCCTTCCTCTCCTTCCTTTTCTTCCTTTCCTCCTCTCCTTCCTCTCCTTCCTTTTCTTCCTCTCCTTCCTCTCCTTCCTTTTCTTCCTTTCCTTCCTCTCCTTCCTTTTCTTCCTTTTCTTCCTTTCCTTCCTCTCCTTCCTCTCCTTCCTTTTCTTCCTTTTCTTCCTCTCCTTCCTCTCCTTCCTTTTCTTCCTTTCCTTCCTTTTCTTCCTCTCCTTCCTCTCCTTCCTTTCCTTCCTCTCCTTCCTCTCCTTCCTTTTCTTCCTTTTCTTCCTCTCCTTCCTTTTCTTCCTCACCTTCCTTTTCTTCCTGTCCTTCCTCTCCTTCCTGTCCTTCCTCTCCTTCCTTTTCTTCCTTTTCTTCCTCTCCTTCCTTTTCTTCCTCTCCTTCCTTTCCTTCCTTTTCTTCCTCTCCTTCCTTTTCTTCCTTTTCTTCCTCTCCTTCCTTTTCTTCCTCTCCTTCCTTTCCTTCCTTTCTTCCTCTCCCTCCTTTCCTTCCTGTCCTTCCTCTCCTTCCTTTTCTTCCTCTCCTTCCTTTCCTTCCTTTTCTTCTTTCCTTCCTTTTCTTCCTTTCCTTCCTTTTCTTCCTTTTCTTCCTCTCCTTCCTTTTCTTCCTGTCCTTCCTCTCCTTCCTTTTCTTCCTCTCCTTCCTTTCCTTCCTTTTCTTCTTTCCTTCCTTTTCTTCCTTTTCTTCCTTTCCTTCCTTTTCTTCCTTTTCTTCCTCTCCTTCCTCTCCTTCCTCTCCTTCCTTTTCTTCTTTCCTTCCTTTTCTTCCTTTCCTTCCTTTCTTCCTCTCCTTCCTTTTCTTCTTTCCTTCCTTTCTTCCTGTCTTTCCTTTCCTTCCTTAAGATATCAAGGGACATAACTGCTCCTGAACAGATAGTAGTCACTTACAGCAGATATTCTAACCACTGTAGTTTGTAAAATGTCTCCAAAAAAAGAGAAAACTTATGTCATACAGGCTCAACTCTGTACATTTTCATGAAAAAGCATTGTGTCACTGCAATCTGTACACAATTCACTGCAATCTGTACACAATCCACTGCATACTGTACACAATCCACTGCAATCTGTACACAATCCACTGAAGACTGTACACAATCCACTGCAAACTACACAATCCACTGCAGACTGTACACAATCCACTGCAGACTGTACACAATCCACTGCAGACTGTACACAATCCACTGCAGACTGTACACAATCCACTGCCGACTGTACACAATCTACTGTAGTCTGTACACAATCCACTGCAGACTGTACACAATCCACTGCAGACTGTACACAATCCACTGCAGACTGTACACAATCCACTGCAGACTACACAATCCACTGCAGACTGTACACAATCCACTGCAATCTGTACACAATCCACTGCAGACTGTACACAATCCACTGTAGTCTGTACACAATCCACTGCAGACTGTACACAATCCACTGTAGTCTGTACAGCGTTTACTGACAGTATCTTCACTGTACAACGTTATGGATTTCTCGTAAATGTCATTATCTAAGTATACTGAACAACATTAAAAACGCACCACTTGCCAAAAGACCCAGACAACGTTGGTAGTACAGAATTATTTAATGAAAGTAAGCATATTTGATTACGCATCCATTTTTCAATTAAACAAAATGTCTGTTCTTGACAAGAATGGCCGAATTCATCTAAAATTAGCTGGTGACTTCACTAGGGTCCCTGTCAAAAAGTACACCACAACGAGCATGTTCGTCCGCGAGCTCTAATACCGAGTGTGTCCGCCATTTGCCCCGATGCACGTTTGGCAGCGCCTCCTCATGGAGTAGACAAGGTTGTGCAAGAACGCCTGTGGCAGTCCATCCCACTCCTCGGTCAGTGCGCGCCTCAAATGATCGAGAGTCTGTGGACGTCTTCCACGGGCCACAAGACGCCCCAGCTCATCCCAGACGTGTTCAATGGGAGCCATGTCAGGGGACAGAGATGGCCAGGGCAACACGGCAATGTTGTTCGCCTGGAGAAACGCAGCGGTGGCTCTTGCGGTGTGGGGTCGTGCATTATCATGCTGGAAGAACTGCAGCTCCGGGTGCTGGCCAAACAGTGGGACGACGTGGTTCTGCAGCACCTGCTGGTACGTGTTGGTATTCACATGGTTGTCAAAAAAGTACAGAGGTGTCCGGTAGTCATGACTGAATGCCCCCCAAACCATCAGACTGCCCCCTCCCCATCTATTGGCTTCAAACACGCAGCAGTTGGCGTAGCGTTCCCCGACACGCCTCCAGACTCTCATTCTCCCGTCAGCATGAGATAACGCGAATCGACTTTCGTCAGAGAACAGCACAGCTCTCCACTGACGTCGTGTCCATGGCAGATGCTGGTTGGCCCACTGCATGCGTTGCTGACGGTGTCTACAGGTGAGGACTGGGCCAACATGAGGGCGTCTTGCATCGAGCCCTGATTCTTGCAATCGACGTCGAACGGTTTGTCCAGACACTGGACCCCGTCGACCAACCACCTGGCGACATGTTTCTGCTGCTGTAAGGAATCGATTACGAAGATGAAGCTGTCGAATGTATCGATCTTGCGCTGGTGTGGTAACACGAGGTTGGCCCGTTCGGCGCCGATCAGTGGTGGAACCAGTTGCTGCCAAACGTTGTGATAGCCTTACAATTGTAGAGTGACTGCAGTTCAGTTGTCTGGCTGTCTCTCTCGATGACATGCCGACCATTAACATTCCAATGGCTCGCTCGCGTTCTTGCATAGACAGTCGCGGCATTGTTTTCGGACCACTTCGCCTGGTCGAATGACAACTGATACCGTTTTCCAGTCGGCATGACTTCAAACTCACCATTTGAGACAAAGAAACAGATGTGCTACGTTCAGTCTCGGCCCCAGTGGCAAGAAAAGTGTGTTTTGGGCGAGTTGCACGTGGGCGTCACACGAACGTCGGCAAGCGCGGAGAAACCGAGGCAGTGTGAATCTGTATCCCTTAAAAATTGTGTTAATATACCAAATCCAAATACACATATTTTTTCCAAATGGGAAATCGGCAAATCAAAACGGTGCGTTTTTAATGTTGTTCAGTATACTATAGCTAATACATCTTTCAAGTAACTATGAAATTGTGATCCCTAAATCATTTACCAAAGGCTGATGTTGCATGCACTGCATCCTGTAAACCATTTACATGAAACCGAAATTGTCCACACTGAACTCTCCAAACAATTCTCATGAACCTGAAATTGTGCACACTCTCTGATTCACGACCAGACGGGGAAAAAAATAGTAGGACCACAGGTACAGAGCTTTTGAAGGCAAACACCCCACATTATTTCCTTACATTTCAACACTGGCAAACACATTTTACAACAGACTTGTGGAAGGTGTCACAGTCCAGTATAGACCAACCTTGTATAGCAAATGACTCAAGGGGTACTTCCTCATTCACGATGTTGCACAGTCGATTTTCTCCTCTCTTTTTGTTTTGCCAAAGGGGACTCCAGTACCTTCGCAAATCCCACCATCTCAATTCACCTCTACACATCTAAGACCAAATGTCCATGTCTTCCGCCTCGTCAGCGAGTGAGGACCAGGATCGTGTGATGTCAGTGTAGTCAAGCATGTTGGAGCTGTCATGCTTGGCTCGCCACAGGATGAACTTGCTGAATTCAAAGTACTGCTCCACTGCGTCCCATCCCTCCGCTGTGTCCTCCTGCAGCCAGCTGACCGTCACCTGGTTGGGTAGCATCGCCTTTTGGATTTCGTACACCAGCTGGAAACAAAGCACCGGCTGAGATCTGCATCCTTTGTTGTAGTCAATGCAGTCATCCTTTGTTGTAGTCAATGCAGTCATCCTTTGTTGTAGTCAATGCAGTCATCCTTTGTTGTCAATGCAGTCATCCTTTGTTGTAGTCAATGCAGTCATCCTTTGTTGTAGTCAATGCAGTCAGACACACATGATTATCCCCACAACATAAAATTCAGTGTGGACTTCATTCTAACGTTGCACATCTCCACACACTTGTTTCGTGTTTTTAAAAAAACTGCTGATGAATATCGAAACGTTTGTTTTCAAAATGCAAACTTACTGTGATCCTGCCTTGTAATTGACATACCTGTCAGTTCAAGTCGTGAAAGATCTGCCCAGTCAGTTTCTGTTTCAGTTTCATTAAGGAGCGGTGACTGCATGCGGACAAGTTCATATTCGCTACACCCTATCTGCTAAGTTTTAAGACCACACTGCGCATGATTCAAAGCTGATGGATAAACAAATTAATGAATACGATGAGAGAATTTAAGAAGAGGGTCTCGTGGCTACGACTTTGCAGATGTCTGACCTACACATTATAGCCCATCGCAGCCAGTGAGGCCTTGAGTACCCACCTGACATTGGTTGTGCCCAAATATGACATGCCCCAAACCTTACCTTTGTTGTGTACTTGACTCGAAAGATGACACAGCTTTCCCTTCCCACAGGGTTTATTTTTCTCTCTGCTTCTTTGACAACATGTCAGCCATGTTCTGTACGACTGTGTGCAAACACCACAGAAGAAAACAGTCACGCTTGATCTGTGTGTAAAGCTTGTTCTATATACATTTCAAATCTTTGTAAAACAAAACCAAAGTGTACACTTTAAACGTGTGTACATTTCCTTGATTGCTTTTAACACCAGGCGTTGCAGGCTGCTGACAGCCC
>CM031625.1:22675096-22710096 GCA_018398815.1 Conus ventricosus | reverse complement strand
TTTTACATGTGCGCAAGATGCTATGCATGTGTTCACACACGGAACCTCGGTTTATAGTCTCATTCGAGGGACTGAATGGGAAATGGAGTCAGAACCAATCTCAACTCTGAGGGAACCCCCCCCCCCCCCCCCCCCCTGTAGCAAAACAGCCTGGCATAAATTCGAACCCGAAACCCCATGATCACGAAGATTACGAGTCCAGCGCTCTACCACTGAGCTGTTCCAGCCCCCAAACGGTGAACGATAATTCACACAGTGAGCATGCAGTATGACAACAACTAGAGACCCTTTTTGTGTGCCTTTTCCATAACAACAAGTTTTGCACAACTTACATAAGAGTATCAACTGATTTGATGTGATTAAATTTAAAAACAACAACATTTGTGCCCGTGCCGCTGAACAAGGACTTTGCCAACTTTAATAAGAATTGATCAAACCTACAAGGTTTCGTTGTCAATGTCCCAGTTTAGAGGCCCTCCTTTTGTGTCAGTCACACTGATATTTGCTCGTCCTTGAAGAGAAGCCATGGACAGAGTCAATCAACACACAACGACATAAAAGACACTATCTATACGCATCAACCTGGCCACCCCGTCTGCTGGCTTTTGTGCACGGTCTTGACTTGAAAGTTTGTTACTCGCAGGCTGCTCTCGCGCTTTTAGTAGTGTTAGAGCAAGGGAGAAACCTTCAGTTTTTATCACAACAAACGGTTTTGTCGGAGTGAAATGCGCGCTTTGTCTACCCGTAGTGTCAGAATCTTCAGCTTGTTGAAGGTGGACACTTAACGAAAGAACGTCATGCCTCCATCGCCAGTGCACTTTGCATCCGACGACACCAAAATGAACTATGGTGCATTCTGTTTCCAGCCCCCCCCCCTCCCCTGTTTTTTTTTTCTCCGCGCGCGCGCGCGCGCGCGCGCACGTGCGTGTGGTGTGTGTGTGTGTGTGTGTGTGTGTGTGTGTGTGTGTGTGTGTGTGTGTGTGTGTGTGTTCGTTCTTTAATTTAATGTCTATCCACTTTACAGTGATCTTAGACAAAAACAAGAGACAAACGAACAGGAATACAAACAAATAAAGACAAAACAGAAAAACACATGTAAAAGGGGCGGTGTGTGTGTGTGTGTGGTGTGTGTGGTGTGTGGGGTGTGTGTGGTGTGCGCGAGTGTGCGTGCGTGCGTGTGTGTGTGTGTGTGTGTGTGTGTGTTGTGTGTGTGTGTGTAAGGGGAGGGGGGGGGGCATAAATGTGTGTATTGTTTTAAAAATGGCATTAAAAGTGTATGGAGTGTAGAGGCAGTGTGGTATACTATCTTTGCATGCATAGTCTATTCAATTAATGAGATACCAACAAGTGACCATCACTTAACCCATTCTAATCTGCCGGCATAACGGTAAACTGCTTTAGCCTTGATTCATATCTGAACATTTTTAAAGAAACAAACACATTTTTAACCATTGAAATAATAAGAACAAATAACTCGAGAATCAAAGTAAATGTCCAATTGGACTCTTAACAATTGCCCTAACAACTTCTATAGCCTTCACCTCGTCCCAAAAACATCCCAAAAATTCGCGATTGATGGGTTCAACTTAATAACCAAGTAGGTACATATTTTTTAGTATTTCTGCAAAGGAAGATGACATGGAATAGTGTAATATTTTGGCCACAAATACAAGTGACATTTTTACAATATTTTGTTTTGTATGCATCAAGTCTGAGTCTAAAGATCAGACTCTTCAAAAGTCGTTCCTGGTGGAGATTATGTCCCGTTTTATATTTTACAAGCTTCTTAAAGAATTTCCCTTGTTGTCCTTTGGACACTCTTTTTGTCTTCCTATCACCGAATCCCATGATGCTTTACCTAAAAGGCTATAATTTTCATGCAAGGATAAAGGAATATTTATTTTTGTAAAGCTCTTTTCCTTAGCTGCACCATTTTTGGCTAACCGATCAACCCTTTCATTTGCTGCTAAACCACAATGTGATGGAATCCAACAAAAGTCAATAGAAGAACCACGTAAAGACAAAAAATGAATTAAATGGTATATCTCAGATATCATTTCTCCTCTCACTCTTGTATGAGAATATCTTAAAGCTTGTAAGACAGATTTTGAATCGACACAAAATAATATTTGAAATATCGAATATGGGAAACTAAGAAGATAGTTCAGTGCCATAACAATGGCAATCAGCTCTGCTGTGAATACAGAGAAATTTTTCCCAATGTGATACGATTTCTCTATTTTAATGATGGAATAATGAATGCAGCACCTGATAATTGATTTTGAAGTAGAGAACCGTCTGTATATATTTTAAGATGGTTTATATAATTTTCGTTTATATGTTCCTTGACATATGTTGGCAGCATGGTCCCATCGCTTTTCCTTAAATCTGTATAATTAATATCGAAATTAGCCTTACTAAGCTCCCATTGAGGAATATTACTGTAACTCGTTTGAAGAGCTACTGTTTGGGGTTCAACACCAGCATTTGTAAATAACTGGGACGTATAGGAGCCTATAGTGTTTACAGAATCAAAACTCTGTGCTCGCTTTGGAAAGTGTACTTCTGATTTTAAACCAGTTTCATTGACACATGAATTTTGCATTGAATGACTCCTTAATATATATTTTGCTGAAGCAAATTTCATATTGTCGGCAAAAGGCAAAATTCCTATTTCTGTGTAGGTTTTCAGTGTTGAGGCATGGACAGGGACACCGAGAGCTATTTTATAAGCTTTGCTATCAATGCTTTGCATCTTTGTTATCAAATATTTTGGAGCTGAAAAGAATATTTCCTGTGTGTGTGTGTGTGTGTGTGTGTGTGTGTGTGCGTGTGCGTGTTTTGTTTTTAACCAGCTGTTGTTTTTTAACACACGCAAACACTCATTCATCACGGTTGGTTACCTTACCGCCATTGTATCATGTGACCACGCTGCTTCCTGGATCAGTGCAACTCAATACCCAAAACTAGCAAAACAAACCGAGGACCCTCCAAAATCGCGTTTCATTTCATTTCTCACCTGCCATCCAAAGGGGAAAACACCCTTCTGATCCATAACAATCGTGAGGAAATTTACAGAATTCGGCTAATCGCACGCCCTGACGTATGCATTGATATTTAAGTGAATGTAACAGACAGAGATGAAAAACAAACAGGAAGTTAAGACACAGCGCTTGCCCTTGAGACCCTCGGTTTCCATGCAACCTCAAGAAAGGCAGCAAGAAGACAAAGAAAACTGCGTACAAACCCCTTCTTTGTCCTATACCCGAGTATGTCGGTGTGGGACGTTTAAAACACCCTTTCTCCAAAGCATTTTACGGTAATGCTCTGGCATTAAGCTGAAAACAGTACAGCAGTATTTAGAACTGTGACGTCAACTTGAAATGACATAGGAACATGACGAAAAGAATAACATTTTGACGAGAGGAGAGAGCAAGAACGGCCGAGGCTTAGGTGTCCAGCCTACTTTAATTTGTTTTCATCGTCGTTTTCTCCGTAGTGATACTATGTGGAGAGGCTGACTTTCAAGTCAGTAGGCCCTAGTGCGTCGATGTTCACTGTGTATGTGCGATACTTCTGATGACGGTACCAGCGAAACATGTTCCAGGAAATTTATTTGTTTTAAAAATGTTGTGAATGCTGTGTCGCCGAGAGTGACTTAAAACTCCTGTAAGAATATTTATGTGTCGGTGGGCTGAGTTTATTGATGTGAACATTGTAATATCAATACATGGAGAAGCTAATTTTTGTTTTAGATCAACAATACGTCGAAGTTTATTGTGTGCTATGGGACTTTGCTGAAATCGTGTTCGCCGGGGATCTGCAGTTCTTTTATGGTTTACTGTGCCTTGTGAATCTGTGGTTCTTCTGTGGATTACTGTGCCTTGTGAATCTGTGGTTCTTCTGTGGATTACTGTGCCTTGTGAATCTGTGGTTCTTCTGTGGATTACTGTGCCTTGTGAATCTGTGGTTCTTCTGTGGATTACTGTGCCTTGTGAATCTGTGGTTCTTCTGTGGATTATTGTGCCTTGTGAATCTGTGGTTCTTCTGTGGATTACTGTGCCTTGTGAATCTGTGGGTCTTCTGTGGATTACTGTGCCTTGTGAATCTGTGGTTCTTCTGTGGATTACTGTGCCTTGTGAATCTGCGGTTCTTCTGTGGATTACTGTGCCTTGTGAATCTGCAGTTCTGTGGATTGCTGTGCCTTGTGAATCTGCGGTTCTTCTGTGGATTACTGTGCCTTGTGAATCTGCGGTTCTTGTATGGTTTACTGTGCCTTGTGAATCTGCAGTTCTTCTGTGGATTACTGTGCCTTGTGAATCTGCGCTTCTTCTATGGATTACTGTGCCTTGTGAATCTGCGGTTCTTCTTCCGATAGTTCGACGTAATATATTGTGCTTGCTGTGTGGAGACCCTGTTCCTTCTTCATCGCTTGTTTGTGAACGGCTGTGTTTACCGTGTGGGGACCTTGGTTATCCTTCTTCGTCATATTTTAGTGCTATAGACTGTGGCTTGGGTACTGTGGAACCGAGTGCGTTGATTGCATATGTGAGACACTGTGGACGGCGCCGGCGAGATCTGCGAGTTATATCAAGATACGTAATATGATACGCTGATATCTGATGATTGAAGTGTCTTATGTATTGATGTCTTAATTGACGTGAATTGATCTGTATACTATGTAGTAGCATGTACTGATTTTGTAACAATTCATACTGATGGTTCAGGCAGCATATAAAAAAAAAAAAAGAAAATCTAACTCGTGTGTTGCCTGGCAATCCATGCTCGTATGGTGTGGGTGTAGGAGAAAAGTCGTACACGCATCCAAACTTTTGAGAGCGAGAGTCAGACAACAAAACACGCACCGCACACCATCCGTAACATCTGGTGACCCCGAAGTTGAATTTCTGTTGCTACTGAATTCAAAATTACCTTAGTGGTAGTATTTGTTTTGTGCCCTTATAATTGCCCCAATCAAAAAGGATAGGTCACGTTCACAGACTTTCATTTGGAACAACTGAGTTGTGTTGTATGACTGTGTCTACTTTCTTTCCCGTCTCCAGTGTAACGGGGTATCTCCTTCTGTATAGTTTCTGGAGGAGATACGAGGGCCTAGTTCCTAGTTCATCCTTCCTTTGTGGGCTTTAATTTTATTATCTTCAGTTACCCTCTGATTATTTCTGTTTTTATCTTCACTTGGGGATTGTGCTGCTTCTTCAGCATTCTTAGGGTTCTTTTCTCTTGAACGAGTGAGTGTGTGAGTGGCTGCCCTGAACCAGTTAAAAAAAATTAGTTGTTTCATTTTGAATGCCTAGTGTGTGAAAACAACAACAATACATTGATTATATTCGTTATTACTCTCATGGCATTGCTTGATTTATACTTGTTGCTGGTTAATTGGCATTGATTACCAATTGTGTTTTTCCTTCTCCCCATATCCCCGAATTCCCGTTTCATTGTTTATCTCTATCTTTTGTTGGCTGGGTTTGATAATACTCAGTCTTTTAAAGAATGTCGTTAATGTTTGGGAAAAAAAAATTCTTTGGAATTCAAATATATATTTTGTGGACAGAGGTTTCAAACCTTTTTTTGCTTGTGAGAGCAGTTGTTTGTATTTGATCCACTAGTGTGTGTGTCGGGTTTGACAGGACATTATTTCACATTTTCATCATGGCACAGAAGGCTAAGGAAGAAAGTCCTGTTGTGTCCTCTATAGACGAGGACAAAGTGTTCGCTAAATATTTACAACGAGGTAAGGTATGTGGTCTGGAGGGAGAAGATCTGTTGGCCTATGTGGATAAATGCACTGCTCAAGATATGGAAAGAGAGGAAAGAATCAAAATGAAAAGAATGCAGGAAGAAGAGATAACTAAAAGAGAACACGAGCGAATGCAAGAAGAAACTAAAAGAGAGCAGATACAAATACAAGAGCAACAGGAAACAAAAAAAATGTAATAGGAAACAAAAAGAATACAAGAGGAAACTAAAAGAATTCAGCAAAGAGAGATAGAGGAAACTAAAAGAATACAGTTACAAATAACTTCTCAGCAGAGTGCGGTCTCGGGACAGGACAGCGAGAGTCAGGGTTCGGGTTTTCCCAGGTTTAGCTCCCCTTGCCCTACGTTTCCTAAGTTGCCCCCTTTAAAAGAAAGAACTGATGATATAGACAGTTACTTGTTTCGTTTTGAAACCCATGCTCGTTCCTTGGGATGGACTGAGAGTTTGTGGGTAACATACCTGTCTGCATTACTTAGGGTTCCGCTTGAACTCTCTATCACAGTCTCGGTGAAAATAATGTCTTACGAGCTTTTGAAAGAGCTTGCTGAAAAAAATTCAATGTACTCCAGATGGTTTTTGTAAGCGTTTTCGTGAGGCTAAGCCTAGCTCAGATGAACCTTTCGAGACTTTTGCAGTTGAACTTAGGCGTTTGTTTGACCGTTGGGTCTCTTTGTCAAAAATTGATGTCTTTTGAAGATCTGGTGGATCTTATCTTGCGTGAGCAGTTTTTGGAGTGTGTCTCTAAGGACTTGGCTACTTTTGTGTGTGAAAAAGATGTGAAAACTTTTGATCAAATGATCAAGTCGGCAGAGTCATACAGACGTGTTCATTCAACTAAGGTGCTTTCTAGGAAAGCTGATGTAAACATTTTTGCTTCTGTTGGGTACAAAACTCCTGGTCAGTTTGATAGAAATCCATACCCCGGTTAGACTGATAGAAGTCCATACTGTGGTCAGTCTGACAGAGTAAACAGACACTCTACTTTTCAAAACAATGGCCACTACTCTGGTTACTCAGCTGGTCGTGGAAATAACTTTGGTGGTAGCCGTCATCGTGGTCATGGCGCCCGTCATACCTCTGGTAGTAAGAGTCCCTCAGGAAGTGCTTTTGATCAGTCTACTAGTGTTGTTTGTTTTTTGTGTAAGAAGACAGGACATGTTGCTGTTAGGTGTCCATGGAAGTCAGGTAGAAACCTCTGTAGAATTTGTGACCTTAGCCACCCAGATGAATGTCCTTTTGTGGTTAGTAACTCCACTGTTGTCGAGAACTCAGCTGACAGCAAACAGTCCAGTGCTTGTTGCTCTGTTCTTGATACTCCTTTTGCTTGTCTAGCTGCTGGCGAGTTCACAAGCAAATTACATTTGGAGTCTGGTTCTGTGAATGGCACTTTGAGTTCTGTTCTGCGCGATACTGGTGCTACTATTTGTGGCGTTCGCAAACGGTTAGTTTCTGACAGTCAGATGCTAGGAATCACAGTGAAGTGCGTTTCTTTTGGTGGTCGTGTGGACGAGTTTCCACTAGCTACGGTTTCAGTCAGTTGTCCTTATTTTGTGGGCGATTTGACGTGTTGCGTCTTGGATAGCCCTGTCGCAGATCTCATTGTGGGTAATGTACCTGGAGTTTCAGTGAGCGGTGAGTTTAGTGATGTATCTGGTGAACCTTTCTCTTTAGCCGCCGTTACGAGGGCTAGAGATAAGCATGCTGGGGGACAAAAAGCCTGATGATCTGAACATTTCCCGTTCTGATCTTATTCAGAAACAGAAGGATGAGTCATTGAAGTCTTGCTTTCAGTTAACGTCTTCCGATATATATGTTGTGCCTACTTCTGATGTTGTACCTACAGTCGTTCTTTCACAAGGTACTTCAGTGCCTGGGTCAGAGATAGCACCTTTGACTTGAGCAGGAACAGGTTTCTCTTGAGTGTTCTCCAAGAGTTGATCTTTCGGTGGATCCCTCTCCGGAGTCTGTTTGTACTGTTCGTGAAGTGGTTCGTACAGTTTGTGTCGTCCAGGACTGTGATGACGCTTTATCCATTCCCACTTTAACTGTTCCAATGGCGTCGTCTATGCCAGAGGAAGATGTTCGTTCTGTACAGTTTGATTGTACTTTGACAAAAGAACCAGGGAGTTACGTGCAATCTTTGATGATTTTCAGGACATTTTGACTCCCAAACCAGGTTCTTTCTCAGGTGATGTACTATTACAGATCCCTCTTGCAACAGATGTCCCTGTTAGAAAGTAATGTTATGAAATCCCTTTTCTGCGAAAGAGCTTGCTGAGAGAGAGATTGACGTCATGTTGGATCTTGGTATCATTGAGCCATCGAATGATCTGTATGCATCTCCAGTTGTGTTCGTCAGGAAGAAAGATTGTACGTGTCGTTTCTGCATTGATTTCAGGTCCGTTTCTTGGACTCCTGAGTGTACTGAAGCTTTGAGGAAGATTCAGGAAATCTTGATTTCTGCACCTGTGTTGCTACCTAGATTGGGTAATCCTTTTGTTCTCAGAACTGATGCTAGTTCCGTTGGTTTGGGTGCTGTATCAGGAGAGTGATGTCCTTCACCCAGTCGTGTTCGCGAGTCGAAAGTTGCTGAATCGTGAGAGGGCGTACAGTACTTTTGAGCGGGAATGTTTAGCCATTGTCTCTACCCTGTGTAGGTATGGAGAGGCTGACCGAGTGGTCAGTAGACATGTTGTGGTCTCTACCCTGTGTGGGTATGGAGAGGCTGACCGAGTGGTCAGTAGACATCGTATGTGCATTGCCATCCGGGTGTGGGGTGCAACCCATGCCCAGCCGCCGACTTTACTCCGTGTGGGTATGGAGAGGTTGTCCGTGAGGTCAGCAACAAGCTAGCATGTCAAAGGGCTTCCAAGTTCATTGGGACAACTTGTGTTCTTCTGTTGTGTGGGGGTCCCTGGAAAGACTCCACGAACTGCTTCCGTGAGCGGCTTCGTTTTCCGTCGAGTTGCAGATGTGTGATTTCTGGGTTTGTGTATTCTGCTGTTTGTTTACTTCTTCAAAAAACAACTCGGTCATTCTTTTGTTGTTGTTTCGTTGTTGTTGCTTTGAGGAGGGTGAGTATTGTGACGTCAACGTAAATTATGACGTCAACTTGAAATGACCTAGGAACATGACGAAAAGAATAAAAATTTTGACGAGAGGAGAGAGCAAGAACTAACGGCCGAGGCTTCGGTGTCCAGCCTACTTTAATTTGTTTTAATCGTCGTTTTCTCCGTAGTGATACCACAGACTAAGGAGGTTGCACAGACCTGTCAGTAAAGACAAATCGTGATGATCAGAGTAGTGTCCCTTAGACTTGGGTGGTTAAACAGCATAGGAAAAAAAAGCACCATACAGATAATCTGTTCACAAATAGACAAGGTTGAACGACACTGACATAAACATACGCGTACGTCCGAGCATATATCAAGATATAATGCATGTGTGTGCATACGCGTGCGCGTGTTTGTGTGTGTGCGTGCGCGCGCGCGTGTGTATGCGTGTGTGTGTGCCTCTGTGTGTGTGTGCGTGTGCGTGTGCTTCTGTGTGTGTGTGTGTGTGTGTGTGTGTGTGTGTGTGTGTGTGTGTGCGCGCGCGCGCGCGTGCGCGTGTGCGTGCGTCTGCCTCTGTGTGTGTGTGTGTGGGGGGGGGGGGTTGTCTGCCTCTGTGTATATGTGTGTGTGTGTGCGCGCGCGCGCGCGTGCGCGTCTGCCTCTGCGTGTGTGTGTGCGTGTGTATCTGCCTCTGTGTGTGTGCGTGCGTGGGGGAGGGGGAGGAGGGGGGTCTGCCTCCGTGTGCGCGTGTGTGCGCGCGCGCGCGCGTGCATTTGTATGTCCGTGTGTTTGTGTGTGCGTGCCTCTGTGTGTGCGTGCGTGTGTGTGTGCGCGCGCGTGTGTGTGTGTGTGTGTGTGTGTGTGTGTGTGTGTGTGTGCGTGTGTGTGCGTGCGTGCGTGTGTGTGTGCGTGCGCGCGCGCGTCCGTGCGTGCGTGTGTCAGTGTGCGTGCATGATTGTGTGTTGGTTGTTATGCAATCATACACATCACATGCGCGCGCGCGCACACACACACACACACACACATTATACACGTCTTTGAGTTTGTGCAAGTAGACCTGCAACACGAATGGGAGCGGGTTGTCAGGAGGGCAGGTTGTCAGGGGTAAATGTCCAGAAGTGAATTGTCTACGATGGGCGAATTGCCTGGGGTGAACCGTCTTGGGGTGAATCGTCTTGGGGTGAACTGTCCTGCTCATAAACCGTGCTTGCAATTGTGCATACATGTCTGCACATGCACATGTGTGTATGTGTGGGTGTACCTTTTGTGTATTTGTGTACTTGCATGCATATGTGTGCGCACGTGTGTAACCGTGTGCATGCATGTGTATGTGCACGCGTGTGCGCATATGCATGTGTATGTGTGCGTGTATCTGTGTGTGTGCACGCACTCATGTGTGTATGCATTTGTGTATGCATCCAAATGCATGTGTATAACATGCATGCATATGTGTATATGCGTGCGCACACATGTGTTAGTGCGTGTGTGCACGAGCTTCAGTGTGTGTGTGCGCACATGTGTGAATGCATATGCATGCGGTTAAATGAGTGCAGTTCGTTTGTGTGTTCATTTGTGTACGTTCCTGTGTGCGTGAGTGTGTATTTATGTACATGCATGCATGTCTACGAGTTGTATGTGAATGTATCAGTGTGTTTTAAACCTGAAATATGCTGCTTTGAATGCAACAGCAAATACTAAACCCGATTACTTCAACCGCCCAGAGCAAAGGGAAGTAATCGAAATTTTGGCTTGTAGCAAGATAGGAAGGGAAAGAAGGCAGCGAAATATGTACCAGGAAATTTGTTATAAAAATGTTGTGAATACTGTGTCGCCGACAGTGACTTAAAACTCCTGCAAGAATATTTATGTGCTCTAATTGTACCACCTCATGTGTGTCGGTGGGCCGAGTTTATTGATGTGAACATTGTAATATCAATACACGGAGAAGCTTTTTTTGTTTTAGATCAACAATACCAAGTTTATTGTGTGCTATGGGACTTTGCTGAAATCGTGTTCGCCGGGAATTCAATATATTGATTGCTGTGCCTTGTGAATCTGCAGTTTTATGGTTTACTGTGCCTTATGAATCTGTGGTTCTGTGGATTACTGTGCCTTGTGAATCTGCAGTTCTTCTATGGTTTACTGTGCCTTGTGAATCTGCGGTTCTTCTATGGTTTACTGTGCCTTGTGAATCTGCGGTTCTTCTATGGTTTACTGTGCCTTGTGAATCTGGTTCTTCTGTGGATTACTGTGCCTTGTGAATCTGCGGTTCTTCTATGGTTTACTGTGCCTTGTGAATCTGCAGTTCTATGGTTTACTGTGCCTTGTGAATCTGCGGTTCTATGTTTTACTGTGCCTTGTGAATCTGCAGTTCTATGGTTTACTGTGCCTTGTGAATCTGCAGTTCTATGGTTTACTGTGCCTTGTGAATCTGTGGTTCTATGGTTTACTGTGCCTTGTGAATCTGCGGTTCTTCTTCCGATAGTTCGACGTAATATATTGTGCTTGCTGTGTGGAGACCCCGTTCCTTCTTCATCGCTTGTTTGTGAACGGCTGTGTTTACCGTGTGGGGACCTTGGTTATCCTTCGTCTTATTTTAGTGCTGTAGACTGTGGCTTGGGTACTGTAGAACCGAGTGTGTCGACTGTATATATGCGAGACACTGTGGACGGCGCCGGCAAGATCTGCGAGTTATATCAAGATACGTAATATGATACGCTGATATCTGATGATTGAAGTGTCTTATGTATTGGTGTCTTAACTGACGTGAATTGATCTGTATACTATGTAGTAGCATGCACTGATTTTGTAACAATTCATACTGATGGTTCAGGCAGCATATAAAAAAAGAAAAGAAAATCTAACTCGTGTGTTGCCTGGCTATCCACGTTTGTATGGTGTGGGCGTTTGTAGGGGAAAAAGTACACGCATCCAAACTTTTGAGAGCGAGAGTCAGACAATAAAACACGCACCGCACACCATCCGCAACAAGAACCTATAGTCAGAATACTACTTATTTTCAAAACACAGCCCTACATTCGTTCAGTACAATACCAATTTCAAACATCGCCAGGAGGGGGAGGAGAATGGTAGGTCTAGAATTCAATAAAGATAATACAAAGGGGTGCAAAAAAAAAAAAAAAAGAAAAAAAAGAAAAAGAAAAGAAAAGAACCCCCCCCCCAAAAAAAAAAACAACCCCAAAAAAAACAACCAAACAAAACAAACAAGATGCAAAGCATATAAACATACTCCCAGTTTATCCTGAATATATTCTATAAAGAGGAAAAACCGTCTTGGAATGGTGTAACCGTTAGTAATGGCTATTCTGGTAAACATCGGCCATAATCTGTGACCTATAATGAACATACTTTCAAATTTTCAGAAACATACCAGCCGCCTTGGCGATGTGGTTAGCGTCGCGGACTCCCAGCTGGGAGGTCCTGGATTCGAATCCCATCCGAGTCATGTGGGTTTTTCTGCCCCGACTGGCTCCTACCCAGAGTTGAGTTTGCTGCGGACTCAGCTGGGAAGACTGGGACCACACAGTCGAGTTTCATCCACTTAATGGATGCGTTTTTGAGAGTGTTGCTCAAATTTCCTGACCAACACTGCAGGTGCCTGTATCTCTCGGGCCTGGTTGATGCCGGGATGTATTATGAAAGGAAGCGTAGAGTACAGCCCTGTCATGTAGTCTCAGACCGAAATGGAAATCCGTAGCATCATCTTAATCATCCTCATTATCATTGATCAGCATAAAAAAAGTCTCAAGTTCTGTGGCCCTTCATGCCCTGCTCTCATGGTGACCTCAATTTCGATGTCCTCTCCATGTCTGTGGTCTTGGTTTGGTTCCGTCGGGGTCACCGGTATCGGCGGGTCCATGGGGCCTGTCGTTGGACGGACGTGGTGGCGCCCTCCGGGAGAGCTCACTCGCGCCGGCTCAGCGACTAGGCAATTATTGTCGTCAGTTGGGGGCTTAGTAGGTGGTGTCCTGCGAATGTTAGAACAGGCGCCACTGAACACCACCGAAGTGACTCGGCAGCAGTGCAGGGTCTCCTTTGGCGAGTTGCCTCTTGACGGCTTGACACCGACTGATTGCTGGTGCCGGGGCTGCGGCGGGGCCGACTGGGCTGTGGCTGTGGACGGGGTGTCGGAATGAGCCGCGTGGGTGCAATGCCTCTGAGGTGACGCAGAGGTTGGGACAGCAAAAAAAAAAAAAAAAAAAAAATCGGCAAGAAGAATTATGGGCCGTTTGTAACTGCTATAACGGTAAACTTAAACATCGGGCATCTCTGTGACCCACAATGAACATAGCTACAAATTTTCTGAAAGATCGGCCACGTACTTTCTGAGATATTCCATAAAAAAACCCAAAAACCGTTAAGGGTCGTTACAGCCGTTAGTAACGGCCATAGCTGTAAATTAAACGTCGGGCATGATCCGTGACCCATAATGAACATACCTGCAAATTTTCATAAAGGTCGGCCAAGTACTTTCGGAGATATTCCATAAAGAAAAACCGTTACAGGCCGTTACAGCCTTAGTAACGCGTACAACGTGAAACTAGATCGGACCAGCCGCCGTGGCGAAGTGGTTAGCGTCACGGAATCGCGGCTGGGAGGTCGTGGGTTCGAATCCCATCAGAGTCATATGGGTTTTTCTGCCGCGATCGGCTCCTACCCAGAGTTGAGTTTGCTGCGGACTCGGTTGGGAAGACTGGGACCACACAGTCGAGTTTCATCAACTTAATGGATGCGTTTCTGAGAGTGTTGCTCAAATTTCCAGACTAACACTGCAGGTGCCTGTATCTCTCGGGCCTGGTTGACGCCGGGATATATTATGAAAGGAAGCGTAGAGTACAGCCCTGTCATGTAGTCTGAGACCGAAATGGAAATCCATAGCATCATCTCAATCCTCCTCATTCTCATCGATCAGCATAAAATAATGTCTCAAATTCTTTGGCCCTTCATGCCCTGCTCTCATGGTGACCTCAATTTCGATGTCCTCTCCGCGTCTGTGGCCTTGGTTTGGTTCCGTCGGGGTCACCGGTATCGGCGAGTCCATGGGAGTTGTCGTTGGATGGACGTGGTGGCGCCCTCCGGGAGAGCTCACTCACGCCGGCTCAGCGACTAAGCAATTATTGTCATCAGTAGGGGGCTTAGTAGGTGGTGTCCTGCATATGTTAGATCAGAACAGGCGCCACTGAACACCACCGAAGTGACTCGGCGGCAGTGCTGTGTCTCCTCCGGTGGGTTGCCTCTTGACGACTTGACATCGACTGCTCCCTGTGGATTGCCAGGGCCGGGCTGCGGTGGGGCCGACCGGGCTGTGGCTGTGGACGGGGTGTTTGAATGAGCGGCGTGGGTGCCTTGCCTCTGAGGTGGCGCAGAGGTTGGGACAGCAAAAAACCCCCCCAAAAACTAGAACATCGGGCAACATCCGTGACCCATAATGAACATACCTCCCTAATTTTCACAAAGATCGGCCAAGCACTTTCTGAGATATTCCATGAAGAAGAAAAACCGTTACAGAACGTTACAGCCGTTACTAACGGCCCTAACGGGAAACTAATACATCGGGCATTATTCGTGACCCATAACGAACACACCTACAAATTTTCAGAAAGATCGGCCACGTACTTTCTGAGATATGCCATAAAGAAGAAAAACCGTTACAGGACGTTACAGCCGTTAGTAACGGCTATAACGGTAAACTAAAACATCGGGCATTATTCATCACCCATAATGAACATACCTACAAATTTTCAGAAAGATTGGCAAGTACTTTCCGAGATATTCCATAAAGAAGAAAAACCGTCACGGGCCGTTACGGCTGTTACAGCCGTTAGTAACGGCTCTAACGGTAAACTAAAACATCGCCCATTATTCGTGACCAATAATGAACATACCTACAAATTTTCAGAAAGATCGGCCACGTACTTTCGGAGATATTCCATAAAGAAGAAAAACTGTTACAGGCCGTTACAGCCATTAGTAACGGCTATACCGGGGTAAATTAAAATATCGGGCATCATCCGTGACCATTAAGGAACATAACTACAAATTTTCAGAAAGATCGGCCAAGTACTTTGAGATATTCAATAAAGAAGAAAAACCGTTACAGCCGTTTGTAACGGCTATAATGGGGTAAACTAAAACATCGGGCATCACCTGTGACCCATAATGAACATACCTGCTCATTTTCATAAAGGTCGGCCAAGTACTTTGAGATATTCCATAAAAAGAAAACCCGTTACAGCCGTTAGTAACGGCTATAACGGTAAACTAAAAATCGGGCATTATTCGTGACCCATAATGAACATTCCTACAAGTTTTCAGAAAGATCGGCCAAGTACTTTCCGAGATATTCCATAAAGAAAAAACCGTTACAGGCCGTTACAGCCGTTAGTAACGGCTATAACGGGTAAATTAAAACATCGGGCATCATCCGTGACCCATAACAAACGTACATGCTCATTTTTATCAAAGATCGGCCAAGTACTTTGAGATATTCCATAAAGAAGAAAAACCATTACAGGCCGTTATAGCCGTTAGTAACGGCTATAGCGGTAAACTAAAACATGACGTGGCCCTTAATGAACATGCATACACATTTTCAGAAAGATCGACCAGTAGTTTTGGTCAGGAGCGAGTGGAATACATTTTGACCACAGACGGACGGACAGACACACAGACACACACACAGCATTTCTTCGTTCCTATTCTGAAGTACTCCCCGTTCTATAAGAACTGGTAGTACAGAAGGGGACAACAGATGCCCCAGGATAGAAGGTGGAAGAGGGACAACAGATGACCAGAAGAGAAGGTGGAAGAGGGACAACAGATGCCCCAGGTCAGAAGGTGGAAGAGGGTCAACAGATGCCCCAGGATAAAAGGTGGAAGAGGAACAACAGATGCCCCAGAACAGAAGGAGGAAGAGGGACAACAGATGCCCCAGGTCAGAGTGTGGAAGAGGGACAACAGATGCCCCAGGCCTGAGTGTGGAAGAGGGACAACAGATGCCCCAGGACAGTGTGGAAGAGGGACAACAGATGCCCCAGGACAGAAGGTGGAAGAGGGACAACAGATGCCCCAGGACAGAAGGTGGAAGAGGGACAACAGATGCCCCAGGATAGTGTGGAAGAGGGACAACAGATGCCCCCAGGACAGAAGGTGGAAGAGGGACAACAGATGCCCCAGGATAAAAGGTGGAAGAGGGACAACAGATGACCAGAACAGAAGGTGGAAGAGGGACAACAGATGCCCCAGGCCTGAGTGTGGAAGAGGGACAACAGATGCCCCAGGACAGAGTGTGGAGAGGGACAACAGTTGCCCCAGGACAGAGTGTGGAAGAGGGACAACAGATGACCAGAACAGAAGGTGGAAGAGGGAAACAGATGCCCCAGGCCTGAGTGTGGAAGAGGGACAACAGATGCCCCAGGACAAGAGTGTGGAAGAGGACAACAGTTGCCCCAGGACAGAAGGTGGAAGAGGGACAACAGATGACCAGAACAGAAGGTGGAAGGGGACAACAGATGCCCCAGGACAGAGTGTGGAAGAGGGACAACAGATGCCCCAGGCCGAAGGTGGAAGAGGGACAACAGATGCCCCAGGCCAGAGTGTGGAAGAGGGACAACAGATGCCCCAGGACAGAAGGTGGAAGAGGGACAACGGATGCCCAGGTCAGAGTGTGGAAGAGGGGCAACAGATGCCCCAGGACAGAAGGTGGAAGAGGGACAACGGATGCCCCAGGACAGAAGGTGGAAGAGGGACAACAGATGACCAGAACAGAAGGTGGAAGAGGGACAACAGATGCCCCAGGACAGAAGGTGGAAGAGGGACAACAGATGCCCCAGGACAGAAGGTGGAAGAGGGACAACGGATGCCCCAGGACAGAAGGTGGAAGAGGGACAACGGATGCCCAGGACAGAGTGTGGAAGAGGGACAACAGATGCCCCAGGACAGAAGGTGGAAGAGGGACAACAGATGCCCCAGGAGAGAAGGTGGAAGAGGGACAACAGATGCCCCGAGGACAGAAGGTGGAAGAGGGACAACAGATGCCCCAGCACAGTGTGGAAGAGGGACAACAGATGCCCCAGCACAGAGTGTGGAAGAGGGACCATAGATGCCCCAGGACAGAGTGTGAAGAGGGACAACAGATGCCACAGGACAGAGTGTGGAAGAGGGACAACAGATGCCCCAGGACAGAGTGTGGAAGAGGGACAACAGATGCCCCAGGATAGAGTGTGGAAGAGGGACAACAGATGCCCCAGGACAGAGTGTGGAAGAGGGACAACAGATGCCCAGGACAGAGTGTGGAAGGTAAGGTAATGTTGCTTATAGCCCAGCCGACCGCAAAGGGCCATTATGGTTATGGTTATGATCAGGGTTTTATTCAGTTTATTATTATGCGTGTTGTAATTATGTTTATTATCATTTCGTTACGCATCATTATTTTTTTTAGTCCCTCCGCCACCCCGCCTTTGCTATTTTGGGGGGCTTTTGTGTTTGGCCTTTTATCCCCATTCTTTTTTGTTTTAAGGCGGTCTTTATTATTATTATTATTATTATTGTTATTATTATGTGTTATTGTATTTATCTTTACGTTTATATTTATTATATTTATTTATTATGATTATTATGTTTGTTATGTTTGTAACCATCATCATGTTCATTATTACTAAGTGTACTATTATCTTGTTCATCATTACTGTTATTTTTATCATTATTATCATCATCAACGTTATGTTTATTATGCTTATCATTAGGCTCAATTCCTTCGCTTCCACCTCGGATGCCTCAGGCGTATAATTCGGCGTCTCCCGGCGAGACAGGGTAAGCAACACAGATGTCCCGTCTTGCGTTAGCCTCCCTTCCATGGTTGGGCCATGTAATTATTATTATTATCATTATTATCAGTAGTATAGTGTTTATGTTTATTATGTTTATCATTATTATAATTGTTTACTATTATTGTTTGTCATTATGATCTTTGTTATGTTTATTATTATGTTTATTATGTGCATCATCTTACTGTTTATTATTGCTGTGTTTATTATTGTGTTGATTAGGATTACTTTACTGTTATTAGTTTTGTGATTAGGTGTATCATTTGCATTACGTTTTTAGTACTTAATTTTTTTTTTAGTCCCGCCTTTGCTTTTGCTTTTTTTTTTTCTTTGGGGGGGGGGGGGAGCTTTTGTTTTTAGGCCTCCCCCCCCCCCCTTTCCTTCTTTTTTTGTTTTAAGGCGGTCTTTATTATTATTATTATTATTATTATTATTATTGTTGTTATTAGTGTTATAATTGTTTTTGTTATTATTATGTTTATCATTATTGTTTATGTTTGCCGTTTTTATTAGTTTGTGATGATTGTTATCATTGTGTTTTATTAATATGTTTACTATTATGTTTATAATCACCATTATGTTTGTTATTATCATTGTTATTATCATGTTTGATATTAGTAGGCTAAATTCCTTCCACCTCAGAAGCCTCAGGCGTATACTGGGCATCTGCCGGCGAGACAGGGTGACCAACACAGAAGTTCTGTCTCGCGCTGACCTCCCATGTATACCCTGCTGAGATGGCGCTGGTTGCATTGGCTGGGCCATGTCATTATTTCATTATTCTTATTTATATTTTCATTATTATTATTACTGTGTTTATGTTGATGTTTTTCTTTATTATGTTGATTAGGATTACGTTAACTTATGCATTTTGTAATTATGTACATCATTATCATTACGTTATTAGAACTTTTTAAAGTCCCTCCACTATTTATGGGGGGGGTTATTTTAGGCCTTTTCTTCCCCTTCGTTTTATTTCAAGGCGGTCTTTATTATTAATATCATTATCATTAGTGTTAGTGTTTAAGTTTGTTTTTGTTTATTATGTTTATTGTTATTGTTTGTTATGTTTGCCATGTTTATCTTATGTTTGTTTTGATTATTCTTATGATTATAATTATAATCATTATTATTATTATCATGTTTACTATCATGTTCATAATTACTATTATGTTTGTTATTATTATGTTTACTGTTATTATTAGGCTCAATTCATTCCACCTCAGGCGTATACTGGGCATCTCCTGGCGAGACACGGTGACCAACACACAAGTCCTGTCTCGCGCTGGCCTCCCTTGTATACCTGCCGAGACGGCGTTGGTTGCATTGGCTGGGCCATGTAATGATTTCATTATCATCATCATCGTTATTATTGTGTTTATGTTAAAGTTTTTTGTTTCTTCTTCTTCCTTATGTTTACTATTATGTTTACTATTATGATCATTATTATGTGTTGTGATTGTTTTCATTATTATGTTTGTTATTATTACCATGTTTATTATTATGCTTATGTTACTACTATTATGTTTAATTGTTATTATTATCGTTATGTTTATTACCATTATTATTAGGCTGAGTTCCTTCCACCTCAGGCCTCAGGCGTATACTGGGCATCTGCTGGCGAGACAGGGTGACCAAGACACAAGTCCTGTCTCGCGCTGGCCTCCCTTCCATGTATATCCTGCCGAGACGGCGTTGGTTGCATTGGCTGGGCCGTGCCATGTCATTATTTCATTATTCTTATTAATATTTTCATTATTATTGTGTTTATGTCGATGTTTTTTCTGTTTATTATTATGTTGATTGGGGTTACGTTTATTGTTATGCATTTTGAAATTATGTGTATAATTATTACGTTATTAGTACTTTTTTTGGTTTGCTATTTTTGGGGGCATTTGTTTTAGGCTAATACTATAATAAACAAAAACAACAACAACAACTTTGCTATTTTGGGGGGCATTTGTTTTAGGCCTTTTCTTCCCTTCTTTTTTGTTTAAAGGCGGTCTTTATTATTATTGTTATTATTATTAGTGTTATTTTTGTGTTTGTTTTTGTTTATTATTATTGTTTCTGTTTATTATTCTTATCAAGTTTGTTGTCATGTTTACTATCATGTTCATAATTACTATTGTGTTTATTATGTTTCTTCTTATTAGGCTCAATTCATTCCACCTCAGGCGTATACTGGGCATCTCCTGGCGAGACAAGTGACCAACACACAAGTCCTGTCTCGCGCTGGCCTCCCTTCCATGTATATCCTGCTGAGGCGGCGCTTCTTGCATTGGCTGGGCCATGTCATTATTCTTGTCATTATTATTATTGTGTTTATGTTTAAGTTTTTGTTTCTTATTATGTTTGCTATTATGTTTACTATTATTATCATTATGCGTGTTGCGATTGTTATTATGTTATTATTACCATGTTTAATATTATTATGCTTATGTTACTACTATTATGTTTATTATTATCGTTATGTTTATTACCCTTATTATCTAGCTCAGTTCCTTCCACCTCAGAAGCCTCAGGCGTATGCTGGGCATCTGCCGGCGAGACGGGGTGACCGACACAGAAGTCCTGTCTCACGCTGACCCATGTGTACCCTGCTGAGACAGCGTTGGTTGCATTGGCTGGGCCATGTCATTTCATTATTCTTATCATTAATATTTTCATTATTATTGTGTTTATGTTGATGTTTTTTTCTGTTTATTATTATGTTGATTAGGATTACGTTTATTGTTATTATGCATTTTGTAATTATGTGTATAATATCATTACGTTATTAGTACTTTTTGTTTTAGTCCCTCCACCACCCCCGCCTTTGCTATTTTGGGGGGCATTTGTTTTAGGCCTTTTCTTCCCCCCCCCCCCCCTTTTTTTTTTAAAGGCGGTCTTTATTATTATTATTGGTGTTATTTGTGTTTATGTTTTTGTTTATTATTATTGTTTGTTAGTTTTATCATGTTTGTTATTTTTTTTATCTTGTTTGTTATGATTGTTATCATTGGTAAGGTAATGTTGCTTATAGCCCAGCCGACCGCAAGGGACCATATCAGGGCTGTCACCACGTTAAAATAAATTCACAAGTCATCATCATCACACAACAAAAAGAAAAAGAAAAAAAAAACACCTTTCACATTTTCTTTAAAATGTATCTTCCAAAAGCGTACCAGAACCTTCGTTAAAAATCTCTTTTTTGTGTTTATGTTTATGTTTTTGTTCATTATATTATTATTGTTTGTTATTACTGTTATTATGGTTGTTGCGATTGTTATTATTGCGATTATTATTATTACGTTTGTTATTATTATTATCATGTTTGATATTTGCTTGTAGTTACTATTGTTTTTTATCATTATTATGCTTAATATCAAGCTCAGTTCCTTCCACCTCAGAAGCCTCAGGCGTATACTGGGCATCTCCTGGCGAGACAGGGTGACCAACACACAAGTCCTGTCTCGCGCTGGCCTCCCATGTATACCCTGCCGAGATGGCGCTGGTTGCACTGGTTGGGCCATGTAATTACTACCATCATCATCATCATCATGTTTATGTTTATGTTTTTGTTTATTATTATTTTTGTTTGTTATGTTTATGTTTGTCATTATGTTTGTTGTGATCGTTTTCATTATGTTTATTATTATGTTTATTATTTTGTTTGTAGTTATGTTTATAGTTATTATTATTATGTTTACTATGCTTAATGTCAAGCTCAGTTCCTTCCACCTCAGAGGCCTCAGGCGTCTACTGGGCATCTGCCGGCGAGACAGGGTGACCAACACAGAAGTTCTGTCTCACGCTGGCCTCCCATGTTTACCCTGCTGAGACGGCGTTGGTTGCATTGGCTAGGCCATGTCATTGTATTATTGCTATTATCATTAGTATCATCATTGTTCTTATTGGTGTGTTTATGTTTATGCCTTTATCATGTTTATTATTATTCTTATTATGTTTGTCATATTTATTATGTTTATCATGTTTATCATTATGCTTATTATTATGTCTGTTACCATTATTATTATTATTACCGCGTCAGTTGCGTTGGCTGGAGGATGGTCGCATCCCAAAAGACGTCCTGTATAGAGAGCTCGCTGCAGAGCAGAGAATCATTGGCCGCTCACAGCTGAGATACAAAGACTTTTGCAAAAGAGACATGAAGGCGCATGAGATCAACACCGAGTCCTGGGAAGACCTCACAGCAGACAGCAACAGCTGGAGAATCACTCTCAAGAAACAGCTGCAGATTGGCGAAGAAGAACCGACAGCTGCTGCAGCAGAAGAACAACGAGCCCGCAGAAAGGGGATGACGGTCAACAAACCAGTGTCAACGTGCAGATGCGCCCATTGTGTCGGAGAATACAACTCTCGCATCTGTCCCTATAGCCACAGGCGACGCTGTTGGTGTGAGCAGACAGTCGGACAAATATAAACATTAGGTCGGATAATTGTACTGTGCACAAAAAGAAACGCATATTTTTTTCGCTGAAAGTATTGAGGAAAATTTTGACAGAAGCATGCCCCGTATTTAGCAGGGAACTCTGTCCAGTGTGAATAGTCGGACATAATGAATAGACATAACAGTAGATTGATGTCTTATTTCTTCTATGGTTGTAATATTTTGATTGCCAAATGACGCATGAAATGACTGAAATAAAAATATGCGTTTTCTTTTTGCGCATAGTATATATACTCTATCCATAGTCAGCTATGACCGACAGAGGCCTACCGATACTGCTTGTTTTTTGTTGTCAATATGATTATCATAATAATCATATTATTATTATTATGTTTATTATCTTTCCGTTTAATATGTGTATGATCATAATTGTTTATTACATTTATGCACGCTGCCCAGTGGACACAGTCTTATACGCAAAGTTGCAGTGTGAGACAGCTTCCTCACCACCTGTGTGTCCCACTGTGCAAATTTTTTTTTTTGTAGGCCACAACCTCACTTTTTTCCCCACATTCTTATTTTCTTTTTTTAGATTCTCTTCGTCTTTTTCTTTCTTTTTTTTTATAAGTGGGATCCTCCATCCTATTTTTCCACTTTCTCACTGCACTTCTGTCCTCTAACAAACCCTCACATACTATGCACAGTCTGTGTGCTCAACTACTAATGGACATCCACCGTCGGATTACGTCAATATCTGGCACGGTCAGATGCTGTCCAGTCACCCATTTATTTCCTCTCAGTGTCTCCCTTGTGATGACGGCAGTCCTCGGGCAAACGCCTTCATCTGCCTATTGGCCTTTTCCCCTCTTACTTCCTTTCTTCAAGGATGTCTAATGGACAAAGCACTGTTTAACGTAATTGCATCATTCATGGGCCGCACTCGTGACTGCGTTTAGGACTCTAAAGAGATAAACCACCACACACACACACACACACACACACACACACACACACACACACACACGCGCGCGCGCGCGCACACACACACACACACACACACACAAGCAGATAGACTTACGACACCACTTGCCAATATTATTAAACTTACTTTTTTCAAAGGATATCCTTCGGCAGCAAAGAAAGCGGGAAATACGCGTTCAATATCTTGCCATGCACCGGCAAACGGAGCGGGAAATACGCGTTTAATATCTTGCCATGCCCAGCAAACAAAGCGGGAAATACGCGTTCTATATCTTGCCATGCACCAGCAAACAAGCGGGAAATACGCGTTTAATATCTTGCCATGCACAGGCAAACGGAGCAGGAAATATGTTTAATATCTTGCCACGCACCAGCAAACGGAGCGGGAAATACGCGTTTAATATTTTGCCACGCACCAGCAAACGGAGCGGGAAATACGCGTTTAATATCTTGCCACGCACCAGCAAACGGAGCGGGAAATACGCGTTTAATATCTTGCCATGCACCAGCAAACAAAGCGGGAAATACGCGTTCAATACCTTGCCATGCACCAGCAAACAAAGCGGGAATCTTGCCAGCACCAGCAAACTGAGCGGGAAATACGCGTTCAATATCTTGCCATGTACCAGCAAACAAATACGCGTTTAATATCTTGCCATGCACCAGCAAACGGAGCGGGAAATACGCGTTCAATATCTTGCCATGCACAGCAAACAAAGCGGGAAATACGCGTTTAATATCTTGCCATGCACCAGCAAAACGGAGCGGGAAATACGCGTTCAATATCTTGCCACGCACCAGCAAAAGAAGCGGAAATACGCGTTTAATATTCTGCCACGCACCAGCAAACAAAGCAGGAATTACGCGTTCAATATCTTGCCATGCACCGGCAAACAGAGCGGGAAATACGCGTTTAATATCTTGCCATGCACCAGCAAACGGAGCGGGAAATAAGCGTTTAATATCTTGCCACGCACCAGAAAACGGAGCGGGAAATACGCGTTCAGTATCTTGCCACGCACCAGCAAACGGAGCGGGAAATACGCGTTCAATATCTTGCCACGCACCAGCAAAAGAAGCGGGAAATACGCGTTTAATATCTTGCCATGCACCAGCAAACAAAGCGGGAAATACGCGTTTAATATCTTGCCATGCACCAGCAAAAGAAGCGGGAAATACGCGCTCAAAATCATACCATTTGGCAGTCGACGAAACGCTCCACTCCCTCCACTCTCCCTTCATTCTCCCTCTGACAGATCAGAGAGACCCCCCAACCCCACCTACCTCTTCTACTTCCACCCCTCCCCGCATATTCACCACCCACACGTGGACGGTCATACATGCGGCCCATGAATGATGCAATCATGATAAACAGTGCTTTGTCAATTGGCATGTGTTGCTATAGGCGCTGCAACACAAACCCCAACTGTTATGCAACTGTCACACGGGCGAAGACTTTTCCAAGACTTCCATAAATACAACGGCCCCAAAGTCTTGGTGTTTTTTTAGTCTCGCCTCTTGGTGTTTTTAAAGTCACACGGGCCACGACGTTTCCAAGACTTAGAGGCACCGCCCCTTTTTTTTTATAATCTCGCTGCCTGCTGGCTGTGACGAGACGCTGGCTGGCTGTGACGCTGTATTTGGTTTTGCCAAGACCAAGTTTGAAGTCTGGAAAACTTGTGCAGGTCTTCTTTGAGTCTTGGCTCGGCGGGTCCCGTAAAACACGAGAAGACTCGAGGGAACGTTTTCAAAACCGGTCAGGACTAGCCAAGACCGATGCCAAACCTGCAACAGTGCTGCGCGCGCATCGACCTATTTTTTTTCCCGCGCGTGGCAGCTACGCCCCCACTGCGTCACCCAAAACGTCTCGCGGACGTTTTCAACACCGCGCGGCACTGACTAAGACTGGGCAGCACTGGCCAGGACTGTACAGGACCCGACAGGACGTTTCGCCGATGTTTTTTTCGAATTTTAGTCGCCAAGACTTGAAAAGTTATTGGTCCAGACCAATAACCCACGACTAGGCCCAAGACTGAAGAATCGGATTTTCCCAGACGTCTGGGGTCTTGGTCGTGCAGTCACACGGGAGAAAAGTCTTAGAGATGTGCCTAATTTTAGAAGTCTTGGAAAAGTCTTCGCCCGTGTGACAGTTGCATTATGGCGCCTGCCCGTTTTGAATGTTAGAAATTGTTCCCTCCCTTTTCTTTGTCTTTTGTGACGCAAAACCAACTGCAACAGGACCTGGAATAGACGGTTTAACCTGTAAAATGGAAAAGACGGTCCCTTCCCTTCACCGCTTTCACAGACCAGCTGTAGAACAATACAGTGTAGCCACAAAGACAACAGGGGTAAACCAGAGAGAGTGCATGGTTTATCTCATTCTAGTTTAAATCTCCTTGTCTAGGATTTACTGATCTTCCAGAAATGTAAGTTAAGCTATGGCTGCGCGTCGGTGGAACAGGAAATGATCGCGCGAATAAAGTCTTTTTAAAGTAAACCAATTACAGTCCTGTTTTGTCTTCTTTTTTTTGGGGGGGGAGGGGGGGGGGGGGCAAATTTCCTTCTTTGTAAAGGTGATGTACCTAATAATTCAAATCTCTGGCCAGGGCATGTTCTGCGCAGAGGATCGGAAATTCTACAGTAAAGACAGATTGATAGGTAGGTAGATAAGACAGATAGATCAGACGTTTCACGTTGAGTAGTTTATCACTCCGTATGCTGCAATAAGATTTATAATACTAAGTGGCTTATCGCACGATATGCACTGTGGAATTTTCACACCCAGGAGAGACAGAGATAGATAGTGTGAGAGAGAGAGAGAGAGAGAGAGAGAGAGAGAGAGAGAGAGAGAGAGAGAGAGAGAGGCAGGCAGACAGATGGACGGACAGACAGACAGGCAGGCAGGCAGCCAGATGGACGGACTGATCGACCAACCGACCGACACACACCAACGGGCAACAGGCAGATAGATATAAAGAGAGGCAGGCAGGCAGACAGGCAGATAGAGACAGGGAATGATGCTGACAGACACAGGAAGACAGAGAAAGCAGAGAAGTGGGCAGAAAGAAAAACGGGAGAGTTGCAGAAAAGAGGAAAAAAAACTTTCACGAAACTTTCGGGCAACAGTAATAAGATTGCATTTCTGCATCAGCCCCCCTCCCCCCCCCCTCTCTCTCCCTCCCTCCCTCTTCACTCGCTGTCCTTTCTCTCTCTCTCTGTCCGTCTCCCTCTCTTTCTCTCTCTTGTAAGTGCTACTACAGATGTATCCATTTTCACATCCACAGATGTAAAGCGTTCTCTTTCTCTTTTCTATCGTCACGATTAATGCGGGATCTATCTTTCCACCAAAGACACGGCATCACAAAGATAATGGAAAAACACATCAAACACACACGCGCGCGCGCGCGCGAGAGAAGAGAGAGAGAGAGAGAGAGAGAGAGAGGAGAGAGAGAGAGAGAGAGAGAGATAGCTGTGAAAGTAAAGAGGAGGACGCGGTCAGACATAAGAACAAAGACAATGACGTACAAAGACAATGACGAACAAAGACAATGACGTACAAAGACGAAACGAAGAATCCTAGTGCGTGCTGCGGGCTTCCGTAAGCATTCCCTGGAATGTGCGGCTCTTCGGGTACTGTTCAACTCGCCAATGTTTACAATGTCAGCCACTTACAATAAAAATGTCGAAAATGAAACGATAGCTTTGTTTCCGGTGGCTCCAAATCATCAAGTCAGGAGCCTGGCAAACCGTAACAGAAGAAAGAAGCAGAAAAATAATGTACGAAATTTACACTTACAGAGACTGACCAGTGTAGCAAGCTGGACGTTCCACTGTAATTTACATCGTCAGATGAAACCGAAGGTAAAGCTGACCACCAAACTACTCAGGACAAAAGAGCTTTTGAATTTATGGTTTTTCCATACCAGCGTTACAGTTTTGCTGACTTGAACTTGCTACCCGAAGAAAACCTATTTCATGTTCAGAACCTGAAAGTACAGCACTGAGAAAACTAATGTACTTACCGAATGCCGCCTGCCGGTACCAGGATGTCACGTAACGGAAAATGTCGATCGGGACACATCTTCAGCGCCGCAGGATCTGCAAGACGTCTTTGCTCCTCCTACCCCAACCCTAATCTTCCCCCTTCCATCTCTAACTCCCTCGCGACATACCAGTGACAAAGCTAGTGTGCTGAGAAGTGCATGTTACTGTTTAAAACAAAAGCTGTGGAGCGTAACCATCATATTATGGCTAATCTGCAGTGCGTGTGTAACAGGATAGCTTTCGTTGAATGGTACCAACACATTTAAATCTCTAGCATGGGGTGCATGTCACAGAAGACGGCTAACATTCATTTGAACGATATTAACACGTTTCACTCTTTAGCATGGGGTGCGTGTCACAGGGTATGGCTAACATTCATTTGAATAATACTAACACATTTAAATCTCGAGCATGGGGTGCATGTCACAGAGTATGGCTAACATTCATTTGAATGATAACACGTTTAAATCTTTAGCATGGGGCGCATGTCACAGGGTATAGCTAACACTCATTTTAATATTAACACGTTTCAATCTCTAGCATGGGGTGCGTGTCACAAAGTATGGCTAGTATTCATCAGAATGGTGATAACATATACTAGACTATGCCAACACCGATAAAAATGTGCTCGCATCCAACAGACTTTACTAAAATGCATGCGAGGATGAATGTTGTGCATGCGGCAGAGAATGCTCACGGAATGATCCTCTAAATCTGGCTGACAGACACCGTTCAACTCGCAACATACATCCCCGAGGTCACAAATCCTCGTCTCAAAAATGTATCCGTATTGCTGGCCACAACGACGGATCCCAAAAATGTATCCGTATTGCTGGCCACAACGACGGATCCCAAAAATGTATCCGTATTGCTGGCCACAACGACGGATCCCACCGAAAGAGAAACAAAAATGGAAAGAAAGAAATCTTTTTAAAAAATTTATATTTCGACGATTACGAATGACCTTATAAAGCATGACAATACGTACATTAATCTTCGGGTAGACTGCACTGTCGTTACATTTGAAAATGTTAAGTGTTTTTTCGTTTTTCTTTATTCTATTTTTTTCTCTCCACATTTCCAAACAGGAAACTGGCACCTTGCCACGGTGCATGTGCATTTGAGCACGTCATTTCCGGTTCAGTTTCCAACTTCGTTGGGGTTTTTGTTGGTTAATGTCTGTTCCTCTTAATCTCTTTCCCACCAATGGTCCAGCATGTTGCCGAGTTGAACGGAAGGTAAAGGACAAACGCAGAAGTCATGGCCGTAAAAGGCTCACGTCAGTAACACGGAATAACAGATAAAGCCGACCTCCACTTTGCTCACGTGCGTTACCAGTTAGGTCCCCTGATGTGAACCTTTTAACGTACCAGTTTTGTATCAAGTACTTGCCAATAGAAGCTTGTGTGTCAGCCTCACTCTTACTCTCACCATCACCGTCGTTGTTGTCGCGTCGTCGTCCACATTTCATGAAAGATCTACCGGCGGTTGGGCGAACGCTCGGGCAGTCATTCATCTCAACTCCTTTGTTCTTTAGTCACAGGGAGACAGGGTGCAACCAGTCCATTCTTTTACATTGTCTACATGTTCAGGACATTCGTGTACTACTCGCTTTCTAGCCTAACCAGTGTTGAAGTACCGAACCCCGCGTTCCTTGATACACACTAAAACTTCGCAAGTTGCGGGCGTGCTCCCCCCCAAAAAAAAATGTCATTTTCGCGCCAGTCTTGACAGGGCGCTTTTTCGGGGGTTGTTGTCCCTTAGCGAGATAATCCCTCTACCGCCCTGTCCGGTCGTTAAGGGCCGTTTAACCATTATCACGGGTTTGTGCCGTCTACCCCCAATGCAATCATGAACTAAATTTTTTGTGATAAAAGGGGCCCGCTACAACCATTGTACATAAAAAACAGATTTTTGCCGCATATCTTGTGTAAATGAAAAAATGACTTTGGGGTGCAAGATTTAAACTAAAAAAAAAAAAAAAAAAAAAAACACCAGAAAAAGAAAAAATCTTTTTTCTTTGGTTTTTGGTCTTTCCCTTAATTCTTTCCATACACACACGCACTTGTACAGAAAATTAATGTGCTAAAAATTTTTCTTTATCTCACATCGCCCACCTATACAAACGCCCTGGCACAAAGACACGTCATTTCCAGGGACATTGCAGCGGGGAGAAAAAACTCCTCCCTTCCCGACGAAGCAATAAACAAGCCGGCAGGGAAAAGTGTGAACCACGTGTATACGGCTGATTTCGTCTTTTGTGCCAGGGCTAGACGCGGGGTCACGCTCCGGACACCGTTTTTTCCCCGGCTTTCACGGCACATGGAAGGGGGAAACAGGCACAAAGCAAACACATACACGCACGGGCCCGAGAGAGAGGAGAGAGAGAGGAGAGGGGATCTATGAACATTGTTACAGAGAGAGGAGAGAGAAAGCTTTCCCCCTTTTCTCTCTCTCTCTCTACTACAAAAGTCTCATATGACCGATTTCGGTCGAGGACGAAAAGTAAAAAACCGGAAAGGGGAAAAAAGAGCCCCAGAAAATAAAAGCTTTATGAAATCGGGGAAAAGAGCACCCCCCCCCCCTTTTTTTCTCTCTCTCTCTTTTCCTCTCTCTCTCTCTCTCTCCCCGGGGGAAAACGTGAAAAAAAAAAACACACAACAAAAACAACAAAAAAAAATCAAGAAAGCGGAAAAAAGAAGAAATAAGAAAACACATTCAGCTAGGGGGGGGGAGAAAATCCCAAAAGGTTAGGAAACGATGTCTCCCAAACGGGAGTCACGAGGGAAGGGGGGGTGGGGGCCCAGTGTATTTTACTTGGGAATAAGAAAACACTGACCGCTTTAAAATCTTCGTGTTGTCCCCCCACCCCCCCCCTCCTCCCCCCCCCCCCCCCCCCCCCCCCCCCCCCCCCCTAGCTTACACTGCGAACAACAATAAACCTAAAATGATCCCCCTTCCCCCCCCCCCCCCCCCCCCCCCCCCCCCCCCCCTTTTCAAAATCCCCGGGGCCTTTTTCCTTTTCCCGAAAGGGACCCCCCAAAAAAGGTTGAGTTTTTTTTGTTTTGTTTTTGTTTGTTTTTTTTACACACCCTTTCCCCTTTTCTTCGTGTATGCGGCCCTTTTTCGGGTGCGTGGCCCTTTTCCCCCCACCCCCCTTTTCCCCCCCACCCCCACCCCTTACCCCCCCCCCCCACATCGTCCCCAAAAACAAAGCGTAAAAAGCGGGACTTTTTGTTGGGTGTGTGTGTGTTGTGTGCGTGCCGTGCGGTGTGTTGTGTGGGGTAAGGAGAGAAGAATCCTGTGTATACGTTTGTGCTTCTCGGTGGGTTGCACAGCTGGGGCGTGCTGTTGGGGTGTAGTATCGTGAGATGTGGTGTAGGCAGTTGCTGATTCCCCGCTGGTGAAAGGGGGAATCTTGCGTGCGTTTTTGGGCGGCGCGTGCAGCCAGCCCGGCATTGACCTAGCACATTTGGGGGACCCGGGTGCGGCTCGGTTTCCAACCTTTCCGTTTATTTGAGCTCCACGCCTTTTCATGAAAGAAACAAAATATCCAAAAACAACAATAGGTTGAAGAATTTTTTAAAAAACCAAACAGTTGCGTTTCACACCACACGCAGCACGCCGCACACACACACGCACGCACGCACGCACCCGCACACCACAACAACCCACACCCCAAACACACACACACCACACACACACACACACACACAAACGGCATGAAAGTTTTCAAAGTAAGTCATATTTTTGCACTAAATGGAAATAGCGCCCCTAGACACGGTCAGACGTGCACAGACAAAAAGGAGAGGGAAACACAAGGGGCCTCACAAAAATCATTTTTGGTTGGACAAGCGAACAAAAAATGTTGCAGAAATGTTTCAAGCCGGGGGCGGCGTGCGCGCGGGGTCGGTGGGGTGTGTTTTGCGCGGCGCGCGCGCGCGCGCGCGCGGTGTTGTTGTGTGCGGGGTTTGCGCGCGCATGCGGCGGATTGTGTGTTGTGTGGTTGTTGTGTTGTTGTTGTTGGTGTTGTGTGGGGGTTTTGACAGAAAGGATTAAACCCCGGTGTTGGTCTTCCGATTGTGTGGTGGTGGGGTTGTGCGCGCGCCGTGGGCGGGCGTGGTGCTGCGTTGTGGTGTGTGTTGTGTTTGTGTTGACAAAAGTGATTCAACCCTGGGGGGTGTGGTGGGTGGCGTCGGGGTGCGGCTTATATACCCAAGAGGGGTTTGGTATCCAAGAAGAAATGCCTTAAAACTCCCGGGACGCCCCAGCTGGGAGCAATCCTGCACCCCCTTCGAATCCTGCCTTTTTTCACTAGGTACGGGCGGGGGTTTTCCTTAAGACGTCAAGGGACAACTGCCCCGGGCAAGCCTTTGTGCCCGGGCCCACTGTTGGACGCACAGAACCTCCCGGGAGCTTTCCCACGGGGTTAGCAGCCCTATTTCACGACGCAAGCCCGCCAGCTGAAAACGCCCCCTTTAAGCATTGCGTGGCACCCCGCAGCCTTACTCACTGCTTTCCCTACAGATAAAACGTAAACTTCAACACCCCAAAAATTTTTCCCCAGAATCTACGTGCTCTCTAAAGAGAACCCCTCACATTTTTCCTGCGCAACTTGGGGTCAGGGGGGGTTTTCTTTACCGTCATGACCTACTCTACTATAACTACTACTACTATACTAAATTTCACCCACCACCACCACCACCCCCAAACTACACCTACTTACTACCTTTCAGCTGCTACTATACTACTACTACTACTACTTTACTGCTGCTACTACGACAACGCACGATGACAACGACCCGCGACAATGAAAATACAAAAACAATAAAGAAAAATCTTAGCTACGAATCATGAAATAATTAAAAAAAAATAAAAAAAAAAAGAAAAAAAAAAAAACCAGCAAGGGAGGTCAAAATGTCTTGACAGCTTCGCGTGATCGCCCACCGTCTTTATTAATGACTAAACATTGTCAGGGGGGGGGAAAGCCCCAATGGCGAGGAATTTTTTTACCACCTTCTTTTTTAGTCTTGTACACAACCCCCCCCCCTCCCCCCTCTTCCCCTGTCTCTCTCTGTTCTGTCTTCTGCTGTCTCTTCTCTCTCTCTCCCCCCTCTCTCTCCTTAGGCCCCCACTCGGGCGGGCTGGGGGAAAAAAAAAGCACGTCAGTGTTACTTTATCCTCGAAAAAAAAATTTTGTTTTTTTTTTCCCCTCTCTCTTCTCTCTGAAAAAGGGGAAAGTCGGTAACTAAACATTGACCCGAAATCTTCTCGTTTTCCTGACCAAATTTTGTACGGTTTTGTTTCGCAATAAGAAAAAAAATATATAGATTTTGGGGCCAAAAAATGAGGGGAAAAAAAAAAAAAATACGAGCGGGAAGTTTTCGGAGAAACCCAATAAATACGGGGAAAAAAAAAAGAAAGGGAAAACCCCGGGTTTGGAGGGTTGTGCCTTTTTTTTTTTCATGTTGGGTTTTGCAGTGTCTGTAAAAGACGCATCATTTTCCGAAAAGTACTGCTTTGGGCTGCTTCGATTTTTGTTACATCAATTCTTATCCGCCCTTTTTTTGGTTGTTTTTTGCATTTGGCCTACTCAAACAAGGAATCCGCCAAAAAACCCAAGATAATGTGGGGATGTTTGGCGTGCGCCGGGCAGGGCGTAACGCGCGGGGGTGATGCGTGCGGGTCGCGAGCGGGCGGGGTGTTTGGGGTGTGTGGTTGTGGGTGGTGTTGTTGGGGTTTCCGGGGCCGCGGGTGCTGTTGTGTATAAATATCGGGGACACGGTGGGAGTTGAGGGAAGATCGCCCTTAGTAAAGGCTAAACGGGTAAAAAAAAACATCGAACATTATCCTACCCATAAGAACAAATGCTAAAATTTTACAAAAATTGGCCAATACTTTTGAACTTCCAAAAAAGAAAAAAACCCTTTTCAGGCCGTTACGCGTTTTTAAGGGCTAAACGTAAACTAAAACTCGGGCCCTCATCCGTACAAATAAAAATCTTAAATTTTCAAAAGTCGCCCAGTATTTTGTCACGAGGGAAACATTTTTTCCCACGGACGACGGGCACACACACACCACAACACACCACACCACACACACACACACACACAACACACACACACGCGCGCGCGCGCGCGCCCCCCCCCCGCGACCATTTTTTCTTTTTTTTCTAAAGTATCCCGTTCTAAAGAACCGGGGAGACCCAAAAAAAAAAAAAAAGCCCTTTTTTTGCTTTGGGGCCCCTTTATTCTGATAGAATCAGACGGGGGCTGGGGGGGATTTCCGTTTTACGGTAATGCTTGGCATTAACGGGGAAAAATACAGCATATTAGAACCACCCCAAACACACCTTTTTTTCAAACACCCCCACATTCGTTCAAGCCTAAACCCCTTTGGAAACACGGATACCCCGATTTTATTTTCCCCAATTCACCATCCAGCCAAACGGTAAAGCACTGGAAAGGGATCCAAACAAATTTTTGGGGTATAATGAGAAAACATTTTTGAAAATTGGTGTGGTGTGTGTTTGTGGTGTGTGTGTGTGGGGTTGCACCACACCCACACCCCCACACCCATCCCCACCCCCCCCCCCCCCAAACCCCACCACCACACTCACTCACTCTTATAAACCCTCCGCGCGCGCTCGGTGCGCACGTGCCGCGTCATGCGTGTGCGTTCGCCAACACGCTCACCCACAAACGTTTTTTTTTTTCAATTTATTTATTTACTTACGTTTTTTTTTTATTTGTTCATTTTTTTTTTTTGGGGGGGGGGGGGGGGGGGGGGGGGGGGGGGGGCAGGGGGGGGGGGTGCGCTGGACACTGTAAACGGGAGGTTGAGGAGAAAGGTAATCTGGGAAATTTCCCTTTAAAAAAAAAAACAATGGGGGGGTAACAACACACACACACACAACCACAACCCACACACACACCACGCACGCACGCAGCACGCACGCACGCAGCACGCAAGCACACACACACAACACACCACACACACACACACACACACACACACACAAAATGCCCTCTTTTGCCTGTCCCTTAACTCTGGTAGAACATGGGGGCTGAGGGGGTTTCCGCACGCTCGGCCTTTTTTGTCGGGTGGTGCGAGGGGCCTGTGTTTTTCAAACAAAAAAAGGCGGTCCACTCCCCCTGTTTTTTTTTTCCATTTTTGCCCCCTTCTTATAGAACAGGGGGCACTTTACAAATGGGAACGAGGAAATGCTTTTTGGGCTTCTCGGGCCTTGCAAAATGGGTTTCCACTCGCTCCCCACAGAACTTGGCTGTCTTTTGAAATTTTTAGGGATTTCATTTTGAGTCCGGGCGATCCCGTTTTTACTTTTCCCAAAAACCGTTACAACGGCTATAACGGCCCCCACAGTTTTCTTCTTCATGGGAAAAAAATCGGTACAAAACATTAGACGCTGTTGATTTTGCTTTTTATTTTGTGAAAATATTAAAAAGATGACACCGTTTCAAGATAAACTTGGGGTACGTTCTATGTTTGCATCTGTTTTATACTCTCCTTTTCCCCCCCCCCCCCCCCCTTCGCCCCTGCGTGTCCCAGCCCCAAGGGTCGTTCGACGCCATGATCCGTCACGTGGCCCTACCCTTTTAGCTGGGGTTTTGGGGGTTTTCGAAGGTCCTTTAAAAAAACCCCTTTTTTTGTCACGCTTTTCCTGCTCGTTTCGGGGCATGATCCAACAGGGGATATTAGGATCTTTTCACGGATCTCATCTCTGTGGACAGATCTTTCCTTGCGATTCTGTGGAGGGTCCCACGACCCCGCGCGCAAAACAAGGAAGACAGCGGAGGGACAAGGGGGCGCATAACCCCACTTGGCTTTAATAAAGGGGTTAAGGCTTTTGGGGGGGTTTGGGGGCCCGGTTTCCCCCTTTTTTTA
>CM031625.1:22662512-22674096 GCA_018398815.1 Conus ventricosus | reverse complement strand
AAAATTTTTCCCCCATGGCAGGTCATAGGGCTCCAAGCGGACTCTCGAGCGAGTAGAAAAGACTTTTTTTGGGCCGGGGATAACTCACGGGTTGGGGCGTACGCCGCATTGCATGTCTCCCAAAGGACAAGCCAAAGGGGGTCGCTTGAAGCTTTTTTCCCCTAGGGTCTGCCAGGGGTTGGGGGGGCTTCAGAAAGGGTTTGGGGGTTTGACCTGGTGGGACCTTTAAATCCTCCATCCATCGCGGTCACCGTACACTTCGGAGTGGTAGAATCCAGTCGATCCCCAGGGGCTTCCCGCTTGGGACAATCAAATGCCCCTGTTACGAATCTCTCAGGCAGATTTGGAGCGCACTGGCGGCCCAAGAAGAAGTACGGCGGAAGTTTGTACTGGAGAGCGCTCTCTTCTCCAGTGCCTGGACGGATCCGGCCAGTCAGTCATCGACTCATGAGTTACAGTGGAGCTGCGACCCCCCCATCTTCCCTTTTCCCCGTCTTTTAAAAGGGTTCCTGAAAAAGGGATGCTGACTATTTTAGCCGAGCCCGTATTTTTAGCATTTTGGGAAAATCATCAGGGGGACATTTCCCCCCAAAACCGGGGTTATATCCCCTTTTGGGTCTCGTATCAGGTTAGTGACAGTTTTCATTTCAGTGATGTTAAGGTAGGGAATCCCCCAAGGGGTTCGATTTTTATTTCAGGGTTGGGGTTTGCTTAGTTTTTTATTTTAGTATATTTTTTTTCCCTGTGTGTTTTCTATCGTGGAATGTTTGTTTTGGTTTCTCGTACTCTGTCGATCACAGAGAGTTGGTTGGGCCCCATTGTTGTGAATTTGCACATGCGTAAAGGGTTTCAAAGGAGCACTGTATCTCAGAGAAACAGTGCTTTTAGAAGGGGGGTTTGTCACGAGTTTGTCAGGGGGCCTACGACTTCGAACCCCCCTAGGGTGGCGAATTATTTATTTATTTATGTCCCTTGCTGTTGTCGTGTATTTGTCCTTAGTGTGGGTTTTGGGGGCAGTTGCACCTTTGTGAGTTCACTCAAATTTTGGTTTTTCTTTCTCTCTCTCTCTCTCTAAATTTCCCCGCCCGTGCTATCATCCTGCGGTTCACGGGTGGGGCCCGGGACCTTTCTCTCGAACTTTCTGTCTATCGGCCTTCGCCGTTTTTTAAAACCTTTGCACGTGCTCATTTTTTTTTTTTGAAGTATGCTCACTCGGACCAGCTGGCATGTTTGGGCCCCCATTGTGAGGGGGTTAGTCTTCACTCGAGCGGAAAATGTTCTGGGGGCGCCGCTCCAGTCTTGGTTCTTCACCCTATCACGGGTACAGTCAGTACTTTCAATTCCCGCAGTCGGCCTGTAGGGAGGGGCTCATTCTTCTGTTTTCCCCATTTCGCCTCGTCCTCTCGACTGGACAGAGGGTAAGAGAGTCGTTTGACCCCCTTTCGGGGGGCACCCACGGGTATGTAAACAAACAGTTTTGTGGTCTGTTTGTTTTTGGTTTTTGTTGTTAGCCGGCTTAGTCTTCTCTTTTTCGCAAAATTTTTTTTTGTTTTTGAAAATTTTAAGAGAAAATTGTGTGAGACCTTTCTCTGGGTTTAAATTTAATCTTTAACCTGGCCATTCTAAATTATTTTCCAAAAATTTTTTCTCCTGTTTTTGCATCTGGGGATGCGGTAGTCGGGGGGGAAGGGAGAGAACCTGGTGATTCAGGGTTGGAACTTGCTTAGTCTCGCTCGTCCGCCCCTGTCACATTCGCCGGACTTTTATCCTTCGGCCACCGTCTTTTTGTGTGTGCAAGGAGAACGAGTTTTATTTCCGAGCGTGCGTACGCATGATTTGTCGTTTGGATGCGGGGTTTGGGAGATTTGTGTTGTTTTGGAATGTGGTTATAAAATGTGACAATTACGCCATTGAATTGTTGTTTGCAAATGTGGTGACAGTTTTAAGCGATGGTCGCTGTGTTGGTTTTTTCCTAAGAAGGGAAAAATGTTAAACGTGAGTGGGGAGAAGGGTGAAATAATTCATATTTGTATTATAACCCCGTTGATTTAATGCAGTCTTTTGCCTGCACGTGTGAGAAGACTTGATTCGATGGGTTTACTGTGTGCGTTTAATACACTTCCCCTCGCCCCTCATGCGAGTGGCTGTTTAGATTTGACAGCAATGGTCAACTGTACTGACGGCGGGTTCCAGTACCCCTTTTTCCTTCCTCCTTCCTTTCTCCTTCCCTCCCTTTTTTACTCTCCTCCCAGCTACGTCCTTCCCCCCTCCCCCCGGGGCTTCACCTGGAGCACGAACTGGATGGTGCCACGTGCTGGTTGAGGCCACGTTCTGGCTGAGGCCACGGACTGGATGGTGCCACGCGCTGGTCGAGGCCACGCCTTGGTCGGGACCGTGGACTGGTAGAGGAGCCCGCAGTCTTGACTGGCCGGCCTGGACCCCCGTCCAGGACCTCCAGTAACAGCTACGTCCCCCCCCCCCCCCCCCCCGGACACGCTCTTCACTGCCCGCTTGGGAGTCGAGGGTGTCGGCTTTGAGCGACTCCCTGCGAGAACCAACCCGGGCTCGGAGCACCTAGTGCGACAGGGTGCTCCCAGCAGACTTGACAGGGGCAGGGGTGTGGACGCACTCCATGGTGTGAGAAAGGATCGATGCTGGAAATATTTCTTTATAATTGTGTATATGTCATATGTGCTGAATACTGTAATTGTGATTGTGTACGTCATATGGTGAAATATTTATTTATAATCGTGCATGTTGTGGGTGTGGGAGTGCTTGATTGTGATTGTGCATGTTGTGTGCGTTGGAGTGCTTGATTGTGTTTTGTGCATGTTGTGAATGTTGGAATGCTTATTTTGTTGGTGTGAATAAATGGGGTGTTGTATCGTAATCTTTATTGTGTGGTCTCTTGCGGGGCGTGTGAGGTCAGTCACTCCCTCACTCCCACCTAGACCGATCCTGTCAGGGCAGACCTCCAGGGGTCGGTCGTGACAATTGTGAATAAATGGGGTGTTGTATCGTAATCTTTCTTGCGTGGTCTCTTGCGGGCGTGTGAGGTCAGTCATTCCCTTCACTCCCATCTAGATCGATCCTGTCAGGGCAGACCTCCAGGGGTCGGTCGTGACATTTGTGGGGGCTCGTCCGGAACGTGAATGAGAGTGAAAACCCTAAGAGGATCCCCTTACTCCAGAGACGTACAGGAGAAAATTCAGGTCCATGAAAAAGAACCCCAGAGATTACATTCACAGGCTAAACACGTGGATAGAAAATTGTATATTCATCCTTCTCTCATTCACGTTCAACATTTTCCTTTCTTAGGGAAATGAACTAATACAGCAACCATCGCTTTATAACTGCCACCACATTGCAAATAATAATTCAATGGCACAATTATCACCACATTTTATAGCAACATTTCAAAACGACACAATTCTCCAACCACGCATCCAAACGACTAATCATGCGTACGCACGCTCGCAAACATAAAACTCGTTCACGAGTTTTTTACGAGGCCTGCGACGATTGACCCATCTGGGGTGGCGGAATTATTTATTTATTTATTGTCGTTGCTGTGGTCGTGTATTCGTCCCTTAATGTGGCTTGTGGTGCGTTTGCACCTTAATGTCGTTCAGCTCAGGTTAGGTTTGCTTTCTCTCTCTCTCTCTCTAATTCCACTGCCCGTGGAATTCATCCTGCAGGTTCACGGGTGGCTGGTACCTTTCTCTCGAACTTGCTGTCTATCGGCCTCTCACCTGTCTTTTCACCTGCCACACGTGCAAGATTCCTCTTGGGCTTGAGGTATTCTCACTGTGACGTAGGGTGGCATGTTGGCCGCCATCGCTTAGGCAGGTTTTCTCTTCACTCGAGCGGAAGATGTCTCTGGAGCGCCTGCTCCGGTCCTGGTTCTTCACCACTTCGTCGAAGGTACGGTCGGTACCTTCATTCCTACAGTCGGCCTGTAGGGGAGGGACATCATCTCTTTTCCGCATCTGCTCTGCTGGTCCTCTCGACTGGACAGAGGGCAGAGAGTCGCTTGACCCACCACTTCTGGGTCACCCACGGGTAGCTGGTAAGCATCAGTTTCGTGGTTTGTTTGTGTGTTTTTTTTGTTAGCCGCTATTCTTCTCTTTGCGCAATTTTCTTTTGTTTTCAGAATTATAAAAGAAATATTGTTTGAGACCGCTTTTCTGGTTAATTCAATCTTTAACCTGGCCATTCTAAATTATATCCAAAATTCTTTCTCCTTTTTATGCATCTGGTGATGCGGTAGTTGGTGGGATGGGAGAGAACCTGGTGATTCAGGGTTGGTACTTGCTTGGTCTCGCTCGTCCGCCCCTGTCACATTCGCCGGATTCTTATTCTTCGGCCACCGTCTGTTTGTGGGTGCAAGGAGAACGAGTTTTATGTTTGCGAGCGCGCGTACGTATGATTAGTCGTTTGGATGCGTGGTTGGAGAATTGTGTCGTTTTGAAATGTTGCTATAAAATGTGGTGATAATTGTGCCATTGAATTATTTGCAAATGTGGTGGCAGTTATAAAGCGATGGTTGCTGTATTAGTTCAGTTCCTAAGAAAGGAAAATGTTGAACGTGAATGAGAGAAGGATGAATATACAATTTTCTATCCATGTGTTTAGCCTGTGAATGTAATCTCTTACCTGCTTCGTGTGAGGAAACCTTTAGCGAACATTCCTCAGTTGGTTTGTTTACTGTGTTATGCTCGGGTCTGTGTTGGGCTGGTGATATTGATGTGTTCGGCAAGCCTCCCCTCGCCCATCATGCGAGTGGCTGTTAGGATTTAACAGCATGTGTCAGACCGTACTGACTGCGGGGTTCCAGTACCCTTCTTCCTTCTTTCTTCTTTCCTCCCAGTTCCGTCTTCCCTCCTCCCGGGGGCTTCACCCGGAGCTTGCACTGGTTGGGGCCGCACACTGGTTGTGGCCACGCACTGGTTGGGGCCGCACACTGGTTGGGGCCACGCACTGGTTGGGGCCGCGCACTGGTTGGGGCTGCGTACTGGTGAAAAAGCACGTGGACTTTGCTGGACGGTCCTGATCCCTGTCCGCGACCTCCAGTGACGACGCCTCGTCCCACGGGATGCGCTCTTCACCGTCCTCGCACTTCAAATAGCCCATGTGACCGGTGTGGTAGCCCTGTGGTGTGCGATTTGGGCGTATGTTGTGTGTGTCAGTGGTGTCGGCATCGAAGGACACTCCGTTCAAGAACCGACCCGGTTTGGGGCACCTGGTGCGTCAGGGTGCTCCCAGTTGGACTTTGGAGAGGCAGGGGTGTGAGGGAACTACATGAGACACAGAAAGGGATGGGTGCTGGAAATGCTTATTTATGATTAATTGTGTGTATGTCGTGTGTGTTGAAATGCTTGATTGTGATTGTGCATGTGGTGTGTGTTGGAATGCTTAATTGTGTGTGCGTCGTGTGTGTTGAAATGCTTGATTGTGATTGTGCATGTTGAGTGTGTTGGAATGCTTATTTGTGACTATGTGTGTGTTGGTGTGAATAAATGGGGTGTTGTATCGTAATCTTTCTTGTGTGGTCTCTTGCGGGGCGTGTGAGGTCAGTCATTCCCTTCACTCCCATCTAGACCGATCCTGTCAGGGCAGACCTCCAGGGGTCGGTCGTGACATTTGTGGGGCTCGTCCGGGATGTGAAGGGCTCTGACTGTCTCTCTCTCGTTTCGCGGAGTACCTGTCCAGTTCTGTCTATTTTGTATGCGTTTAGTCAGTTTGTCGTGTTTGTTTGTGGTGGTTGGCTGGGTGACTCTAGCGTGTAGGGAGTCTCTTGGTGGCCTGAAGGAACATCTGGTGTGGCTGGGGAGTCGAGGTGAGACCAGGGGGAATCGACCGCGTCCAGACCTCCTTCCGCCGGGTGCCTCACGCAGATACGGCCGTAAGACTTTCCTTTCTGTTGCCACTCAGTCTGTCATTCCTGTTTTGTAGTTAACCAGGTTTTTTTTACCGGGTGGTTATTGAGTACAGGTGGGTGTATCGGTCGTTAGTGTCACTTTTTCCTCTCTCCGGATTCCGTCTGCCATTGTTGTTTTTTTGTCGGTGAGCCCCACCGCACTGTTGCTCGTGCTGTGGAGCGCGGTGTTGCCAGAGTGGGAGCAGCCTGGACAGTTTTTTTTTTTTTTTTTTTTTTTTCGGTGAGCCCCACCGCACTGTTGCTCGTGCTGTGGAGCGTGGTGTTGCCAGAGTGGGAGCAGCCGGAACACATCCGCACAGACACACACACATCCCTAAAATATTTGTTTCTTTCTAGTGGAATTGTCTTTCCCCTGTATTTGAGAACCGTAGGATATTGTTGTCATGGCAACGTCCGGTGCTGGTGGTATGGCGACGCGTGCGTCAAAGAAGAAGGGTCTTCAGGATGTAGTCCCTACTATTAGTACCAGTACTGCGACTACAGTGACTTCTACTTATTCCAGTGCTGTAGCCGATAGTCCAGCGAGTACTTTCACTACCTCTTCGCTAGGGGATCTTCCTGTTGAGACCCCGACTGGCACTTCCGCTCGGAAGCGTCAAAGTATAGCGAAGCAACTGTGGGCTTCTGTTGAGTCACAGAAATCAAAACCCTCTTTTTCTTCATGCTTCCCCTCGTAAGGAGTATGCCCCGGGAGACTTTCCTCATGGGAAAGTCGAGACCCAAGGGACGGGTCAAACGGGTCATCCTCCCGTGTCGGGAGTGGTGAATCCTGCCCAGGACATCACCTCCGTCCTTATGTTTCTGGAGCGGCAGCGTAGTGAAGAGGCTGCTAGGCAGGAAGCCCTTCGTAGGGAAGAGGCAACGCTCCGTCGGGAAGAGCTAGATAGGATGGAGGCTCTGCGCAGAGAGGAGACTGACAGACAGGAAATTCTGCGTAGGGAAGAGGCTATTCTGCGTAGGGAAGAGGCTGCCAGGCAGGAAGCTCTCCGTCGGGAAGAGTTGGATCAGCGTAGGGAGGAGGCTGCCAGACAGGAGGCTCTGCGCAAGGAGGAGATGGAACAACTTCTTTCGCGGCCTCCCGCACCTGTAAATCAGGGGGTTGATCGACAGGCAAGTGATAGAGTTAGAGGCCCAAAGTTAAAGCTTCCAGAGTTCGACCTAGTGAGGACATTGATATGTTCTTAGAGCATTTTGACAAGGTTGCTAGTTCATACCAATTGTCTGAGGAACAAAAGGCCATGCACCTTTTTTCTGGATTATCGGGTGCTGCAAGGGAGTGTGTGCTCACTCTAAATGAAGGCGCGTCTTATGCAGACATGCAGTTGGCTCTGCGTAAACGTTTCCACCTTACCCCAGAGACGTACAGGAGGAAGTTCAGGTCCATGAAAAAGAATAACGATGAGACCTTCGTGCAGTTTGGAGATAGGCTGCGCAAAACGCTAGGGTACTGGCGTCAGTTGGCTAAGCTGGAGCTTGAGGATCTGATTCTCATCGAACAGCTGACCAACACCGTGTCCCCAGAGTTGAGGATCCGTATAGGTGAGACAGCACCTCAGGATTTCGCGGCTGCGATTCATACCGCTGAGGTGTTTGCTGAAGCCCGTAGGGCTTATGGGCACCGCCCAGATACGGACAGGAAAACCCTCACGGGACCTAGTGGCAGTAGGGCATCGGCAACTGCTAGCGGGTCGAACAAGGCAGGCAGTTCATCGGGGACCTCAGCACCCCGACTGTGTTTTCTTTGTGGTTGTCCCGGCCACATTAGGAAAGATTGTCCTAAAGCCGCCGTAGTCATGGGGCTAGTTCTTTCCAGCGTCCTCGTGCCTCGGCTAACGTGGGTTCCATCCCAGCTTCTGGTGGTACGGAGTGCCCAGTGTTTCTCTCTATTGTTGGTTCTTCCTTGGTCGACACCATCAGGGATTCGGGAGCATCAACGATCTTTGTGGATAAGGATTTGGTTTCCCCTGAGGCTCAGCGGGTGCCAGTTACGATGTGTGCGGGTTGGAGGCTGGTTTTACCTCCACCCGTCCTTCTGTACTCATTCCTGTCTCCACCCCCTACTTCTGTGGCGAAGTGTGGGCCATCGCGGTGGAGCGACCTATGTATTCCCTTCTCGTAGGGAATACTATCACCTTTGCGGACGGACGCAGTCAGTCTGTGTCTACGGATCTGCCCGTACAGGCGTGTGTGGGAGTTACCACACGCGCCAAAGCTAAGAAGCAGGAGCAGGAATTGCGTCCCGTTCTTCAGCCGATCTCTGACGAGGTTCTGGCAAGGGCCGATCCTGCTACCATAGTCCGTCTTCAGGCCAGGGACTTGGATGTCCAACGCCTACGACAACTGGTGGATCGTCCCGCTCAGTCTGCCCGACACGCCAAGGTGAGCTTTAAGCTCCACAAGGGGATCCTCTTTAGGGTTTTCAGTCAGGCAGATCGTGTGGCCAAGCAGCTAGTAGTCCCCCAAAGCTTGAGAGAATCTGTTCTCCGGCAGGCCCATGATTCACCCATGGCAGGCCACATGGGCTCAAAGCGGACTCTCGAGCGAATTAGACAGGACTTCTTCTGGCCGGGGATGAATTCTCAGGTTAGGCAGTACTGCCGCAGTTGCGATGTCTGCCAACGGACAACGCCTAAGGGTCGCTTGAGGCGTGTTCCCCTAGGATCAGTGCCACTGGTTGGGGAGCCATTCAGCAAAGTTGGTGTCGACCTGGTGGGACCCATTAATCCACCATCCGATCGCGGTCAAACCCCTACATTTTGTAGCGGTAGACTCTGCGACTCGATACCCAGAGGCTGTCCCGCTTAGGCCTATCGATGCCCCTACTGTTGCTGAAGCCCTCCGGCAGATTTGGACACGCACTGGCGTGCCCAAGAAGAAGTACGGCCGGAAGTGTGTACTGGAGAGCGATCATCATCCTCTCCAGTGCTTGGACCGGATCCGGCCAGTCAGTCGTAGACTCATGAGTTAGGCAGTGGAACTGCAGAGTCATTTTCGCCATATCAAGGGTTCCAGCAATACGGATGCTGACTATCTCAGCCGAGCTCCGTAGTCAGCACATTGGAAAATCAGTCAGAGGGACACTCCCCCTCAACCAGGTTATATCCCCTTTTGGTCTCTGTATCAGGTGTAGTGACAGTTTTCACTTCAGTGATGTTAACGGTAGTGGATCGCCAATGGTTCGGATTGCTACTTTTTTTTTGTTGGAAGGTTTGCTTAGTTGTTTGATAAATGTAGTATTATGTATTTCCCTGTGTAATTCTATCGTGGAATGTTTGTACTGGATTTATCGTACTCTGTCGATCACAGAGGGTTGGGTTCGGTCCCATTGTTGTGAATTTGCACATGCGTCAAGGTTCAAAGGAGCACTGTATCTCAGAGAAACAGATGCTTTTAGAAGGGGGTTTGTCACGAGTTTGTTACGAGGCCTGCGACGATTGACCCATCTGGGGTGGCGGAATTATTTATTTATTTATTGTCGTTGCTGTGGTCGTGTATCCGTCCCTTAATGTGGTTTGTGGTGCGTTTGCACCTTAATGTCGTTCAGCTCAGGTTAGGTTTGCTTTCTCTCTCTCTCTCTCTCTAATTCCACTGCCCGTGCAATTCATCCTGCAGGTTTACGGGTGGCTGGTACCTTTCTCTCGAACTTGCTGTCTATCGGCCTCTCACCTGTCTTTTCACCTGCCGCACGTGCAAGATTCCTCTTGGGCTTGAGGTATTCTCACTGTGACGTAGGGTGGCATGTTGGCCGCCATCGCTTAGGCAGGTTTTCTCTTCACTCGAGCGGAAGATGTCTCTGGGAGCGCCTGCTCCGGTCCTGGTTCTTCACCACTTCGTCGAAGGTACGGTCGGTACCTTCATTCCTACAGTCGGCCTGTAGGGGAGGAACATCATCTCTTTTCCGCATCTGCTCTGCTGGTCCTCTCGACTGGACAGAGGGCAGAGAGTCGCTTGACCCACCACTTCTGGGTCACCCACGGGTAGCTGGTAAGCATCAGTTTCGTGGTTTGTTTGTGTGTTTTTTTTTGTTAGCCGGCTAATTCTTCTCTTTTGCGCAATTTTCTTTTGTTTTCAGAATTATAAAAGAAATATTGTTTGAGACAGCTTTTCTGGTTAATTCAATCTTTAACCTGGCCATTCTAAATTATATCCAAAATTCTTTCTCCTTTTTATGCATCTGGTGATGCGGTAGTCGGTGGGATGGGAGAGAACCTGGTGATTCAGGGTTGGTACTTGCTTGGTCTCGCTCGTCCGCCCCTGTCACATTCGCCGGATTCTTATTCTTCGGCCACCGTTTGTTTGTGGGTGCAAGGAGAACGAGTTTTATGTTTGCGAGCGCGCGTACGCATGATTAGTCGTTTGGATGCGTGGTTGGAGAATTGTGTCGTTTTGAAATGTTGCTATAAAATGTGGTGATAATTGTGCCATTGAATTATTTGCAAATGTGGTGGCAGTTATAAAGCGATGGTTGCTGTATTAGTTCAGTTCCTAAGAAAGGAAAATGTTGAACGTGAATGAGAGAAGGATGAATATACAATTTTCTATCCATGTGTTTAGCCTGTGAATGTAATCTCTTACCTGCTTCGTGTGAGGAAACCTTTAGCGAACATTCCTCAGTTGGTTTGTTTACTGTGTTATGCTCGGGTCTGTGTTGGGCTGGTGATATTGATGTGTTCGGCAAGCCTCCCCTCGCCCATCATGCGAGTGGCTGTTAGGATTTAACAGCATGTGTCAGACCGTACTGACTGCGGGTTAACAGCATGTGTCAGACCGTACTGACTGCGGGGTTCCAGTACCCTTCTTCCTTCTTTCTTCTTTCCTCCCAGTTCCGTCTTCCCTCCTCCCGGGGCTTCACCCGGAGCTTGCACTGGTTGGGGCCACGCACTGGTTGGGGCCGCACACTGGTTGGGGCCACGCACTGGTTGGGGCCGCGCACTGGTTGGGGCTGCGTACTGGTGAAAAAGCACGTGGACTTTGCTGGACGGTCCTGATCCCTGTCCGGGACCTCCAGTGACGACGCCTCGTCCCACGGGATGCGCTCTCCACCGTCCTCGCACTTCAAACAGCCCATGTGACCGGTGTGGTAGCCCTGTGGTGTGCGATTTGGGCGTATGTTGTGTGTGTCAGTGGTGTCGGCATCGAAGGACACTCCGTTCAAGAACCGACCCGGTTTGGGGCACCTGGTCCGTCAGGGTGCTCCCAGTTGGACTTTGGAGAGGCAGGGGTATGAGGGAACTACATGAGACACAGAAAGGGATGGGTGCTGGAAATGCTTATTTATGATTAATTGTGTGTATGTCGTGTGTGTTGAAATGCTTGATTGTGATTGTGCATGTGGTGTGTGTTGGAATGCTTAATTGTGTGTGCGTCGTGTGTGTTGAAATGCTTGATTGTGATTGTGCATGTTGAGTGTGTTGGAATGCTTATTTGTGACTATGTGTGTGTTGGTGTGAATAAATGGGGTGTTGTATCGTAATCTTTCTGTGTGGTCTCTTGCGGGGCGTGTGAGGTCAGTCATTCCCTTCACTCCCATCTAGACCGATCCTGTCAGGGCAGACCTCCAGGGGTCGGTCGTGACAACAGAGTAATATTTTACTCGTGTTATTTACACATTTATCTCTAGTAACCTGCTAAGAGGGAGACAAC
>CM031625.1:22652512-22657512 GCA_018398815.1 Conus ventricosus | reverse complement strand
ATTAATATCTTTCTTTCTTTATTATCTTATTTATTGCTTGGTTTAATGAACGACTTATTCATGTACATATTTGTTTATTTATGGTCATGTATACTATTTGTCACTTTTCAAGTGAACGAACCCCGTCTGTTTCGAGTTGTGCATTATGAAGCGTTTCTCTGGACCTTTGCTGTGTGTGTTTACTTCTCCTTTGGGTCGTTTCCAAGTGGGTAGCAAGAAGGCGAGAGGTACTCCAGGCAGTCCAGAAATAGATTTTTTAGGGAAGCGATCATGCTCACATGTTTTGAGTGGAGTATAGACGACTGTGTGTTTGACTAGATGTTGCGGTGTGGTGTGGCGTGTGCGTGCGTGCGTGTGTGTGTGTGGTGTGGTAGTGTGGTGTGTGTGTGTGTGTGTGTGTGTGTGTGTGTGTGTGTGTGTGTGTGTGTGTGTGTGTGTGTAGTGTGTGTATGTGTGAGTGTGTGTGTGTGTGTGTGTGTGTGTGTGTGTGGTTGTGTGTGTGGTGTTGTGTGGTAGTGTGTGTATGTGTGAGTGTGTGTGTGTGTGTGTGTGTGTGTGTGTGTGTGTGTGTGTGTGTGTGTGTGGTGTGGTGTGTGTGTGTGTGTGTGTGTGTGTGGTGTGTGTGTGTGTGTGGTGTGTGTGGTAGTGTGTGTGTGTGTGTGTGTGTTGTGTGTGTGTGTGTGTGTGTGTGTGTGTGTGTGTGTGTGTGTGTGTGTGTGTGTGTGTGGGTGTTCGTTCTTTAATTTAACGTCTATCCACCTAACAGTGATCTTAGACAGTATGTGAGTGTTATGTGTGTGCATGTGATGTTTTTGGGTGTATGCATGCGAACGGTTGGTGTTGACTTGGGGCGCACGTAGGTATGTATAATGCAATTAGGCCTAGATAAAACAACAACAACAACAACAACAACAAAAACCCAAACATAACTGAATCCAAAACTATAAAAGAAACACTAAATAAGCAACCAACACCAAGATGGGGAAAATAGCATAGACGTTAAAGCAAATGTCCAATTGGGCTCTTAATCAGTCCTTGAACAACTTCAAAAATGTTTGATTCGTTAGAGATGACGTCTTCAAAGACTGACATCGACAGTTCAGTGTTCAACAACCAAGCAGGTAAATAGGGTTCCATTCTATCGCACACAAAAAGTAGATGAACGAAGTGATTTGCTGGCCTCAAACACAAGTCACATGTTTACAGAATTTGGTTTTAAAGGCATCAAGCCTCAATCTAAAAATCAAACTTTTAAAATCCTCTCTTGGTAGAGATTCTTGATTTATAATTATATTTTGTGTATGATGTGTGTGTGTGTGTGTGTGTGTGTGTGTGTGTGTGTGTGGTGTGTGTGGTGTGTGTGTGTGTGTGTGCGTGTGCGTGTGTGTGCATGTGTTGTGTGCATAGTGTGTGTGTGTGTGTGTGTGTGTGTGTGTGTGTGTGTGTGTGTGTGTGTTGTGTGTGTGTGTGATATCAAGTGTCAGATGGAGATGTGGGACTGATGGTCGTGAAATCAAACCCTTTTCTAGAGTGTGATTTTACATCCTGAAATCCCTCTATATCCACCCAGCCATATATATGTACGTGATTCAGTTGGGGATAGATTAAAAGGCAGAAGAAATCACTGATCTCTGCCTTTGCTTCTGCCTTCACACCATCCACTACCTCGTGGTAGATCTCATCCTGTGACCCTATTCTTAACACACTATTTGTGTGTGCAGGTTCACATAGGAGGGACATGCTACAGGTATGCAACGTGTGGCATGCAGAAGCTGGCTACCTGGACTGTGGTCAGGAGGGAGCCTCCCATCTCATTTTGGACACCCATCAGAAATGGAATCACGTCGTCAAAGCTCTAGAGCAATTTGATCTTGTGGAAATCATATGGCTCAGTCTGACCCGAATTGGATCAAATCCAATGTGATGACATTTTTTTGGTGTCAATGCTGTCGTTGTTGTTGCTGTTGTTATTGTTTGAGAAATCCAGCTAGTTGTCATTGTCGTCTTTGTTGTCACTGTTCTGTATGACTGTGATTTAGAGTAGTTAAATTGCAAACTATATTTGCACGCTCACAAGCAATAAGACAAGCAGAACAGCCATCATAGCAACAGCGATGATGATAACAAAACCAATTAGCTTAATATATGTTGTGTTGTCGAACTTTGAACGTCCTCTCTCTCTCTCTCTCTCTCTCTCCACCCCACACACACACACACACACACACACACACTCATAAAACGCGCGCGCGCGCGCAATTACACACACACACACAACACACACACACAACACACACACACACACACACACACACACACCACTCACTCACTCACTCATACAACGCGCGCGCGCGTGCACGTACACACACACACACACACCACACACACACACACACACACACACACACACACCACGCACGCACGCACGCACCACGCACGCACGCACACACACACACACACACACACTCACACACACACACACACACACACACACACACACCACGAAGAGAGAGAGAGAGAGAGAGAGAGAGAGAGAGAGAGAGAGAGAGAGAGAGTCAGAGACAGAGACAGAGTTTTCAAGTGATTCCCCTCTTGTATTCCACGTTTTAAGAGCCCCCAATATAAACATGTTTTGTTCTTCTCTTTTTACCTTCAGATTTAATAAGTGACACCGGCTCTGTTTAATGGTATTGGGTTTTTTTTTCTTTTCATTTTGTTACAGTTTGAATGAATTCAAGCTGCCTTGAGGAAACATCAAACAAGCATGTGTTGAAAAGAAACATTTTACAGCCATTTTGTTCATGGTTACAGTATTTATCTGTTTATCAGATCTCACTGAAACTAAATGTTTTCTAGCTCTTAAGTTAAGTATGATGATCATTATGACATTCACAATTCATCATCATCATCATCATCATTATCATCACCATCATCATCACCTTGTTGTTGTTGTTGTTGTTATCATCATCATCAACATCATCATCATCATCATCATCATCATCATCATCATCATCATTATTATTATTATCCCTGTTGTTGTTGCAGTCGTTATTTGTTGTTGTTGTTTGTTGTTGTTTTCTTCTTCTTCTTCTTCTTCTTCTTTTTTCTTCTTCTTCTTGTCTCTGTCGTTCGTTGGTAGTGGCGGAGTTATTGTTGTTGCCATGATGGCGATGATGATAATGACGATGACGATGACGATGACGATGATGAAAAATGGATACCTTTCATCTCCTTGAAGGAAGGGTAAAATTCCAGTCGTACAGGTGTGTCTCCTTATCTTTGTCAGACTTCGGCAGCGCGGATTTCGATATCAAATCTGTAAAAATCTTAGGCTCTGTTGCTATCGGGAGATTTCATCTTGTAGGCATTGCTAATCAGGTCCTGAACCTGTTTGATGGGTTTCCCACGGGTAACACACCTCGACCTGCAGGTGCCCCAGCCTAGTACAGATGCGTGCAGAGTTTCCTGCGGGCAGGGTCACGTCCTCCCTGTCTCTCACGTTTTGCCTGTCCAGTGGATTCAGGTCACCTGTCGGTGGGGCAGTGGACCCCGGAAGTAGATCGGCTATGGATGCTTTTCATTTTCGGGCTGTTTTAGATTTCGGTCTTTTTTTTTCTTTTTCTTTTTTTACCCCAGTTGTTGAAAATCAAAAACTAGCTTCTAGCTTTCGTGATCTATGCCCTCCTCCCTTTCCCTCTTACAGTGGATTAAAAAAAACTATAAAAACTAGTGTTTTTTTTTCCCAACGGAAAGTTAAATCCGCAGTCATCTGTATGCGTCCTGAGGGATTACGTCCCAATTTTTCCTGGTTGAAAACCAGCGGCTTGGCTGGGGGATCAGGTGAGAAATAGGTCACACTGACCCCATTAATCAACTTCAAGGTTATTGGAATGTTTTTGTTTGTTCTCTTTACAGATCACTTTCAAATTAATTTGAATTTGTTCACCACGTTTAGTGGTTGACTAAAGGTTCATAGTTTGCATGGAAACCTTGCATTTTCCTTTTTTCTTTTCTTTTTTTGGCTAGCATGAAAATGGTCACTACAATACGCACAATATACATTTAACTGACGTCAATTATAAACATGTTGATAAAATCATGTGGACTGACAAACATTTGCAGTCCGTGCTTTGTTCGTGTGTTTAAACATTGAACTCATTCATGAATAGAAACATTAAAAAAATGCAATTTAATAGTGTGCTCGGTAACGTCAGATAATTGTATCTTAAGTTATCATTACATGGCAAAATATGCTGAGTGTGCATGGCGTTCAACCCGGGTAGCATGAACACACATATACAATATAACCCTAATTAAGCAGGCATCATAGAATTAATCGATGAAAACAAGAAGATGTTAAGACGACGACTGCTTTCTTTTTGTTCTTTTACTGAATCTGTAACTGCCGTAAATCAAAGCTGAAAGAAAAATGAATTAATTCTTTTCTATTGTACATAAGTACACATACAAGTACGCGTAAATCGGCCAAAATTAAACCCAATCAGATCAGCTACAGGTGTGTGTGTGTGTGTGTGTGTGTGTGTGTGTGTGTGTGTGTGTGTGTGTGTGTGTGTGTGTGTGCGTGCGTGCGTGCGTGCGTGCGTGCGTGCGTGGTGTGTGTAAAAGAAAACAATAAATAAAAGATCAGAGCGTATATGACGAAGTAAGAAGGTTTATAGCCATAACTTGTTTCTAAAATAAATCTGAACACTCATTTCAACCAACTGCCAGACTGCATACTGTGTAGCTAGAGAAAGGTGCGGACCAGCGAAGTTGATGGATGCTGGAAGGGGAAAGCGGAGGTGAGGGAAAGTATATAATATCAACCACGGTCAATCATCAATTAACTAATATCTTGTTTACATTAATTCTGTTCACTGAATCAGATACAAGAGGAGCTTTTTTTTCTTTTTTGTCATACTAAACATTGCTGCTTAAAAGACTTCATCAATGAAGGTATTTATCATACCATTAAACATGAAAAAACACACAGAACTCAAAAA
>CM031625.1:22607952-22651512 GCA_018398815.1 Conus ventricosus | reverse complement strand
GCAAGAAGGCGAGAGGTACTCCAGGCAGTCCAGAAATAGATTTTTTAGGGAGCGATCTGCTCACATGTTTTGAGTGGAGTATAGACGACTGTGTGTTTGACTAGATGTTGCGGTGTGGTGTGGCGTGTGCGTGCGTGCGTGTGTGTGTGTGTGGTGTGGTAGTGTGTGTGTGTGGTGTGTGTGTGTGTGTGTGTGTTGTGTGTGTGTGTGTGTGTGTGTGTGTGTGTGTGTGTGTGTGTGAGTGTGTGTAGTGTGTGGTGTGTGGTTGTGTGTTGTGTTTTTTTTTTGTGTGTGTGTGTTGTGTGGAGTGTGTGTGTGTGAGTGTGTGTGTGTGTGTGTGTGTGTGTGTGTGTGTGTGTGTGTGTGTGTGTGTGTGTGTGTGGTGTGTGTGTGTGTGTGTGTGTGTGTGTGTGTGTGTGTGTGTGTGTGTGTGTGTGTAGTGTGTGTGTGTGTGTGTGTGTGTGTGTGTGTGTGTGTGTGTGTGTGTGTGTGTGTGTGTGTGTTCGTTCTTTAATTTAACGTCTATCCACCTAACAGTGATCTTAGACAGTATGTGAGTGTTATGTGTGTGCATGTGATGTTTTTGGGTGTATGCATGCGAACGGTTGTGTTTGATTTGGGCGCACGTAGGTATGTATAATGCAATTAGGCCTAGATAAAACAACAACAACAACAACAACAACAAAAACCCAAACATAACTGAATCCAAAACTATAAAAGAAACACTAAATAAGCAACCAACACCAAGATGGGGAAAATAGCATAGACGTTAAAGCAAATGTCCAATTGGGCTCTTAATCAGTCCTTGAACAACTTCAAAAATGTTTGATTCGTTAGAGATGACGTCTTCAAAGACTGACATCGACAGTTCAGTGTTCAACAACCAAGCAGGTAAATAGGGTTCCATTCTATCGCACAAAAAAGTAGATGGAACGAAGTGATTTGCTGGCCTCAAACACAAGTCACATGTTTACAGAATTTGGTTTTAAAGGCATCAAGCCTCAATCTAAAAATCAAACTTTTAAAATCCTCTCTTGGTAGAGATTCTTGATTTATAATTATATTTTGTGTATGAGTGTGTGTGTGTGTGTGGTGTGTGTGTGTGTGTGTTGTGTGTGTGTGTGTGTGGTGTGTGTGTGTGTGTGTGTGATATCAGTGGTCAGATGGAGATGTGGGACTGATGGTCGTGAAATAACCTTTTTTAGGTGTGATTTTTACATCCTGAAATCCCTCTATATCCACCCAGCAATATATATGTACGTGATTCAGTTGGGGATAGATTAAAAGGCAGAAGAAATCACTGATCTCTGCCTTTGCTTCTGCCCTTCACACTATCCACTACCTCTGTGGTAGATCTCATCCTGTGACCCTATTCTTAACACACTATTTGTGTGTGCAGGTTCACATAGGAGGGACATGCTACAGGTATGCAGACGTGTGGGCATGCAGAAGCTGGCTACCTGGACTGTGATCAGGAGGGAGCCTCCCATCTCATTTTGGACACCCATCAGAAATGGAATCACGTCGTCAAAGCTCTAGAGCAATTTGATCTTGTGGAAATCATATGGCTCAGTCTGACCCGAATTGGATCAAATCCAATGTGATGACATTTTTTTGGTGTCAATGCTGTCGTTGTTGTTGCTGTTGTTATTGTTTGAGAAATCCAGCTAGTTGTCATTGTCGTCTTTGTTGTCACTGTTCTGTATGACTGTGATTTAGAGTAGTTAAATTGCAAACTATATTTGCACGCTCACAAGCAATAAGACAAGCAGAACAGCCATCATAGCAACAGCGATGATGATAACAAAACCAATTAGCTTAATATATGTTGTGTTTGTCGAACTTTGAACGTCCCTCTCTCTCTCTCTCTCTCTCTCTCTCTCTCTCTCTCTCCTCTCTCTCTCTCTCTCTCTTCTCACACACACACACACACACACTCATAAAACGCGCGCGCGCGCGCAATTACACACACACACACACACACACACACACACACACACCCCACACACACACACACTCACTCACTCACTCATACAAACGCGCGCGCGCGTGCACGTACAACACACACACACACCACACCACACACACACACAACACACACCACGCACGCACGCACGCACGCACGCACGCACGCACACCACACACACACCCACAACACACACACACACACACACACACGCACACACAAGAGAGAGAGAGAGAGAGAGAGAGGAGAGAGAGAGAGAGAGAGAGAGAGAGTCAGAGACAGAGACAGAGTTTTCAAGTGATTCCCCTCTTGTATTCCACGTTTTAAGAGCCCCCAATATAAACATGTTTTGTTCTTCTCTTTTTACCTTCAGATTTATAAGTGACACCGGCTCTGTTTAATGGTATTGGGTTTTTTTTTCTTTTCATTTTGTTACAGTTTGAATGAATTCAAGCTGCCTTGAGGAAACATCAAACAAGCATGTGTTGAAAAGAAACATTTTACAGCCATTTTGTTCATGGTTACAGTATTTATCTGTTTATCAGATCTCACTGAAACTAAATGTTTTCTAGCTCTTAAGTTAAGTATGATGATCATTATGACATTCACAATTCTATCATCATCATCATCATTATCATCACCATCATCATCACCTTGTTGTTGTTGTTGTTGTTATCATCATCATCAACATCATCATCATCATCATCACATCATCATCATCATCATCATTATTATTATTATCCCTGTTGTTGTTGCAGTCGTTATTGTTGTTGTTGTTGTTGTTGTTTGTTTTCTTCTTCTTCTCTTCTTCTTCTTTTTCTTCTTCTTCTTGTCTCTGTCGTTCGTTGGTAGTGGCGGAGTTATTGTTGTTGCCATGATGGCGATGATGATAATGACGATGACGATGACGATGACGATGATGAAAAATGGATACCTTTCATCTCCTTGAAGGAAGGGTAAAATTCCAGTCGTACAGGTGTGTCTCCTTATCTTTGTCAGACTTCGGCAGCGCGGATTTCGATATCAAATCTGTAAAAATCTTAGGCTCTGTTGCTATCGGGAGATTTCATCTTGTAGGCATTGCTAATCAGGTCCTGAACCTGTTTGAGGGTTTCCCACGGGTAACACACCTCGACCTGCAGGTGCCCCAGCCTAGTACAGATGCGTGCAGAGTTTCCTGCGGGCAGGGTCACGTCCTCCCTGTCTCTCACGTTTTGCCTGTCCAGTGGATTCAGGTCACCTGTCGGTGGGGCAGTGGACCCCGGAAGTAGATCGGCTATGGATGCTTTTCATTTTCGGGCTGTTTTAGATTTCGGTCTTTTTTTTTTCTTTTTCTTTTTTTTACCCCAGTTGTTGAAAATCAAAAACTAGCTTCTAGCTTTCGTGATCTATGCCCTCCTCCCTTTCCCTCTTACAGTGGATTAAAAAAAAACTATAAAAACTAGTGTTTTTTTTTCCCAACGGAAAGTTAAATCCGCAGTCATCTGTATGCGTCCTGAGGGATTACGTCCCAATTTTTCCTGGTTGAAAACCAGCGGCTTGGCTGGGGGATCAGGTGAGAAATAGGTCACACTGACCCCATTAATCCAACTTCAAGGTTATTGGAATGTTTTTGTTTGTTCTCTTACAGATCACTTTCAAATTAATTTGAATTTGTTCACCACGTTTAGTGGTTGACTAAAGGTTCATAGTTTGCATGGAAACCTTGCATTTTCCTTTTTTCTTTTTTTTTTTGTGGCTAGCATGAAAATGGTCACTACAATACGCACAATATACATTTAACTGACGTCAATTATAAACATGTTGATAAAATCATGTGGACTGACAAACATTTGCAGTCCGTGCTTTGTTCGTGTGTTTAAACATTGAACTCATTCATGAATAGAAACATTAAAAAAATGCAATTTAATAGTGTGCTCGGTAACGTCAGATAATTGTATCTTAAGTTATCATTACATGGCAAAATATGCTGAGTGTGCATGGCGTTCAACCCGGGTAGCATGAACACACATATACAATATAACCCTAATTAAGCAGGCATCATAGAATTAATCGATGAAAACAAGAAGATGTTAAGACGACGACTGCTTTCTTTTTGTTCTTTTACTGAATCTGTAACTGCCGTAAATCAAAGCTGAAAGAAAAATGAATTAATTCTTTTCTATTGTACATAAGTACACATACAAGTACGCGTAAATCGGCCAAAATTAAACCCAATCAGATCAGCTACAGGTGTGTGTGTGTGTGTGTGTGTGTGTGTGTGTGTGTGTGTGTGTGTGTGTGTGTGTGTGGTGTGCGTGCGTGCGTGCGTGCGTGCGTGCGTGCGTGTGTGTGTAAAAGAAAACAATAAATAAAAGATCAGAGCGTATATGACGAAGTAAGAAGGTTTATAGCCATAACTTGTTTCTAAAATAAATCTGAACACTCATTTCAACCAACTGCCAGACTGCATACTGTGTAGCTAGAGAAAGGTGCGGACCAGCGAAGTTGATGGATGCTGGAAGGGGAAAGCGGAGGTGAGGGAAAGTATATAATATCAACCACGGTCAATCATCAATTAACTAATATCTTGTTTACATTAATTCTGTTCACTGAAATCAGATACAAGAGGAGCTTTTTTTTCTTTTTTGTCATACTAAACATTGCCTGCTTAAGAAAAGAACATCTCACAAGAAAAAGGTCGAAATGAAGGTATTTAATCAGAATAACAACCAGTTAAACAAATGAAAGAACACACAAACCAAAAAACTAACTTTTAAGCTATCTTCATCCTGCATCCTGTAAAAATCTTAGTGGATCAAGAAACATAAGCATGATGAGAGTTTATCTCCCCTGCAACGCTCCGACGCTCTCTCCAGTTGTGGTTGCTATTGGAACCAGTTGCCGAAATGGTCCTTGAGACTGACTTCTCGGACCCATTTTAATTTTGCGAACAAACTTATGTAATCACATGTTTCAACTCAGCACAGTTGTTGCATAGGTAGTCACGTAGTCAGGTACCCAAATGGGAACATCTTTCCCAGAATTCATTGCGGTTTCAGCTTTCTTGAACACGAGTCGAACTTGTTCTATCTATGTAATGCAGTGTGTTCAGCATGCAAAAGGGATGCAACTCCCTGATATCACGCGTCGACAGGGAAAAATGAAGTGGTTTGTTTGCCTGTGTCTCTCCATATCTCTGTACTGCAGTTCAACTGCTATCCACGATGCACTGATGGCTATACTCTGGTGGTACCTTAATGTATTGCTATACCAAATTTGTGCATCAGAACTATGTTTTGTTTTCTTTCTTTCTTTCTTTCTTTCTTTTGCGTACGCAGGCTGATACTCCTGCGGACACTCCCTGTATAGACAGGCAAGGATTAATCCCACCTACCTAACAAAGGGAGTGGAGTTTTGTGTGTATGACCGGTTTTTTTTTTATCCCGCCATTAAGGCAACCATACTCCATCTTCGGGGAAGGTGCGTGCTATGTGTAACGTGTCATCCATACCAACGGCCAAACTGGCCTTCTCTTCCGAAAGTTGGTGATGGGATTTTACGTGTGTGCATGATGTTATGCGTGCGTTCACACACAGAACCTCGGTTTTATAGTCTCATTCGAAGGACTGTATGGGAAATGGAGTCAGAACCAACGTAAATTCCGAGGGAAAAATCCCTTGTACCGAAACGGCCCGGTGGAGATTCGAACCCGCAACCTTGGATTACGACTCCGGCGCTCAACCACTGAGCTATTCTGGCCCCAGAACTATGTATAGATTTGGGAGGGCCTGTCTACTGTAGACTCCATAGTGTCAAAGGTAACAAATGTGACAATCGGAGATAAAGATGAATCACTTTAAGAAATGTATCTTATTGCACAAATCGGAAAAGTGTATGGATGGGCTATGATTTTATTATGTTGATCATGACACAGATGTTCAAAAACAAATGTCAAATCATAGACGTTTTTTTTTTCTCTACATCAGGACTAATATCTCTGTACAAAAAGCAGTACACTCTCTCTCCTCTCTCTCTCTCTCTCTCTCTCTCTCTCTCTCTTCTCCTCTCTCTCTCTCTCAATGACAGTTTATTTTGTATCCATGTTTTGTGAAGAGTTTCTTTGTGTGCACCTTTCTCAGAGCGAGAGAGAGAGAGAGAGAGAGAGAGAGAGAGAGAGAGAGAGAGAGAGAGAGAGAGAGAGAGAGAGAGAGAGATTCTAAAACAGGTCAGCTTGATCATCCCCCCCCCCCCCCCCACACACACACACACACAATTTTCCCACCCCCGCAATACACCCGCACCTTCCCCGCCCCCTTTTTGTTTTTTACTTCAGGGAAGTTGAATTCATAATAGAGGCATTTTGGACGCGCTCGAACGCTTTTGGTGTGAGTCTGTGTTAAACTGCATGATGCTGCACGTGTATGGAACCTGTTGGAGATTCCTCCTGTCTTTGAAATTCTTTCCTTCGACAGAATTGCTTTCGCCATAAACACCCAGTCTGCTTTATGCGGCTGGTGGTTTTGTTCGTCTGTCGTTTTTTGTTGTTGTTGTTGTTGTTGTTGTTGTTGTTGTTTTTTCCCCAAGACTGATATTAATCTTTAGCTTGCGATTCTAGGTACAGCAATGTATTGCAATGGGTAAGCGGCACCGTTGCTTATTACTTGGATACGGAATACTGCAACGGTGCCTATCTGAGGATCCATCCCTGTGGCGTGTCTCGTCACTTCAAATACCTAAAAGATCGTTTCCATTATCCTGTGGGCATGCTGTGTGAGTTGCCCGCCTCAACACACCATCACAACAGCAACAAGACTGTCACACTCCTTACACCCTCAAACCGGACAGTGCGGCCTGTTCCTCTCGTGACATGTCCCTTGCAACATCTGACACACAGGATGTTCGCTTGTGATCCGGAAAGTCGGTGCAGAACTTTGAACTACACACAGGGATGGCATAATAATTATTGCAGTGTCTCTCCAGGTGTGACTCTGTCGTATTTTTATTGCGGCGACGCTGGGGAATTCATATCATATAGTTTAGTGTGTGATGATTGTAAAGACTGCACAAGCAACACTGATGAAGACTTTTGTGTGACGTCTGACCACGGACACCGGCAGGTTTGTATCACTCGTTCTCTTTTCTCTGCTCTAGTGTCTGCCCAAGTTGCAGTGAGTGAGATTTGTACCGTGTTGCTCCTTTAGAGAAAGACACAAGATCCTCAGAGGATTTCTCTATGTTACACTTCAAAGTCATGGATTCCCGTGCCGTTGCTGTGTTGTTCAGTTCATTGTAAACAAAAGAGTTCTTTCCGCCGAATTTGCTCTAACATCTGTCCAGCCAGACAGCTGTCTTATTCGTCTATCTGAGTTTGTTCGTAATCTTTGCATCACCTTGGATCAGACACCATCATTTCAGCGGTTCCTCTGCTCAGTCTGTCGTTTCTTTTACTTGGAACCCCACCGCAGTAACTGAGTTCGCCATCTTTCAGAGGATGCGACCCAAAACCTTATTATATGCATTGGTTCTTCCACGGCTGGATGACTGTAATTCTCTTCTTGCTGGCTGTGCAAAATATCTTATTCACAGAAAGTACACAGGACTAATTTCCAGGTGTTCTGAATCCAGACCCGCTGATTCTCTCCTTCATTCTCTTCACAGGCTCCCTGTTAGAAGACGAACTGATCGCAAACTGTCTTTGCTCCTTTTTGAGTCTTTGAATGACAAACCTCCATCATATCTTTCTGATCTTGTCCAGCTGTACTCTCCTGTCCGCCCATAACCTTCCTCTATGATGCTTATCTCCGTCACATGCTTCCTTTCCGTACCAACTCCTTCAGAGGGCGTTCCTTTTTCCATGGTAGAACCTCACCTTAAAGCGCCTTCGGCTTTGGACAAAATCCTTTATCTCTTCGCGGTTCGAATTCTCTCTCTCTCTCTCTCTCTCTCTCTCTCTCTCTCTCTCTCTCTCTCTCTCTAAATTCAATTCTTGAGACCCCATCTTAATTCATCGACTCGCAGACTTGTTCCCTTTTGCTCTGTATTTGTTTGTCATGTATCTGTGTATATGTGTGCGCCCATGTGCGGACAATTGTGTGTGTGTGTGTGTGTGTGTGTGTGTGTGTGTGTGTGTGTGTGTGTGTGTGTGTGTGTGTGTGTGTATGTGTATATATATATATGTGTGTGTGTGTGTGTGTGTGTGTATGTGCGCGCGTGCGTGCGTGCGTGCGTGCGTGCGTGCGTGCATGCGCACTAAGAAGTTTGAAAGCGTTTAGTACTATTGACAGATTTAGTAACACAAACGTTCATCTTTACTACTATTGTTATTCTAATCATCTTCATCATTGAAAATAATGAGCTGCTGCTGCTGCTGCTGCTGATGATGATGATGATGATGGTGATGATGATGATGATGATGACGATGGTGATGATAAAGTTGATAATGATGATAATAATAAGAATAATAAAAGTAAGAATAAGAATAATGCTGCTGCTGATGATGATAAAGGGTGTTATTATTATTATTATTATTATTATTATTACTATTGTTGTTGTTGTTTCTGTCGAATAACATGTGTAAAGATTGTTGTTGTTGTTTTTGTCGAAAAACATGTGTAAAGATAATGGTGTGATTTCTGTTGTGCGTGTGTGTGTGTGTTTGGGTAGGCCTGTGTGGGTATGCGTGCGTGCGTGCGTGCGTGCGTGCGTGCGTGCGTGTGTGTGTTAAGTGTGAAAAAGTCTTTGACGATCGTGATGAAAGGTTTATAGCATTTAAACAACTTGTCAAGCCCCCAGCTGTAGTAGACTTTGTTTCTGGAGGATTGAGGGGCCCCTGTGATTCCTCTACCAGCAGACAACGCACAGTGTCCTGACACCCACTTCCAGTGTCCTGATGACGGTTACTGTCTACCTGTCTATGTCAGGTGTAACGCTATCAACGATTGTCCAGGTCACGAAGATGAAGCTGGATGTGAGAATTACACCTGTCCAGGGTTTTACCGATGTCAGGGAAGTAACAAAACAACATGTATGCACGTGAATCATCTGTGTGATGGTTATCCACAATGTCCTAATAACGACGATGAATTGATGTGTGACACAACATGTCCTGAGCCATGCTCTTGCTCTGGCCTCGCCTTCATATGTACCCACACCTTCCACGTCAGCTCTTTCCCTGATGTGCGCTACCTGGATGCCAGAGGAAGTGGAATACATCAAGGCGACATCGCAAACACCCCGTTGTTGATCTACCTGGGGGTCCAAGCCTGTGGCTGGAATAACTTAACAGACTTCATGTTACCAAATCTTCACAGCCTGGATTTGTGCGACAATCAACTAACCCTGGTGAACTTCAGCTACTTCACACCAATGCGCAAACTGCGATCACTGAGTCTCGCCGGGAATCCTTTATCAGCTAGTTTGTCTAACATCCACCTGATGTGTTCACAGCGATCACTGATCGTTTTAAATATTTCACAAATCCAGATGCACTCTTTAGATATGTATACGTTATCATCCCTGTGGCCCAACGTACAAATTCTGGATGCCTCCCACTGTGGAATCCAGGCAGTGGAAGGACGGAATGTATTCATACACCTTCGTCTTTTAGACCTTCGGGGTAACCCTCTGCACGACTTCTCAGCACAGTTCATGAAAAAGATGGAACGCCTCGCGCACGTTTTTGCCAGCAGTTTCAAACTATGTTGTCCGGTAGTTTTACCACCGTTATTTCAAGGTGAATGCGTTACCCCACCTGACGAAATATCGTCATGCGATGACTTGCTGAAATCTGGTTTTTACAGGTTTACTATAACAGCGTTTTGTGTGCTTGGAATTCAGGGAAATCTGTGCAGCCTGATTTATCGGTTGTATTGTTCCTCTGAACGAATCAAGACAGGCTTTGCTGTGTTTGTCCTTCACCTGTGTTTTTCTGACTTTTTAATGGGAGTGTATCTAGCTTTTATTGGAATGGCAGACCGGATTTACGGAGGTGTCTATGTCTGGAAAGAGAGTGAGTGGAAAAGAAGCCCAGTTTGCAGTGTTGCAGGATTTTTGTCGCTTTTATCATCAGAGGTTTCAGCTTTCACAATTTTTCTTATAACTTTGGATCGATTTCTGGTGCTTCGTTTCCCTTTCAGTCAGATCCGTTTCAGAGCCACCTCAGCTCACATTGCCTGTGCCGTCATTTGGTTTCTTGGATTTATCCTGGCTGTCACACCTCTGCTTCCTGTGACGTCACACTGGGAATACTACCGCCAGACAGGCATCTGCATTCCTTTGCCCATCACCAGAGCTGACTTTACTGGACACGCCTATTCCTTCAGTGTCATGATTGTCTGCAACCTGATCCTCTTTCTGCTGATTGCTGTCGGTCAGTCTCTGATCTTTTGGTCTGTAAGATCCAATTCTATGTCTGAACAAAGCACGCAGCTCCAAAACAAGAGTGGTGGAATCGTCAAGTCCAAAGAATTCATTGTTGCCAGACGACTTCTGTCCATTGCCATGTCGGACTTTCTGTGCTGGTTTCCTATTGGTCTGTGTGGTCTGTTGGCATCTGTTGGTATTCCTATTTCAGGGGAGTTAATGTTGCTATGGCTGTGCTGGTGCTACCTATGAATTCAACACTCAATCCGTTTATTTACACTCTGAATATCATATTAGAAAAGCGAAAGAAGGCACTGATATGAACATTTTTGGTTTAAAAAATGTCAGCTAAAATAAGTGGGAAAACTTCAACAGATTAATGAAAATCAGAATTTTGATATATTACCTTTCGATTCCTGTAGACATTGGTTATTTGCACGCGCGTGGAGAGAGAGAGAGAGAGAGAGAGAGAGAGAGAGAGAGAGAGAGAGAGAGAGAGAGAGAGAGAAGAAGCTTATTCATGTTTAGGCCGTTCCCCTCTTGCAGAGGGGCATATAAAATTGAAAAAAAATGTGAAATCTGGCATTAATACACAATGACATCACTCATAACACACCTTGCAGTAAGTTCAAAAAGTGAAAGTATATTACATCTTTAAAGCCTTGCAAAGATAGACTGAATTTCTTATCCACTTCTTTTTTCTCGATGTGTGCATGCCAGAAGCAATACATATCAAAACTGACTTGACACTTGATACTATTTCAACAGTATGCCTTGTGCTTTTAAGCAATATGTAATAGGACAGCATGAAACAATGAACCACCTCATTTTCTGTCTATGTTTGGTAAAGTGGATCGTGTCACCTATGTGTTAATAGCACTGTCATCTCTTTTCTGATTCAGAGTCAAGTGCGTGCGTGTGTGCGTGTGTGTAAAGGGGGAGAGAATCACAGAATCAAAGATAGAGAACTCTGTCGGTACTATAGACAACCCAGTCGGGAAAAGTTACTTCCCTTGATCGTTGGGCAGACGACAATTTTATTAAATCTGTTCGAACAATTTTAATATCTTCAACAGTCTTGTGTAGACTGTGTACAGAGCTGTAGGCAAACTAGATGTAGGTATATGGATACAACGTGATTTATGGTCGGCTATCAAAACGTTCATGGTACTGAAGACCATCGCCATATTGCCCACACTGTTTGGTGCGGGCCAATGAAAGCGCGGAAAACGTAAGTCAGCACATGGTGGGAGACTCGGGCCAGAAGATGAATGAAAACTGACTGTGAATGCTTCACAGAGTGTGCTTTGACTCGTTTAGATTAGACGGCGAGTAACTATTCATTTTGTTGACTTTGAAGGTGTAGTTGCTTGACGTGAGTGAATGTGTTCCATCCCATGTGAACCAAAAAGAGAGACAGTGGTTCTTGGTAACTCGATAAATTCGCCCTGACCCATCACGAGAATGTTGTAGTCCCGACATAATGACCTGATCTGCCTGCCCCAGACCTGTTTACCCCAAATTTGTGCAATATCTTATACAAAAACCTGTAATTTGGGAGAGAAAAAAAAAACACGAAAAAAAAAACGTAATCTTCATAATGGCAATACTTTCGCAACTTCTGAAGATTTGGAAGAGCCGGCCGTTGGCGCGTAAGACCGCTTCGTCGCCATCTTTGACAAGGTAAATGACGCAAGGCACGCTGGGAAATGTCTTCTTATTGCTTTTGACCGAAACGGTCTTCGCGTTTAACAATTTTCTTCCTTTGATTTTTTTCCCCGTAATTTTTTTTGGGGCGAGCCGTAATTCCCGTAATTTCGATTTTTTCTTCTCCGTAAAAATTACGGCAAAATCGTAAGGGTACACAGGTCTACTGCCCCATCCTATCGCAAGATTTTACCGTCTCTGAATGATGACTTCATCTGTTTGCCCCATTTTACTGTCTCTGAATGATGACTTCATCTGTTTGCCCCATTTTACTGTCTCTCAATGATGACTTCATCTGTTTGCCCCATTTTACTGTCTCTGAATGACTTCATCTGTTTGCCCCATTTTACTGTCTCTGAATGATGACTTCATCTGTTTGCCCCATTTTACTGTCTCTGAATGACTTCATCTGTTTGCCCCATTTACTGTCTCTGAATGATGACTTCATGCGTTGCCCAATTTTACTGTCTCTGAATGGACTTCATCTGTTTGCCCCATTTTATGTCTCTGAATGATGACTTCATCTGTTGCCCATTTCATAAAAAAGGCGTTGTTACTATCCGTTGGAAGGTGACCTGATGTGTCTGCCTATCCCATACAGGATGTTACAGTCTCTGAATAATGACTCGTTTTCGTCGTATATTGAATGCAACCTTATACGACGTTGAAATATTGTTTACACACTTCATGGAGACTTATCCAAGATGCCCATGATACATTTTATGCATAGTACTCTCTGCCCTTACAGGCAAGTAGGTTACAATGGAATATAGACAAGAAAGAACGTGATTTGGCTACATAGCTGACCTACCAAAAGCATCCTCTCTTTTCCTTATACCTCATCCCCACCCCCGCCTTCTTCTCTCTTCTCTCTCTCTCCTCTCTCTCTCTCTCTCTCTCTCTCTCTCTGGCATAGCTATGTTTTAAAACTTGTCATGGTTGGCATATTTAAGTAAAACAGGAAGCCAGGTTTACGCGTGTATGACCAGTTTATTTTGCTTTGTTACATTTTTCTTTTTTAAATTCTGCAATAGTGTGACAATTTGCCAGACGATTTGATAGCCGTATACAATTGTGTGTGTGTGTGTGTGTGTGTGTGTGTGTGTGTGTGTGTGTGTGTGTGTGGTGCGTGCGTGCGTGCGTGCGTGCGTGCGTGCGTGCGTGCGTGCGTGCGTGCGTGCGTGCGTGCGTGCGTGCGAGTGTGTGTGTTCAAGAGTGTGTAAATGTGCGTTCATGCAATTTTGTGTGCATGCATGTATGTGATCCACATGAGTTCTTTCGCTCGTCTCTACGAGTACCCAGACTAGCCAATATCCGTAGGAAATGACTATTTTTGCGCAAAAGCTCTCGAGTACAAAAGGCACGATCTTCGCCGTCTTCAGTCAAGCGTGCACGAGCCCCAAATGAACAAATAATTGACAAGAATGTATGAATGACTGAACGACCAACAGGCCTACAGAATGAATGAACGAGCGATTGACCAACTGAATGAATGAATGATCAATTGACCGACTGAACGAGTGAATGACTGACTGAAGGAATGAATGAATGAATAACCGACTGTTAGACTGCACGAATGAATGACTGAACGACCGATTGAATGAATGAAAGAATATTCGCTCCACTGACCGACTGAACGAATGAATGAATGAACGGTCGACTGCCCGACTGAACAATGACTAGACGACCGACTGAACGAATGAATGAGTGAACGACCAACTGAACGAATGAATGACTGAAAGACTGACTGACCGAATGAAGAGTGAACGACCAACTGAACGAATGAATGAATGAAAGACCGACTGACCGAATGAATGAATGACTCAATGATCAACTGAAGGAATGAATGAATGACCGATTGATATGTATGAATAATGGAACGACCACCAAACCGACTGAACGAATGAATGAATGAATGAACGACTGAATGTACGAATGAATGACTGAACGACCGATTGAACGGAGACTGATTGACTGACTGAAATGAATGACTGAATGGCCGACAAACCGACTGAACGATAAAGTCTGAACGAGCGATTGACCGACTGAACAAATGAATGACTGAACGATTAACTGACCGACTGAATGAATGACTAAACGACGGACTGACCTTATAAACGAATGAACGGTCGACTGACCGACTGAATGATTGAATTACTGCACGACAAACTGAACGAATAAATAAATGATTAACCGACTGCACCAACGAATGAATGAACGACTGACTGACTGAAGGAATGGCTTAAACGGACAACTGAAGGAATAAATGACTACTGAGCGAATGAATAACTGGTCGACTGAAAGAATGAATAATTAAACGACCGACTGAACGAATGAATGACTTAACGACCGACTGTATAGATCAACAACCGACTAAACGATTGAATGACGAACGACCAATTGAACTATTGGATGATTGAATGAGCGACTGAACGAATGAATGAATGACCGACTGAAATGAATTAATGACTGAATGGCCGACAAACAGACCGAACGAATGAATGTCTAAACCACCGAATGACCGACTGAACGCATGACTGAATGACCGACTAAAATGACCGACAGAATGGCCGACAAGACGACTGAACAAATGAATGTCTGCATTATCAACAGACCGACTGAACGACTGAATGACTGAACGACCGATGACCGACTGAACGAATTGATTGAACGATCAATTGACGGACTGAACGAATGAATGACTGAACGACCGATTGACCGACTGAACGAATTGATTGAACGATCAATTGACGGACTGAACGAATGAATGACTGAACGACCGATTGACCGACTGAACGAATTGAACGATCAATTGACGGACTGAACGAATGAATGACTGAACGACCGATTGACCGACTGAACGAACTGATTGAACGATCAATTGACGGACTGAACGAATGAATGACTGAACGACGACTGAAGTAATGAATAAATGGCCGATCGACTGACCGACTTAATGGCTGAACGGTCAACTCACCGACTGAACGAATGAATGACTGATCGACTGAAAGAGTGAATGATTAAACGACCGACCAAACGAAAGAATGACTAAACGACCGACTGTATAGACTGACAACCGACGGAACGATTGAATTAATGGAACGACCGATTGACCGACTGAACAAATGGATCACTGAATGAGCGACTGAAAAGAATGAATGAATGACAGACTAAAATGAATGAATGAACAAACGGCCGACGAACGGACCGAACGGATGAATGTCTGAACGACCGATTGAACGACTGAATGAAAAATGACTGACCGACTAACATGAATGACGACTGAACGGCCGAGAAACCGACTGAACGAATGAATGAACGACCGACTGAAATGAATAACTGAATAATGGCCGACAAAGCGACTGATCGAAAGAATGTCTACATTATCTACAGACCGAACGAACGAACGACTGACTGAATGACCGACTGAACGCCCGCCTGACTGACTGAACAAATTGATTGAACGATCAATCGCCGGACTGAACGAATGACTGAACGAATGAGGAACGATCAACTGAGTGAACGATTGAAGGACTCAACGACCGACTGAACGAATAAATGAATGGGCAACCGCCTGACCAACTGCACGAATGAATGAATGACCGACCGACCGATCAAATGTATGAATGAAGGATCGACGGACCGACCGAACAAATGAGTAAGTGAACGTCCGACTGACTGACTGAATGATGAATGAGGGAACGATCAACTGAGTGAACGATTGAAGGACTCAACGACCGACTGAACGAATAAATGAATGGGCAACCGCCTGACCAACTGCACGAATGAATGAATGGCCGACCGACCGATCAAATGTATGAATGAAGGATCGACGGGCCGACCGAACAAATGAGTAAGTGAACGTCCGACTGACTGAATGAGTGAATGATTTGACGACCGACTGAACAGGTGAATGACTGAACGACCGACTGACAGATTGAATGATAGAACGACCGATTGATTGAACGAATGAATGACCGAACGATCAACTGACCGTCTGCACGAATGACTGACTGGCCGACTGACATGAATGACTGACTAAACGACCGACTGAACGGATGAATGACAATGATCAATTCACCGACTGAACGAATGAATGACTGAACGGATGAATGACTGAATGATTAATTCACCAACCAAACGAATGAATGGCTAAACGACCTACTGTATAAAATGACAACCGACTAAACAATTGAATGAATGAACGACCAATTGACCTGAAGAAGAAATGGGATGACTGAACGAGCGACTGAACGAATGAATGCATGACTGAACGGCCGACAAACCGACTGAACAAAAGAATGTCTGAAGATTGACCGACTGAACCAATGACTGAATGACCGACTGAAATGAATGACTGACAGAATGGCCGACAAAGCGACTGAACAAATGAATGTCTGCATTATCAACGGACCGACTGAACGAACGAATGACTCAATGACCGACTGAATGACTGAACGACCGATTGACCGACCGTTTGAACGAATTATTGATTGAACGATCATTTGACGGACTGAACGAATAAATGACTGAACGACCGACTGAATGAATAAATGAGCAACCGATTGACAGACTGAATGACTGAACGGTCGACTGACCGACTGAATGACTGAACGGTCGACTGACCGACTGAATGACTTGACGATCGACTGAACGAATGAATGAGTGAACGACCGACTGACCCAATGAATGACTGAACGACTGAGTGATTGACTGACCGAATGAACGATTGAACCACCAGTTGACCGACTGAACAAATTATTGATCGAATGATCAGTAGACGGACTGAACGAATGAATGACTGAACCACCAACTGAATGAATGAATGAATGACCGATCGACTGACCGACTGAATGACTGAACGGTCAACTGACCGACTGAATGACTTGATCGACTGAACAAATGAATGAGTGAACGACCAGTTGAACGAATGGATGACTGAATGACCGAATGAACGACCAGTTGATCGATTTAACGAATGAATGATTCAACGATCAACTGACGGAGTGAACGATTAAATGACTAGCAGTAGGCTTTTCATATTCTGCCCCTTCAATCACAAGCCAGGAAGCCCCAAAACCGGTCCTCTCGTCTGTATATCAGTCACTGTCTGAATCCAAATGTCTGGAAATAGGGTCCACTGCCTTCTTTATGGGGGAATGATTTTGGATGAAGCCATGATTTGCGTGTATAAATTTCGTCTCTCCCTTACGGTGGGGGTAACTAAGGGGCCAAAAAGTCACCGTCTTGACCCCTTCCAGTTTCAGGAGAGATATACGACAAACAGAACACCACTACCCCTATCCCCCCTGATCATGCTCAACTCCCGGGAGCAGAGAGCTGAGCACACGTAGGGTTGCCTTGGCCAGCAGGGGAACTGCCTGTCTTGACCCAGCCCCAAGAAGGGGAGCCGATTAATACACCCGGGCCACAGTGTACCTCCTGTCTAGAGAGGTCCGAGCCAAAGTGATGTGTTGAGGGCGCTGGCTCTCTCAATCACCAGGATCTCATCCCCCTCCGTCACAGGTCGCACCGCACGGCAAACGCGGCGGATCTTAAGACCACACAGAGAAAAAAAGAGTATGGAAAAGAAGACTTCAAGGGAGACGAAGGCTTAGGCACGCGCCACAGTCGAACAGTTCATTCACTCTTCCAGCACCAATATACACACACGCGCGCGCGCGCGCATGCACGCGCGCACACTCAAAGAAGTTTGCCTTGCGCCAGGACTTAGCAGATATTCTTTCCTTCTGTCTGTCCGTCTCTGTCCCTGTCTTTGTCTCTTCTGTAACATGTCCCCCTTCTGTGTTTACACGGGCTTAGGACCGTTCCCAACGAAGAAGTTGGAAGCCACATTAAGGACTGGGTTTTGAAAGCACCGCGATATAAAAAATATAAACATTTTACAGAATATCACAGCACTGAAAAAAACCAGCCCAGATCACAAGGGTGCTATCACAGAAAGATCCGTCACAGTGAAGACAGAACTTCATACAGGCACTGGCCCAGTAGAAATGCCGTCGGCACACACACGTTTGATGTAGAAGAAAGAGGGATCTCATTCCCCTCCGACACAGGTCGCACCCAAGGCTCTGTAGAGGTGCAGCAAAGTTTGCTTAACAGCGCCCCAGTCTGTGTGTGCTACGACCCGCAGAATGTTCAGAGCTTTCTGGCAAGAAGTTTTGAGATTTTTAATGTGGCCGAGGGATTTGGCTTCTTTTACAGCTGTAATGGTGGACTTGTCCAGACGAATTTCAGGATCAGCAAAAAATTGACGAAAATTGTGAAAATGGATTGAGTTTTGGTACGTGAGAAGGTAAACCCGTTTCCTCGGCACACTGTTGGATCTGGTTGACAAAGTTGGAGTCAACACTGTCCGCTGGCGTAAGAAGCTCCAACTGCATACAGCGCGAAGTCGTCAACGAACAGAAAGGACTCGGAGCCCTGGCTTACTGATTTCACAATGTCATTGATTTTAATGCTGAAAAGGGCAGGAGAAAGGATGCTCCCTTGAGGTACACCCAACTCCTGCCCATGGATGTCTGTGTGATGCCAACACGCACATGGAACTGTCGATCAGCCAGAAAGTTTTGAATAAACAAAGGCAGCAGGTGACCACGAAAACCAAGTCTGTGCAGGTCCATAAGGATTTCTGCTTTCCACGTGGTGTCATACGCTTTTTCTAGGTCGAAAAAGATAGTGACCACATGCTGTTTGACAAAGGCGTTGCGGTGGTTTCCAGACGGATTAAATGGTCAACTATCGAGTGGTACTTCCGGAAGCCGCACTGTTCACTGGCCAAAAGGCCATCGGTTTCCAGCTTCCACATCAGACGGGAGTTGGCCATCTTTTCCATCAGCTTACAGAGGCAGCTAGTCAAGAGCTATTGGACGATAGTTTGAAGGGTTGTTAAGGTCCTTTCCAGCTTAGGAACTGGAATGATCAGGGCTTTCCGCCAGGAGGGCGGAAAGGACCCTGTGGTCCAGATATGGTTATAGACTTGAAGGGTCTGGAGGCAGCTTTCTGGAAAATGTTTCAAAGCCTGATAATGAGTGTCGTCCAGATCAGGGCAGAATCAGTGCAGGTTTGCAAAGCTGCTTTCAGTTCATTGATTGAAAAAGGAAGATTGTAGGCTTCAGAGTTGTCTGATGTGAAATTGTATGAAGATTTTTCTCCGATTTGTTTCTTAAACGGCTGCAGATGTATTTGAAGATGAGTTCTGTTCGAAGGTGGAGGCCAACAGATCGCAACAGCTTGTCAGTAATCAGAACATCGGCAAGTGTCAGGCGATGAATGGGGGGGTTGGTGTTCTTCCCTTTGATTTCTGATGTTCCAGACGTTTTTGTTTGAAGTTTCAGATGTCAGCCTGGAGTACAAGTTTCTCCAAGACTGACGTTTACCGATTTTGTAAGCGTGTCTCGATTTGGCACGGACATTCAAATGGTCTCCAGCATTGGGACCTGAAGGTCGTTGGTATACCCGACGAGCCCGTTTACGTACTTTTGAGATGTGTTGGCAGTCAGAATTAAACCAAGGTCTTTTGGGCAGTTGGAGTTTGTCGGAAGACATTGGAATACAGGTTTTAGCGCACAGTTTATCACAGTATTGGTCAGAGATCCTGCAGGGTCTAGACTCTGAAGAAAATCAATTTCCTGGAATTCTTTTGAAATATTGGCTGCAAAAAGATTCCAGTTTGCCTTCTTATAATTAAGATGCGAGACAGAGGCAGTTTCAGTTAGTATGGGTTTTAATAGAACAGGGAAATGGTCACTTCCGTGCAGATCGTCATGGACAGACCACCCAGTCCAGGACCAGCGAGGGGTCACATATCGACAAATCACACGAAAGTGAGCCTGTGGAAGAGTGGAGGTAAGTTGGAGATCCGTCGTTCAGACAACACAAATCAAAGTCAGAAAGAACATCCTCAAGAAGCAGACCTCTGGATGACGAACTGACACTACCCCAGAGAGGATTGTGACCATTAAAGTCGCCCAACAGCAAAAAAGGTCGAGGAAGTTCTCCGATCAGACTGACAAGGTCCTGACGACAAACCGGTACAGAAGGTGACAGATATAGTGAGCAAATTGTAATAGTTTTGTGGAGAGAGACTCTCGCAGCTACAGCCTGAAGGGGGGAGGGGGTTAGTCAGAGCGACAGGACTAAACAGCAAAGTTTTGTGTATAAGAAGGGCAACACCGCCAGTTGGTCCCAATGTGGATGGTTGTGCAGGTTTGGAAAGAATATTAAAGCCAGAGAGAGTGAAGGTCTTCTGGCTTTGAATTATAGTTTCCTGAAGAGCCACGACGTAAGGATCGACACAGAAGCTGTAGCTCCTCAAAATTTGAATGTAAGCCACGGATATTCCAATGGATTATTTTACTGTCCATGGTGCAGAGGACGAATGGAAGAGAAATCATGTCATCTCCGAGTCGTCGTCTGCATCCAATTGAGCGAATTTATTAGTCATTGGACTGGACTATTTTGTTCTTCAGACCTGCTGGCAGACTTGCCCACAGGTGAAGAAGGCCTGGATTTTGGAGATGGAGGTTTCTTTCTCATCTCCACTATCTTCACACTCGGTTGAACTCCCTTGCCCGCACGGGCATTGCTCAAGGAAGTTCGAGGCGGGAGGGCTGGCTTTTTAATCTGCCCAGCAGCAGATGGAGTAGACTGCTGGGCTGTCTGAGGGGTGGCGGATTTTTTTGCCTCCACCAGGGGCACCTACTTTGGGTTGGGAGGTGGTGGACTCGCTTCCACCAGAGCTAAACATTCTTCCTTGCAACGTCTTAGTGAAAATAAATTCATCAGTCTGGCAGCAGACTGAACGGGTGGAAACTTTATTGCCGAAGCATAGGAAGACGCTGTTGACGTCTGACTAGCAACGACATGCTGACGTGCCTCAAAAAACGAGATCTTTTCTGTTTTTACTCTTTGGATGGTGGACCCTGGATCCAAACAGGGCAGTTGCGTGAAGACGATGGGTGGTGGCCACCACAGTTCGCACAATGCGCCGGGTCTTTACACGGCCCATCATGGGTTGCCTTGCAACAAACACCACACACCTCCTCCCCAGAACAGCGGTCTCTGACATGGCCAAACCTCTGGCATTTGAAACGTCTCATCGGGATGGGACATACAGTTGGACACGGACATTTAAGTACCCTACTTTAATGACCGGAGGCAACAAAGGATTGCAGAATGTCAGAAAGAGGGTGTGGGAACCGTTTCTGCACCTTTTTTAACCGTCACCCTATGCACCTCCGTCACACCTTGGGATGCAAGTTCTGTCTTGATCTCTGCTTCCGAGACACCTGTCAAATCTGGGCACCGAATTACTCCTTTGGACGAATTCAACTGCTTATGGGGAGTCACCCGGATCTGTCCACGAGATTTGCCCTCAGCAGCTGCTCCGATTGCAGAAATAGGCTTTTCCTGCTCTGTCCCTTCAATCCCAAGCCAAGAAGCCCAAAAACATGTCCTCTGTCTCGTCTCCATATCCGAGTCACTGAATCCACATGACTGGAAATGGGGTCCACTGCCTTTCTCTTCTTTATGGGGGATGTGATTTTGGATAAAGCCATGATTTATGTGTATACATTTCGTCTCACCTTTACCCACCCACCATGGAGTCCTACTAAGGGACCAGGGCCAAGAAATCATTGTCTTGACCCCTTCCAGGTTTCAGTAGAGATATACGACAGACATAAACCTACCAACCCTATCCCCCCTGATCATGCCCAACTCCCGGGAACAGACAGCTTAGCACTGCAGGGGTTACCTTGGCCAGTCGGAGAACTGCCCGTCTTGACCCAGCCCCATGAAGATAAGATAATGTTGCTTATAGCCCAGCCGACCGCAAAGGGCCACATCAGGGCTGTCCACCACGTTAAAATCAACTCACCAGTCATTAAAAAAAAAAAAAAAAAAAAAAAAAAAAAAAAAAAAAAACAACTTTCACACATCTCGTTAAATGACATCGTCTACAAACGCATCAGAAACTTTGTTAAAAAATCTTTCTGCCGTAAAATCTTAAATCAGATGAAAAATGAGATCAGGAATAGAGTTTTAGAACTTACCGCCAATGACATTGACAAACAAAGCACAAGACAAGACACGATGCATTTCAACCACTTGGGTCTTCATCAGGCGAAAAAATAAATCACATTTAACATGTGGGACAGTACAAACTACGAAAAACAAAAAAAGGGAATGAAAAATGACTTATCCGTAATTCTCCATGAAGGCGGAAATGACATGAGGCCAGGGGGATTATGGGAGAGGAAACAGAGGGGGGGGGGGGGGGGGGGGGGGGGTTGCGTCAGGGGAGGTGTGTGTGTGCGATATGATAGGGTTGTGTGTCTAGTTTATTAGGATGGTATGATATTTGTGATGGTTGTGGTAATGGTGGATAGATAATGATGGAAAAAAAAAAAAAAAAAAAAAAAAGAAAGGGAGAAGGTGTGTGTGTGTGTGGGGGGGGGGGGATTTAAGGGGAAGGATCAAAACAAAATTAAGATTAGATAGATGGAGGGTTGCTGTAACTACTGTATGAAGTGAGTGAAGAGGATGTGGTGGTGGTGTATGTAAGTGTGTGTGTATGTGTGTGTGTATGTGTGTGTGTTGGTAGGGGATATTGCCAACTGATGTGGAAGAGATGGGTATGTGTGTTTGGTTATTGTTGGATATTGATGCCTTGGGGTGTAGTGTGCCCAGTTTGGAAATGAGATGGGATTCTTGAGTTGTGCGTTCAAAGCTGTCACTCTGTGACTGCCAGAGTGCCATAACTTTGACATGGTCGATGTTGTGTTGGGTGTGGTTGAAGTGTAGGGCGACGGGTTTGGGTCGGTGGTGGCGGATATCAGCCAGATGTTCAGCGATGCGTGTTTCAAGTGTGCGTGACGTTTCCCCTATGTAGATCTTGCCACACAGCTGGCAGTGGATGGCATATATATAATGTTGCGGCTCTGACATGAAAATGTGCGTTTGACTGTGGAGTTTTTGGGGCCCTGTAAGATGGTGTCTGGTTTGGTGAGGGGGCAGATTTTGCAGTTGGGTTGGAGCAGGGCGAGTACCTGGTGGTGTAGCTGTGGTTCTGTTCAAACTGGATCGCACGAGGAGGTCTTTGAGGTTTTTGTCACGTTTGAATGTGATCATGGGTTGGTATGGAAGGCGGGTTGTGGTTATGTACAATGTGCCAATTGGATTTGAGGATCCTACAGATGGGGAGGGTGTGCGGGTGGTAGAGGAGGAGGGTGTGTGCGGGTGGTAGAGGAGGTAGGCTGTGGGTCTGTCTGTCTTGGTTGGATGCTGGGTGTCCAGAGCAGATGTTCTGTCGGTCAACTTCCTAGACATCACATCTCCCTAGAAGAAGGCCTACTACAAAAAACCTCCATTTTCTACAAACCACCGACGCACATGCATACCTAGATCTACTCATCCTCCCACAACCCACACACTAAAGACAGCATCCCATACTCACAATTTCTCCGTCTCCGCAGACCCTGCTCCAGCGAGGAAGACTTCACTACACAAGCAGCCAAAATGTCACAATTCTTCACCAACCGCGGATACCCCAGTTCCATCATCAATGCAGCACTCCGCCACACCATAGCTGTATCCAGAACATCTGCTCTGGACACCCAGCATCCAACCAAGACAGACAGACCCACAGCCTACCTCCTCTACCACCGCACACCCTCCCCATCTGTAGGATCCTCAATCCAATTGGCACATTGTACATAACCACAAACCCGCCTTCCATACCAAACCATGATCACATTCAAAACGTGACAAAAACCTCAAAGACCTCCTCGTGCGATCCAGTTTGAACAGAACCACAGCTACACCACCAGGTACTCGCCCCTGCTCCAAACCCAACTGCAAAATCTGCCCCCTCACCAAACCAGACACCATCTTACAGGGCCCCAAAAACTCCTTCACAGTCAAAACGCACATTTTCATGTCAGAGCCGCAACATTATATATGCCATCCACTGCCAGCTGTGTGGCAAGATCTACATAGGGGAAACGTCACGCACACTTGAAACACGCATCGCTGAACATCTGGCTGATATCCGCCACCACCGACCCAAACCCGTCACCCTACACTTCAACCACACCCAACACACAACATCGACCATGTCAAAGTTATGGCACTCTGGCAGTCACAGAGTGACAGCTTTGAACGCACAACTCAAGAATCCCATCTCATTTCCAAACTGGCACACTACACCCCAAGGCATCAATACCAACAATAACCAAACACACATACCACCTCTTCCACATCAGTTGGCAATATCCCCTACCAACGCACACACACACATACACACACACTTACATACACCACCACCACATCCTCTTCACTCACTTCATACAGTAGTTACAGCAACCCTCCATCTATCTAATCTTAATTTTGTTTTGATCCTTCCCTTAAATCCCCCCCCCCCCCCCCCACACACACACACACCTTTCTTCTCCCTTTTTTTTTTTTTTTTTTCCATCATTATCTATCCACCATTACCACAACCATCACAAAGATATCATACCATCCTAATAAACTAGACACACAACCCTATCATATCACACACACACACTTCCCTGACGCACCCCCCCCCCCCCCCTCTGTTTCCTCTCCCATAATCCCCCTGGCCTCATGTCATTTCCGCCTTCATGGAGAATTACGGATAAGTCATTTTTCATTCCGTTTTTTTGTTTTTCGTAGTTTGTACTGTCCCACATGTTAAATGTGATTTTTTTCGCCTGATGAAGACCCAAGTGGTTGAAATGCATCGTGTCTTGTCTTGTGCTTTGTTTGTCAATGTCATTGGCGGTAAGTTCTAAAACTCTATTCCTGATCTTGCTTCGTTCGCCGCCTTCAGTCACTCCATTTTGAAATCAGATGAAAAATGTTAATCTCTCTCAAAAACTCAAGGATCACGTCAGGCGGGACATCCCTGAACAGGATCTTCATGGACCCCGCTGTAAAATGTTTGTGTCTCACATCGTGCAAGTCCCAACACTCCAAAAGAACATGTTTCATTGTGAGTGGCGCATGACATGGAATGCACCACGGAGCTTCTTCACTCTTTAAAAGGTAAGAATGGGTAAAATACGAATGGCCGGTGTGCAGCCGGCACAGAACCGTTTCCTCTTTACGACCACCCGACATAGATGGGAGGAAGTCCTTAAGGTTTGGACGGATCTGAAAGAGCCCAGCCCCATGAAGGGGAAGCCGATTGATACACCCGGGCCAGTAGAAAGAAACTCGTGGACAGCGTGGCAGCAGAGTCCTCAGAAAAGAAGCCCCCTTCAAGGAAGTGTTTCGGCCCTTATCTCCTGACACTCTAGGGGGGTTGGGCCACACCCGGTTCATGACTCCGGGTGTCCCTCTGCTACCCCTTTTTCCCATCTTTGGACGAGCCATGGCTGAGATTTGAACCCATGACCTTTTGGACATCTCATTTTCCACTTAATGACTCGCACTCTAACCACTGAGCCACAGGGACACCCGATATTTGTAGGAAATTTAAGCCTTATGAAGTTCACTTTTGTTCCTCCTTGACCAGATCCAGCTTGAACACCTCTCTGCCGCTTCTGCCATTGCTTTCAGGCTCTGGTTTTTTCCCTCCCTGCAAATGAGAGCCGTTTCATGAGGCTGTATGCAGACGTTCCTACAAACCCCCTACCTCCAATTTCTGCAGTGAGGACTTTAACGTGATAGCTTTCTCTCCTCAGGCCGTTTGCCAGATCAGCATACTTTTCAGTCTTGTAGATTTGAGCTGCCTCCATTCTGTTCTCATATGGCACCGTGAACTCGATCATGATCAGCTGCTTGGTTGACAGAGTGGACTACTATGTCTGGTCTCATGCCACTCTTGCTGATGATCTCTGGGCGACTTCCATTCTGGGAGGTCTGCAGTGCACTCCCAGTCATCTGCCCCGTCCAGCAGACTCTGCCTGCATGTTCCGTGTGGCACCATTGTTTTTGGCCATGATTTGCTGCCTCCTGCCGTGAAGAATGTTGCGGGTGCTTTTGGAGTCCTGATTTTCCCTTTTGTGGTGTTGGTACTAGCCCAGACTACTTGTACAATCTCTTTGAGCACTTGGTTGTGCCTCCATGTGTACCTTCCTTGAGCCAGGGCTACTTTACATGAACTTAGGACATGCTCCACTGTTTTCCATGGCAGAGGGGGCATGCAGGATCGTCCGTTCTTCCCCACTTTACCAGGTTTGCATTTGAGGGCAGAAGGTCATATACAGATCCGAGAATGAAGCTGATCCTGAGATGGGCCATGTGCCAAATGTCATTCCAAGTGAGACTTCTTTGGAGTGCACTCTCCCACGTTGTCCATTGCCCTTGCTGGCTCTGCTGGACTGCTTTTTTGGAGTCTTCTTTGGTCTTTTCCATCTCCTAAATCATCATGTTTCTTTTGGCTTTTCCTTTGGCCTTTGACCACCATTCAGTTTTGGTCACCCCCAGTCCTCGTCTGTTGGTCTGTGCGTGTCCCGTTATTTCTCTGATCTTGAGACATTCTTTTGCAGAATCCATCGCCTCATGAACTCTTCATTTTCTGCCCGTTTTCAGCTGGGGCTCGATTGCTTCTACCACCTTGTCTCCCGAGTCCTCCAGCATGCTTTGAAGTCTGATCTTTCCTGCTTTGTATTCCTCCAGGATGGATTTTAGTGGTAGTTTCAGCTTTGCTTGGCGACAGTACAGCGCTATGTCAGTCAGACAGGGTGGGACACCAAGCCATTTTCTTGTGAAGTTGATTTTAGCTTCCATTGCCTCCAACTATGCTGGTGCAGCTGTCGTATATCATCAGAGGCCATAGAAGCTTTGGTGTCAGCATGTACTGCAGACACCAGACCTTGTATTAGCCAGGAAGCCCACACTGGTCAATGGTCCCCAAGCCTTCTTCCAACATCTGTTTGGTTTCTTTTGCTCTGTGTGTGTCTTTCAGCGTATCATCATACCACCTTCCAAGGCTCGTGACAGGCTCTTCTATGACTGTTGGAATGGCCTGGTTGTCAACTCTGAAGACCAGATTCGGCAACGTTTCCTTTCCTCAGTGAGAGACTCCGTGATTTCTTTGGCTTGAACTTCATTCTGGATGAGGCAACTATGTCATCCAGCCTCTCCAGCACATGACGTGTCTCGTCTTCACTGGATGAAATCACTGTAGTGTCATCCACGATGGGCTTGAGAGGGGGCATCTTGTATCCATCGCCAAGGTCCGTTTGTCTTGCGTTGCTTGTTGCTGCTTTCAAGATGACTTCCATTGCCTACACGAACAGTATTGGGGAAATTGCACAGCCCATTGCAATGCACAGCCCATTGCAATGCCCACCTCCAAGTTGATCCAACCTGTTGTGTTCTTGGTAGAGAACGGCATTGAGAAGCCATTGAAGTACTTAAGCATGTCGCGGATGTTCTTTGGCACATGGTACATCTCAAAAGCCAGCTGTATCATCTCATGGGGTACAAATCCATATGCGTTTGCCAGATCAAGCCACACTACGTCCAGGTCTCTTTTTGTTTTTGCTCTTTGGATTGCGTTCCAGATCATTGTGGCGTGTTCTACACAGTCAGCCACGCCTGGGATGCCACCTTTCTGGACTGGCACATCCAAGTCTTGTTTTCCATGAGGTAGTTGGTCAGCCTTGCTGCCATGACAGATGATTTTCCCTTCAACGTTCAGTAGCGATATTGGCCTGAACTGGCTGATGTCACTTAAGTTTTGCTCTTTGGGGATGTACACACCATCTGCCGGCATCCACTGGCTGCTGATCGTCTGGTTTCTCCAAGCTGATCGCAACAGCCTGTGGAGCCACTCCAGCACCTTGGGACATTTCTTGTACAGCTGGTAAGGTATTCCATTTGGCCCTGGTGATGATTTGGCTCTGGCTTTGTCGACCACCTTCTCGATTTCCGCCAACGTTGGATGCTTGTCATTGAACTGTTCCTCAGGGTTGGTTGGCCACACCAGACCTTGAATGTCGGGTGTTGCTTTGCTCTCTGAGTCAGTATGTTTTCCTCAGATACTGCTCAAGAACTTTGTCCAAACTTAGGGTCCCAGATTTTGGCTGCTCAGTGTTCTGGCAAATTGGAAGGGGTCTCTGAAGAAGCGCTCTTGTCTTGTTTTTGCTCTTCCTCTTCCTCGCAGATTCCGCTTTGCTGAGGGCGCTGTGGTTTGCTTTCAGGTCTTTCCAGAGTTTTTCCAAGCCTTGTTTTTCAGCTGGCAGTGCGGTCTTCATTTGCTTCTTGAGGTTTTTCTTTTGGACACTGATCTTGTCCATCTCTTCTTGGCGTCTGGATTTCTTTGTTTTCTCTTTGGGTAGTTTTGCTCCATAGGCGTCTCTACATGTGGTATACACAATGTTCCCATATGTGGCTATTTTGTGTTCCAGGGTGCTTTTCCATCAGTGCATCAAGTCATCGGACGATTTGATCCAGTTCTCCCAATCTTCAGTTTCGTTTGCTCGTGGGCCCAAAACCCAAAATTTTCCCCACGGGGACTTTCACTTTACTTTCCCCAAAAGCCACTGAACCCCATTCGTATTTCTTTCCTCAACCACATCGTCCCCTCTTTCTTTTTTGCCTTTGATTGGTCCCGACGTGGGGTTTCTAAAAACCCCACCCGGGGACCACCTTTCGACTCCACCTTTTTTAAAGGGGGGGGGGAGCAGATTTTCCCCCCCGGGGGGTTTTTGGCCGCGGGCCTTTTCCGGGGGCCCAAAGGGCCCGCCACCCGGGGGTTTCGTCGGTTTCTCCAACTTCGAAACACTGGACCACCCAGCCCGGCCCAAAGGGTATTGGGCCGGGGGAAAGGGGGCCGAAGAGAAGTTGGACGCAAACTTTTCCCATTGGGTTGAAACCCAACCTTGTTTGGGGGGGTTTGTTGGGATAAAAATTTTTTTAATTTCAAATTTTTTAACCCATTAAAATTTTTTAAAAAGGTTTAAAATTTGGGAACTTCTCTAAACCCTTTTCTTTTTTTTCCTTTTCCCCAAACCGCTTTTGGGCCTTTTTGGTTTAAAAGGTTTTTTCCATTTTTTTTTCCTATCTTTTCAGCCCCGAAGTTTTCTTTTGGACCCTGTTTTTTTTCCCCTCTTTTGGGCCCCATTTTTTTTTCCGGGTTTTGCCCCCGGCCAATTTGGGAACAAGAACCAAGGCATTTTGCCGGGGGTTTTTCCCACATGCATAAACCGCTTTTCAAGCCCAATTTTTTTTCCCGGGAGGGTTTTTCCCGGGCCCGGCTCCCAAAACCCCAACAGAATTTGGGGGGGGGAAACAAGGCCCCAACAAAAAACAATCCCCGGAATGTAAAAGGGAAAACGGCCCCCGAAAAGGGGAAAGGCCCCACCCCCGGCAGAAGGGAAGAGAAAACTTTTTCCCCGGAAGGGGAAAAACCCCAATCCCCGAAAAAGGGGAAAAAAGGGGACAACGACCCCCGGACAAAAAAGGGGAAAACAGGCCCCAGGACGGGTGGAAGGGGGAAAACCCCCCGGGGGTGGGGGGACAAAATCCCCGGAAAAAAGGGGAAAAACAAAGAGCCCCAGAAGATAAAAAGGAAAAAGACCCCCAGGAAAAGGGAAAGGGGGAAACGGCCCCCGGGACGGGAAAAAAAGGGCCCCAAATTTAGGAAGGGGAAAGCAGGACCCCCTGGGGTTAAAAAGGGCAACTCCCCCAAACAAAGGGGAAAAAGGGCCAGACCCCAAAAATAAGAAAAACAGTGCCCCGAAAAAAGGTGGGGGACAACCCCCCCGGGACAATGGTTAAAAAAAACCCCCGTAAAGGGAAAGGGAAAAAAAAGGGGGAAAAAGGGGAAAACAATGCCCGGGGGCCCAAAAAAGGGCCCAGCATCCCACCCCCTTTCCATACAAGGTTTGGAAGGAGACAAACATCCTTGTTTGTGCCCAAACCCTCGAGTGGACACCGTGCGTTGCCCAATGGGAAGGCAGGTACAGAATGCGGGAGACAATGGCAGTGACAGTTTTATACTGTGTCATTTGAGGGGCAGAACCAATGCTCAAAAGTTTCTGCTAAAATTTTTGCAAATGCAAGAAAAAGAAATGCTCATGACTGATGACCTTGCTGAGTCAATGCCGCCTCTGGCCTATCCCCCAAAAAGGCGTATCAAGGGTACCACCTTTAATCCAACATCGGTTGTTCAGAGTCGGGCTTTGAAGGAACATCCAATACAGTTTAAAGCCCCGCTGACCCAAGGGCCCCTTTTTTCCAGGGGCCAAACAGATGCAAGGACTTTCCCCTCTATGCGTTTTGGTACTGCTTTTGTCATGGTTTTTTTGGTTATTTTCTGTTGATTTTGGGTTTTTCATGTACGTTATTTTGCGTGTTTAATTTTGATTTTATTATTTTCTTTGTCCCCACCCCCTTGCATTTTTGGGGGGCTTTTTTGGGTTTTTTCCTTTATCCCCCTTCTTTTTGTTTTAAAGGCGCTTTTTTATTACGTTTTATCATTATTTTTGTTTCGGATTTTGTTTTATTATTATTTTTATTATGTTTATTGTATTTTTTTTACTTTTTTGTTTTTTTTAGTTTGTTTTGGTTTTTACCATCATTATCCATTATAATCATGTTACATTATCTGTTCCATTTCGTTTTTTTTTATCGTTATTACAGTTTATCATCTAATTAGGCTCAAATTTCCCTTTCCTTTCCACCTCAGAGCCTCCGGCGTAATTCGGGCTCCCGGGGAACAGGGGAACCACAGATGTCCGTCTTGCGTTCGCCCCCTCCATGGTTGGGCCATGTAATTGTTTTTGGGCCCTGTAATTATTTATTATTTAACATCATTATTTAAAATTGTGTAGGTTTATTATTTACATTTTAAAAAAGTTTAGTTTGTTTTTTACAAAATCTTTAGTTTTATTAGATTTTTAAAAATGTTTTTTATTGCCATCTTTCGTAAAAATTTTTTTTATTAGCGTGTTTATTTAAAATTTGATTAGGTTCTTTAAAGTTTTTCGTTTTTGGATTAGGGTATTATTATCATTTCGTTATTGTACCCCATTTTTAATCCCCCACCACCCCCCCCGAAAAAAAAAAAAAAAATTTTTTTTTTGGGGGGGGGGTAGTGGGGGTTTTTTTTTAGGCCCTCCCCCCCCCCCCCCCCCCCCCCCATTCTTTTTTTTTAAGGGGGTCTTTATTATTATGCATTATTATTTTCATTGTCATCATTGAATTATTATTAATAATCAGTTTTCAATTTTAAAAAAACCACTTAAGTTTGTTTAAAATCATGTTGAAAAATTTAAAGGGAAACCTTTCCCCCCAGAGGGCCCGGGGATCTGGGCATCCCCGGGGAACAGGGTGACCAAAACCCAAGCCTGCCCCGCCTACCCCCGATACCCTGCGAGAGGCCGGTTCATTGGCTGGGGCCCTGTATTTCATTTTTTTTATTAAATTTTCAAATTTTAATATTATTTTTTAGTTTTTAATTTTGTTTGATTGCACGTTTTTTGTTATGCATTTTTTTAAATTTTGTAATATAGCCTTTGCATTTTGGGGGGTTTTTTCGGCCCTTTTCTTCACCCTTTTTTTTGTTTAAAGCGGTCTTTATTTTTTATTAATTATTTTTAAGGCTACAATTTTTGTTTTTTTTTATTTTTGTTGTTAGTTGTTATGTTTATTATGTTTGATTCAGTTTATGATGTTATGCAAGGTAATGTAATGTAGTATATAGCCTGCATTGACCGCAAGGGCCATATTTCAGGCTGTTCACCACTTAAAATCACCGGTCATATATTGAAACAAAAAAATTATAAAAAAAACCTATTACATATCTTAAAATTGCATGTTTCTAAAAGTGTCCGAACCTTCGTTAAAAAATTTTTTCAAATCCTTGATCAGTGAAAAATGTTGACCTTTCAGGAATTCAAGTCAAGCCAGGGGGACATCCTGAACAGGGCTTCATGGATTGTGCATAACAGTGTTTAATTCATATCGTGCAAGTCCAACAACAAAAAAAAAAATTTCACTTGATGGAGCATGACATGAATGCACCTCATTTACGTTTATACATACTTACTATTATAAGTTTATATTACTAATACGTTATGTTATACCATCGATACTATGTTTATTAAAAGGCTCATTCCTTCCAATCCTAGCGGCTCAGGCTAAACATGGCCTCTTGCAGAAGGGGACCAACAGAGTCACCTCGCATGGGCTCCTCGTGAACCGCGAGTGGCGTGTTGCATGGCTGGGCCATGTAATACATTGTGTTGTTTTTATTACTTATTATTGTTGTAATCCAACTATATTAAAAATAATAATATATGTTTCACTTAGTGACAATGACATGTAATCAATTATTATTTAATTATTTTTGCGATTTTAGTTCTATTATTTCATAGCATCATTTTGATTACTATTAGTTTGTTATTACCATTATAATTTTTATGTTATCAGGCTCAGTTCCTTCCACCTCAGAGGCCTCAGGCGTATACTGGGCATCTGCCGGCGAGACAGGGTGACCAACACACGAAGTCCTGTCTCCGCTGACCCCTTCCCATGTATACCCTGCTGAGACGGCGTTGATTGTGGTGGGTAGACCATGTCATTGTTTTATTACTATTATTACCATTATTGTTGTTATGTTATGCCTTTATTATAATTATTGTTTGTTATTATTATTATTATGTTATATTTATGTTTGCCATGTTTGTTTTAATCATGTTTATCATTATGCTTATCCTTATGTTTACCATTATTACTGCGTCAGTTGCGTTGGCTGGAGGATGGTCGCATCCCAAAAGACGTCCTGTATAGAGAGCTCGCTGCAGAGCAGAGAATCATTGGCCGCTCACAGCTGAGATACAAAGACTTTTGCAAAAGAGGCACGAAGGCGCTTCAGATCAACACCGAGTCCTGAGAGGACCCCACAGCAGACAGCAACAGGGGAAAAGCACTCTCAAGAAACAGCTGCAGATTGGCGAAGAAGAACCGACAGCTGCTGCAGCAGAAAAACGAGATGACGGCCAACAAACCCGTGTCAAAGTGCAGATGCGACCATTGTGTCAGAGAATACAACTCTCGCATCTGTCTCCATAGCCACAGGCGACGCTGTTGGTGTGAGCAGACAGTCCGGACAAATATAAATATTAGGTCGGAAAATATTCACTCTATCCACAGTCAGCTATGACCGACAGAGGCCTACTGATACTGCTTGTTAGTATTATTATTCTTACCGTTATGATTATTATAATAATCATATCATTATTATTATGTTTATTATCTTTCTGTTTAATATGCTTATGATCGTAATTGTTTATCACATGTATGAACGCTGCCCACTGGACACAAGTCTTTTACGCAAAGTTGCAGCGTGCTGCAGGTCCTCCATGCAACCAGACAGCTTCCTCACCACCTGTGTCTCCCACTGTGCACATTATTTTTTTCTTTTCTTTTTTCTTTTTGTAGGCCACCAATCTCCACTTTTTTTCCCACACTCTTTCATTTATTTAATTTTTTTTTTTTAGATTCTCTCATCTTTCTTTTTCTTTTTTTAAAACTGGTAAGTGGGATCCTCCGTCCTATTTTTCTACTTTCTCACTGTACTTCTGTCCTCCAACAAACCATCACATACTACGCACAGTCTGTGTGCTGATTTTGTAATGGACATCCACCGTCAGATTGCGTCAATATCTGCACGGTCAGATGCTGTCCAGTCACCCATTTATTTCACTCTCCCCTCTCAGTGTCTCCCTCGTGATGACGGCAGTCCTCAGCAAACGCCATCTTCACCTGCCTATTGCCTCCCCCCCCCCCCCCCCCCCCCCCCCTCTTACTTCCTTTCTTCAAGGATGCCCTAATGGACAAAGCACTGTTTAACGTAATTGCATCATTCATGGGCCGCACTCGTGACTGTCAGCGTGTGGGACTCTAAAGAGAACAACAACAGCATACACACACACACACACACACACACGAGCAGATAGACGTATGACACCACTTGTCAATATCATTGAACTTACTTTTTCCAAAGGGTACACTTCCGCAGCCAACAAGACGGGAAATACACGCTCAAAATGCATTCGACAGCACAGAAAACGGTAAATACGTGCCAAATTCGGGCCAGTCGGCGGCCAAGAAGACGGGAAATGCACGCTCAAAGTAATGTAACTCGGCAGCACAGAAAACGGTAAATACGTGCCAAATTCCTAGCGTTTGTCAGCGAACAAAACAGGAAAAACGCGCCTAAAATTATACAACTCGGCGGTCCATAAAACGAGAAATACGCGCTCAAATGTTACTATGCGGAAGCAAACAAAGCGGGAAATACGCGTTCAAAATCGTACCTTTGGCAATCAACAAAACGCTCCACTTCCTCCACTCTCCCTTCACTTACCGTGATGCGCTCTCTCCCCCTGTCAAATCAGAGAGAAGACCCCCCCCCCCCCCCCCCCCAACCCCACCCACCTCTTCTACTTCCACCCCCTCCATGCATATTCACCACCCACACGTGGACGGTCGTACATGCGGCCCATAAATGATGCAATCATGTTAAACAGTGCTTGTCAATTGGCATGTGCTGATAAAGGCGCTGCAATACAAACCCCAACTGTTATGGCGCCTGCCCGTTTTGAATGTTTGAAATTGTTCCCTCCCTTTTCTTTGTCTTTTGTGACGCAAAACCAACTGCAACAGGAACTGGAATAGACGGTTTAACCTGTAAAAAGGGAAAGACGGTCCCTTCCCTTCACCGCCTTCACAGACCAGCTGTAGAACAATAGTGTAGCCACAAAGACAACAGGGTAAACCAGAGAGAGTGCATGGTTTATCTCATCTAGTCTAAATCTCCTTGTCTAGGATTTACTGATCTCCCAGAAATGCAAGTTAGCTACATTTCTAGATTCTTAGTCCGTGCATTGATTGTATGTATGCCATGTGGTCTGACAGTGTAACTTTGTGCTAATGCTTGTGACATCTATCAAGATGATGGAGTATTCTGTTATAGTTTATTTGCAAGCTATGCCATGCTTGATTAAGGTTCTTTAACAATCTGACAACCATTCTTTGTGTACAATCTGACTTTTGCCAGTATGCAATTCCAGCAGTTCTATCTTTTAAGACGATAACTGAATGATGCATTCTGATTAGAAAAGCTGTGTGTCTGTACTTGGTGAAAACTGTTTGGTTGTTTTATGAATACTGTTGATTAGAATGCTTTGTAGTGTGTGAATCTAAGTCTACCCCACATGTGTACGTGAGCTTAGTGTATTCCAAGTTACGATTCAATTCAAAAGAAACACAGATGAGTTAGTTGACTAAACATTGTTTAGCACCGTTATTGTCTTCTACCCTTTTGTAAACCCCACTCAAAATCTTAACAGTGGAGATTTGATTGATAATTCTGATATTTATATGTATATTGGTCTAATCTTTTGTTGGCCGACACATTCTTTGAAAGCCAGAGGACAAGTGTGTGAACTCGACAAGCCAGACTCGCAGCTACTTAACTACAGACAGGGTTCCGTTTGTCCTAGCGCCTGGGTCCCTATCTACTTGGGTCCCTGTCTCCCCTGGGCAAGCCTGGTAGTGAAGAAACACCACAGCCCAGCAATTGAGCAGCAGGTCTATAGAAGTGGATCAGTCACCAGCAACAAGAGAAAGATCAACTATCCTCTCCAACATCAAATAAAGTTCTGATATTCCAAGTGGACTCCAACTCATCCAGAACCTTCCCTCTCACAGTGATGAAACGGTGCGCACCAAAACTCAGCATGAACCGATTTCTGTGAAACAGATTCGAACGTTTCCCCCGTGTATAAACATGTAAAGCTGATGTGTGACAGTGCACTTAACTTGTGTCAGTTCTTTGTCGTTCAATTAGTACTGAATGTTTGAACTTCTCTAAATCTGTCTCTTGGAGCTGCAAGTACTTTCAAGAGTACAAACCCAAGGAAACTCCTGAGCCACCATTGAATACTTTAACAGTCCTGAGAAAAATGAACAAAATTCTTTCGATGACTAGTACCGGAGAGTTGCTCCTTCCATAACTATCAAGAGACAGGGCGGAGGTGAAATTTTAACATAATTCTAAAAGAGAAAATACTCGCAAGTCCTTCCCTAGAGGACACACCGACCCATCCCCATCTCACACATTGTAGAACATACGACGGCGGAATCATGTAGGCCTAACTGGCACAAAGGTGGAGGAGGGAGGCGAGTAGTGAGAGAGAGAAAGAAAGACAGACAGACAGAGACTGAGAGACAGAGAGACACAGAGAGAGAGACAGAGACAGAGAGAGACACAGACAGAGACAGAGAGGGGGGGGGGGGGGGGGGGGAGGGGGGGGGGGAGATCGTGGATAGTGAACAGTCGGTCGTTAACAGTCTACACGTTGCCATTATCACCGTCTCTGATGCGTAAACACGACAGACGTTCCTATGCCTTCACCTGAACACCATCGCCGAGACTCGTGCCGAGTGACAAGTAAATCGAGTCCGTGTCTCCTCCGGCGGGTTGCCTCAGCGCAGTGTCAAAATGCGACAACACGGTATGGCTGTGCGTCGGTGGAACCGGAAATGATCGCGACAACACGGGTATGGCTGTGCGTCGGTGGAACCGGAAATGATCGCGACAACACGGGTATGGCTGTGCGTCGGTGGAACCGGAAATGATCGCGACAACACGGGTATGGCTGTGCGTCAGTGGAACCGGAAATGATCGCGCGAATAAACTTTTTAAATAAACCAATTGCCCCTCCTGTTTTGTCCTTTTTTTTTCGAGGGGGGGGGGGGGGGGGCAAATTTCCTTCTTTGTAAAGGTGTTGTACCTAATAATTCAAATCTCTGACCAGGGCATTTTTGTGACGAGGATCGGAAATTCTACAGTAAAGACAGGTAGGTAGGTAGGTAGATGGGCGCCGCAGACAGAAAGACAGACACGTAAGACGTTTAATGCCGAGTAGCTTATCACTCCGTACGCTGCAATAAGACATATTACCAAGTGGCTTATCGCACGATGTGCACTGTGGAATTTTCACACCAGGAGAGACAGAGATAGAGAGACAGGGATAGAGAAACAGATAGACATACAGACGGGCGGACGGACCGACAGACACACCAATGGGCAACAGGCAGACAGATATACAGAGAGGCAGACGGACAGATAAGACGTTCAATGCCGAGTACTTTATCACTCCGTACGCTGCAGTAAGACATTACTAAGTGGCTTATCGCACGATATGCACCGTGGAATTTTCACACCCAGGAGAGACAGAGACAGAGATAGTGACAGATAGACAAGACAGACGGACGGACGGGCCGATCGACCAACCGACCTACAGACCAATGGGCAACAGGCAGACAGATATACAGAGAGGCAGACAGACAGGCAGATAGAGACAGGCAATGATGCCGACAGGAAGAGAGAGGCAGCAAAGAGGGCAATGTATGAAGAGAAAAACGGGAGAGTTACAGAAAAGGGGAAAAGACTTTCACGAAGCTTTCGGGCAACAGTAATAAGATCGCATTTCTGCATTAGCCCCCCCCCCCCCCCCCTCTCTCTCTCTCTCTCTCTCTCTCTCTCTCTCTCTCTCTCTCTCTCTCTACGCTGTCTTTCTCTCTCTCTCCTCTACCCTTACTCCCCCCCCTCCCCCCCCCTCTCTCTCCTGTAAGTGCTACTACAGATATATCTATTTTCACATCCACAGATGTAAAGCGTTCTCTTTTCTGTCGTCACGATTAATTCAGGATCTATCTTCAAACAAAGACACGGTATCACAAAGGTAATGGAAAAACCTGTCACCACACACACACACACCACACACACACACACAATCACACAATCACAATACACACGCGCGTGCGCACGCCAAGAGAAGGCTGTGAAAGGAAAGAGGACGTTACAAGAACCAAGACAATGACGTACAAAGACAATGACGTACAAAGACAATGACGTACAAAGACAATGACGTACAAAGACAAAACGAAGAATCCTAGTGCGTGCTGCGGGCTTCCGTAAGCATTCCCTGGAATGTGCGGCTCTTCGGGTACTGTTCAACTCGCCACTGTTCACAACGTAAGCCACTTACAATAAAAATGTCGAAAATGAAACGACAGCTTGGTTTCCGGTGGCTCCAAATCATAAAGTCAGGAGCCCGGTAAACCATAACAGAAGAAAGCAGAAAAAAAAAATGTACGAAATTTACACTTACAGAGACTGACCAGTGTAGCAAGCTGGACGTTTCATTGCAATTTACACCGTCAGACGAAACCGAAGGTAAAGCTGACCACCAAACTACTCAAGACAAAAGTAAAAGAGCTTTTGAATTTAGGGCTTTTCCATACCGGCGTTACAGTTTTGCCGTCTTGAACTTGTTACCCGAAGAAAACCAATTTCATGTTCTGAACTTGAAAGTACAGCACTGAGAAAACTTGGTAATGTACTTGCCGAATGCCGCCAGCCGGTGCCGCCGTTGGTAACGTACTTACCCAATGCCGCCTGCCGGTGCCAGGATGTCACGTGACGGAAATGACGATCGGGACACATCTTAAGTGCCGCAGGATCTGCAACACGTCTACGCTCCTCCTACGCCAACCCTAATCTACCCCTTCTATCTCTTACCTCCCTCACGACATACCAATGACAAAGCTAGTGTGCTGAGAAGTGCATGTTACTGTTTAAAACAAAAGCTGTGGAGCGTAACCATCATATTATGGCTAATCTGCAGTGCGTGTGTAACAGGATAGCTTTCGTTGAATGGTACCAACACATTTAAATCTCTAGCATGTGGTGCATGTCACAGAGTATGGCTAACATTCATTTGAATGATACCAACACGTTTCAATCTCTAGCATGGAGTGCATGTCACAGTATGGCTAACATTCATTTGAAGATATTAACACGTTTCAATCTCCAGCATGGAGTGCATGTCACCGAGTACGGTAACATTCATTTGAATACCAACAAGTTTCAATCTCTAGCATGGGGTGCGTGTCACAAAGTATGGCTAACATTCATTTGAATGGTATTAATAGAGTATGGCTAATACTCATCAGAATGGTGATAACATATACTAGACTATGCTAACACCGATAAAAGCGTGCTCACATCCAACAGACTTTACTACGTAAAATGCATGCGAGGATGTATGTTGTGCATGCGGCAGAGAATGCTCACGGAATGATCCTCTCACGGAATGATCCTCTAAATCTGGCTGATAGACACCGTTCAACTCGCAACATACGTCCCAGGTCACAAATCTTCGTCTCAAAAATGTATCCGTATTGCTGGTCACAACGACGGTTCCCCAAAATGTATCCGTATTGCTGGCCACAACGACGGATCCCACCGCAAGAGAAGAGAAATGGAAAGAAAATAAACCATCTTTTTTTACATTTATACTTCGACGATTAAGAATGACATTTTAAAGCATGAAAATACGTACATTAGATTATCTTCGAAAAGACTGCACTGTCGTTACATTTGAAAATGTTTGTCTTTTTTCGTTTTTTTTAATTCTGTTTTGGTTTTTTTTTTAAATTATTTTTTCCACATCTCCAAACAGGAAACTGGCACCTTGTCACACTACACGTGCATTTGAGCACGTAATTTCCGGCTCAGTTTCCAACTTTGTTTTTTTTGTTGGTTAATGTCTTCCTCTTAAATCTCTTTCCCACCGTACCAATGGTCCAGCATGTTGTCGAGTTGAACGTAAGGAAAAGGACAAACGTAGAAGTCATGGCCGTAAAAGGCTCACGTCAGTGAACACGGAATAACATAAAGCCGACCTCCACTGACCCCCTTTGGTCACGTGCGTTACCGGTTAGGTCCCCTGATGTGAACCTTTTAACAAACCATTTTTGTATCAAGTACTTGCCGATAGAAGCTTGTGTTTCGGCCTCACTCTCACTATCACCGTCCGCATTTCATGAAAGATCTAGCGGCGGCTGGGCGAACACTCGGGCAGTCGTTCACCTCAACGCCTTTGTCCTTCAGTCACAGGGAGACAGGGCGCAACCAGTCCATTCTTTTACATTGTCTACATGTTCAGGACATTCGTATACCACTCGCTTTCTAACCTAACCAGTGTTGAAGTACCGAACACCGCGTTCCTTGATACACACTGAAACTTCGCAAGTTGCAGGCGTGCCACTATAAAAAAAAATTGTCATTTTCGCTGCCAGTCCTGACATGACGCTGTTCTCGTGGTGTCTGTCGCCGCCTTAGCGTTAGATAATCCCTCTACCGTCCCTCGTCTCGGTCAGTTATACGGCCGTTTACCATTATCACTGGATGTGCGCGTCTAGCCCGAATGCAACTCATGAACTAAATGTTTTGTGGATAGAAAGTGGACCGCTACTAACCATTGTACAGTAATAAAACAGATTTTTGACCGCATATCTTCTGTAAGCAATGCAAAATGTCTTTGAGAATGCTTAGAAGATTTTAATCAAGAATTTTTTTTTTAATCTACAACGTTTCATTGGTTTGTGTCTTTTATTCTAAATCTCTTTCCTACACACACACATTGTACCGTAAACAATGTGCAGAAATTCTTTGTTACACATCGCCCACCTATACAAACGCCCCGACACAAAGACCCGTCCACTTCCAAGCTACATTGCAGCTGCAGAAAACCATCTCACCTGCCCTATCGCCGCCGAAGCAATGAACAAACCGCAGGTGTCCAAGTGTATCACGTGCTGAGTGTCGTCATCGTGTGTCCGTGACTAGACTGTCGTGGTCCCGCTCTGGACACGCGTTTTCCACTGCTTTCACGTGCACATGGAAGGGCGTTACTAAGGCAATTTTGGTATTTGATTGCTGATTGGTTGGAAAGCTTTCTTATGTGTACGACTTTGAATGCCTCGTAGAGGCCTTCTGATTGGTTTATTAAAACAATTGTGTACAGATTCTTAAAATAGACACACTCAGCTTTCGAATGATATGCGACATGCCAGGGCTCTGCGAGGGATGTGCACTCGATTATCTGTTGAAAATGGGTAACTTTTCGCAATCAGTGCTGCTTAAAATTGATGACATGGAGTGAAAAAAAAATCATTCACTCTCTCTCTCTCTCTCTCTCTCTCTCTCTCTGAAAAAGGAACAGAAAAGATGTCGGTAACTAATTCATTGACCTGAAGAGTCTTCTCATTTTCCTGACCAGAACTGTTGTACAGTTCTGTCGCGCAATCCCCCCCCCCCCCCCCCCCCCCGCGCCCCCCCCCCCCCCCCCCCCCCCCCCCCCCCGCACTAAATGAAAAGAAATGATAGATTGATGTGGCGCAACAATGAGGGGGAAAAACATATATTTGAGTTTGAAACTTTTCTGGAGGAAGCCGCAATAAAAATCGGGGGAAAGAACAGAAAGGAGGTTGTGCCTTTTTCATGTCTGGTGTTTACAGTGTCTGCAAAAGACAGCATTTGCCGTAAAGTCACTGCATGGTCTGCTTCGGATTGTGTGTTAGATCAATTCTGTTATCCTCCTTGTTTGGTATGGTCTTTTGTATTTGGCCTACATCAAACAAGGAATCCAGAACATAGTAAATGCCAAGGTAATTTGCTGCTTTGTGCTATGTTGGCGTGCGTGCGTAAGCGCGCGTGTGTGTATGCGTGCGTGTGCGCGAGCGAGCGTGTGTGTGTGTGTGTGTTGTGTGTGTGTGTGCGCGCGCGCGCGCGTGTGTGTGTGTATAGAATATGCGGTGGCACGTGCATGTGTGCATGTGGATGTTCGGGAGAAAGACACACACACACACACACACACACACACACACACACACACACACACATACACACACACACACCACGCACACACACACACACACACACACACATACACACACACACACACATACACACACACACACACATACACACATACACACACACATACATACACACACACGCGCGCGCGCGCGCGTTCATACGCACGCAGGTACATACATAAACACCACTCGGACGAGCCGGATTGACTTCCTCTATGGAAACTCGGGCTGCGTCATGAAAATATCTTTAAAAACAAACAAACAAACAAACAAACCCCCCGCTCCGGGAGCCCGATCCTGAACAACTGCTTGCAGAGAAAGCACTGCAACGAAGTCCATCAATTCATTCAAGGACACTGAATTGCTTTGTTTTTTCTTTCTGTTTTGCTCCAATCATACCTGTCAAATTACCTTTGAAATTGACAGTCAGAAGAAGCGCTGATTTAAAAAAAAAAAAAGTCGTTCATTCCACCGCAGAAAATTGGTTACCGACGTGCACTTTTTTTTTCTTTTTTTTTCTTCTTTTTTTTTTCTCTTCTTTTTTTTTCTTCTTTTTTTTTTTTTTTTTTAATGGGAGAGGGAGGAAAGAGGCAGAGGAGAAATGGGTGTGGAGTTGGGGGAGGACGGGAAAAGGGGGGCGGGGGGGGGGGGGGGGGGGGAAGGTGGATGGGAAAGTTTTGCGTTTGGTCTGGGGGGGAAAAAATGTAAGTTTTTTAAGAAAAAAAAGTGCAAATGGGGCGTTTGAGTACGTGCCGGGGTGTTTCCCACCCCGCTCGCGCTGAAAAGAGAGGAGAGAGAGAAGAGAGGAGAGAGAGAGAAGAGAGAGAGAGAGAGAGAAATGTGTGGTGTGTGGGTGTTTTGTTTGTGTGTGTGTGTGGGGTGTGTGTGTGTTGGGGTGTTACGGCGTGCGTGCGCGTCGTACGTGCGTGTGGGGTTTTTTGAGTTGGGTGTTGTTGTTTTGGGGGTTTTGGTGTGTGTGTGCTGCGTGCGTGGGGTTAAGAGAGTGTGTGGTTTGGGTGTGTGTGTGTTTGTGGTGTGGGTGTGGTGGGGTGTGGTGGTGTGGGGGGCTTTCGCAAAGCGGGGGCCAAACCGTTGTAATATGTGTGGTTTTGGTGGGTGTGGGGGTTGGGGTGTGGTGTGTGGGGAGGTGTGTGTGTGTTTGGTTTTTGTTGTTGTTTTTGTTTTTTGTTTTTTTAGTTTTAAAAAGGGCTTCCCACCAATGTGATTTCAACGGAATTTTTTAAAAAAATGTGTGTGTGTGTGGGGGGTGGTGTGTTGGGTGCGGGTGGGTGAGTGTGTGTGTGGTTTTGTGTTGTGGGTGTGTGTGTTGTGGTGTGAGAGAGAGAGCACGCGCACCCCCCGGGGCGCGCCTGTGAATTTTTTTGCGTGAGTGTGCGTGCGCCTTGTTTTGTGGGTGTGGGTGTGGTGTTGGGGGTGTGTTTTGGTGTTTTGTGTGTTGGGTGTGTGGGGTGGTATGAGAAGAGAGAAAAGAAAAAAAGGGGAAAAGAAGAGAGAAGAGAGTGGTGTGTTTTTGTGTGTGTGTGGTGTGTGTGTGTGTGTTTGTGGGGTGTGTGTTTGGGGTGTGAAATTTTTTTGGTGGAGAGGGGTTTTTGAAAGTTTAAAGGGTAAATTCCTACCGGGCAACGAAAAAGATGTGGGGAAAACGAAAAAAAGTAAAGCATAAATTTTTTAAAATTTTTGGAAAGCATGGGTCGATCAAAAATGTGGAAAAATTTTGAACCCGCTTTTGACACTGGGATTCTTTACTCTTTGGGCAATGTAACAGGGACGTACACTAAAGTTTC
>CM031625.1:22580452-22602952 GCA_018398815.1 Conus ventricosus | reverse complement strand
TGCAGTTCGTCGCCGTGGGAAACGTGGATGACAAAAACACCATGAAAAGTGTCGAGCACGTGAGAAATAGCTGAAGTATTAATCTGTGTCGCCCTCCTCTCGCTTCTTCTGCTTCCTCACGGTGATACTCTCCCCCTTTTTCCTTTCTCCTCTGTCTACTACTCCCCCCCCCCCCGCCCCCCCCCCCCCCCGCAGCCCATCCTCTTCCTTCCTCCATCCTTCTGTTCCCCCCCCCCCCCCCCCCCCCCCACAAAAGAAAATAACTTTCGTCGGTCAAATGTTCAAGTCAATTCAATGACAACCGACTGCCGTTTGACGTTTGACCTTTTTTTTTTCTTTTCTTAATGAAATATACATGCACAAAAAGAAACGCATACATTTATTTCAGTCATTTCATGCGTCATTTAGCATTCAGAAAATTACAACCACAGAAGAAATAAGACATCAATCTACTGATACTCTATTCATTATGTCTGACTATTCACACTGGACAGAGCTCCCTGCTATACGGGGCATGTTTCTGTCAAACTTTCCTTAATATTTTCAGCGGGAAAAAAAATATGCTTTCTTTTTGTGCACAGTATAGTTTATCTTTTTTAGCCCCAAAGAAACAGCTGTTGTCTGTCAAATGTTCAAGTCGGTTCAATGACAACCAGCTGACAGCCGTGAAGCATGGTGGACTGATGTCCAACTCTGGCTGACACAGAGCAAAAGAAAATGCCTTCAGTTTGTGCAATGGAACTCAAAGATGCCCAATACAATGACACTTATCTAGTTCCCTCCACAGCTTTGGCCTGGACAGACAGACTGGCCTGTGGCGGTACAAAATGCCGCAGAAACAAAGTGTCCGCGTGCGGACACTTTGTTCCCTGCGGACACTTTGTAACCGTGAACTGACATTCAAATGTCCGCAGAAATCCTGCAGACACTTTGTTCTGCGAGGTGACATATAACTTACAAAAGCGGAACAAAGTGTCCGCAGCCGTTTCAGCCTCAGTGTGAGTGGGTGAATGTGCACGTACACTCCCATGCGCGTAGTGGTGTTTGCTGGAGGTGGTGGTGATGTTTTGTGTAAATAATATACGCAGTTGTAAGTTTCTCAAAAAATCGTCTTTAATTCTAAATTTAAGGGCATGTTTTAACGGAAAAAAGGAGAGGGTTGGTAGAAGGAAGAGGGGAGGGTGGGGGGGGGCATACGATGGTGGGAAAGAGATGTCAAGACTGGGGGATAGTGAGAAAGGGAATGGATTGAAAATTACAGAGCGATATTTTTTCTTTTTCTTTTTTTTTAATGGTTACTGCCTTCTCGAATCACACACACACACACACACACACACACACACACACACACACACACACACACACTACACACACTACACACACACACACACACACACACACACACACACACACACACACACACACACACTACACACACACAACACACACACACACACACACACACACACACACACACACACACACACACACTCCATCAACATGAATCATTCTACTCTTCACGCATCACATAAAAAGTATTCAACATTCTGATTTGTTGTTGTTGTTGTTGATTTTTTTTTATTAATGGTAGGCGACAGTAAAGAGATTAATACATACAAAACATGAAAACTAAGAGAACATACAGGAGAGGGTTGAGGAAGGAAAACTAAGAGAACATACAGGAGAGGGTTGAGGAAGGAAAATTAAGAGAACATACAGGAGAGGGTTGAGGAAGGAAAACTAAGAGAACATACAGGAGAGGGTTGAGGAAGGAAAACTAAGAGAACATACAGGAGAGGGTTGAGGAAGGAAAACTAAGAGAACATACAGGAGAGGGTTGAGGAAGGAAAACTAAGAGAACATACAGGAGAGGGTTGAGGAAGGAAAACTAAGAGAACATACAGGAGAGGGTTGAGGAAGGAAAACTAAGAGAACATACAGGAGAGGGTTGAGGAAGGAAAACTAAGAGAACATACAGGAGAGGGTTGAGGAAGGAAAACTAAGAGAACATACAGGAGAGGGTTGAGGAAGGAAAACTAAGAGAACATACAGGAGAGGGTTGAGGAAGGAAAACTAAGAGAACATACAGGAGAGGGTTGAGGAAGGAAAACTAAGAGAACATACAGGAGAGGGTTGAGGAAGGAAAACTAAGAGAACATACAGGAGAGGGTTGAGGAAGGAAAACTAAGAGAACATACAGGAGAGGGTTGAGGAAGGAAAACTAAGAGAACATACAGGAGAGGGTTGAGGAAGGAAAACTAAGAGAACATACAGGAGAGGGTTGAGGAAGGAAAACTAAGAGAACATACAGGAGAGGGTTGAGGAAGGAAAACTAAGAGAACATACAGGAGAGGGTTGAGGAAGGAAAACTAAGAGAACATACAGGAGAGGGTTGAGGAAGGAAAACTAAGAGAACATACAGGAGAGGGTTGAAGGAAAACTAAGAGAACATACAGGAGAGGGTTGAGGAAGGAAAACTAAGAGAACATACAGGAGAGGGTTGAGGAAGGAAAACTAAGAGAACATACAGGAGAGGGTTGAGGAAGAAAACTAAGAGAACATACAGGAGAGGTTGAGAAGGAAAACTAAGAGAACATACAGGAGAGGATTGAGGAAGGAATGGAGTGGTAATATGTTTCGAATGACGGACGGACATGTAATTAGATATATGGATTTTATTTAAATACAATCTCTCTCTCTCTCTCTCTCTCTCTCTCTCTCTCTCTCTCTCTCTCTTCTCTCTCTCTCTCTCTCTCTTCTCTTCTGTCTCATGTGGGTGTTGTCATTGTCATTTGTCATCTCTCTCTCTCTCTCTCTCTCTCTCTCTCTCTCTCTCTCCTCTCTCTCTCTCTCTCTCTCTGTCTCATGTGGGTGTTGTCATTGTCATTTGTCATTCTCCTCTCTCTCTCCTCTCTCTCTCTCTCTCTCTCTCTCTCTCTCTCTCTCTCTCTCTAAAATAAAACCAAATGAAGAAAGGGATTAGCTGATTGTGTAAAATGGCATATAAATGCTTCAGACATGATGTTCGAGTGACACACGATCGCTTTGTGCGTCCATTTGGGAACGACTCGTAGCTGTTTTCAATGACAACAATAATATCATACTTTTGTATGATGTGCCACATTTAAGCTTCGCGCATACAGTCTGTGTGGAACGCGAAACTGAACAAGTGCCAGTCAGAATGGTACACTAATGCTTCAAATGATTGAATTTAATCGATTTCATTTTAACTTCGCATCAGTTTTGATATCTCACCCTAAACCTTTACTTCCCAGCGGTTTTTTCTTTCCAAACAACAGAACCGTCAATCATTGCAAAAAGACTGAAAAAATCTGTTCATTCGTTATTCATTTATTCTTTTGTTGTTTTTTCTCAAAGGAGAGAGAGAGAGACACAGAGAGAGAGAGAGAGAGAGAGAGAGAGAGAGAGAGAGAGAGAGAGAGAGAGAGACAGAGACAGAGACAGAGACAGAGAGAGAGGGAGAGAGAGGAGAGAGATTGTGTTCAACAAGAGTAGTGACTAAAGCATAATGGAAGCATTCTCCTTTTTTTTCAATTTTCTCGGAAGCAAAACTGTATACTTATATTAATATTTAAAAAAATCGAAGGTATCCAGGATGATGAGGTCTAACACACACACACACACACACACACACACACACACACACACACACACACACACACACACATACATACATACACACACGCACGCACGCACGCACGCAAGCACACACGCAAACACGCACACATACACAACGTGCGCGCTTTTGCTTCCAGGAGTGCTGGCATGCAGAGAGAGAGAGAGAGAGAGAGAGAGAGAGAGAGAGAGGAGAGAGAGAGAGAGAGAGAGAGAGAGAGAGAGAGAGAGAGAGAGGCGTGGTCCTCTGTCGTTGGAGATCTCATTACAATGGGGACTGCAGAAAAACGTCCAGTCTTGTTGGGCCTCTGCACCAACACTCTCCACCCCTCCACCCTCCATTCCAGTCTCCCTGAATGATGAAGATGTCTTTCATCATCTGAACCTTACTGGTGACAGTTTGGGGTTGTTTCTAGCCAGGTCAGGGGTTCTCCTATGCTACTTACTACGGTCAACCCAGCACTATCTGCTGCATGTGAGGAGTGAATCCAACAAGGAAATCCGACCTGGAGAGGAATGGGCTCCGTCAGATTCCATTTTTTTGTTGCCAGAGAAACACACAACGCGGGAGAAGACAACACAGAGGTCATACTGGGACAGCCGCAGCCCGGGTGAGCGATAACTGCGCCATCTGCCGACCTCCACCGGGACAATCAAGAAAAGTGTGCTACTAAGGGACACCACTGAGTAGACGTGAAAGAAGATCATCACATTCGCCACCTGGGAATGAAAGAACATTCAGTCAGGACTGGAAAATGGAAAGAAAAAAAACTGCATCACGACATGGACAGTTAGCTCTAGATCGTTCTCAGCTTCGGCAACGTGAGATGAAAGAACGAAAGAGAAGTACAAAACGGAAGAAAGGCATGTCACGTGCAAAGTTGAGAGGAAGACAACCATGTACGTAGCGTGGGTTCTGCAGCTGACAAGAAGCTGAAGAATGTTGTACTGGGAAGATGTTCTCTTTCCAGCGGGATTATAACCATCCGCATCACAATAGTGCACATATAGGCTCCCAAATCAGACTATAAAGATGGCCAGATTCTAGAATGCTACTACCAGTGACTAGCACAGTCTGTATTAATTAAGCCAGACACACTCTCTCTCTCTCTCTCTCTCTCTCTCTCTCTCTCTCTCTCCTCTCTCTCTCTCTCTCTCTCTCCAGGAAGGCCTAACAGTGCACGTTGTGCAAAGTGCTCTTGCATCAGGGTTAACAGCCATGTTTGGCTTTCCCCTCCCCCTGCGGTTGCTGTCAGTGAATAAGTTGACTGCCAGTGTTCACGCCCAACAGGCGCTATGAAAATTCCTGGTCCAATTCTTTCCAAGTTCTCTACTATTTACGTCCTTAACTCTAATATTTTAACGACGAGAAAAAAAAAGGTTTCACAGAGTTAACTCAAAACAGTTGTTTTTTTTAAATGCTGATGATCACCCAGCTTCACGCTGAATCATTTAATGGAAATTCTGATTCTCAAGACAGAACAGTGTGCCACCCAAACATTTTCCTCTTCCTTTGAAAGAGGAAAGGGGCCTTTCCCAGAAACTAATCAAAATCATGGCATGCATTATGAGTGAATGTGGGGGATATTACTCCTATGATGATGAAATAAACAAAATGAGAAGAAGCTGAAATTTGAATTGGAGTGTGAATGTTTCCAGTTTTTTTTTTCTGCTTATGAGAGCAAGACCGGACACATTTTTGTGGGCAAAAAGTGAGAAAAAAAAGATAATTAAAAGAAGAAAAAGAGGAAATGTTCATCTACTGTACAGAACATAATGATAGTAAAGCTTATCATCTCAGCCAGTGCTTTTACGCAATTCAAAATAAGGGAATTCCATTTCATTGTAAATACACGTAATGATCAAAATCCTCCTTTGTGTCCAGACGGACGTTGTATTCCTGTTGAGATTTCTTTAGAGTCACGTTTATATTTCCAAACAGTTCCACCTGAACTGTTGCCCCTGTTGCCTCGCTGGGCTGCCTTTGGGGGGTCTTCATCCACTTGAAGTTTCATCCACATAATGGATACGTCTCTGACAGCGTTGTTCAAATTGTCTGACCGCACCAGCCGCCGTGGCGAAGTGGTTAGCGTCGCGGACTCCCGGCTGGGAGGTCGTGGGTTCGAATCCAATCAGAGTCATGTGGGTTTTTTCTGCCCGACCGGCTCTTACCCAGAGTTGAGTTTGCTGCGGACTCAGTTGGGAAGACTGGGACCACACAGTCGAGTTTCATCCACTTAAATGGGTGCGTCTCTGAGAGTGTTGCTCAAATTTCATGACCAACACTGCAGGTGCCTGTATCTCTCGGGCCTGGTTGACGCCAGGATATATTATGAAAGGAAGCGTAGAGTACAGCCCTGTCATGTAGTCTCAGACCGAAATGGAAATCCGTAGCATCATCTTAATCATCCTCATTCCCATTGATCAGCATTAAAAAAAATGTCTCAAGTTCTGTGGCCCTTCATGCCCTGCTCTCATGGTGACCTCAATTTCGATGTCCTCTCCACGTCTGTGGCCTTGGTTTGCTTCCGTCGGGGTCACCAGTATCGGCGGGTCCATGGGGGCTGTCGTTGGACGGACGTGGTGGCGCCCTCCGGAGGGAGAGCTCACTCACGCCGGCTCCGCGACTAAGCAATTATTGTCGTCAGTAGGGGACTTAGTAGGTGGTGTCCTGCGTATGTTAGATCAGAACAGGCGCCACTGAACACCACCGAAGTGACTCGGCAGCAGTGCAGTGTCTCCTCCGGTGGGTTGCCTCTTGACAACTTGACATTGACTGCTCCCTGTGGATTGCTGGTGCCGGGGCTGCGGCGGGGCCGACCGGGCTATGGCTGTGGACGGGGTGTCGGAATGAGCGGCGTGGGTGCACTGCCTCTGAGGTGGCGCAGAGGTTGGGACAGCAAAAAAAAAAAAAAAAAAAAAAAAAAAATTGTCTGACCGCCATTGCAGGTGTCTATCTCTCAGGCTCGGCTGACGCCAGGCTATATGATGAAAATACGCATAGAGTGCAGCGCTGTCACGCAGTCTGACTGGAATGGAAATCACTAGCATCATCTTCATCATCCTCATCCTCATTGATTAGCGTTTTTTTTTGTTTTTTTTTTAAAGTTCTGTGGTTTTTCATGCCTTGTTCTTATGGCAACATCAGTTTCGATGTCCTGTTCACGTTATTAGCTTTGGTTTAATTCTGTCTGGGTCGCTGGTATCGGCGGGCTGTTGTTGGACGGACGTGGTGGCGCCCTCCAGAGGGACAGCTCCCTCACGCCGCCGCCTCCACGACTAGGCTCCTCAGTAGGGGGCGGAGTAGGTGCTCTCCTGCGTCTGTTGAGTCAGAACAGGCACTACCGAAAACCACCGAAGTGACTCGGCAGCAGTGCAGTGTCTCCTCTGGTGGGTTGCCTCCTGACGACTTGACACTGACTGCTCTCCACTGATTGCTAATGCTGGGGCTGGGATAGAACGGGCCTGTCTGTGGCTGTGGACAAGGGAGGGTGGGAGGGGGGGGGGGGGGGTCGGAATGAGCAGTGTAGGTGTAACGCCACATAAGTGGCACTGAAGACGGGACAGCAAAAAAAAAAAAAAAGATGTTCCAGTTTTTCTGATAACGGACGGTTCCTGAATATGCAACCAAACTGAAACATGTTCAGTGTTACGGATGGTGTGCGGTGCGTGTTTTGTTGTCTGACTCTCGCTCTCAAAAGTTTGGATGCGTGTAATAATTATTCCCTACACACACCCACACCATACGTACATGGATAGCCAGGCAACACACGAGTTAGATTTCTTTTCTTTATAATTATGCTGCCTGAACCATCAAAACATACATTCATGTGAATTGGTACAAATTAATACATGTCACTACACAGCATATAGATCAAGATATCAATACATAGGAACTTCAATCATCAGATATCATATTACATATCTTGGTATCACTCACAGATCTCGCCGGCGCCTTCCACAGTGTCTCACATATATATACAGTCAACAGACTCGGTTCCACAGTACCAAGCCACAGTCTACAACACTAAAAGAAGACAAAGAAGGATAACCAAGGTCCCCACATGATAAGCACAGCCGTTCACAAACACAAGCGATGAAGAAGAAGAAGAAACAGGGTCTCCATACAACAAGCACAATAAATCACGTCGAGCTATCAGAAGAAGAACCGCAAATTTACAAGGCACAATAATCCATAGCAGAAGAACCGCAGATTCACAAAGCACAGCAATCCACAGAAGAAGAACCGTAGATTCATAAAGCACAGCGATCCACAGATGAAGAACCGTAGATTCATAAAGCACAGCGATCCACAGATGAAGAACTGAAGATTCATAAAGCACAGTAAACCATAGAAGAAGAACTGCAGATTCATAAAACACAGCAATCAATATTGAATCCCCGGAGAACACAATAAACTTCAATTCGACGTACCGTTGATCTAAAACAAATATTAACTTCTCCGTGTATTGATACTACAGTGTTCACATCAATAAATTCAACCCACCGACACACATGCGGTGGTACAATTAGAGCACATAAATAATCTTCCAGGAGTTTTAAGTCACTCTCGGCGACACAGCCTTCACAACAATTTTATAACAAATAAATTTTCTGGTACATATTCCGCTGGTACCGTCATCAAAAGTATCCCACATACACAATTAACTTCGATCTATTACTGACTTGAAAGTCAGCCTCTCCACATAGTAACACTACGGAGAAAACGATTAAAACAAAATAAATTAGACTGGATACCAAAGCCTCGGCCGTTAGTTCTTGCTCTCTTCCCTTGTCTCCTATTATTTTCGTCATGTAGTTAAATATCTCATTTTAAGTTGACGTCATAATTTACGTTGACGTCACATTCAGTTATTTGATTTTCATCGTTCAAAGCGACCCCATCAATTTCATACAAAAATGGTCCATCTCACAAATTCAACAACAACAAAAAACAACTCTTTAGTCTTTATACTCAACAGCTCAGCAACTTATTATTATGAAGTAAATTACACCAAAAGGCACTAGAATTGAACATTTTATGGTTTTTTTTTCTTCTAGCACACAAATAAAGTAAGAATTTATCTAAATTTCAACTTCATTTTACTGAAGACAGCCAATTTCTAGATGTCCGTTTGTTGTTGTTGTTTTTGTTGTTTACCAAAACTCACTTTAGGTTTATCCAGTAGTAGTTGATTGTAAAGGCACTTTGATCAGCTGCCTGTAATGATTCAGGTCAAGCCCAGTTATGGTCATAGTTACAATGTTGCTATCACACTGTTTACATAAATCTTTTACGTTGTGCTGTCCTCTTGTGTTAGCCTCTCTCTCTCTCTCTCTCTCTCTCTCTCTCTCCTCTCTCTCTCTTTCTCTCTCTCTCTCTCTCTTGCATGCCAGCACGCCTGGAAGCAAAAGCGCGCACGTTGTGTATGTGTGTGTGTTTTTGTGTGTGCGTGCGTGTGTGTGTGCGTGTTTGTGTGTGTGTGTGTGTGTGTGTGTGTGTGTGTGTGTGTGTGTGTGTGTGTGTGTGTGTGTGTGTGTGTGCTTGTACTTGATTGTCCGCAAAGATGACATTCAAAATATTTAATTTTCATGAATCTGCTCAAGGCCAAAGATTGTCTTGAAGATGAATATACTGTAGCTAACATTGTCTTTAAGATGAACATACTGTAGCTAACATTGTCTTTAAGATGAATATACTGTAGCTAAGAATGTTACTTTTGTACCTTATGTCGTTTGTCAATGATTATATTCAGAGTGTAAATGAATGGGTTGAGTGCTGAATTGAGAGGTAGCACCAAAATGGCCATAGCCACATTGACCTCGCCTGAGATAGGAATGTTAAGAGATGCCAACAGACCACATAGACCAATAGGAAACCAGCAGAGAAAGTCCGACATGGCAATGGACAGAAGTCGTCTGGCAATGATGAATTCTTTGGACTTGCCACTTCCACCACTCTTGTTTTTGAGCTGTGTTCTCTGTTCAGACATAGAATTGGACCTCACTGACCAAAAGATCAGGGACTGTCCTGCAGCGATCAGCAGAAAGAGAATCAGATTGCAGACAATCATGACACTGAAGGAATAAGTGTGTCCATCAAAGTCAGCTCTGGTGACGGGAAGAGGGATGCAGATGCCTGTCTGGCGGTAGTATTCCCAGTGAGATGTCACGGGAAGCAGAGGTGTAACAGCCAGGATAAATCCAAGAAACCAAATGACGGCACAGGCAATGTGAGCTGAGGTGGCTCTGAAACGGATCTGACTGAAAGGGAAACGAAGCACCAGAAATCGATCCAAGGTGATGAGGAAAATTATGAAAGCTGAAACCTCTGATGATAAGAAAGACAAAAATCCTGCAACACTGCAAACTGGGCTTCTTTTTCCACTCACTCTCTTTCCAAAGATAAACGCCTGCATAAAACCGGTCTGCCATTCCAATAAAAGCTAGATACACTCCATTAAAAAGTCAGAAAAGCACAGATGAAGGACAAAAACAGCAAAACCTGTCTTGATTCTTTCTGATGAACAACACAATCGATAAACAAAGCTACATAGATTTCCCAAGATTCCAAGCACACCCGATACTGTTACGATAAATCGATAAATTCCAGACTTCAGCAAGTCACCGCATGACGAGATTTCGCAGCTGGGGTCTGACACTGACCTTGAAAGTGGAGAGGTAAAACTTCTGAACAACATAATTTGAAGCTGCTAGCAAAAACATGCTTCAAAATGCTTCATTGTTCGCATAAAAGTAGAAGTGAAATCTTCCACAGGGTTACCCCGAAGGTCTAACACACGAAGCTTTAAGAATCCCATTCTGCCCTTTCAGTATCCTGATTCTACATTCGGAGACATCTAGAACTTCCAGGCTTGGGAAAACAGACGACAGCCTACTCATTTCGAATGAATGCATTTGGATTCCTGAAATATTCAAGACAACGAGTGATGGCAACAAAAACAGCACTGATTGTTACACAGACTACTAGATAAAGGGCTACCAACGACACTCAACGATCGTAAATGACGCATCTGTCTGAAGTGACTGAAGTTGACGTGGGTCAGTTTATTGTCCCCCAAATCCAATCTGTGAAGATGGAGTAAGGTGAAATCTGTTAAATTGGTCCAACCACAGGCCTGAACACTCAGGTAGATCAACATAGAACTGTTCATGACGTCATTTTGAGAGAGTCCGCTTCCTCTGGCATCCAGGTAGCGCAGCTGAGGGAAAGAGCTGACGTGGAAGGTGTTGGTACATACGAAGACCAGGCCAGAACAAGAACATGGCTCAGGACACGTCATATCACACATCAGTTCATCGTCATTATTTGGACATTGTGCGTAACCATCACACAGGTGATTCACGTCTAAACACTGTGATTGTTTGTTTCCCCAACATCGGTAAAACCCTGAACAGGTGTAATTCTCACATCCAGCTTCATCTTCGTGACCTTGACAATCGTTGATAGCGTTACACCTGACATTGAAAGGTAGACAGTAACCGTCATCAGGACACTGGAAGTGGGTGTCAGGACACTGCGTGTTGTCTGCTGGTAGAGGAATCACAGGGGCCCTCAATCCTCCATAGTCAAAGTTTATTACAGCTGGTGGCTTGACAAGTTTGTCGAAATTGTATATGATCGTCAATTCGGTTGATAAAGGTTTTCAGACACTGAAGAAAAACATTCGATTTGTACCAAAGTTGGCGTTGTTTTTTTTTGGGGGGAGGGGGGGGTTCATTCCAATTCTAGTGGAGAAGAGAGAGAGAGAGAGATAGAGAGAGAGAGAGAGAGAGAGAGAGGAAGAGAGAGAGAGAGAGAGAGGAGAGAGAGAGAGAGAGAGAGAGAGAGAGAGTCACGAGTCACGAATGTTTAATTGTCAGGCCAATCGCCCATACAATGGAGTGAGGTTAATGAAACACAATGTTAACAGCATGTAACCACATTCATTCTTTCTTGTCTCAATTTTAAGGCTTTGAAAATAAATAAGGCCATTTTTCTTACAATTATTTCGTTGTTAAAGGAGAGTAGCAATACACATTTTAAACGTAGATGGGCGGATGTAGTACTTTTTTGGGATCAGTTCTTTCCGAAGAGTTTCATATGTATGACAAACAAGCAAAAAATGCACTTCTGACTCTGGCACATTGGTACAAAATGGACAGTTAACGTCTCTGCTCCAGCCAACTTTGTACTGCATAAAATGACAATTCAGTGGGGACATCCCAATTCTAAACCTGGAAAACGTGTTACGGCACCCTGATGATCATGATTTGACATAAATGAGTACTAATTGACAGGGATTGTCTGAAAGATGCATAAAAATTATAGAAAGTATATGACTCTAATTTCGCATGCCAATCCTGTTGAAAACAATCTACAAGTCTCGTTTAAAAGTTGCCATAAACATACTCATATTTCCGACCCTTGAGCTTCCCAGACTACTCCAAACCCAAGTCTATACAAAACATTTCTAATTTTACATGCCCAAGTTTGATAGTTTTGACTCTGTAGGCTGAGTAGCATATGGTAAGCTTTCTTTGGATATCTATTGTCATCCATGTAAACAAGGCGTAACCAGAACTTTATACATTTCAAATTCGTTGTAACATACAGGGGGTATCTGCCTGTTTCGCCGTATATCAAATGTTTAGGCGATTTGGGGTTAACACCCATCAATCGTTTTAATGCAAACAAGTGGACCTTCTCGATTAATTCTTGATTTTCAACTAAACCCCATATTTCAGATCCATAAGTCAGGATCGGCTGTATTTGGCTTTCAAAAAGCTTAAAAAAGATTTTAGGTGAGTGTTCACCAATGGACCACACCATTCTTATCAATGCTACTGTTCCCTTCTTGGCTCTTTCTGCAGGATCAGACATTGTATACACAAAACTCAATCTTGTTGACAAATAAATGCCCAGGTACTTGTACATGTTCACAATTTTAAGTTCATTTCCATTAAAACACCATTTTTCATTCGCCGCCCAGTGTCCGCCGTTACGAAAAATAACATTTGATTTTTTCCATATTACAATAAGACCCAGGCGTTTCTGCTGTATCAGACACGATAATTCAGCTGTGTCTGAAGGCCAATGATGCTGTCAGATGTTAATGCCACGTCACCAGCAAATAACAGTATCAATATTTGTATAAAGTCTGGGACAACTGGATACCATGCCGGCCAAAATTAACTACGTCTTTTGTGAGCTCATTTATGAATAAGGAGAAAAGAACTGGTGAACCACACCCTTCTCCTGCTTCAAGCCTCGAGGCACATAAATACATCAGTTAATTCACCATGGACACGTACCGTTGCTTTAAAACGACAAGAATAAATCGATCTTAGAGCATTAAATATCTTGCCTTGCAATCCAGACTTGCGTAAAAACAGCCCATAATTTTCCTCTGCACACAGTGTCGAAAGCTTTGCGGAAATCTATAAATGCCACGTAAAGTTTTCTATGCCTCAAAAGTAGCTTTTGAGCCATAGCGAACATAGTGTAAACATGGTCTGCTGTGGAATAACCTTCCCAAAACCCAGCTTGCTCCTCGCCAAAAATACCATTTACATCAATCCATCTTGAGATACGTTTGTTTAATAAAAACTGTACAGTTTACTACAAATATTAAGAAGCGAGATTCCTCAATAATTGTCAGGAATATTTAAGTCACCCTTTTTATGCAGGGGCTGGATAATTGAACAAGGACCATTCATCTGGAAACAGTCCATGATCAAACAGGTTAAAAATTTCAATAGGAAAGGCAAAATATGTTCTAATACCATTTTTAAAAACTCTCCTATGAGACCATCCGGACCTGCAGCTTTTCGGCTTTTGAGTGCTCGTACTGCCTCCCGAATTTCTCCTGTAGTGATTGCCTCAGTCAGTGTGTCACAGTTAAATGTGACTTGGGCTGCATCATGAGCGTCAAAATTAGCATCTTCATTACCCTCAATGCTACCATCATCGCTACGGTCATTGCCACTGGCGTTGAAAACATTGGTGAAATGCTCGAACCATTCAGTTTTAGTTATTGTGTTTTGTCCACTAACTGAGGGTGATGCAGAACGGACCGTGTCCCAAAACTTTCTTGGATTATTCAAATTGTTGTGCAAGGAATTTCAAAACATTTTCCTTGTAGATTTCTTTTTACATTCAAGTAGCTCTTTGTACTGCCTTCTTTTCAAATAAGCTATTCTGTCGGTATCGAGGTGAAATCTGCCCAACTGGTGCAGTTTCCTGCGCAAAAGAGTCCTAGTCTGTTTACATCAAGATCGTACCATCTTTTTCTCTTTTCTGACCCAACATGTATAGTTTTTTTCATACATTCACCAGCATATGTAAAGCATTCGTTGAATTTGCTTAGTGCTTGATTTATATCAATTTCAATAAGTGACACAGCTTCGTCCATGATATTTTTGACATTTTCATTATGCATCAGGTCAGAGAACGTTTCATACTTGTTTCTCGTCCCATTTATACATACATACTGAAACGACTTTATGGGTGAAATCAAGTTTTGGGAGAACTGCATCAGCAAATACATTTAAAGATATTTCGATCGCCGCATGCTTCGATTCAACCATAGGAACAACGTTAAAACAATCACATCTGTCTAGCAACCGGTTTGAAATCAAACAGTAATCCACAACACTACATCCAGTTGCAGATATATATGTATATTCCCCAGAAAAAGACTTCGATTCCAATCCGTTCAAGATACAAAGCTCATACTGGTCACATACAGATAGTAACAAGCGACCAAAGGGTTGACTATGCTATCTGAAGACGTACGTAAATCTATCATGGGAATTAGTTGCATCCTCCGTGTCCACAGGTGCTCGTAGATCATAAAATTCGTTTGATATGTTGCATTTTTTGTGAATTTAGGGAACCAGTTCGTGAGTTTAAATCTCCACAAATCATAATATGGAACATCATTATATTCATTTCCAAGATCGAGCAAGCAGTCTTCCAACAGACTAACACCATTATAAATGTCCGTTTCCTGGGAATAAGGTGAGTTTCAGGGGAATGTAAACTCCAATTACCAAGCAATCAGACATGGTTCCCATGAGCTGGCGAGACACTTTCGAATAACAATATTGTCCATTTCACATTCAACTCTACGTACATATTTACTAACTGATTTTCGAACAAGGAAAACACCTCCTGATAGACGACCATGTACACTGTCTGATACTTTAATACCAGGTGAAACATATGCTACATGTGAAGGAGCTAAATGATCAGGAAATGTGTGGGAAAAGTTTCCAATAAGAGGACAAAGTCATACTTTGCAACAAAATGGGGTAAATCAAGTTCATTCGCAATCCTCCATATGCCTTCTACATTAAATGACACAAAACGTAGTCTTTGATGTGTACTGACGAACAAGGCTAATTCAACAGCACTGTCAGAGCGGTCACACCGAGTCACTTTGGACAGTGGAGAGTCATTATCATCGACACTATGACGGCATGCACATTATCGTCATAACAGTTGCTACATTTCACATCAGAGTTATCGTCGAGTTCAAAACAGTTTGAGATTTGTTGTGTCACTATTAAGTCAGTAAAAGGATCACAGCTAGGGCGATGGCCTGATTGCTATTACACACAACTGGAATTCGGCATGCCAGAATTTTGAGTTGGTGTTTCCGGTGCCAGTCCTTGGGAAGTGTTGCTTGGCTGGACGCAGAGAGAGCAACCTCTGGTTTCTGGTTCGCACAGGTGTCGCCGGGAGCGGCTGATTGCAATCAGAACATGGCTTGTCCACACCAAACGTGACCTCCCTCGTCCCCTCCCTCCACTGGCATCTTTCTTTGCCGTAGATGACTGCTCCGTCGGAGTCCTCAGAGGAGAGCCCCGACCATGACCACGGGAGGCAATGAGAACGGCTGGAAGCTGGTACCCTCCTCGGCAGTGTCGTCCTCGTCTCCTGCACATTGAGGACTGTTTGCGTTGGCCCGGTGCTGCACTCCGCCTGATGTTGTGTCCTGCGTGTGATCCTCGGAGAGACCAGCGTCGTCGGCATCTTCCATCTGATGGGACAGGCAGCTGTGGTGTCCTGGCTTTGTGCCACAGCATCAGCGTAGGTAGGGGCCAGGGACACTGGTGGGAAAAGGGTGGTAACAGAGGGGCGATGATCAGCGGGGTAAAGACTGGGGTGGGGCCTGTTGTCACGTCTGTAACTGCTGTCTGGGTGTCTTCGGGATTCTGTGACGATCAGCTTGCCTCTGGAATAGTAGCCATGCTTGCCTTCCTGATGGAGCTGCGCCATGGTGTTCCTCTGCTGCCTCGTCAGGTCCCCTGCCACTCGTATGCCGTCCGAGTCCCGCATCTGGCTCTTCCCCTCGCGGTTTTTCATAACAACCAAGCATCCCTCCATCTGTGGAACTTTTACAATGACCGGGCGTGGCCTGCTGAGTTGGGAGATGGTAAGCCAAGACGATGTGCCCTATTGATGTCGTCCATCGTCCCGCTTTTCCGACGGAAATAGTGATTCAGATGCTGATCACTCCTCTCCATACATCGATCGTGGGATTCACCTTCCTCTTCTCTCGTAATCCATACAGGAGCAAGTTGGATCGCCGAGAATAGCGCTCCTGCCTCTCCACTTCATCTTCAAGATGTCTCAGTCTGGAATCAAACTGACGCAGAGAAGGTAAATATACAGGTTCAAGACCACCTATCTTATTTTGCACGAAAAACCCCCCCCTTTTCACATACCGACGTCCTTCTCATATCAGTTTTGGCCAAAATTAACACCTGTTTTCTAAAAAAATTAACCCACAAAACCTCTAAAATTGACGTAATCAGCACATTAAAATGGGGGCTTGCATGCAAGATAAGATTGGTGATCGTGAACGAACATATTTACATTCTCCTCCAGGGACATAAAATCAACTAAACAATTTATATGGCTTGACAGTCCCACCCCCAGACTGGTTCCAATCAATATTGGTTGCCCAGGCTGCAAAAGCAGGTTCATGTGGCAGAGCGTGCAACAATAAATGCATTATTAATCATTCACGCGATGAGCTGAGCTGTCACATGTGCACGTTCAACCAATCGATAGGGGTATGACATCATATTTGCCCGGGGACCAGAGTCTGTTGGCAAGCTGGCATTTCTGGTCGAGACGTCTATCAGTGAAGGCGCGTGTGTTATCTCTCTGAACAAATGGCCGATTCAAGCCCGGAAGCTGGGTCTTCTTCACAAGAGATCGCAATGAGTGTTAGTTCTCAAGAAAGCCAAACTGAGCATTTGCTGTATTCGGATGATCAAAAAGAAATAATATTGAAATACAAAAACTATTATCGGGAAATGATTTTGTATCTTGAAAAATTAGATGTGGCGAGCCTTGCTCGAACCGACCCGGCCAAAAGAGAGCCTAAATCTTTTGGAAACGAAACAAGGAAAACGTGAAATGACAGTAAGTAACTGCATGATTTTTTATGTATTGTTTTGTAGAGAAACTTGATGATGAGCCGATTGAAGAAGGTTCTTTTATGAAGCTGAAAAACATGACCGAAATTACGCCTGTTTTACTGAAAGCCGGTTCTGAGATCAAAGATGGAAATCGTAAAACTCTTCGGCAATCTTTGCTTTTAGGCCATTGGCTTGAAAGAACAAAACTGTTTTAAAAAAATCTAACCCAAAAGCGTCCTGGGAGAATTATTTGAAAAACAAAATTTTGATGGAACCCAGGCTGTGTAGAAAACTGATGGATTTATCATTTTGTTTTTCCCACTATCCAAAGTTCCACAAGCTTGGAATTTCGATCCACAGCTTGTATGAGAAAAGAAAGCTAATTGTAAAATCATGCAAAGCGCACTCACGTTTTGACCAACAGTGCAGTGCAGTAAACTAGGTCAAACGCTCTGTGATTAATTGACTAGTTGTTTAAATGCCACACACACATAACTTCTAATTCTTTCGCAAAACAAGAGAAACTGATTAATTAATTTTTTAATTTATATTTTATTTTGGTTTAAAAATGAAGCCCGAAGTAGTTAGAGAGCTTAGTAATATATTTATGGAGTTGGAGATTATGATGGATGGGGAGGATGCTGATAAAGATCAGTTAAAGAACATGTTTGAAGAATTAATTACTAATCTTTTTAAGCGCATAAATATGCAAGAAAACGTGAAGCAGGCTATTAGTAAAATACCAGATTCTTGCCCCAACCCAGTTATAAAGTTGTTTGCCATTTTAATTGATAATATGGCTCCTGAAGATGCTAATCTGACTGTTCTACCACCCCTGAAGGAGTAGCTATTCACTTTAATGAAGATCAGGTTTTACGATTAGAAAGACTATTAATAACAGTTGAATTTACAATTAATTTTTATTTATTTTGGATTTAAAAAGGGTTGCCGAACTCAGTGAATCTGATTTAAAGAATTGTAATGAACTATTTGACGAGACAATGAAAGTATTAAACATTGATTTTAGTGAATTTGGTTTTGAGAATGATGTAAACAGTATAATAAAAGATCATAGTGAACTATTTAACGAAGCAATCAAAGTGATGAACATTGACTGTAGTGATTCAGAAAAAGCTAAAATATTAGCAGGTGTTATTATAAGGTTAACGTGTCTTGAAGTGTTGCAACGCTTGGGCGAAGAATAAAAGCCCGTTTTACTTACTTTTATTTACATATATTTTTTTAATTTACGTAATATTTGGCTTTAAAATGACGACCACAAGTAAATTCGAGATGGAAAATATATACGATGGAAGAAATATTTGATAGTGACAAACAAATAAGCAATACGTTTAGCGAAGTAGACATGGATATTATTAACCCCTCAAATGTTCAGGAAAGCGTGACACACGCTATCTCTAAAATACCAGAGTTTCTTCAGATGGAGCCGCCAGTAAAAGTGCTGTTGGCCGTTCTGATTGATTATATAACACCTGATGGTAGTAACATGGAAGTCTGGGTTTCAACTAAACAGAAAGAAGTAATCAGTTACCACGACCTTAATTCTGACTGGGCTGACTACATGCTTACACAATTTAACCATGTAAGTGAGGAGGCAAAGTTAAGGGGTTTTTGGCTGGTCTGAAGGACAGTCCTTCAAATCAGATTAAGACAAACAAAGTTCTATCCTATAGTCGGCAATTCTTACCTTCCTCTAACAAGAGAGTTAGAGTTAAACGAGCAGTCTTAAACATACATAATTCTGACAACATGTGTTTTATGTGGTGTGTTTTAGCACATTTACATCCTGTTAAAAATCATGCAACAGAGTTTCCATTATGAACAATATAGACATGAACTGAACTTTAATAACATAACCTTCCCAGTGAGTATAGAAAGTATATCTCAGTTTGAAGAGCAAAACAAACCCAAACACTGTAAGCGTATACAAATGGTCTGTAGTAGACAATCTAGTCCCTCTAAGGATTTCTCCAAAACGCTCCCACTTTAGGTGAACGCTTAACAAACATGTAGACTTGATCCTGTTTGCAGATAGTACAAAGAGTCATTATGTATTAATCAGAACAATAAGCAGACTCATGGCCTATACGTCAAAGGATAAATCTAAACAAGAGCTTTGTAGAAGATGTTTGGTTAGAATCCCCAACTATAGAAGCAGCTGCCAGTCATAAGAAACATTGTAAAAGTTTTGTAGACTGTGAAACCGAATCCTCACACCTAAACCAGGGTCTAAAGATAGTTTTAAGAATGTACGCAAAATGCAGATGAGCCGTATGTGGTTTATGCTTACTTTGAATCATCTTGCCACAGTACTAGGCCCACAACAGCAAGAACAAAAAACATCCTTATTAACCCGCCATCAGATCTGTTCTTATGCGTTTATTGTTAGGTCAGATGGGGCCACACACACACCCAGAGATTTACAGAGGGTCCAATGCAGCTAGCAGATTTTTAGAGCAGATGAAACAACTTTGCAATTCTACTCCAACCAACTGAACCTTTCAGACATTGTTATGACTTCTGAAGACCAAGAACGTTATGGACTCATCTACACACTGCTGGATTTGTGGCTTAGAGCTAACACCTAACAGTAAAGACCACGATCACATTACTGGAAAGTTCAGAGGGGCCGCACACAGCAAGTGTAATCTTCAGCTAAAGGTTGACCCAAAAAATGGAAACTGCCCATCTTCTTTCATAACTTACGAGGCTACGATTCTCATTTTATCATGCAAGCAGTGACTTCTGAATATGAGGGTTACCTGCATTGCACAGTCTTCAGAAAAGTACATGACTTTTACTCTTGACTGTTTATCCTTTTATGACTCAGCCCAACATCTGATGGGGAGTTTAGATAAGTTAGCAGGATCGCTACAAGACTTTCCAATCACTAAACAATACTTTGATCCATCTTTGGGCGTAAAGGCGTCTATCCTTATGAATACATGAATCGTGGGATAGGTTTGATGAAGACTCACTTCCCCCTAAAGGGGCTTTCTTTTCTAGTCTTAGAGGCAAAGCCATAACTGACTCTGACTATGAATACGCTCAAAAGGCATGGACAGAATTACACTGTCAAACAATGGGCAACTATCATGATCAATATTTATTGGCTGACGTGTGTTTATTGGCAGACGTCTTTCAGAAATACAGATCTACATGTATGAAACATTACAGCTTAGACTCATCACATTACATCTCTGCGCCTGGCCTTTCTTGGGATGCATTCTTGAAGTCTACAAACATCCAGATCGACTTAATATCTGATTTACCACACTTCAGATGATTGAAGATGGGCTGAGGGGAGGTATTAGCATGGCCTCACATCCTTACTGCAAAGCCAACAACAAATATTTAGACGACTATGATCCCACTAAACCATCCAACTATCTAATGTACTTAGACGCCAACAATCTGTATGGATGGGCCATGAGTCAACCGCTTCCACTGAGAAACTTTAAAATGATAAAAGGACCTCATGATGTTAATACTGTGTTAGGTATGTTGTCACAGCTTACGCCTGATAATCCAGCAGGACTAATCTTGGAAGTAGACTTAGAATATCCTAAAGAATTACACGATCTCCACAACGATTATCCCCTAGCCGCAGAAAGATTAAAGATGAGTCCTATCGAACCTCCCAAACTTGTGCCTAATCTTAGATATAAACTAAATATGTGTGCCATTACAGACTCCTACAGTTTTTTCTTAAAACACGGGCTAAAGCTGACAGCTGTTCACAGAATAATTATCTGTGATCAAGAGCCTTTTATGAGGCCATTTCATCAAGAAGAATATGATCTTAGAACCCAAGCCACTGACGCTTCAGAAAAAGACTTCTTAAACTGATGAACAACAGCTGTTTTGGCAAAACTATGGAAAATCCACACAAACGTAAAGATGTGAAATTAGTTACAAAAGAAAACCAAGCATTTAAGTACCTCTAAACCCAACTAACATGACTTTAGAAGATTTAACGACAGCTGGTTGGCATTATGATGAAGAAAAAGGATGTTAAGTTGGACAAGCCGGTGTTTATTGGCTTTACTGTATTAGAGTTGTCAAAGTTATTAATGTTAGAATTTCTGTACGACTACTTTAAACCACTGTACCCAGAAGCAAGAGTCCTTTACACAGACACTGATAGTTTTATTCTAGACGTCCCAAGAAGACTTTTACAAAGACTTAGAAACAGAAGTAGCCAAAGGAGCCGATGGGTGGTACGTCACATGCGATATCCAAAAGATTCGCCTTTACATTCAACTGTAAACAAGAAAGTAATTGGGACCAGCCGCCGTGGCGAAGTGGTTAACATCGCGGACTCCCGGCTGGGAGGTCGTGGGTTCGAATCTATCAGAAGTCATGTGGGTTTTTTCTGCCCCGACGGCTCTACCAGAGTTTAGTTTGTGCGGACTCAGTTGGGAAGACTGGGACCACACAGTCGAGTTTTCATCCACTTAATGGATGCGTTTCTGAGAGTGTTGCTCAAATTTCATGACCAACACTGCAGGTGCCTGTATCTCTCGGGCCTGGTTGACGCTGGGATATATTATGAAAGGAAGGTAGAGTACAGCCCTGTCATGTAGTCTCAGACCGAAACGGAAATCCGTAGCATCATCTTAATCATCCTCATTCTCATCGATCAGCATTAAAAAAAAAAAAAAAAAATGTCTCAAATTCTGTGGCCCTTCATGCCCTGCTCTCATGGTGACCTCAATTTCGATGTCCTCTCCACGTCTGTGACCTTGGTTTGGTTCCGTCGAGGTCACCGGTATCGGCGAGTCCATGGGGGCTGTCATTGGACGGACGTGGTGGCGCCCTCTGGAGGGAGAGCTCACTCACGCCGGCTCCGCGACTAAGCAATTATTGTCGTCAGTAGGGGGCTTAGTAGGTGGTGTCCTGCGTATGTTAGATCAGAACAGGCGCCACTGAACACCACCGAAGTGACTCGGCAGCAGTGCAGTGTCTCCTCCGGTGGGTTTGCCTCTTGACGATTGACATTGACTGCTTCCTGTGGATTGCCGGGTGCCGGGGCTGCGGCGGGGCCGACCGGGCTGTGGCTGTGGACGGGGTGTCGGAATGAGCGGCGTGGGTGCACTGCCTCTGAGGTGGCGCAGAGAGTGGGACAGCAAAAAAAAAATTTTTTTTTAAAAAGTAAGTAATTGGAAAGATGAAGGAATGAACTCAATGGGACAGTTTATAAAAGAATATGTTGGTTGCGGTCAAAGATGTATAGCGTTGCAGCCAGACTTCTGTAATGAAAAAAGCTAAGGGCTAAGTAAGAGTTGTCAAAAAAAATATAACTCACGACAACTACAAGCAAGCTCTCTTTCAAAACAAAGTATTTTATCACACAAATGTTAATCTGCGCTCTACTTCACAATAACCAACGCTGTTTTACATTCA
>CM031625.1:22566958-22579452 GCA_018398815.1 Conus ventricosus | reverse complement strand
CAACAGTTAGTTCAAACACACAGGAGGTGCAAACTGCCGGCCGAAATATTGATCAGATTTCAGCCCGTTACAAGTTGTAGTGGAATAGTCAAAGAAGTGTGCGGATTTATTCATTAATGAGAGAGAGAAAGAGGTGTGTGTGTGTGTCTGTCTGCCCGCCTCACTGTCTGTCTGTCTGTCTCTCTCTGTCTCTCTCTCTCTGTCTGTCTGCCGGTGATTCTCTCTCTCTCTCTTCCGCCGCAGGAAAAGGCTGCTTTTAGCCACTTTGCCCAAAAACTCGGTGGAGGGTGAAAGTGGCTTAGAATGAAGGTTTTCCTGTTCTCTACTCTTATCTTGTCCCCATTTTTGTTTGCTTATGATGTGTGTGTGTATTGTGTGTGTGTGTGTGTGTGTGTGTGTGTGTGTGTGTGTGGGGTGTGTGTGTGTGTGTGTTGTGTGTGTGTGTGTGTGTGTGTGTGTGTGTGCTGGTGAGCACGTCCTTGTGTGTGTGTGTGTGTGTGTGTGTGTGTGTGTGTGTGTGTGTGTCTGTGTGTCTGTGTGTGTGTGTATGTGTCTGCGTGTCTGTGTGTCTGTCGTCGCTATCTGTCTATGTCTGTGTCTGTGTCCGTGTCCTGTGCATGCTTCGTTTCTACCCCCCCCCCCCCCCCCCCCCCACTCCCAAGTATCAAACCTTGTAGCTAACGCCCATGATTAACCTCGTAGCCTTCCATCCCGCCCCCCCCCCCCCCCCCCTCCTACACCCCTCCCTCCCCCCCACCCCCTTCCACACTAGCATCAACCCCTCGCCACCTCTGCTACGCATCACAGCACAGCTCCAACGAGGCAGTGGGAACGTCAGCACGAGCATTAAGTTGCTGAAACGATGAGCTATCCTTGGCACCACCCCCCCTCCCTACCCAATAAACAATCTCTCTCTCTCTCTCTCTCTCTCTCTCTCTCTCTCTCTCTCTCTCTCTCTCTCTCTCTCTCCTCTCTCTCAGTACTTCCAGTTCGGAACAGGCTTTGAACAGATTAAAAACAAAGGCTTTATTGGGTGGATGATCCAGGCGGAATCCAATCCAAGTAAGAAGCGGGGCCACTTTACTTGACACACTGGCTTGGCCTGTGGCCGCCTCGCCTCACACCCCCTCCTTCTCTGGTAGCCCCTTTCCACCCCAGAACATGGTACTATGAAATGAAGATCAATGTCTCATTATTGTTGTGAATACTTATGTAGCGCTTATCCTCGGCTAGAGACCAGGCTCTATGTGTTTTACAATCCACACTCGTTTACACAACGGGCTGCCTACCTGGGTAGTGCCGACTGTAGAGCTGCCAGCTGGCCCTTCATTCAGTCGTTTCCCGTGTCATCCGGTCAATATCGATCACCAGTTTCCTTACTTCCTTCATTCTTTCCATTTCTTACGCAAGGTGCATGCTATGTGTAACGTGTCATCCATACCAACGGCCCAAATAGCCTTCTCTTCCGAAAGTTGGTGATGGGATTTTACGTGTTACAAGATGTTATCATGCGTTCACACACGAATCTCGGGTTTATCGTCCTCATTCGAAGGCTGTACGGAAATGGAATCAGAACCAATGTTAACTCCGAATCCCCCTTTACCTAAACGGCCCGGCGGAGATTCGAACCTGTAACCCCAGGATCACCAAAATTACGAGTCCGGCGCTCTACCACAGAGCTATTCCGGTCCCAATGTACACAGTACAAGAAAAAAAAATGTCGTAGGTCCTTCACCTGTGGCATTTGGCGTTCGATTCGGGGGTGGGGGGGGGGGGGGGGGGGTTGTGGTGGTGTGGGGGGGTGTTTTGTTGCTGTGTTGTGTGTGTGTGTGTTGCGTGTTGTGTGTGGTGTGGTTGGGTGGGGTTGTGGGTGGGGTGGGGTGTGGGTGGGTGGTGTGTGGGGTCGTGTCGTGTCGTGTCGTGTCGTGTGTCGTGTGTGTGTGTGTGTGTGTGTTAAACACACAGAGAATTTGCAACAGTGTAGCGTGAAAATAACAAAGAATTATATTGATGCCAGTGCAATTCTTGTTATTGTTTCAGTTAATTCTTATTTTGTATTTGCAACTACGGGTTGACGAGCATTATGAACGTTGGAACGGTTAGTTATTTGAATTCAATCACATAGACTACTGTATATTGTTCTAAGATCGAAATCAATTTGTTTTGATGATTTTTTGAGGTCGAACAGTTTTCAGGGAAAAAGAACTTTCAACAGAGGGGACTTAAGTAGAGTAAGGTACTGACAGTATGAGCCAAAGAGCAGAAAGCAAGACCTGTAACGTCTTCCAAAGATGATATGAAGACTGGGATGCAACAACAACAACAACAACAACAACAACAAACACGCACGAACTGTCAATAGGAGGCAAAATAAATCATAACAATGAAGAATTACATATTTCCCCTCTCTCTCTCTCTCTCTCTCTCTCTCTCTCTCTCTCTCTCTCTCTCTCTCTCTCTCTCTCTCTCACTCACACACACACCACACACACACACACACACACACACACACGCACACACACACACGCACACACACACACACGCTCTCTCTCTCTCTCTCTCTCTCTCTCTCTCTCTCTCTCTTATGGTATTTCATTTAAAGCGGTTCACAATGTTGGAACAAAGACAAACTGGATAGGACGACAAGAAATTCTTGTCTGGAGTCTGATATTAAAAAATACGTGTCCACAGAGAGTGCGACAGCCATCTGAACAGTTTCATTCAAAGAGTGACTTATAATAAGTGACCAATAATAGAAACAAAAGTTTTGAATGAATAAAGTTAAAAAACTGTGGAGGATTGGCAATAAATTGTATGGTGGGGAGTCGTTAACACACACACACACACACACACACACACACACACACACACACACACACACACAGAGAGAGAGAGAGAGAGAGAGAGAGAGAGAGAGAGAGAGAGAGAGTGTGTGTGTGTGTGGTGTGTGTGTGTGTGTGTGTGTGTGTGTGTGTGTGTGTGTGTGTGTGTGTACCTTGGAGGCATGGGCATACAGTCATGCATCATATAAAACAGGTTCATTGCTTCGGTTTGTCTCAGCATATTTTCTTCCCGATGATATGGACATACAAAGACACACATACACAGGTGCCAAAAAAGACTAAACTTATGGCGTGCAGGGTCAATACAAACATACACACCAACAATAGCGACCGCTAATTGCGTCACAGCTGCATAACACCATTCAAAACCTATAGACTTACTGATCTTCATTTTCAGAAGAAGAAAAAAAAAGGCTAGATTTCAATGCTGTCCCTCCCATTTCTTTTTTTTTTGTAATGATTAAATCTGCATGTATATGCACCTATCGTTCTTTTCCCTCTTTAAGAGAAGAGAGAGAGAGAGAGAGAGAGAGAGAGAGAGAGAGAGAGAGAGAGATTTGTATAACACACACACACACACACACACACACACACACACACACACACACACACACAACGTACACGCCCTCAACACACACACACACACACACACACACACAACCGTACACACCCTCAACCCCCCCCCCCCCTCTCCCCGCGCACGCGCATACTCGAACACCGAGCTAACAACGCTGTCATGATGTAACAAGTCACGCGGACTAGGGTCCAACAACTTCTCCGGCCCCTTTCACGCCCGAGTGGCTGCACCGCCAATCGTTACCGCGGAGCACCCTGCCAATGCATGACATGCACAGTGACCACAGGGCGGGCCGTCACCTGACAAGGTCGGTTGCATGTACAGACTTAGCGGACTCTAAGTTTGCTTAAAGTTAGGGATTTGCTTAGCGTGAAGGAATCCTGTTGCATGGGCTTGCTTAGCAGCAAAGGATGCCTAACATCTTGCTTAAAGTTAGACAGCTCCCCCCCACGCTAAGTGCAACTAGCTAGGCAGAGCATACCGCAGTAAATAAAAATGCGAACCGCGTTCTTCTTCTTCTTCTTCCATAATGTTCAGCGTCATCAGTTGACCATTATTAACATCATTGTGTATCATTGTGTATTTACGTGTAGCCGTACTCACCCGTCTAGGACATACATCGGGATCTTTAAGTCCGTGTATGGTCTTTAGTGCATGTGACACAGACTAGACCTCGTTTATATCCCATCCGAACGACTATAGGGGGATGGAGTCAGAACCAATGTTAACTCCGAGGAAAAATCCCCCTATAAACCGAAATTCGAACCCGGCAACCCCAGGATCACGAGTCCGGTCGCTCTACCAACTGAGCTATCGCGTTGTGTATGAGTTCGAGCCGTTGACAACACGGAGAAGAAGAGCGCGATTGCCGCGATCAGGCGTACGGACATCACGTTTAGAGCACAGTGAAGAAGGCGCTCGAGTCTGTTCCAAACATTTTCATGATGTAATTAGATACCCCTCGATTCTGTATGCAACATCATTAAGATTTAATGGATGGAAGGGCACAGAGTTTTAAAATGCCCAAACGAATGTGTGTGTGCGGCGTCGCGCGCGTGCGTGCGTGTGTGTGCGTTATGTGAGTGAGTGAGTGTGTGTGTGTTCAAGTCCAGCTTCCTTACAATGGAGACTCATTAACTGATCAGCTTGTCAGCATGGTTTCTTCCTTTAGCCAACATTGTCATTAGTGTGACAACATTGGAGATCAAATCTGATGACTGACATGAGAATCCTCATACTGTAGGTAAAGTGGTACAGGAAAGTAATGAGGCAGGAAAACGTTGAAACTGATCATTTCACATTGTAAAAAAGTTCAGTGTGAGTACTTTCTGAAAGCAATCTTTGAAAAGAGTCAGATAGAACTGACTCCAAATTTCAGATGTAATAAAGTAATAATTAGCTGATCTGTAATCTTGTGCAGTTTAAATACACCACACACACACAACACACACACACACACACACACAACTGCTTGAACACAAACTGACGCACAACTATGCAAAACAACTCAGAAAAGTACAGAAGCTGCTTTCATTCAAATATTATTCCCGCTTTTTTTCTTTTAATCTCCATTTTGATTAAATACATGAAAAGTCAAAGGAATCACTAGCATAAAATACATGAAAAGTCAAAGGAATCACTAGCATGCACACATATGCACACAAAAAAGCTACATTGAAAGTACACTGTATGAAATCATAATTTGAATGAACAATGTATCCAAGTATTTTCCTAAACAATCTGAAACATCAATTCACACACCACATGACAGCTTAACTAAAAACAAAATCTAGAAAGAGTGGTTAGTTACCACCAAGAACATAGACAAACAAAGTACAGGACAAGACACAATGCATTTCAACCTCTTGGGTCTTAAGTAAAGAAAACAATTTGCTATGATTAGTGTAATGATATTTGCCATCTGCCATAGCACAACTTATTCAAGATGATTTGTTTCCTTCAATTTATCTGACCCTTTGAAGCACAAACATGAAGCAGAACTGGTAAAATAGAAATACTATTTTTAAATGATCTTTTTTCTCCATGTAATCTTCAGCTCGTAACTGTTGCCTTTGAGGCACAAAGATGAGCAAAACACTGTTAAATGAAATATTTCAAAATAACCTTTGTCTCCATGTACAGCTTCAGTTTGTAGCTGTCCCTTTGAGGAAACAAGATAAAGCAGAGACACTTAAATAGAAATATTTCAAGATGAATTGTTTCTCCATGTATATCTCAAGCTTTATCTGTTCCCTATGAGCACAAAGATAGCGCGAAAGAAACGTTAAAATTGAAATGTTTTTAAAGATGACATTTTCCTCCTACATACATTAGAGATCATAATCTGGCACAAAAACTTGTCAGTGGTTTTCCATGACAAATTGTCTGTCTTCCTCCATATTTTTACAAGTGGAGAGTTTGTAAAACAAACAAAACAAGAAAAAAACACTTTTCATTTATGATCTTGTGGCATTTATACTATTACCATGAGTTTCAAAACAAATTGATTCTGAAGTTCAGTGCACACTATTAATATTCAACTATGTTGTGTGATGTGATTCAAGAGCACTTGTTTCCAGCAGTGCACACATGCTGGTTTATGTACACATGCATGAGCAGTACAATTAAAAAGAATCCCACAATGACTGATTTAAAACAGGAAAATTATAACGCAATGGTAACACAGCTGTACTTCAACATGACACATAATTTTGCTTTACACACTTCAAACAAAATGATCATGCAAAGTTAAAACACACACACACACACACACACACACACACACACACACACACACACACACACACACAAAATAAATGTGATATAAGAACATTTTTTCCGCAGTGTTACTCACATGTATCTGAGTTGTATGCATGAACAGTGTGGTTGAAAAAAGCATCACCATTATTAACAAAGACTGGTTTACAAGAGAAAATTTTTCCTGAAAACATTAAAAAGAGCTGTAAATGACAACACGTGATTTTGATTTGCTGTTACACACATCAAGACAGAAAATAAATTTTCACACACAGTTTTCTGAAAACTACAGGGAAACTGCATCAACCATTACACTTGAATGCATATACCAATACTACATAATGCAAATGGTATTATGATGAACATTCTTTGCAGAACCAAAAAAAGGCAAATTTCAAGTGACAGATGACTGCAAGTGAAAAAGTAGTAGAGGAAATATCTATGGTCATTGTGAATGTTAAATGTGTATCACACTTAAGACTCCAACATATGAGTTAACTCTGTTACAAAGTTCTTTAACTTGCACACTGTGCACAGATTAGACACTACAGTACATCGCAGTAAAAATTAATTGTTAAGACTACTAATATTTTCATTCTTATGAGAGTATTTTTCTGTCACAGTAGCTAACAAAACTGTACACATTATTAAACAAAAAGCATTCTAATGCTCCTGCAGTTGAGCGTGGATCAAATATGTTTGGATTTTATAAAAGGCGGTATGTGACCTTCCTTTCTCTTTGTTCCTCATTCTTTACTCCCCCCCCCCCCCCCCCCCCCCCCCACCTATTTCCAACCACTCCTCCCCTTTCCTGTCAACTCCTCTCCAGCCATAGACAATACTTATTGTTTTATGTCAAGAGTTGTGTGTTGTTGTTTTTTAATACTTTTGATGTTATTATTTTGTTTTTGTTTTTATTTATTTTATTTATTTTAAATTTTTGTTTGTTTGTTGTTGCTCTATTTTCTACTCAGCATCAAATACCCCTGCAGTTTCATGTGAATTTCCTTTGTTATTCTCTGTAATGAATGATTGCTATAATCAAATAGATTTGGACAATGTTGAAAAAAGAAGTTCTTTAACTTTTCTTTCTTTCTTTTTTGCTCAGTGTTAGTGGCTTTGTGGCCTTTAAGGTAGTGCACCTGCCAGGGAAGCGAAAAGTCCCCTGTGAACTCAGAGGAAGAGGAAGCAGTTCCTCAGTCTGGAAGAGAAAGTAACTTTAAATGCTAAATGTTCATGCAATTTAATAAGAAAATACACATCTTCATGATGTAGATTCATCTTCTAAACTCTTTAACAAAGGTGCAAGATATGTTTAGTTATCAGCTTGTATCTACATAATGAAAAAAACATGAAATGATGCAAGACACACAGACATGCACACAAAAAAGAGAAAACACACACACACAAACGCAGAACATCTGATAAAAAATCAAAGCTTAATCAAATTTGTTTATAAACTTTATCTCCTTTGCGTTTGATAATGAAATAAACAATGTATGAAAAACACTCACAGCCCTACATCTACACAGCATAACCTAGTGTGTGTGTGGTGTGTGGGGGGGGGGGGGGGGGGGGGCTACAAAGGATGTGTGATGCATTGATTTGGTGCATACTCAGTGGATGTTTGTTGTTTGTGGGCTAATCTTCACTGTCACCAAATCCATGTTGACCAGTATTAATACATTTAATTCACGCATCCTCAAATCAAACATTTCAACGCAATAACAGATAACCTGAATCATGATTCCCCCCCCCCCCCCCCCATGTTTCTTTGCTGCTGTAATGCACACACACACACACACACGCACGCACACACCACTTTAAATAAATTACAAAATTGAATTTGAAAAAGCTATGCCTTTGAATCAAAGAGAAGATTCTCCAAGTCTTGTACATCTAGTGAATTGCTGCATTCAAAGTTGCATTCACTGACACATTTTAACAGAGTTGACAGAGAATACTTTGTAAAATCTACCTTTGCTTTGACAACCGAGTGTTCACAGTTGGGGGGGGGGGGGGGGGGGGTTGTAGACTTCAATTCATGCACCCAGCCATCAGTAACTGCACATTATATGCTTCAAGGCTTTTGCAGCACTCTAACTGCTGCAAGGTGTAAGCGCTTGCACCGATTTCGACGGGCAGACATTTTAGACCTGTGTGATGTGATTGAGGATGACATTGATCACCCGTTTCAACGGCGAGGCTCGCTGACTCACTCTTGCAGCTACTGATCGCACTGCGTTTTTATGCCAGTGGGTGTTTCAGAAGTGATTGGGGATTTGTTTTGGTGTCGACAAAAGCACAGTGTGTCGAGTAATAGAGGTTCTCGAGCATTCGCAAACAGTGGATGAGTATGTTCGCATGCCAACGGTGGAGACGGCCAACAGAACGGCCAACAGTGAAATTTGCTGTTCTCACACGTTTCTTCCCGTCGTTGTCCGCCATGCTGTCTTGTTGATTCTCATCTGCGGGAGTTACTTTCCATTGTTCGTTTTTGGTGACGTATGCACAAACTGTGTACGATGACGGAGCCATGCTAAAAATAACCATCCTGACCGACAACTTAGTTAAGTCCGCGACAAAGACGTATGTGCAACCGATTGACAAAAATGCGCAAAGGAAATCTTTACAAAGTTTGCTTTGGCTCTAAGCAAACTTTGCTTAAGTCAACTTTTAAGAATGGTATATGCAACCGGCCCTGTCCAATATAGGACGACCGCCCCCCTTCCCCCTTCTTCCCCCCCCCCCCCCCCACTTCTTACCATCGATCTCCCCCCCCCCCCCCCCCACTTCTCTCCATCTCCCCTCCCCCACCCGTCGTCCACACCTCAGCCTGGCTCAATCAAGGGCTGTTTTGTCTCCTTGCAGTTGGTCGCCGGTGGGAAACGTGGATGACGAGAACACCATGAAAGTGTCGAGCACGTGAGAAATAGCTTAAGTATTAATCTGTGTCTCCTCTTCTCGCTTCTTCTTCTGCTTCCCACGTGATACTCTCTCTCTCTCTCTCTCTCTCTCTCTCTCTCTCTCTCTACTACCCCCCACCCCCACCCCATCCTCTTCCTTCCTCCATCCTTCTGCCCCCCCCCCCCCCCCCCCCCCCTCCAAAAGAAAATAACTTTCGTCGGTCAAATGTTCAAGTCAATTCAATGACAACCGACTGCCGTGTGACGTTTGACCTTTTTTTTTTCCTTTCTTTTCTTTTCTTAATGAAATATACTATGCACAAAAAGAAACGCATATATTTATTTCAGTCATTTCATGCGTCATTTAGCATTCAAAAAATTACAACCACAGAAGAAATAAGACATCAATCTACTGATACGTCTATTCATTATGTCTGACTATTCACACTGGACAGAGCTCCCTGCTATACGGGGGCATGTTTCTGTCAAACTTTTCCTTAATATTTTCAGCGGGAAAAAAAAATATGCTTTTCTTTTTGTGCACAGTATGTTTATCTTTTTAGCCCAAAAGAAACAGCTGTTGTCTGTCAAATGTTCAAGTCGGTTCAATGACAACCAGCTGACAGCCTTTGAAGCATGGTGAAATGATGTCCAAATCTTGGACAACAGGCTGACACAGAGAAAAAAGAAAATGCCTTCAGTTTGTGCAATGGAACTCAAAGATGCCCAATACAATGACACTTATCTAGTTCCCCCACAGCTTTGGCCTGGACAGATGAGACTGGCCTGTGGCGGTACAAAATGTCCGCAGAAACAAAGTGGTCCGCGTGCGGACACTTTGTTCCCTGCGGACACTTTGTACCGTGAACTGACATTAAAAGTGTCCGCAGAAATCTGCAGACACTTTGTTCTGCGGGGTGACATATAACTTACAAAAAGCGGAACAAAGTGTCCGCAGCCGTTTCAGCCTCAGTGTGAGTGGGTGAATGTGCACGTACACTCCCATGCGCGTAGTGGTGTTTGCTGGAGGTGGTGGTGATGTTTTGGTGTAAATTAATATACGCAGTTGTAAGTTTCTCAAAAAATCGTTTTAATTTAAAATTTAAGGGCATGTTTTAACGGAAAAAAGGAGAGGGGTTGGTAGAAGGAAGAGGGGAGGGGGGGGGGGGGCATACGATGGTGGGAAAGAGATGTAAAGACTGGGGGATAGTGGGGAAAAGGGAATGGATTGAAAATTACAGAGCGATATTTTTTCTTTTTCTTTTTTTTTAATGGTTACTGCCTTCTCGAATCATACACACACACACCCCACACACAAACACACACACACCCCCACACACACACCCCAACTACACACACTCACAACACCCACACACACACCACACACACACACACCCCTCCATCAACATGAATCATTCTACTCTTCACGCATCACATAAAAGTATTCAACATTCTGATTTGTTGTTGTTGTTTGTTGATTTTTTTTTTTTTTTAATGGTAGGCGACAGTAAAGAGTTTTAAAAATACAAAACATGAAACTAAGAGAACATACAGGAGAGGGTTGGGGAAAGAAGTGGAATGGTAATATTTTTCGAATGACGGCGCACATGAAAATTAGATTAGGATTTTTTTTAAATACAATCTCTCTCTCTCTCTCTCTCTCTCTCTCTCTCTCTCTCTCTCTCTCTCTCTCTCTCATGTGGGTGTTGCATTGTCATTTGTCACTCTTCTCTCTCTCTCTCTCTCTTTCTCTTTTCTCTGTCTCTCTCTCTCTCTCTCTCTCTCTCTCTCTCTCTCTCTCTCTCTCTCTCTCTCTCTCTCTGTCTCATGTGGGTGTTGTCATTGTCATTTGTCATTCTCTCTCTCTCTCTCTCTCTCTCTCTCTCTCTCTCTCTCTCTCTCTCTCTCTAAAAAAAACCAAATGAAGAAAAGGGATTAGCTGATTGTGTAAAATGGAAATATAAATGCTTCAGACATGATGTTCGAGTGACACACGATCGCTTTGTGCGTCCCTTTGGGAAACGACTCGTAGCTGTTTTCAATGACAACAATATATATACTTTTGTATGATGTGCCACATTTAAGCTTCGCGCATTTCAGTCTGTGTGGAACGCGAAATGAACAAGTGCCCGTCAGAATGGTTTCATAATGCTTCAAATGATTTAAATTTAATCGATTTCATTTTAACTTCGCATCAGTTTTGATATCTCACCCTAAACCTTTACTTCCCAGCGGTTTTTTCTTTCCAAACAACAGAACGTCAATCATTGCAAAAAGACTGAAAAAATTGTTCATTCGTTATTCATTTTTTTTTTTTTTTTTCTCAAAGGAGAGAGAGAGAGACACGAGGAAGAGAGAGGGGAGAGAGAGGAGAGAGAGAGAGAGAGAGAGACAGAGCAGAGACCCGAGGACGAGAGAGAGGGAGAGAGAGGAGAGAGATTGTGTTCAACAAGAGTAGTGACTAAAGCATAAAGGAAGCTTCTCCTTTTTTTTCAATTTTCTCGGAAGCAAAACTGTATACTTATATTAATATTTAAAAAATCGAAGGTATCCAGGATGATGAGGTCTACACACAACACACACACACCACACACACACACACACACACAACAACCCAACACACACACACACACACATACATACATACACACACACGCACGCACGCACGCACGCAAGCACACCGCAAACACGCACACATTTCACAACGTGCGCGCTTTTGCTTCCAGGAGTGCTTTGGGATGCAGAGAGAGAGAGGAGAGAGGAGAGAGAGGAGAGAGGAGAGAGAGAGAGAGAGAGAGAGGAGAGAGAGAGAGAGAGAGGCGTGTGGTCCTCATTACAATGGGGACTGCAGAAAAACGTCCAGTCTTGTTGGGCCTCTGCACCAACACTTCCACCCCTCCCCCCTCCATTCCGTCTCCCTGAATGTGAAGATGTCTTTCATCATCTGAACCCTTATGGTGACAGTTTGGGGGTTTGTTTCTAGCCCGGTCAGGGGTTCTCCCATGCTACTTACTACGGTCAACCAGCACTATCTGCTGCATGTGAGGAGTGAATCCAACAAGGAAAATCCCACCTGGAGAGGAAAGGGCTCCGTCAGATTCCATTTTTTTGTTGCCAGAGAAACACACAACGCGGGAGGGAAGACAACACAGAGGTCATTTCTGGGACAGCCGCAGCCCCGGGGGAGCGATAACTGCGCCATCTGCCGACCTCCACGGGACAATCAAGAAAAGTGTGCTTTCTAAGGGACACCACTGAGTAGACGTGAAAGAAGATCATCACATTCGCCACCCGGGAATGAAAGAACATTCAGTCAGGACTGGAAAATGGAAAGAAAAAAAACTGCATCCGACATGGACAGTTAGCTCTAGATCGTTCTCAGCTTCGGCACGTGAGATGAAAGAACGAAAG
>CM031625.1:22548957-22565958 GCA_018398815.1 Conus ventricosus | reverse complement strand
TGTTTGGCCAATACAACTTTTACACCCTGTTACTGTTGTTGGCAATACACCCCCACCATTTGTTACTCCCCCCACCTGTTACTGTTTTGTTGGCGTTGTTGTTTCGGCCATACACAGCACCATTTTACTACACCTGTTGTTGTGTTGTGGCCAATACTACGCCACATTTTTACTACACCTGTTGCTGTTTGGCAATACTACCGCACATTTTACTACCTGTTGTTGTCGTTGGCCAATACTCCGCCACCATTTCTACTACACCTGTTGTTGGCCAATACTACCGCCGCCATTTGTACTACACCTGCTGTTGTTGTTGGCCTATACTACCGCCACCATTTTTACTACACCTGTTGTTGTTGTGTTGTTGGCCAAACTACCGCCACCATGTTTACTACACCTGTTGTTGTTGGCAATTCTACGCCACCATGTTTACTACACCTGTTGTTGTTGTTGTTGTTGGCCAATACCACAGCCACCATTTTTACAACACCTGTTACTGTTGTTGGCTAATACTACCGCCTCCATTTTTACTACTTTTACTTTTTACTGGGAAAAAAAAGAAATGGGAAGGGAAGGAAAGCTCTATGTCAATGTCACAAAACATGTTGTTTGCAGAATGGATAAGATCATCTTTCAAAAGGATTGTGTTTCTTCCTATATGAAATGTGCATGTAATGTCACAATGGTCCCCGCACCCCCACTCCCGCTCCCCCCTCTCTCTCTCTCTCTCTCTCTCTCTCTCTTCTCTCTCTCTCTCTCTCTCCTCTCTCTCTCTCTCTCTCTGTCTGTCTGTCTGTCTGTCTGTCTGTCTCTCTCTCTCTCTCTCTCTCCTCTCTCTCTCTTCTCTCTCTCTCTCTCTCTCTCTCTCCCCTCGCTCTCTCTCTCTTTCTCTTGTGTTCGTCTCTGTTACTGTCTATCTGCCTGTCTGTCTGTCGCTCTTAGTCTCTCTGACTCTCCCAGTCTCTCTCTCTCCCCCTCTCTCTCTCTCTCTCTCTCTCTCTCTTTTCTCTCTCCCCACTCTCTCTCTCTCTCTTTCTCTCTCTCTCTCTCTCTCTCTGTCTCTCTGTCCTCTCTCACGTTCGTATCTATTGCTGTCTGTCTCTCCCTCTCACCCTCTCACTCTCTCTCTCCCTTCTCTCTCTCTCTCTCTCTCTCTCTCTCTCTCTCTCTTCTCTCTCTCTCTCTCTCTCTCTCTCTCCTGCTCTCTTTCCTTTTTCCCTTGAACACTAGATCCGTAATACTAGGTGAGAGGATTCTCTGGTTTGATGAAAATCTATATTGTGAAAGATGACTGTTTTTCCCTTCTTTTCATTCATGTGCATAGGAGAAAAGTGCCATTTGGACCACGTTTGTGGTGTTCTAATGGAAACCTCTTCATTGATAAAATGGAAGATGGGGGAGGGAGGAGACGGTTGTGGGCCACGTGTGTATGTGAGGGCGTGGAGAGACCGGGGGGGGGGGGGGGGGGGGAGAATCTAGCATTAATGCCGTATAAAAAATTTTTGAAGGAACAAGACTGCCTGTTTTGAGGGACTTTCATGCGGGTAATGCACACAGAATAATTCAATGCTCTCTCTCTCTCTCCTCTCTCTCTCTCTCTCTCTCTCCCCACCACCAATTGATAGCTATCATGAACAAGGGCAGGAAGATTTTTTTTTTTTTTACTTCTCTCATACCGGTGTGCGCGCGTGTCACGCGCATGTATTTCTTGCTCCTCGGATCGTGCCTGAATGGACACGTGCGTGCACGAGGAAAGCATGCGCGTGCGAAGACATATGTGCACACAGTAAAAAAAATGGAATGAAACGGTCGAGAAATGTTTACAATTAACGACTTTCCTTTGCCCCATTCATCCTTGCTCTCTCTGTACCTCCACCCTCCCTCCTCTCCCCCCCCCCCCCCCCCATGAATGTATTCAGCAAGAGAATGTAAATATGCGGGTTCAAGACCCCCCATCTTATTTTGCACGAAAACCCCGCTTTTCACATACAAATCACGACCATCTCATATTAGTTTTGGCCGAATTTAACACCTGTTTCTAAACACAATTAACACGCCAAAACCTCTAAAAATCGATGCAATCAACACATTAAAATGGGGGCTTACGTGCAAGATAAGACATGGCGATTGTTAACCCGCATATTTACATTTTCTCCAGGCACATAAAATCAACTAAACATTTATATGGCTTGACAGTCCCACCCCCAGACTGGTTCCAATCAATATTGGTCGCCCAGGCTGCAACGCAGGTTCATGTGCAGCAGAGCGTGCAGCCAATACTGCATTATTAATCATCACGCTATGAGCTGAGCTGTCACGTGTGCACGTTCAACCAATCGACAGGGGTATGACATCATATTTGCCCGGGGACCAGAGTCTGTTGCAAGCCGGCATTTCTGGTCGGGATGTCTATCAGTGAAGGCGCGTGTGTTATTTCTCTGAACATATGGCCGATTCAAGCCTGGAAGCCTGGTCTTCTTCACAAGAAACCGCAATGAATGTCAGTTCTCAAGAAAGCCAAACTGAGCATTGCTTTATTCGGATGAGCAAAAAGAAATAATATTGAAATACAAAAAGTATTATCGGGAAATGATTTTGTATCTTGAAAAATTAGAACGTGGCGAGCCTTGCTCGAAACCAACCCATCCAAAAGAGAGCCTAAATCTTTTGGAAACGAAGCAAGGAAAACGTGAAATGACAGTAAGTGAACTGGATGCTTTTTTACGTAATTGTTTTGTAGAGCAACTTGATTATGAGCCGATTGACGAAGGTTCTTTTATGAAGCTGAAAAACATAACTGAAATTACGCCTGTTTTACTGAAGGCTGGTTCTGAGATCAAAGCTGAAAATTGTAAAACACTTCGACAATCTTTGCTTTTAGGCCATTGGCTTGAAAGAACAAAAACTGTTTTAAAAAAATCTAACCCAAAAGCGTCCTGGGAGAATTATTTGAAAACTGAAATTCTGATGGAATCCACGTTTGTGTAGAAAACTGATGGAATTATCATTTTGTTTTTTTCTACTATCCAAAGTTTCACAAGCTGGAATTTCTATCCACAGCTTGTATGAGAAAAGAAAGCTCATTTTAAAATATATGCAAAGCGACGTTGGCTTTCGCGAGTTTCTGGCAGAGTGATTAAACGCTAGCTGCTGTGAAAAAATCAATACTAGCCATGGAAGCAGGTCCAGCCTAAAGGCTAAAAATACGCCAGAAACTATGTCATTCGTCGAAAACTGCCGAATGACACAGAAAGGCCCTCGACAGGGCTAAAAATAATACTAAGGGAGGTAACTCCTGCACACCCCCAACACACGCCCCCATCCCCACACCCCACCCAACCCCCACCCCCACCCCCACCCCACCGCACGCACGCACACCCACCCCGCCCCACCCACTCCTGCACGCCCCCACACCCCCGCCCTGCCACCACCACCATAAACACGCACACTCACGCTTTACCTACAAAGCAGTGTAGTAACTAGGTCAAAACGCTCTGCGATTAATTGACCTAGTTGATTAAGCCACACACATATAACTTCTTCTGATTCTTGAACAAAACAAGAAGGCTGATTACTTAATTTTTTAATTTATGATTTTATTTGTGTTAAAAATGAAGACCGAAGTAGTTAGAGGGCTTACTAATATATTTGAGGAGTTGGAGTGTGCGATGGATGGGGAGGGGCCAATAGAGAAGAGTTAAAGAGCAGGTTTGAAGAATTAATTACTGATTTTTTAAGCGAATAAATATACGAGAAAGCGTGAAGCAGGCTATCAGTAAAATACCAGATTCTTGGCCCCAACCAGCTATAAAGTTGTTTGCCATTTTAGTTGATAATATAGCTTCTGAAGATGTTAATCTGACTGTTTCTACCAGTCCTGAAGGAGTAACTATTCGCTTTAATGAAGATCAGGTTTTACGATTAGAAAAGACTCTGAATAACAGCTGATTTTACATTATTTTTTTATTTATTTTAGATTTGAAAATGGCTGCCGAACTCAGTGAATCTGATTTAAAGAATTGTAATGAACTATTTGACGAAACAATGAAAGCATTAAACATTGATTTTAGTGAATTTGGTTTGAGAATGATGTAAACAATATAATAAAAGATCATAGTGAACTATTTAACGAAGCAATTAAAGTGATGAACATTAACTGTAGTGATTCAGAAAAAGCTAAAATATTAGCAGGTGTTATTGTAAGGTTAACGTGTCTTGAAGTGTTGCAACGCTTGGGTGAAGAATAAAAGCGTGTTTTACTTACTTTTATATACATTTATTTTTTTAATTTACGTAAATATTGTGGCTTTAAAAATGACGACCCACAAGTAAATTCGAGGATGGAAAACTATATACGATGGAAGAAATAAATTGGTAGTGACAAACAATTAAGCAATACGTTTAGTGAAGTAGACATGGACATCATTACCCTACAAACGTTCATGAAAGCGTGACACATGCTATCTCTAAAATCCCAGAGTCTCTTCAGATGGAGCCGCCAGTAAAAGTGCTGTTGGCCGTTCTGATTGATTATATAACGCCTGATGATGGTAACATGCCAGTTTGGGTTTCAACAAGGCAGAAAGAAGTTATCAGCTATCACGACTTTAACTCTAACTGGGCTGACTACATGCTTACACAGTTTAACCATGTAAGTGAGGAGGCAAAGTTAAGAGGTTCTGGCTGGTCTGAAGGGCAGTCCTTGAAATTAGATTGAGACAAACACAGTTCTATCCTATAGTTGGCAATTCTTACCTTCCTCTTCCAAAAGATTAGAGTTAAAAACGAGCAGTCTTAAACATACATAATTCCGACAACATGTGTTTTATGTGGTGTGTTTTAGCGCATTTATATCCTGTTAAAAATCATGCAAACAGAGTTTCCAATTATGAGCAAAATAAGCAAGAGTTGAACTTTGATAACATAACCTTTCCAGTAAATATAGAAAGTATATCTCAGTTTGAAGAGCAAAACAAACCAATCACTGTAAACGTATACACATGGTCTGTAGTAGACAATCTAGTGCCTCTAAGGGTTTCTCCAACGCTCCCACTTTAGGCGAACCGCTTAAAATCATGTAGACTGATCCTGTTTGCAGACGGTCTAAAGAGTCATTATGTATTAATAGAACAATAAGCAGACTGTTAGATAAACATCAAAGCATAAATCTAGACAAGAGCTTTGATAGAAGGTGTCTGGTCAGAATCCCAACTATAGAAGCAGCTGCCAGTCATAAGAAACATTGTAAAAGTTTTGTAGACTGTGAAACCAAACTACTTACACCTAAACCAGGGTCTAAAGTTAGTTTTAAAAATTACACAAAATGCAAATGAGCCCGTACGTGGTTTATGCTGACTTTGAATCAATCTTGCCGCAGTACTACTCGGTCCACAACAAGAACAAAAAACAACCTTATTAACCCAGCCATCAGATCTGTTCTTATGCTTTATTGTTGTTAGGTCAGATGGGGCACACACACACCCAGAGATTTACAGAGGACCCAATGCAGCTAGCAGATTTTTAGAGCAGATGAAACAACTTCACATTACTACTCCAACAACTAAATCTTTCAGCATTGTTATGACTCCTGAAGACCAAGAACGTTATGACTCAGCCACACACTGCTGGATTTGCGGCTTAGAGCTAACACCTAACAGTAAAGACGTGACAGTAGAGACCACGATCACATTACTGGAACGTTCAGAGGGGCTGCGCACAACAATTGTAATCTTCAGCTTAAGGTTGACCCCACAAAATGGAAACTGCCTATCTTCTTTCATAACTTACGAGGCTACGATTCTCATTTTATCATGCAAGCAGTGACTTCTGAATATAAGAGGGTTACCTGCATTGCACAGTCTTCAGAAAAGTATATGACTTTTACTCTCGATTGTTTATCCTTTTATGACTCGCCCAAAATCTGATGGGAGTTTGAATAAGTTAGCAGGATCGCTACAAGACTTTCCAATCACTAAACAATACTTTGACCCATCTTTAGTGCGTAAAGGCGTCTATCCTTATGAATACATGAACTCGTGGGATAGGTTTGACGAAGACTCACTTCCCCTAAAGGCGCTTTCTTTTCTAGTCTTAGAGGCAAAGACATAACTGATGCTGACTATAATACGCTCAGAAAGCCTGGACAGAATTACACTGCCAAACAATGGGCGATTATCATGATCACTATTTATTGGCTGACGTGTGTTTATTGGCAGACGTCTTTCAGAATTACAGATCTACATGCATGAAACATTACTGTCTAGACTCATCACATTACATCTCTGCGCCTGGCCTTTCTTGGGATGCATTCTTAAAGTCTACAAACATCCAGATTGACTTAATATCTGATCTACCCACACTCCAGATGATTGAAGACGGTTAAGGGGGGTATTAGCATGGCCTCACATCCTTACTGCAAAGCCAAAAACAAGTATTTAGACGACTATGATCCCACTAAACCATCCAACTATCTAATGTACTTAGACGCCAACAATCTGTATGGATGGGCCATGAGTCAACCGCTTCCCACTAGAAACTTTAAAATATAAAAGGCCTCATGATGTCAATACTGTGTTAGGCATGTTGTCAGAGCTTACGCCTGATAATCCAGCAGGACTAATCTTGGAAGTAGACTTAGAATATCCTAAAGAATTACATGATCTCCACAACGATTACCCCCTAGCCACAGAAAGATTAAAGATGAGTCCCATCGAACCGCCGAAACTTGTTCCTAATCTTAGGCACAAAACTAAATATGTGTGTCATTACAGACTCCTACAGTTTTACTTAAGACACGGGTTGAAACTGACAGCTGTTCACAGAATAATTATCTGTGATCAAGAGCCTTTATGAGGCCATACATCAAGAAGAACACTGATCTTAGAACCCAAGCCACTGACGCTTCAGAAAAAGACTTCTTTAAACTGATGAACAACAGTTGTTTTGGTAAAACTATGGAAAATCCACACAACGTAAAGATGTAAATTAGTTACAAAAGAAAACCAAGCAATTAAGTTGACCTCTAAACCCAACTATCAAGACTTTAGAAGATTTAACGACAGCCTGGTTGGCATTATGATGAAGAAAAAGGATGTTAAGTTGGACAAGCCGGTGTTTATTGGCTTTCACCGTATTAGAGTTGTCAAAGTTATTAATGTTAGAATTTCTGTATGACTACTTTAAACCACGGTACCCAGAAGCAAGAGTCCTTTACACACACACTGACTCTTTTATTCTAGACGTTCCCACAGAAGACTTTATAAAGACTTAGAAACAAGGGGCTCAAGGAGTTGATGGGTGGTACGACACATGGACTATCCTAAAGACAGTCCTTTACATTCAACTGTAAACAAGAAAGTGATTGGAAAGATGAAGGATGAACTTAATGGGACAGTTATCAAAGAATATGTTGGTTTGCGGTCAAAGATGTATAGCGTTGCCAGCCAGACTTCTGTAATAAAGAAGGCTAAGGGCATAAGTAAAGAAGTTGTCAAAAAAAATATAACTCACGATAACTACAAGCAAGCTCTCTTTGAAAACAAAGTATTTTATCACACAAATATTAATCTGCGCTCTACTCTTCATCAAGTAAACACAACTGCTGTTAACAAGAAATCACTAGTCTCTAACAATAACAAGAGAACTTACGTCAATCCTGAGTTTTCATATGCTGTAGGGCATTGGAGAACTTTAAAAGATTAACTTGACTAACTACTTCCAGCACTATTAATAAATCAAACTTATCATACTGCTTTCCGCTTGATATAGTTATTTTTTTTACATCCAATGAATTTATAGACCCCTCAATTAATTCTTTAAATTCACTGTCTCCACCAAATGTATATAACTGATAATCGCAAAACCCTGCCCCAGTTGCTGGCAGTGCTCTTAGAACTGTGGACGGTAGCCATTAAACAAATTAGCATTTGTTTTTTAAACTGTTGTAAATGAACATACAACATTTGGGTTTTCATGAGAAAAATCAGAGGTTTTATTACCTTCAATTGATAACATCTTCTCTTGTACTAATTATAAGCTCTGTCACGAAAACCTTGTAGAACAACCAAGATTTTAGCCAAAGCCTTTAGGAAAAGTGTTAACTCTCCTTCCTTCTCCCTTCAGTGGGAAATGTATAGTAAATTCTGAGGTTTGCTTTTCGCCGAAATTGTATAGCATATGGCAAAATTTGCTAAGTAACCATCTATTAAAGAACAAAAGTTGTAGTAACCATCAGTATTTTGTATATGAGTTATTTGATTGCCTTGTTCGTTCTTACATTGATCCAGGTTTTCTGAGCCCCTTCAGAATGTTAACCCCCTTTTAAAACTTTAAAGCCAATTCTTTTTCAGGCAATACTAACAACTCCCCCACGCCTATTGTCAATTGGGTACGGTTAAGAAACACGGCTTCGTTTTGTGGCTTGGTTAGGTAGATGTACATTTCCTTTTTTATAACTATTTAAAAAAACTAAATATTCAAAAAAAATGGAACCTTTTAGAATATAACGAAAGCGCTTCTTACAATGTAGGAGCGTTTTAATAACCTCAAATCTTTGAACTTCATGCAATTAACCATTGCAGTAGATGAATCATAAACGCTTCCAAATTTCAGACTTGTAAACGGGGGGGGGGGGGGGGGGGGGGGCCACTAACTTAATATTTAAAATCCCCCCAATAAAAGAGTGATATAGAGTGCCATCAGCATGTCCATCAAGCCCTATGAACGTTTTAAAAAAAATATTACCAAATCAGTTAAATTTTGCCATTTACTGCGCAACGACTGGCTGCGGGGGTTTCTATGCAAACCATTTAAACCCCAACCCAATCTTTCTTTTAGTAAGAGGGCAGTATATAACGTTCATGTTTATTACCAGTACAAGACGAATACTAACTGAACTGCAAGTGCCCCTCCCCTAAGCGACAAAAAACGCGTTTAATAAGGGGGTATATTAATTAAATCCAATTAAAAAGGCCTCAATGACATAATGCATTTAAAGATTTGCAAACAATTTTAACATTAATATTCCTTCACGCTGACTTTAGACAAAAGTTAGACCGCAATCATGTTAAGGCCACATTGTATTATTGTGGGTGGTGATAAAAAAAATAGAATAGAATTATTACTAACTGGCCTACCACACACCAACACTCTTTTCCAGACCAGACAAACAAGTCGATTAAGGGTCAATTGAAAAACAAACACCCTAATGCTTGGGCAAACCATTATAATCTTAGAAGAAAGAAAAGCCTTAACAATCCAGGAGTGCACAGGCTTAATGACTCCATAAGGACATACGTTTTGGTGTCTATAGAGCACAAAGCACAGACTAATCTAGCCATAGTTTTTTGATCAATCTACAGGTTTTTGATGCCAGAACACAATTTCTAGGCCAATTAGAAGACTGCTATTTTAAACTCCTCTGTATTTTGGCCCTGCCAGCATACAAAGGTATCAAGACGTTCTTGCACCATAGCTAGGACTAAGGTTGGACTTTGTTGTAGTCAGGATTATACATGCTAACCCGGCCCTCGACCTTAGACTACAGATTGGCAGATACAGAATTATAAACATGAAATCCTCATAGCTGAGACCGGATCAAAACTTAGGGCAACAATCAAAGGCTTAAACCACAAAGAAGTGCCTTGCTCCATTCCCCTTATGTAGAAAAAAAGAGGTTACCTAGCCCTGATAAACGATCCAGTTATAACGTCCCACAGCCAGAAAGCCGCCCTGCAAAAGCACACCCGCCTGCTGAGGACTACCACACACTGACAGCCACACTAGCGAAAAGACAGCCCTCTTGTTGTATTTTTTAACTTTTAACTGGATTAGCCATACTTTATTTCACTATAAAATAATCGCAGTCCAGCGCTAGCACTCCTAAAAACGTCCACAGTAGGTCAGCCAAATAACCAGCCACTTCCTATAGAAGACAAAACCCCCACTCACAACACTGCCTAGTATGCCAGCATAGCAACAAGGGGCGCTTGCAGCTAACTTCTTAAATAGTTTGCTAGCTTAATGCATTGTTTTCTTTTCTAATCCAACTTTAAACCAGGCTGAGGCTTTTGAGGGAGCCTACTGGCCCTGTGGCGGCCACTTGCCGGTTAAAGCTAAACGAGTGTAGAGATAGCAAACCCAACAGCTGGTTCATATCTAACTATTGTAATCCCCTGTTCCCTGAACAGAGTCCTTATTCTTCTGCTAGCGAGTGTTTTCATAAAGATTTCTGTTTTATTATAGTTTCTCTTATTCTGCTTGTTTGTGACTGCTAGCTGCCCTCTGTTAGTAACAGCACTTCTAACACTGGCGCCCCCTTTTGTAGCCTAAAATCCCTGTATTTTTCTGGCTGTCATCTAGCCTTTTCTTCTCGCCCTAAATGTTATCCATCTAGCATCACCCAAGTTTATTTTTTTTCCCTTCTCTATCTCTCTATCCAGCTCGCCAAGATTTGCTAAATTGTTGGTTAGTTCACCCCCTTATTGGTTCGGAAAGCCTCATTAAGCCCCAGGATTCACGCATAAGCAATGGAGAATCGTTCCATTGTTTTTAAAGGTGTCCTCCTCATTAAAACTCGTTTCAAATTTCTGCTATAGTTTCATCTTGCTGTCGGTTTAAAACTCTTGAAGAAGGCATGTATTTGGCATTTTTAGATTTGTGGCAACACTCTTGCCCCAAAGTTCTGTAAACGAATAACGGTTCGGCTCTAAAGCTCCTAAAAGGTGTAATTGTTTCTGCCTATTTACAATAGGGAGTCTCGTTAATGTTTTTAGACTCAAAAACTTGGTTGTGTCTGGACTTTTAGTAACCTCTTCAAAAACGTCCCTCCCTGCACCAGTTTTTTTTAATATATAAAATGAACACCCATCTTCCTCAAAATCGATAGTATCAAGTACTCCTGGTAGCTCTCGCGCATCGTCGCCCTATGTGCTTTTATATAAGAATGATTGAATTCTTTCTTGGCAATAGTTCTTGACGGGTGTCCCTAGGGAGTAAAGAAAACCAACCCGCTCCTCAAGCTCTTTCTGCAATGAAGGCCTAGTTCTTCATCATCCTTCTTCTCCCACCCACCGATCATTGGTCAAAATTCCTTCACCATATGTTTTTTATATTCTTTTTTGATTTTATAAAAAAAATAACTCATACGTTGTTGACCTCGACCCCATACAGAAAAGAGAAGGAACCCCATGGCGTAAAAGGAAAAAGGCAAACTGTAAGTAGTGTAAATCACCCGATCAAGCAGTCAGCCTGGACAAACTTTAAATAGTTAATGTTCCCCGGATCTTGGAGCGCGATGTATAATGCCCGGCCTAACGCTAACTATCATTCAAAATAGTAATTACACTCAACAGATTCCTAATGCTACTGTTGTTGCTTATTTTGGGCAGAGCTATTCATTAACCATATAGCAATCAAACTGAGATAGAGAAGTCATTGTACTAAACGGGCAGACATTTTTATTTTTTAAAACCCCCTCTATTCTGATCTATGCTGGCTTAAAAAAGACAGAAAGAGAAAGTTTATCAGGAAACATAAGCCCCAAATGTTCGCAAGCACAAGGCTTAAAAAGCGAGGAACGCAAAGAATGACGTTAAAAGATGAGCAGTATCAGAAGCATTTGCCACAAATCTTTCTCATCCACTAGATTTTTTGAGGTTGTTAAAGACCGCATATGCCATATTACCAAGGTGCGAACTAAAAGAAAAACTTAACTTATGAACTGGCATTTAATCCTAGCGATTATCTGGTCGTTTTCTGTCTGAAGACCCTTTAGGCTAAATACCCAGTCCAGTGGGACATGTCACCTGATTTGATGGTTTTTACTTTACCCCGAACTGGCCAAACATCTAATCCAGTATAAAAGTAAAACAGTTATTCATATAAAGAGTATACACACCACCTTACAGAAAATAGAAATAAGCGAGACAACTCTTTGAACATACATCCTAATCAGTCCTCTGAAATCTTTTAAAAGGAATTTGTTCCATGTTTACCTGAAAGAAACAACTCCCTTTTTCATAGAGAATCAAAGCGTTTTTTATAACAAAAATTGAGAAGTTGACTGTGCAATAAATTGCAAGTCTGATCATGTTGTATCTGGTCGCAGACTTTTACCTCACCAACACTTGATGAAATAAGAAAGTGTCGCTGGAGGTAGGCAAAGAGTCCTGCAAGTTGATTGTGTATGTAAAAGAAACTTTCGCCCTTTATGATGTAAGACCTCGAAGACTACTTAATTAACCAACTATGGCTGTGTAGGATTTTAATATCCACATAAGACAACAGATGGTTTGGAGTGGAGAAAGGGTAGGGCAAGATGGTATAAAATAAATTCACAAGAAAGCAAGACGGAAAAACGCCCCACTATAAATGCCAAGTTTTTAATGGTTTGTGTGATGTTCAGTTAAAACATTGAATGAAAAACCCGGCTAAAAGACCGGTGCTTATTAAAATGCAGAAGAAATATCTAATAAATACAGATGGGATAGTTTTGAAGTTTGCTGCCAAAGATCCGCACTGCCTCTCTTATCTGCCGGGATTAACTGGGTGTGGGAAAAAATGTCCTTCGTACTTGATTTGTATTACCAAAAAATCTAAACAGGTATTCATTACGAACACATTGTTAGATTCTGCACAACCATTAAGCACAACAAGTCTTACAAAGAAAGAAGTTTAATTTGGACAGACATAATATATCTCAGTAAGCATAAAAAACCGCGAAACAAATAGAGAACAGTGCACGATTGTTCACATTGTGAACAGGACGTAAGCAATGTCGTTGGCACCGTGCAACATAGCAGTAACGTGGTCTAGGCGCGGTAGTAAACCTCGCGTAACAGTGGGTGAATGTTCCCGGGTCAGCGTTTTTTTGCACGAGGAGTGCATGTTGCCATGTGGACTAACCAACGCCACTGCATCAATTGTGAAATTGCAACTCAATGTGGCCCCCAATTGTGGGGCATAAATTTCCAAACCCCAAAAAGTTTCAATCATCCCTTCCAGAGGAGCGCCAACATAATGCCGAGACTTTCTCTCGTCAAGATCGTTTGCATACACTTTGGCAACTGAAAGCTGGGGGTCCAATGAGGGCAGGGTCGCTATCGCCATCCCGGAGTCCCACATTTTCCACCGTCTATTCGCCTTCTTTAGTGGCCCGCTTCAAGGCAAGAAACAACCACAGATGACAGAACCGAGGACCGGCAAGAAAACCCGAGGTCACCACAGCAGCCCAGAACCGCCATCTTCTTCGTCAGCATCGACTGGACCTTACCAAACACCCCGCTGCCAACCCACAGCCAGGAACACCGTCGCAAACCCATTGCAGGCCAATCAGCAACAGGACCGAGCGTTCGGCCGACTTGAACACAGTTTCTCCAATGCAGCGTCTGAGCCCGGCGACCTATCCTGACCTACTCCCAGCATCGCCAGATCCTGTCTGCCCAGTGGGGAAAACAGATCCACGTGCATTGGCGCCATCGTACTGGTGGCCGAGTCCTCTTCAGTGATGAAAGCCGGTTTTCTGCATCGATCGACCAAGGGCTGATGGCCGCATCCGGATCTGGAGAAGAGTCGCGGGGAATACGCTTCACCAAGAGCCAAACATCACCGAAAGGGAAACCCATGGGGTTTTGGTTGTAAGCATTCATGGATCTGGGGGGGGGGGCTATCGGCATAAAATCGCCCGTATAATTGGGGCCAGTCGTCTTCCAGAATTTGGTCCAGGACGTGTTTAACGGGGGGCACTGCTGTTCATTACATCGACCATAGTATTCTGAGGCCCCACATCCAGCCGCAAATTTCCAGCTGCATCGCACAGAACCCTGTTATTTCAGCAGGACAACGCAAGCACGCACACTGCCCCGTGCTACGCAGAAATTTTCCCATGAGGCAGAAACAACAATCAATCTGCTCCTCAAACACCATCCCCGTTACTCCCCCGACCTTAACCCCATTAGAAGCATTTCTGGGATCCCTTCCGAGGCAGTTGAAACAGCTCAAAACCCCAGACCCCACCAGACAGCAGCTCAGGTGTTGTGGCCAGTCGCCCCAGAGGCCGAAACCAACACTCTGGTGCGCCCTCGATTGTAACCGCAGGTGCACAAGCCTGTGATCAATCTGCTCCGAGGGTGGTCACACCAGATATCTGACATTCTGCTGTAACACAGGGTCAAGGTCAAGTTCATGTGACCTTATTTTCTCGCCAGAATTAACTTGAAAGGACACTTTTGCGGTGTTCGATGTTGCTTTTTTTTATCCCGCCTCACTTTCTATTACCAGTTTCAAAGGAATCGGTAGCACATTACATTCAAAAAATTTTCCTATACAGTTTTGTTTTCCCCCGGCGTTTTTTATTGGCCTTCTGATATTATATCAAGTTGGATCCCTTAGCGACAAAACTGAACGACTGTTTAGAACAATACTATAAAACAATTTGATGAACTGAAAAACGCTGTTTTATTATAGATGACTGTTCAGCTGAACAGACATTGGTTAAAAAAAGAAAAGCTCCGCTGTCACCGCTGGGGCCTAAGTTGCCGTCACGGTGTGGCCTTTGTTTTCTTCTTCTGTGTGTCTTCTTAACTCAAAAATACAATGCTGTCTTAAAAAACTTTTCGATCGGGCAGTTAAACAATCTCGGTTGTATTATTTTTACAACTAAGGACCAAAGATAGTTTAGAAGAATGTTGAAGGCGGTGAAAATTATATAATAAGGGACAACGATGAGCTAAAAAAAAAAATAAAAAGGAGCAGTTTAGAAAAAATCCCTACAGCACGCTAAAGTTTATGCTACGAACTGACCCCCCAGTTCAATACATTTGTTTATTGTAATTGTTCTTATTGATTGCTTATTAACAATTTGTTTATTATATAATTTTTATATTATAAAAAGAATGTCCTCGAGTGACCAGAATCAAAAGCGCAGCATAGCTCCTAAATGCGCTGCAGTAGAGCTAAAAAACCTAGCGACACAGACTAGTTTTGATCTAATAGGGGGGATAGGAAATGGTATTATGGATTTGAGTACATAGATATGGGGCTTACAAACAACGAACAGAATTGAAGGGACAAAAAACGACAGCAATATCCTACCCTAGAAGAGATAAGAAATTTAAGGGCAAACGATTTTGGCAAACGTGAATACAAACTTCATAAAAAGAGAGAATGCTTGGGCGTTGCTTCCTGAAATTGCTTGGAATTTAAAGTTTGAACTACGAAGCCCTAATGTATACTTTGATAAGAAAAACAATTTTAGAAAGCCTTTGAATGCAGGTCCCTTTCTTGTTAGCCTGGTTCCAGAACACAACAGAAAAAACAGATTGAAATAACTTGGCAGGGTTCTGAATATATGCTACAGAGAAAGAAGTCCTTAGCTGAAGTGGGGATGACACCGTCGGCTTTAGAATTTACCCCAACGCTATCGTCACTACCTAGGCAAAAGACGGTGATTTTTCGCTTATTTATTACTCCGAGGGAGGGCGATACTAGTTTGCCAGAACATACGTTAATTAGAGGTATACAAATAAAGACTGAAAACTTGGATGCTCCTCTTAAGCACAGTATTGCAATTACTAAAAACGGAGACAAAATAAACATCCATGTATCATCTGACAAGGTTACTGTGATGGTTGACAAAGACAAACGAACAGTACTCGACTTTATTTTCATTAAGTATGTTGATTTTATTGCGTTTTACTCTGTTAATGAAGTGCTGCCAGAAGGATTAATATGAAGATATGTACAAGATTAATTAATAAAATAATCTTATTTAAAAAATGGAGGTTCAACAGTTTAGGTTAAGGCAAATAACTGAACTTCAAAAGGAAGTAGAAAGCGACTTAGATAAGTATAGGCTTATGTCACGACCGACCCCTGGAGGTCTCCCCTGACAGGATCGGTCTAGGTGGGAGTGAAGGGAGTGACTGACCTCACACGCCCCGCAAGAGACCACACAATGATTACGATACAACACCCCATTTATTCACACCAACATACAGTCATAAATAAGCATTCCAACACACACAACATGCACAATCACAATCAAGCATTCCAACACACACAACATGCACAATTATAAATAAACATTTCACCATACGACGTACACAACCACAACATTTCGACACATATGGCATACACATAATCATAAATAAACATTTCCAGCATCCGTCCCTTCCCCACACCATGGAGTGCCTCCACACCCTGCCTCTCCAAAGTCTACTAGGAGCACCCTGTCGCACTAGGTGCTCCGAGCCGAGTCGGTTCTCGCAGGGAGTCGCCCAAAGCCGACACCCTCGACTCACAAACAGGCAGTGAAGAGCGCGTCCCGGAGGGGTGGGGGGGGGGGGAAACGTAGCGCTGTTACTGGAGGTCCTGGACGGGGGTCAGGGCTGGCCAGTCAGGACGGCGGGCTCCTCTACCAGTCCGCGGTCCCGACCAGAACGTGGCACCATCCAGTCCTGGTCTCAGCCAGAGCGTGGCCTCATCAAGCACGTGGCACCATCCAGTCCGTGGTCTCAGCCAGAGCGTGGCCTCAACCCGCACGTGGCACCATCCAGTCCAGACTCCGGGTGAAGCCCCCGGGAGGGGGGAAAACGTAGCTGGGAGAAGGGGAGAAAGGGAGGGAAGGAAGAAAGAAGGAGGAAGGAAGAAGGGTACTGGAACCCCGCCGTCAGTACAGTCTGACCCATGCTGTCAAATCTTAACAGCCACTCGCATGATGGGCGAGGGGAAGTCTACTAAACGCACACCTCACACGACGCAGGTAAAAGACTGCATTAAATCAACAGGTTATAAAACAAATATGAATTATCTTCACCCTTCTCTCACATTAACATTCACCTTTCTTAGGAAATAACCAACACAGCGACCATCGCTTTATACTGCCACCACATTTACAAATAATAATTCAATGGCATGATTGTCCCATTTCATAAACACATTTCAAATAACACAAATTTGTCAACACAACAGCTATCCAACATAAATCTTTCAGCGACGCACGCT
>CM031625.1:22531546-22547957 GCA_018398815.1 Conus ventricosus | reverse complement strand
TAAACGGCTTGCAAGTAAGCAGCAGACAAATTCTAACGCACAATTGCAATACGTTTTAACAGATCACTTTTAACAGAAGCAAACACAACAAATGTATCATAAGCAGTGCAGCAGAAAATTTATAATGCAGTGCTAATAGTAGATGTAGCGATTGTCGTTGCATTTGTAGCAGCAGCAACAATAGCTGCCGTGTTAGTCATAGTATAGCACTATACTGAGAAATCAGTGCTAGGAACAGCAGCACCACATGTTGTAATTTTAGGCGCACCAACATCAGTGAATGTTGTAGTAACAGTCCGGTAATATACTAATACAAGCTGTGGTAGCAGCAGCAGTTGTAGTCGTAGAAATACCAGAGTAGCAACAGCAACAGCTGTAGTTTACGGCAACAGCAGCAACAACAGCAATTTACAGTGGCAGCAGAATTAGTGCAGTTTACCGAGGCAACGGCAACAGCTACAGCTTACACTAGCACCATCGCACATTACACAACCCTTCTTACTCCAGTACTCTTGTACTTAAATAGACAACAATCATGTGGTACCACGCTCATGCAGCGTGGATTTAGACGTCAGCCGTGACTATATACGCCTCACTACACCCCTTCGTCAGCTCAACAAATACAGGACTCAGATTACATGCAACTGTTTCGGCCTTTGCACGCTGGGTGAGTCTGAAAGAAGAGCCTGACAGGTGGAGGTTCCCTGCTGATCTGCAGCCTGCTGCCTGAAAAGACATGTCTCTGTGTTAGTGAGGAGTATCCCATAATAGCATTGTACAAGGAGTCTCCCTGTCAGGAATGTTATATCCTCCCTCAAGCGGTTGTGGGCAGAAGCGCTCCATGTTTAGCTTGATTATGATTCAAACGTGCGTTTTACGAAAAAATTAATTTGAGTGTAGAGGAGGAGGAGGAGAAGGGGAAAGCATGTGCTGACATCTTGTCACATTATTCTGTGGTGACATGCTGAAACTCGCATTTCACAGTATAATGTACAGAACACATTCAGCAACGTTGAAAGTGTTTTGATTCATATGAGCGGCATCATTTGGTCTTTCACTTCCCAGTGCTCATTTATAAGCATAGCCCAAAACACAACCTTAAAGACACACCTTACCATCACCAAAGAGTAAAAAAAAAAAAAAAAAACGGTATTCAAACTTTTCAACAATAGTCTGTTCAAAAGACAGATTTGGAAGCCGCATGGTTAGTGTCACGGGTTTGTCGCGAGGCCTACGACGATTGACCCATCTAGGGTAGTAGAATTGTTCATTTGGTTATTGTCGTCGTTGTTGTCGTATATCCGTCCCTTAATGTGGCTTGTGGTGTGGTTGCACCTTTGGTGTGGTTTAGCTCAGGTTAGGTTTACTTTCTCTCTCTCTCTCTAATTCCACTGCCCGTGCGATTCATCCTGCAGGTTCACGGGTGGCTGGTATCTTTTTCTTGTACTGGCTGTCTCTACCGGCCTCTCACCTGTCTTTTCACCTGCCGCACGTGCAAGTTCTCTTAGGTTTGAGGTATTCTCACCGTGACGTAGCGTGGCATGTTTGGGCCATCGCTGAGGCAGGTTAGACTTCACTCGAGCGGAAGATGTCTCTGGGAGCGCCTGCTCCGGTCTGTTCTTCACCATATCGTCGAAGTACAGTCGGTACTTTCTGTCCTACATTCGGCCTGTAGGAGGAGACATCACTTCATCTCTTTCCGCATCTGCGCTGCTGTTCTCTCGACTGGACAGAGGGCAGAGAGAGTCGTTTGACCACCACCGGGTCACCCACGGGTTCCAGTACCCGTCTTTCTACTTTCCTCCCAGTTACCTTCACCCTCCTCCCGGAGACTTCACCCGGAGCACGCCACTGGTGGGGACCACGCACTGGTGGATGCCACGTACTGGTAGAAAAGCCGTGGACTTGGCTGGACGTCCTGATCCCCGTCCAGGACCTCTACAACAACGCCTCGTCCCCCGAGACGCGCTCTCCACCGTCCGTTTGTGCGGGTCAAGGGTGTCGGCCTTGGACATCTCTCTCTCTGGGAACCGACCCGGTTTGGGCACTCCTCTGCAACAGGTGTTCCTAGTAGACTTTGGAGAGGCAGGGGTGTGGGGGCACTACATCTCGGGAAAGGGATGGGTGCTGGGATCATTTATTTATGATTGTGATTGTGCACGTTGTGTGTGCTGGAATTATTTATTTACCATTATTATTGTGTATGTTGTGTATTGGAATGCTTGATTGTGATTGTGCATGTTGTGTGTGTTGAGATGCTTGTTGTGTGTGTTGGAATACTTGATTGTGATTGTGCATGGTGCGTGCGTTGAAATATTTATTTGTGATTGCGTGTGTTGATGTGAATAATGGGGTGTTGTATCGTAATCTTTCTTGTGTGGTCTCTTGCGAGGCGTGTGAGGTCAGTCACTCCCTTCACTCCCATCTAGACCGATCCTGTCAGGGCAGACCTCCAGGGGTCGGTCGTGACATTTGTGGGGGCTTGTCCGGGATGTGAAGGGCTCTGGCTGTCTCTCTCTCGTTTCGCGGAGTACCTGTCCAGTTTTGTTTGTTTTGTATACGTTTAGTCAGTTTGTCGTGTTTGTTTGTGGGTGGTTGGCTGGGTGACTCTAGCGTGCAGGGAGTCGAGGTGAGTCTAGGCAGAATCGACCGCGTCCAGACCTCCTTCCGCTGGGTACCTCACGCAGGTACGGCCGTAAGTCTTTCCTTTCTGTTGCCGCTCAGTCTGCCATTCCTGTTTTGTAGTTAGCCAGTTTTTTTTTCTACCGGGTTATTGAGTACAGGGGTTGTATCGGACGTTAGTGTCACTTTTTTCCTCTCTCCTGATTCCGTCTGCCAGTTGTTGTTTTTTCCGGCCAGCCCCACCGCACTGTTGCTCGTGCTGTGGAGCGCGGTGTTGCCAGAGTGGGGCAGCCGGACATAGTTTTGTTTTGTTTTTTTTTTCGGTGAGCCCCACCGCACTGTTGCTCGTGTTGTAGAGCGCGGTGTTGCCAGAGTGGGAGCAGCCGAACATTGTACGTTGACGTTTTTTTTTATTTGCTCTTTTTCAGTCAGTCAACAAGAGACGTAACATATCCGTTTGGTATTGTTTTTTAAGTGGAATTGTCTTTCCCCTGTATTTGATAGCTGTAGGATATAGTTGTCATGGCAACGTCCGGTGCTGGTGGTATGGCGACACGTGCGTCAAAGAAGAAAGGTCTTCTAAATGTAGTCCCCACTATTAGTACCAGTACTTCGACTACAGTGACTTCCACTTATTCTAGTGCTGTAGCCGATAGTCCAGTGAGTACTTTCACTACGTCTTCGCTAGGGGATTTTCCTGCTGAGACCCCGACTGGCACTTCCGCTCGGAAGCGTCAGAGTATAGCGAAGCAGCTGTGGGCTTCTGTTGAGTCGCAGAAATCAAAACCCTCTCTTTTCCATGCCTCCCTCCGTAAGGAGCATGCCCCGGGAGATTTTCCTCATGGGAAGGTCGAGACCCAAGGGACGGGTCAAACGGTCCTCCTCCCGTGTCGGGAGTGGTGAACCCCGCCCAGGACATCGCTTCTGTCCTTATGTTTCTGGAGCGGCAGCGTAGTGAAGAGGCTGCTAGGCAGGAAGCTGTGCGTAGTGAAGAGGCTGCTAGGCAGGAAGCTCTGCGTAGGGAAGAGGCTACTAGGCAGGAAGCTCAGCGTAGGGAAGAGGCTGCTCTGTGGAGGGAAGAGCTAGATAGGATGGAGGCTCTGCGCAGAGAGGAGACTGACAGACAGGAGATTCTGCATAGGGAAGAGGCTATTCTGCGTCGGGAGGAGGAAACTCGGCGTAGGGAAGAGGCTGCCCGACAGGAAGATCTGCGCAGAGAGGGGGCTGCTCAGCGTAGGGAAGAGGCTGTCAGGCAGGAAACCCTCCGTAGGGAAGAGGCTGCCCTCCGTAGGGAAGAGTTGGATCAGCGTAGAGATGAGGCTGCCAGACAGGAGGCTCTGCGCAGGGAAGAGATGGAACAACTTCTTTCGCGGGCTCCCGCATCTGTAAATCAGGGGGTTAATCACCAGGCAGGTGATAGAGTTAGAGGCCCAAAGTTAAAGCTTCCAGAGTTCAGACCCAGTGAGGACATAGATATGTTCTTAGACCATTTTGACAAGGTAGCTACTTCATACCAATTGTCTGAGGAACAAAAGGCCATGCACCTATTTTCTGGATTGTCGGGTACTGCAAGGGAGTGTGTGCTCACTCTAAATGAAGGCGCGTCTTATGCAGACATGCAGTTGGCTCTGCGTAAGCGTTTCCACCTTACTCCAGAAACGTACAGGAGGAGGTTTAGGTCCATGAAAAAGCACAACGATGAGACCTTTGTGCAGTTTGGAGATAGGCTGCGCAAAACGCTAGGGTACTGGCGTCAGTTGGCTAAGCTGGGGCTGGAGGATCTGATTCTCATTGAACAGCTTACCAACACTGTGTCCCCAGAGTGAGGATTCGTATAGGCGAAACAGCACCTCAGGATTTCGCTGCTGCGATTCAAACCGCTGAGGTGTTTGCTGAAGCTCGCAGAGCTTATGGGGATCGCCCAGATACGGACAGGAAGCCCTCCACAGGATTTAGTGGCAGTAAGGCCCGACGACTGCTAGCGAGTCGAACAAGGCAGGCAGTTCATCGGGGACCTCAGCACCCCGATTTTGTTTCCTTTGTGGTCGTCACGGCCACATTAGGAAAGATTGCCCTAAAGCCGCTGGTAGTCATGGGGCTAGTTCTTTCCAGCATCCTCGTGCCTCGGCTAACGTGGGTTCCATCCCCGCTTCCGGTGGTACCAAGTGCCCGGTGTTTCTTTCTGTTGTTGGTTCTTCCTTGGTCGACACCATCAGGGATTCGGGAGCATCAAAGCTCTTTGTGGATAAGGATTTGGTTTCCCCTAAGGCCCGCGGGCGCTAGTTATGATGTGTGCGGGTTGGAGGCTGGTTTTACCTCCACCCGTCCTTCTGTAGTCATTCCGATCTCCACCCCCTATTTCTGTGGCGATGTATGGGCCATCGCTGTGGAGCGACCTCTGTATTCCCTTATCATAGGGAATACCATCACTTTCGCAGACGGACGCAGTCAGTCCGTGTCAACGGATCTGCCCATACAGGCGTGTGTGGAGTCACCACACGCGCCAAAGCTAAGAAGCAGGAACAGGAATTGCGTCCCGTTCTTCAGCCGATCTCTGACGAGGTTCTTGCCATAGCTGATCCTGCTAGCATTGTCCGTCTTCAGGCCAGGGACTTGGATGTCCAACGCCTGCGACAACTGGTAGATCGTCCCGCTCAGTCTGCCCGACATGCCAAGGTGAGCTTCAAGCTCCACAAGGGATCCTCTTTAGGGTTTTCACTCAGGCAGATCGCATGGCCAAGCAGCTTGTCGTTCCCCAAAGCTTGAGAGAATCTGTTCTCCGGCAGGCCCATGATTCACCTATGGCAGGTCATATGGGCTCAAAACGGACTCTCGAGCGAGTGAGACGGGACTTCTTCTGGCCGGGGATGAACTCTCAGGTTAGGCAGTACTGCCGCAGTTGCGATGTCTGCCAACGGACAACGCCTAAGGGTCGCTTGAAGCGTGTTCCCCTAGGGTCGGTGCCACTGGTTGGGGAGCCGTTCAGCAAGGTTGGGGTTGACCTGGTGGGACCCGTTAATCCACCATCCGATCGCGGTCACCGCTACATTTTGGAAGTGGTTGACTCTGCGATCCGATACCCAGAGGCTGTCCCGCTTAGGACTATCGATGCCCTACTGTTGCTGAATCTCTCAGGCAGATTTGGACGCGCACTGGCGTGCCCAAGAAGAAGTACGGCCGGAAGTTTGTACTGGAGAGCGATCATCATCCTCTCCAGTGCCTGGACCGGATCCGGCCAGTCAGTCGCCGACTCATGAGTTGGGCAGCGGAACTGCAGAGTCATGCGTGCACTTTTCACCATATCAAGGGTTCCAGCAATACGGATGCTGACTATCTCAGCCGAGCTCCGTAGTCAGCACATTGGAAAATCAGTCAGAGGGACACTTCCCGTCAACTAGGGTTATATCCCCTTTTGGTCTCTGTATCAGGTGTAGTGACAGTTTTCACTTCAGTGATGTCAACGGTAGTGAATCACCAATGGTTCGGATTGTTATTTTCATTGTTGGAAGGTTTGCTAAGTTGTTTGATAAATGTAGTATCATGTATTTCCTTGTGTGATTCTATCGTGGAACGTTTGTATTGGATTTATCGTACTCTGTCGATCACAGAGGGTTGGGTTCGGTCCCATTGTTGTGAATTTGCACATGCGTCAAGGTTCAAAGGAGCACTGAAATCTCAGAGAAACAGATGCTTTTAGAAGGGGGGTTTGTCACGGGTTTGTCGCGAGGCCTACGACGATTGACCCATCTAGGTAGTAGAATTGTTCATTTGGTTATTGTCGTCGTTGTTGTCGTATATCCGTCCCTTAATGTGGCTTGTGGTGTGGTTGCACCTTTGGTGTGGTTTAGCTCAGGTTAGGTTTACTTTCTCTCTCTCTCTCTCTAATTCCACTGCCCGTGCGATTCATCCTGCAGGTTCACGGGTGGCTGGTATCTTTTTCTTGTACTGGCTGTCTCTACCGGCCTCTCACCTGTCTTTTCACCTGCCGCACGTGCAAGGTTCCTCTTAGGTTTGAGGTATTCTCACCGTGACGTAGCGTGGCATGTTGGCCGCCATCGCTGAGGCAGGTTTAGACTTCACTCGAGCGGAAGATGTCTCTGGGAGCGCCTGCTCCGGTCCTGGTTCTTCACCATATCGTCGAAGGTACAGTCGGTACTTTCTGTTCCTACAGTCGGCCTGTAGGAGGGAGACATCACTTCATCTCTTTCCGCATCTGCGCTGCTGTTCTCTCGACTGGACAGAGGGCAGAGAGAGTCGTTTGACCACCACTCGGGTCACCCACGGGTTCCAGTACCCGTCTTTCTACTTTCCTCCCAGTTACCTTCACCCTCCTCCCGGAGACTTCACCCGGAGCACGCACTGGTGGGGACCACGCGCTGGTGGATGCCACGTACTGGTAGAAAAGCCGTGGACTTGGCTGGACGGTCCTGATCCCCGTCCAGGACCTCTAGCAACAACGCCTCGTCCCCGAGACGCGCTCTCCGCCGTCCGTTTGTGCGGGTCAAGGGTGTCGGCCTTGGACATCTCTCTCTCTGGGAACCGACCCGGTTTGGGGCACTCCTCTGCAACAGGGTGTTCCTAGTAGACTTTGGAGAGGCAGGGGTGTGGGGGCACTACATCTCGGGAAAGGGATGGGTGCTGGGATCATTTATTTATGATTGTGATTGTGCACGTTGTGTGTGGCTGGAATTATTTATTTACCATTATGATTGTGTATGTTGTGTATTGGAATGCTTGATTGTGATTGTGCATGTTGTGTGTGTTGAGATGCTTGTTGTGTGTGTTGGAATACTTGATTGTGATTGTGCATGGTGCGTGCGTTGAAATATTTATTTGTGATTGCGTGTGTTGATGTGAATAAATGGGGTGTTGTATCGTAATCTTTCTTGTGTGGTCTCTTGCGAGGCGTGTGAGGTCAGTCACTCCCTTCACTCCCATCTAGACCGATCCTGTCAGGGCAGACCTCCAGGGGTCGGTCGTGACAGTTAGAGTATTACATTTTACGGCCGAGAGCCTCCAGTTTGAACCTGAGCTTTGCCTGATGAGTGAAGGGTTCACTACACTCACGCATTTTATGTCAAGAAAATGTAGATGTCTTCAGTTTCAGTTTCACCAATGATGTGTCACTGTGTGCGGACTAGTCGACGACAAAAACTGCACCTCATCTGGTAAGCTATAACACCACGGAGCTGAGGATTTACAGCTGATGAAAGAAATCTTTAATTGTAAAAACTATTATCAAAGGATTTTAGATTAAGAGAGGTAAGACTTAGCGCAGTGTGTGTGTGTGTGTGTGTGTGTGTGTGTGTGTGCGTGCGTGCGTGCGTGCGTGCGTGCGTGCGCGTGCGTGTGTGTGTGTGTGTGTGTGTGTGTGTGTGTGTGTGCGTGCTTATGTTTGTGTGTAGAAATATTTCGTCTATATGCTTATTGCTTTGATGCTTGGACGAACGAACGAACGAAAGAAGTTTAATGCCATCAGGCTGTAACACCCATTAAGCAAATCGGCGCGATGTACAACAAAACGCGACTCGACTTCGACTTCACTGACATGGAAACCACAGAAAGGTCCTTTTCTTTCACTTTACATGACGAAATCGAGAACGAGAAAATGTCACTGGTATTCACTGTCAGTTCTGTAGACGACGGTCACCCCAGGTAAAACTGGATCAGTCCGTGCACAACGTGCAGCCGCCGTAGAGCACGTGCTTTGGTCTCTGCATGCTTCGTGTTGCCGATGCGTCTTCCTCTCCGAAGGCAGGCCAGTTTAATACATTCCTCCGATGACATGTGTCTTTTATCCTGCAGCTGGAGGGTGGTGTTTTTCGCCGGTGGGCTCTGCAGTCATGAAATACGGGCTGGTACACCCATGGGGATGCTACTTTAAGGCTGTTATGAGCTGCATCCTGTAGTCTAATTTACCTCTGTTCAGGAGCAGTTATGTCCCTTGATATCTTAATGGAGTGTCCTGCGCGTGCCTGTACCCATCGTCAACACAGCACAGGCCTCCAAGGGTGGTACATGACTGCTCTAAAGGCAGGTGAAGACAGTGCTTCTCTGGGTCCTCCCCAGCACCTTCGGGTGTTTCTTTTTCTTCTTTGCCTTAACTAGGCTGACCCTGGAGAAAGGTCCAGTGACGGTGAGGAAAGACCCAATGACCACAGGGAAAGTCCTGTTGACAGTGGGAAAGACTACAACTTTGGATTCTCTCTTGAGGGCACATAAGACCGTATGGCGAAAGCTTAGCTGTGTCTGGAGTGGCACTGTCTTCATCTGTCCGTGGGCAGGGGTGGTTGGGTCTGTGGGGTGTGCTCGGCAGCTGGAGGGTGGTGTTTTTCGCCGGTGGGCTCTGCAGTCATGAAATACGGGCTGGTACACCCATGGGGATGCTACTTTAAGGCTGTTATGAGCTGCATCCTGTAGTCTAATTTACCTCTGTTCAGGAGCAGTTATGTCCCTTGATATCTTAATGGAGTGTCCTGCGCGTGCCTGTACCCATCGTCAACACAGCGCAGACCTCCAAGGGTGGTACAGGACTGCTCTAAAGGCAGGTGAAGACAGTGCTTCTCTGGGTCCTCCCCAGCACCTTCGGGTGTTTCTTTTTCTTCATTCCTCCGATGACATGTGTCTTTTTTCCTGCTTGTCAAACCAGAATAAGCAATCGTCTTCCGAACACGGATCGCAGGAATATTCTAAAACGACGTCGTCTGATTCACACAGCAGCACACCCATATTATCCGTTTGATGAACACGACCTTCCGAAATGCTTGAATTCTGCGCCAATTTCGCAATCGTCTCTGCACCTGTCGCTCTGTCAGAGTAGCGACATAACTCTTAACCATTCCCGTGTCAAAGCCAGCGACAATTTTGTCTATAGCTTGCTCCAGACTTGTGTCGATGTCTGATGGGTGGATTTCTGGGTCCCTGCTGTTACACCCCGACAGATCGGAATGCAAACACAGAAGCGTATCCTGAATATGCGACGTGTCATCATCATCGCGAGTCGGCTTGATCTGTTCCTCCTGTGCTGCGTACTGTGTTTCATCCGATTCGGTGTCAGGCACGGCCAGTTCATTCGCGACACAAGTGGTACCGAGACCAGCACCAACCTATTCATGTCGTCTGTTCTGCTGCTCGATCTCTCTTGATCCCGTCGCACCTGGCTGTGGGGCTTCTTCCTGTAGTAATGAACTTGCGTTCTCTGGTTCAGCACAGGATCCGCTGTGAGAAAACGTGACGGTACATCCGCTATTGTTGTTGACATTGGGCTAACCGGCTTCAGTCGCAGCACGACCACTGTGTTGCTGCCTTCTCCAGTACTTTTCCAGCTTAAAAACACAGTTTTCAGTCAGCAGGGCGTTTACGGCTGACTCCGCAGTCGCTGGAAGTCCAGAAACTGGCATTGTCACAGGAAAATAGAAAACAATTGCCGCAGCTGAAATAAATAGCGCCCTGTCGCTTCATGTCAAATCACGTGGCCCCCTATGATGTTTGAAGAGGGAGAGAGAGAGATGGTGCCAAAGGGGCAAAGGGATACAAGATTGTATATAAAGGGCAGAATCCTTTTTTTTTAAAAATTAATTTTTTATATGTTTTTTTTTTCTGTGTGTGTATGTGAGTGTGGGTGTGTATGTGTGTGCATGCCCGTGCGTATGTGTACGCGTACGCGTGTGTTTGTCAGAATGGATGCATGTGTGTACGAGTGCTCGCGTATGAGTGTATGTGTGTGTGTGTGTGTGTGTGTGTGTGTGTGTGTGTGTAGGGTAGTATGGTGTAGTGGTGGTGGTGGTGGTGGTGGTGGTGGTGGTGGTGTGTGTGTGTGTGTGTGTGTGTGTGTGTGTGTGTGTGTGTGTGTGTGTGTGTGTGCGTGCGTGTGGGCGTGTGTGTGTGTGAGTGTGTAAGTTTGAGTGTATGTGAGGGTATGGGTGTGTTCGTATTGAGATGAGTGTATTTGTGTGTTTATGTACGTGCGTGTGTTTGTGCGTGGGTGTATGTGTGCGTGCGAGCGTATGTGTGTGTATGTGCGTGTGCAGGCGCGCGCTCGCGTGTGTGTGTGTGCGTGCGTGCGTGCGTGCGTGCGTGTGTGTGTGTGTGTGTGTGTGTGTGTGTGTGTGTGTGTGTGTGTGTGTGTTGTATGCGTGCCCGCTTTTGTGTGTGTTAATTATCTCCTTTTTTAATGAAAAAAGTTGATATTCTGTTCATAATGTTTTCTTAAATGTCAACACAACTTAGAGTTAATCTGACAATAAATTGGTTTCAGTCAGTCAGTCATGTGTGTGTGTGTGTGTGTGTGTGTGTGTGTGTGTGTGTGTGTGTGCGTGCGTGCGTGCGTGCGTGCGTGCGTGCGTGCGTGCGTGCGTGCGTGCGTGCGTGCGTGCGTGCGTGTGTGTGTGTGTGTGTGTGTGTGTGTGTGTGTGACTGTACGCGTGTGCATGCGTGCGTGCGTGTGTATGTGTGTGTATGATCGTGTGTGTGTGTATGTGTGTGTGTGTGTGTGTGTGTGTGTGTGTGTGTGTGTGTGTGTGTGTGTGTGTGATTGAAAATAAACATCCGAGGTGGTCCTCTAAACAGGCAGTTTTTTTCTTGTATATGTTCGAAACCAGTTATAGAATGAGGCACTATTCGCTGGACTATTTTTCTGCAATGAATTGTGTGGTCTTCAAATATGAGGCGAAAATGGCTACTTCTGTTGGCACTTCTGACTACTTCTTCCAGCAATCGATGATAAAATCTTCAGCAATCGTGGCTGATGTGAGTCCGTGTCAGGTGAACATTTTCCCGTCCAAGGGGTCAGTGGTGTAGCAAGAAGTCTAGTGACAATGGAACTTAAATATGATGTATGGTTGCACATGCTTCAACTAAAGATAAGTGCTAAAGGGAGTATGGTCACTGAGCTGTATGTGAAAAAGTCCATCAGAAATTTGTCTGCGTACAGTTTACCTCAGTTCTTCCATTACTCTGTTTCCTTAGAAGACTTGTATGAACATGTTTAACACTTAACGTGAAAACGAGAGCAGAATTCAGTTAAAAAATGTAGTGGTTTCATCATTCAGCGAGTATCGTGGCTTAAAGAACCAAAACATTTATGACAAACTGTAAGACGATACAAGGAAATCCTAAGCCCTGAATTTGAAGTAAAACCATCTAAACTGTAACAACTCTTGATTTACAATCAAAATAATTTGACTTTGATTTGGAATTAAAAGAATAAAGAAGAGTTGTCTTTAGTTGATTGGGGTGAAATAAAACAGTACAGAATTTGCGACCACCTCCTTGGTGTCATTCAAGACTGTCTTTGAAAAAGTTAGGCATTGTGTTTTTAACAACTCCAGATATTCCTTGGCATTAAAAGAGTCCTGATGTAATGATTCTACAGTAACGGCATCAGAAACCACTCGTGAGTCGATGTTTGATATTCGTACACAGTGAAACAAGGAAGCGGATCGCTATTTAAAAACAAATATCGTCACGTTATCAAAAGATGTCGTATTTTACATAGCATTTGCATTCCATGTCGTGAAAGTCCTACAATTTGGATCGGACTGTCAGAAATTCAAAACTCAAATATATCTGACATCTGACAAGGTTGTAGGACTGTCACATTGTTTGCTACCATAGGTTTAAACAATTGTATCTTTTAGTCTTACTGGATCCTAACATAACCCGAACTTTTCGCTTCAGCCATTCTACTTTTTATGAATTGATTTATATGCGTGTGCTGTTTTTAAGTTGTCAAAATGTTCCAATTCTATGTGGTTTGAGTAAATCACAAGCTTTGGAATACACATTAAGCTAACGATCAGAACATACACATCAGAAACCCTAATGATCTCGAACCTGTATGTACTAAATCTCTAAAGATTGAAAAACCGAAACAATAAACAACTAGAGTCATATAGAGCAGTAAGTGCATACCTCTCCCCACCAAGATTGTACTCTTATTGTGTAGGGTCAGTCACATCATGGAATACACCACTTGATTTTACGAAAAAAGGACCATTTTTAAAAATCAGGGGAATGTTGCAGTCGGTCCCCGTCATGATAATCCCAGGGGATTGTGTTTCCCCCGGATCGTCTTTCATATTCTTCACAAACTGTCACTCTGACAGTTTTTTCGTGTTTAAAAATAATAATAAAATAAGATAAAAAATGTAATAAAAATTTTAAAAAAATTTGGCTAGAGCCCAAGCTCTAAGGTTTAAAAATCAACACTCGTTTACAAAACGGGTGCCCCGGGTTTTGCCAGCTGGCGCTTCTTCAGTCGTTCCCCCGTTATCCATAATTCGTTCAATTCGTTCACTCATTTCCTTACCCCTCATTCTTTCCATTTTTCCGCAGGTCATCTATGTGTAATTCATCCAAACCAAGGCCAAAGGCCCTCCCTTTTTTCCGAAATTTTTGGTGATGGGATTTTACTGTTTGCAAGATTTAGGGTTGCGTTCAAACCGGAACATCGGTTTATACCCCATTCAAAGGGACTGTAGGGGAAATGGGTAAAACCCAATTTTAACCCCGGGGGAAAAATCCCTTACCGAAACGCCCCGGCGGGTTTCCCAAAACCCCAAACCCCAGATCCCCAAATTACAGCCGGCGCTCAAACCAACTGGCTTTTCCCGGCTCCCCTTTTCTACCATGCCGCTCGTCATTGTGTTGTGGTGTGTTGGTGTTGTGTGGTGTGTGGTGTGTTGGGGTGTTTTGGCGCGCGCGTGTGGATCGTGTGTGTTGTGTTGTTGGTGTGCGTGCATGTGTCGGCGCGCGCGCGCGCGCGCGCGCGTGGTTGTGTTGTGTTTTGTGTGAAATTTTTGATTTAAGTCTTTCACCCAAAGGTGAATTCAAAATAAAAAATATAAAATAAAATAATAGTATATAAAATAAAAAAATTAAAATAAGAAAAAAATTGATTAAAAAAATTTAAAAAATAATAAAATAAAAGTGAATAAAAAAGAAATGTATGTTTTTGTGTGGGGGGGGGGGGGGGGGGGGGGGGGGTTTGGTCACTGGAGGGGTTTGTATTGTTGTGGGATGGGTAAAGTGTCCTTTAGTGATGTAAATACTGCCCTTCCCCCTTTTCTTTCGTCCTTACGTATTAACCTTTTACTAGTCATTGACAATCTGATACATTAAAAATATTATAGTTTTGGATGAAATAAATTCACTTGAGCGGTCCCAGCCACCAATCATGAAACCCATGGGATAGCCACCGGTAAAATTTTTAGAAAAATTATTGCTACGTAAAATTTTCAACTTTTTTAAAATATCAAAAATTAAAAAATAAATTCCCAATGTGCCTACTACAAACATTAACAGAAAAAATTTAAAAAACGCGGAAAGAAAAACAATAAATCAAAAAATCAAAAAAAATCCCAAAAGGACGGAATGAAAAATTTTGGGGAAAATTTTTTAGAAGCTGAAATATTTAAAATTTTTTCAAGGAAAAGGCTAAAAGGGTACAGCCCCCCCCCAAAATTTTTTAGAAAGGCTTTAATTTCAAACGGTGGGAGTAAACTTTATAGAAATTGGTTTTCCACATGTAAATTTAATTTTAAAAAATTTTGTTCAAAAACATTTAGACGAATTTAAACAAAAAAGTTATAATATTCGGGATTTTGTATTACGAAAAATGTCAAGAGTAACTTTGAACTGCGTAGGTTCTTTTTAATCCAATACAATTTTGTGAAAATTGATGTTTATGTCATAAATATTTAAAATTCATTTTTAGATTTTTTTTAAAATTTGTTTATACATTGATGTAAATCAACTTTATATTCAGCGATTTTTCCCAAATTACGCGCTCTTTTTTAGTCCCGGGTTTCAACCATTTCTTTTAAAATTTTAACCCCAAAATTAAGGACCAAAAAAGTGATATATGTTTTTGTTGATAATGATTATTGCATGTTTTATTTCTGTATCATTTCGAGAGCTTTTTTAATATTTTGACTTTGATAGCTTGTAGGCAATTTGAATCGAACAAAAAAACTTTATTTGGGGCCATTTTTTAAAAAGCTTGATATGCTACAACCGCCTTTAAATTGTTTCCAATTCAGAGAAAAAAATGGAGAAAATTCACCGATATATATGTTCACTATTTTTTGTAAAGGGAATTCAAATGCCCCCCGTCTTGCCATAGGAAGATCCTTGTATATTTTTTAATTGACATTTAATGTTCCCCATGTGTTTTATCATTTTTTTTTTTTTTCGGTGATTGATCTTTGTTCATATCAAAAGGTCTATATCAAAATTGGTTTAATTTTTCCCCCCATGAGGAAAAGGGCGAAAAAAAGGTTCATGGCAACCGCTTTTCTTTAAATTGAGAGTTAAATATACCCGAGACAATGTTTTATTGGTTTAGAAAGTATATATTTTGCTCTTTTAAAAAAAATCATTTTGCGAGTCCAATTTATTTTCTTTTTTACTAAAGGTTCTTTCAATGATTTTAATACTTTTTTTGAGCACAAACTTTTCGGGTTATCAAGGGAAAAACACCCCTTCGTTATAATCCCAAAAAATTTGAAGCTGAAGGGGAAAACCCCAAGGGCAAATTTAAGGCTTTACAATCTTACTTTGTATTTGTTTAACAAATGTTTTGGAGCCTAAAAAATTTTCGAGCATAAGTTAACCGTGAACGCACAAGGGAAAAATTTGAAAGGGGACAAAACCTCTATATTTTGGCCCCGTGTTGTTTACATAATTTTGAAAAAATTTTAAAAGTTTTCCCTTTCCCTTGTTTAGTATGAATCTTTATGTTGAGCCTAGTTTTGACGAAAGAAAAACTCCCAAAATTTTACGTTTGTGCAAAATTTAATGACTTTTCCCATTGATTTAAAATGGGGATTTTTTCGGGGTTCACCCAGCATTAAATAGTATATTTTTGTTTTTTTCCAATAAATTCAACCCATTCTCTGTCATAAAATTTTATTTTATTTTTCAGTTGATATTTTTTTTGTATATTTTAAATTCTAGCGGGGGGTTTACTTTTATTTTACCTTCATCCACTACTGTTTGCTACGAGCCAAAACGTGTCTTTAAAAAATTTATTTGGAAAATCTGTATTAAAAATTTTAAAAACAAAATGGTGAAATAACGGTCGGGGAAAAAGAATGTGAAGTTTTCGGGTTTTGATACGTTTTTCCCCAATTTACTTGTTGAATCGTTCGAAAAAAATTCGCTATGAAATTGTACCTTAAAATATTTTCCCAAATTTTTAAGTTTTTGAAAAAGTTTTGTTATGCCATTTTTTGGTCAAAAGTTTTTTTTTAACATCGAAAAAGGTTGCAAGAATATTTTTTCCCCCTGGCAACGTTTTTTTATTTGGGTTCGTTATTTTTACCAATATCAATGGTAGATCGACCTTTTCGAAAGCCGTTTGATTTTAGGTAAAAATTCCCTTTTTTTTCCCACAGAAATAACTAATCTTCTAAAACGATTTTTCCTAAATTTTAATGATAAAGTTAACGCAATGGGGCGAAGCATTTTTTGTTCTAAGTTTCCTTTTTTAAAGTATGGAATAACAATGAATTTTTTCCGATTCGGGAATTTCCCCCGTCGAGCATTTTTGAAAAGAAAAATTTAAAAAAATTAATGACATTTTTTGGAAAATCCCTTTAGCATTTCTTCGATACCCCTCTATCCAACAATTTTTTTTTTTGCTAAGTTTGAAAATTTTTTTCTTTAACTTCATCCAGGAAATATCGGCATTTAACATAATTTTTTTGTAGGCCCATGTGTCATCTTTTGTTGTGGATTTTTTTTTCTCTTGTTTTTTTTATTGACCTTTCTGAAAAACCCCTTAAAT
>CM031625.1:22514046-22526546 GCA_018398815.1 Conus ventricosus | reverse complement strand
TGGAAACATATCATAAACAATTCATTCCACATTTAAGGGAACGGAAAAGGAAAATAAACATGGTTCCCAAAGCAACGTATTTTATATTGTGTAAATAAGTAACTTCCAGTCAATATTGTTAGTGTTTGCCATGACGACCATGCAAATTCAAGCAGAGATCCTATCACAGGCATCGCCATCACGTGTCGCTTAAGGACGACAGTTTTATGAAGATCGCCCTTTTAGCTGATTGTTCTGTTGGTATGTATGAAGAAATTTCTGAAAACGGAGGTCTTTAGCTTTCTGTCGTTTTTCGTAGATAATATTCATAGTGTAGAGGAAGGGATTGAGTGCTGAATTGAGTGGCAGCACAAATATAGCCATGGCAACATTGACCTCCCTGGGATGACGACGCCAGTGACTGACAACATACCACACATACCGATAGGAAACCAGCACAGAAAGTCTGACATGGCGATAAACAAGAGACGTCTGGCGACAGTTATTTCTTTAGACTTAACACTCACAGCGCTCTTGATCCTAGTCTCTGATCCCTGGTCAGGCATAGCATTAGCTCTTACTGACCAGTATACAAGACACTGTCCCACAGCTATCAACAGAAACAGACCAAGTTGCAGACGATCATGATGCTGAAGGAGAAAACATGACCAGCAAACTCTGCTCTGGTGACAGGCAGCGGAATACAAATACCTTTCTGATGATAGAACTCCCAGTGTGACGTGACAGGAAGCAGAGGTACAGTGGCTAAGGCAAGTCCTAGTATCCATGTGATGACACAGGCTATGTGAGCTGATGTGGCCCCAAATCGAATCTGACTAAACGGAAAGCGGATCACGATGAATCGATCTAACGTAATCAGACAAATGAGCAAAGCTGACACCTCGGAGGACAGAAAAGCTAAAACCCAGCAACACTGCAGACTGTGCTCTTTTTCCAATCGGTTTCTCTCCAGACGTACACACCAGAAAAAACCCAATCAGCCACTCAATGGAGGTCAAGTACACTCCCATCAGAAAATCAGAAACACAAAGGTGAAGTATGAAGACAGCAAAGCCAACTTTGATCTTTCCTGACAATACACACGAACGGTAAATTAAACTGCTGACATTTCCAAAAACTGCAAGCGCAGCAGATGCTACAAGGGTCAGGCGGTAAATGCCTGACTTCAATAAATTTTCGCAAGAAGAAAGTTCGTCAGAGGGGGATGAACATTCCCCAATGAACGTGCTTGGCAAAACAGCTGAACAACAAAGTTTGGTGTTGTCTGTAAACACGTGAGTGAGACTGGTCATACCTTTCATGAAGTCTGGAGTAAACTCTAATACTGGGCACCCGTGCATGTTTAAAGTACGAAGATTTGGAAACAACTCGTTGCCCCAAAGAGATTTAATTCCACTTTGAAATAAATCTAGAGCCTGCAAGTTTGGTAGCATTGCTGACAAGATGTCCAGATTGAGAGAATGGAACTGGACTCTGGAGAAATTTAAACATATCAACGATTGGAACTGATGCTTTTGTTTGACATCAAAAACACTTCCTGCTATAGCGTTACCTGCCAGATTCAATCTTTGAAGATGAGGTGCTCCCGCAAAAAATCTGAAGCTGACATGAGTCAGTAGATTGTCACTTAAATCCAAGCTGTGGAGATTGGGCAGTTTAAACGCAGACACATTGCTCCAACGGCAGCCCCCGGCACCCAGATGGATCAACATTGTATGGTCTGTGACATCCCCCTGCTGTAGTCCGCTCTCCTTGGCATCTAGATAGCGCAGAAGTGGAAAAGAATGCGTGTGGAAAGTGTGTCTACAGATGAAGGTCAGACCATAACATGTACATGACTCAGGACACGTCATGTCACACATCAGCTCATCATCATGCTGTGGACACTGTGGCAGACTGTCACATAGGTGATGTGCATGCACACATATCGTGCGGTCACTACCACGACATCGGTAGAATCCTGGGCATGTGTAAGAACTACACCTTTGCTCATCCTCGTGATCTGGACAGTCATTGACAGCATTACACCTGGCGTAGACAGGCAGACAGTAATCACCATCGCGACACTGAAAGTGAGTTTCTGGACACTGAGTCATGTTTTCAGGTAGGGGAATCACAGTGAATGCTCCAGGTCTGTCAAAATTGACCACAACTGGTGGTTTCCTGGCAGTTAATGTCGCTATAATACTGTACCATTCACATCCAGCTTCATCAAGGCCTGTCTTGCAATTTTCATAACCATCACAAACGTGGACTAAATCCACACACTGAGCACGCGCGCGCGCACACACACACACACACACACACACTTAGACACACACATACACACACACACATACACATACACGCGTTCGCGCGCGCATTCATACACTTACGCACGCACTCACGCACTTATACACTCACGCGCGCGCACGCACGCACACGCACGCACACACACACACACACACACACACACACACACACACACACACACACACACACACACACACACACACACAACTGTTAAAGGATAATTTTAATGTTCTCTTTTCAGGATTTTGGAGATACTGTTGACAGAAAACAAAAGAAAGAAGGGAAATCAGATCTTTCTAAATGGCCATATATATAACGAAAATCAATACTGCTGTCGATTAAAAAAAAAGGACATATTCACCATTTAAACGTACAAGAAAATATTTACTGTTGTTGAAACAACACTCGCTCAAGCACACACACACACACACACACACACACACACACACACACACGTGACAGAGACAGAGACAGAGACAGGCAGTCAGACAGACAGACAGAAAGACAGAGCCAGAGAGGCAGAGACAGACAGAGTGATAGAGATAGATAAAGACAGAGAGTCTTTGAATATGACGTACACTTATCAAAGTTTCTTGATCTGAAAGTCGCTTCTATGAATGTTCCATTCCAGATACTAGGTATTTACTTTTGATATATATACCAAACTTCGGTCTCACCATTATCGCAATTAAGACGGCAGTTTTGCATCAACTCGCGCCAGACAGACCCTATGCTGATACTAACATCACAGACAATGGCGTGAGACTCGCTGCGGTGAGTAAATTCACCTACTGTGGCAGCACACTATCCTAGAACGTCACCATCGACGATGAAGTGAGCGTCAGAATTGCAAACGCAGGTGCAACCTTTGGCAGACTACACATCAATGTTTGGAATAGAAGAGGCCTCAGTCCAGAGACCGAGCTGAAAGTGAACACAGCAGCTGGTCTACCCATACTCCTCTACGCAAGTGAAACACGGACAGTGCACGAACAGCATGCCAAGAAGCCAAGTAACTTGCACAGAACCTGCCTCAGAGGACTGCTAAACATAAAATGGCATGACAAAATCCCAGAAACAGGGTGCTAGACCTTGCAGGCCTGTGTACCATCCAAACAATTCTGAAGCTGTCTCGGCTTCGATGGATAGGTCATATAGCTCGCATTCCAGACAACGGGTTACCCTAGAGACTCTTCTACGGTGAGCTGCAAGGAGGAGTGCGTTACTATGTAGGTAAGAAACGCTTCAAAGAAACTTTTAAAACATCTATGAAAGCATATAAAAAAAAGGTAGAGAAAACACTTGAACCCACTTGGGAGGAGAAAAGTTGAGTACTTCCGTTCGTAGAACCTTCAAAGCAACTGAAGAGAGCGGGTGCAGCTTCTGTGGTTGTTGATTTATGAAAGCGTTACACACGAAAACAAACTGCTTTGGATCGAGCTAGATAGCGCAATCTATCCACAAAGGCGCCAACTGATGTGAAAAAAAGGAGGACAGCTGCAGGCTAACCGTACCAGCAATGAAGAAGGGGCCTTCCATTATTCCCTGTTCAAGCTCTCACCGTACATTCTATCCATGTATTAGCTTGATCAGCCACCTGCGTATCCACAAATTGTCTCACCCCCCTCAGCTCCAAGATGGCTGAAGTGGTCCTCGTCGACTCGACGGACAAACAACACACATCCCAAACAGGCAAAGACAAACTAAACACTCAACACGTATCGCTAGGTAGCATACGCTAGTGTACAATACCGAGTAAACAACTCAGTATGACTAGAGAAGAGAATAAAGGGTCTGCCACACATTTAGTTCAGACACAGAACCAGGCACGTGAATGTGTATATTGAAGGGAAAGAGGAGAAACAAACGATGGCCTGTTGTGGCCAACCAGTTTGAGGCCCCAAGGTAAGATTCATGACTCGCTTTGCATACTGAATAACGATGCCAAAATGAAGGACATGGAATTGAGAGCTGGGAATGGGGGAAGTAGGGATAGGTGGGATGGAGGACGGTTAGAAGGGAAGGGGAGGTTGCAAATAATGGTGACCACCATGCGCTGCGCATACGAACACGTCTACAGTTTTTAACATAAAGTATACCCTGCAGTTTCCCAGAATGATGCATCTCTGTATTTGAGTCTTCTTGGATACTAGATGTCTGGCTTTCAATTATCTAAACCATTTCACATTGACTGGCAACCACACATAATTTGACATGCATGTACACACACACACACACACACACACACACACACACACACACACACACACACACACACACACTGAGCCCTAAACGGAATCACATACGGCTATAGTCATCGAAATCAAAAAAGGAGGCATGAGATGAGGGGAGAGAGAAGGTGTTGTATGTGATTACATTTTCCCAGCTTTCCGCCAATCATTTACGGAAAAAAAATACCTTAGCATTGAAGATGTTTCAAGACATTCTGCAGATTCTTAAGTAGATTGGAATACCAGACTTGTATGTGTTTGTTTTTGCGTTTTGTTTCTCCCTGATGCCCAGCTTCATGGTTCCGTTTTAAATTATCGTCAATCTGGCTTTGGGAAGCAACTATGTTATCGCTCACTCTCCTGCCAGTGGTAAGTGACTGCGTTATCTCTCCCTCTCCATACTTATACACATTTAAAATATTTATGTAGGGGAACAGAAGGAGGTACGGCGAACACACACACACACACACACACACACACACACACACACACACACACACACAACATACGAACACACACGCACGCACGCATGCACGCACGCTCGCGCACGCGCATACACACACACACACACACACACACACACACACACACACACACACACACACACACACTATTGGAGAGAGAGAGAGAGAGAGGAGAGAGAGAGAGAGAGAGAGAGAGAGAGAGAGAGAGAGAGAGAGAGAGAGAGAGAGAGAGAGGTTAGAACATTTCTGACTGAATGTTAGAAAAGAAGGGAAAATGACATCGTCGCTGATCTCACCACCCCTGTGACAAAAAGAGACAAATTTGTTCAATGTTTTGACTCACCACGCCATAATCTCTTTCATTATAATGTTAAAGGGGTCCTCACCCCTAAATAGCATGTTTGGGTTGTTCAAAAGTATGATCGAGCGTGTTTCGATGTACGTGTTACTTTTCTTCTGGAACTCACTGCTATCCGTGTTTCGGGTCGTGCAAGTAGCCAAATCGTGACTCGCCACGGAGATTGCCGAGCACAGTACGGAAAGAGACGAGAGTCGGGGATTCCGCAAGTGACGTATAAATGCCAAGACTACGTGAATGAAAGACATGTCCCTAAAAGCTTTCGCTATGAGGACGTAAAACTCAACTATTTTCCGGCGATAATGGCTGATGCTCCAGCTACGAGTCAAGTTCCAACGAAGAGGACATCGAACGTGAAATGTTCACTGAAGTGTATGGAGTTCAGCCGTACCAGTTTAAACCCTACATCACCTTGTACAGTACCACCTCCCTTGCCATCAGACGCTTGTGTTTCTTTCCAGGCAGTTCGACATTATTTTTACAGGTTGACCATATTATGTACATGTACACACATACGCACGACACAGATAGTACATGATATACACATGCACATACATACATCTGTTCACACACACACACACACACACACACACCACACACACACACACACACACACACACACACACACACACACTACCGTAGTATGTAAATAACTTTAAATGATTATGTGATACACCACATTTTCCTTCAGTTGTTTAGATCTGTCACATAATGCCTTTCCCTTTGAACAGGAGTTTGTCAGCTACTGCATCATCACACTAATTCTCTTCCTGCTGTAGAAATCTTTTTAATAGCTGTTCACTTTCAGTCCCCCCCCCCCCACCCAACACACACACACACACACACACACACACACACACACACACACACACACACACACACACTTTTTTACATTCTTCATTTTCAATCTCACTCCCTCCACTTAAATTCTGAAGTTCCACAATGACAATTAGAATCTGAGGGGTCTTTTACAATATATTGCAGTCAAGATTCTGGCTGTTATTTTAAAAACTGATGCGTGACGTGTCGTACATCAGATCTAAGCTGCAGATCTAAGCTCATTATTCTCTTACTCACCAGGGCAGTTTATAGCATACAGACTACCACAACTGCATATATCTTAAAATGCACACTGTCACCGTCCTGTATCCAAATACTGATGAATAATTCACTTACTAAAGCATATGGTTGATGGGTGGAAACTTGAACTTGCAGGGGTGCCTGATGTTCAGCAATGTCCTGAAAAATAAAAACCCAAACTATTATTCACTGGAGTCCAAGAAGCTGTTATTTGTGGACATGGACACTTTCTTGTTAATAAAAATCATACCTTCAGTTTTGTTGGAAACAGCAACAGCAGGGGAAAAAAATTAATCACAAACATGCAACAGTTTCAGTGACTGCAGGCAATGTGACTGACTGACTGCCACTATGACTGTGGCATGTGTGACTGAAAGTAACAATGTATGTTTCAGTTTGATGCCAACACTACAAAAACCAACAACTATCTTTACAACCAAACCATGCACTGAGAATGAAATGAAACACAAAAAGATCAACCACTCATTCCACAAACATTACCTTCTTTACGTCTCTGAGTTTGGCTCTCTTGCTCCCGACAGAATCCGTGTCACTGTTGCGTTTGAGGCTTGCACTTGCAGCTGGCGAATGAACAGAGAGTGCTTTAATACATTTTTCTGTTATAATAGTTGGCACAGCATCCTCTTTCAGCTATCTTCGGACCCGAATTCCAGCTTCCACCTTTACCTTCCAGGTATGTTGGTCTTGGAAACTGCTCTTCAAAGTGACGACAGCAAATGCCATGATAAACTGTCCCGAAGAACAAAATCTTTCCTCGTTGTGGTGACAACATTTATCCACAATCGCCTAAACTGGCTGGAAGCACCTGGAAAAGCATGAACGCTTACTCTTTGCTTATTTCCTGACGAAATTCCGCAACCAGACACAGCACACATATCTCACTTCAGCCGAACACGAAGAGTGACTTGGCTTTTCTACGTCATCAATCGGGAAACCCCCCTTTATCGAAATCGAGGTTCTCGTTCCTGTTTCAGCCTCTCGCTTTCCCGGTCCGCAAGAAATGCTGCTCTCACTGCAAGATGAGAGCACAGGCGGCTGATTCGGGGCTGGGTTTCGCAATACGACCACATACCCAAACCGTGTATTTGGTCAAATAGATTTGTAAAAATGGGTAAGAACCCCTTTAAATTTTGGTTATCAATTAAATAGTTTGCAGCAGAAGTGGGTTGAAGAGAACACACCTGTTCCTGTCCACAGTTTATTTTACTTCCCTTGCACACTGGGTGCACACAGAAGTCTTCATCACTTCCACCAGGACAGTCCTCTCTAAAGTCACACAGCAGACTGTAGGGGACGAATTCCCCAGACACTGCACAAGCAAAATAGGGCTGTGCCAGTTCCCCTGGCATATCGCACTGTACACGGTACCATTCTTCTGCCATGGTCAGTCCTCTGCAGACACTTTGCGGGTCACAAGCCAGCGTGGCGTGTGTCACGTGCTCCAAGGGACACATCACGATTGAGGCACCTGACAGAGCTGTGCTGTTGGATACAGGAAGAGTGACGAAGCGAGATTTTTGGGAGAAGATTTCACACAAATAGAACTGGCCCCTCTGTATACTCAATAATGAACAATGTGTAAAGGAGAAACCGAGAGAAAAAACATCAGCATGTACTTTTCCACACAGACCCTTCGTTTTTGGCACAGCTTTGTTCAGAGGTGGCCAGTAGTAAGCCACAGACCCCGCTTCCCAATGCCACGTATTAATGTACCTGGAATCACGTATGTTCGTCAGTTCACGAGTTTTGTATATGGCCTTGTCGTGCGGATAGTTTATTTCCGTTTTCTTCTTTTAGGGAGATTAGACTCGCGCGCGCGCGCGCGCGCGCGTGTGTGTGTGTATGTGTGTGTGTGTGTGTGTGTGTGTGTGTGTGTGTGTGTGTGTGTGTGTGTGTGTGTGTGTGTGTGTGTAAGCTTGTTCATTCTTAGGATATGCCTCTATATGGTACCCATGAATTGTATCAATGCACAATTTCGTAGTCCCCGTTGGTGGTGCCCTTGAACTGTCCTTGGGAACTTTCGATTAACTATTTCGGCCCAAGGTCAGTAGGGTGGTGTGACTCCCATCAGGAGACTACCACCCTGTCTCTACCACCTATTTCAGTGTACGAAGATTGTTGCAACTCCTTTCCTCTAGCTGCCCATTCTGCCCATATACTTGTAAATCTGTGACATATATATATATGTGTGTGTGTGTGTGTGTGTGTGTGTGTGTGTGTGTGTGTGTGTGTGTGTGTGTGTGTGTGTGTGTGTGTGTGTATGTGTGTGTGTGTGTGTGTGTGTGTGTGTGTGTGTGTGTGTGTGTGTGTGTGTGTGTGTGTGTGTAAAAATAGTACACGCTTTCAAATACTTAGGTATGATCTTTAGCAGAACAGGAATTTTTTTTTATGTAAGAAGTATTTGTATGACCAAGCGCAATGTGCAGTGTTTTCTTTATCAAAGATGACAATATTTCGAAATTTGCCTGTAAACATTGTACTGGACTTATACCAGTCAATGGTACTGCCTGTACTTTTATATGGTTGTGAAATTTGGGGATATAGTGATTTAAAGCTAATGGAAAGTTTTCAGCTTAATTTCTTTAAACATCTTTTCCATCGTGCTACCAAAACAGAATTGATATAAGGAGAACTAGGAATGTATCCTGTTTAGTTCAAGTACATGCACGAATGATAAAATTCTGGTCATCATTAGTTCCTCCACAAACAAACAAATATTCATCTAGATTGTATCAAGTACTATATGATTTATACAGAAATCAGGGTTTTACATCTAGGTGGTTGATGTGTATACGGGATGTCCTAATAGAAACCGGATTCGATTTTGTGTGGGAGACAAAAAAAGTTTTCGTCTGTTCACAGTCTGTGTAGAAATGTTCTTAATTCATTAAAAGGCATTTACATACGTGCATGGAATGATGCTTTAAAATCTAGTAATATGTGTTTATTTTTACAGAAATTTTAAAACAGAGTTTTGCCGTGAAAAACTTATTGAAATGTTACCTGATGTTTATATATACGCACTGAATCAGTTTCGCTGTGGCAATCATAAACTTACGACCAGAATGACCTTGGTGATGAATTTCATTATTTTAATGAAATATAACAAATGTAACGACATTAGAAATCAGTTTATACCTAGAAAATTTACATGTACAAAGTCCGTATTGAACTATTGTCGTTTGTTGTGTGGTGGTAAGAAAGTGTTTCTAAACTTAGCAAAGTTTTTAAAACTTAGTAAAGTTGTGTAACATTACATTCAGTGCGTTGGTTATAGGGAAAATTTGGATGTTTAATTTGTTTCATTTCTATTGGTTTGATTTGATTCAAGTCCTCCATGCCCCAAAAGGGATCACAGGATTATAATCTTTGAATCTTTGAATCTTTGTGTGTGGATGCCTGGGCTTGATTGTTTTTCTTTTCTTTTTTTCTTTTTTTCAATTTTACATATCTAAAGTTATGGATATTCTATGTTGTTATCATTTCATCCTTGTCCCCTTTTGCTTTGATTTTTTCTTCCCCTGATGTATAAAACAAACCTCTACAACTGAATCGATTCACTTACTAATACATGCACAACTACATTTTTGAATTTAAAATCATTGTGAATGGATCATGACTGACAATGTGATATATAACAAATGCTTATGTTGAAGAAGGAAATAAAATGCTTGAAAACAAATAATCAGATAAATAGATTATACATATTAAAATCTTCACTAGCAACATATGGGGATCACTATAATACGTCTTAAAGACAGAACCATTCATATTGCCTGCTCCGATGCCTTTCGTCTGCCGATTCGGACTCGTCAGGCGGACATAGCTGAATGTATCTGTGCTCCCTCACTATCAAATGGAGATACATCACAGTCTATAATTCTGTGGTCTTCATACTACCAACGATTCAAAAACAGAATCCAACAACACCCCAAAAGCAGCCAACGAAGGATAGAAAAGTAAAACGAAAAGGAACTGCTGTAAGGAAATAAGCTGCTGAAAAAATCCAATCATTATGTAAACAGTTTTTAATGCACCCTGTAATTGAGATATCGTTTAAGGAGGAGGGAGGTCAACAGAAATCAACAGTCAGAGTGGTCAGCTTTACTGGTTAATAAACTAATCATTGTCAGTGACATAGGTGCTGACAGCAGCTAGAAATTGTGCAGAATAGCGTTTACTTAGATCTCATAAGAGGTGCTATTTCCCACTAACTTACCCAAGAATACTGTGTTGAACAATTTGGTAGTGGGGAAAACAAACGCAGGCTGAAAATTCCTCTGTCATTACATCAATGACCTGGCAAAGATTTAAAAAGAAGCAGGGAATAAAAGCGGTGGGGGACGGGGAAAGAAAGAATATAGAACGAAAAAGTGTGTGTGTGTGTGTGTGTGTGTGTGTGTGTGTGTGTGTGTGTGTGTGTGTGTGTGTGTGTGTGTGCACACGCGCGTGCGTGCGTGCGTGCGCGCGCGCGCGCGCGCGCGCGTGTGTGTGTGTGTGTGTGTGTGTGTGTGTGTGTGTGTGTGTGTGTGTGTGTGTGTGTGTGTGTGTGTGTGTGTGTGTGTGTGAAAACATTATTAAATTCAAAATAAGAAGGGGAATCAAGTTGCACATGGTTTGATTTGTATATGGTATAATTTGAAACCTTTCAAAGCGGTGAAAGTATCACATTCAAATGCACATGCACTTGCATGCGTGTGTGAGTTCGTGCAAATGCGCACGCTGGTGTGTGTGTGTGTGTGTGTGTGTGTGTGTGTGTGTGTGTGTGTGTGTGTGTGGTGTGTGTGGTGTGTGTGTGTGTGTGTGTGTGTGTGTGCGTGCGTGCGTGCGCGTGCGTGCTTGCGTGCGCGCGCGCGTGCGTGCGTGCGTGCGTGCGTGCGTGCGTGCTTGCGTGCGTGCGTGCTTGCGTGCGTGTGTGCGTGTGCGTGTGTGTGTGTGTGTGTGTGTGTGTGTGTGTGTGTGTGTGTTTGTGTGAGTGTGCATGCTTGAGAGAGATTCAGATTCAGATGTTTAATTCATATTTAGGCCATTGCCCTAATGAAGGGGAGTAATGGAACGCTCATTTCACACAGACTTTTCTATACACATGATAAAGTCAGAACAATATTTACGAAATGGCAATCTCACGCAACTGAAATGCTTTGAACAAGTAAATTGATAGATATCTAACTGTTCTTTCACGTTTGCATGCCAAAAGTACACTTAATCGAAACAGGTTTGGAAATCTATAAAACTTTACAGGAATGTATTGTTGTCTTAAGTTATTTAGTGCTGGGCAACATAAAACAAAATGAAGCTCATCCACTTTACGGTTTTTACACAGTGGGCAGATTAACTCATGCTCATCATGGGATCGATATTGGTAGTAATGCTGAGCAATATCTGTTACCCCGAGTCTGATTTAGTCATTACAACTTTCAGATGTCTATCTAAATTTAGCAACAAATGAGTTTTGACATCAGGTATTGTACAAAATGTTCTGTATACACTAAATCTATCCTTATTCTTAATATGAGAATCCCATTCCTGCCACCTACATGAAATTAATCTTTCCTTAAGATCATACAGAAAACATTTTTTTCTTCTACACTTTGAGAGAAGGTAAATATGTTCGTTCAAGCTCACCCATCTTATTTGGCACGAAAACCCCCTTTTCACATACAAATCACGTCCTTCTATATCTTTTGGCCAAAATTAACACCTGTTTTTAATCAAAATTAACACGCAAAAACCTCTAAAAATCGACGTAATCAGCACATTAAAAGGGGGGCTTACGTGCAAGATAAGATTTAGTGATCGTGAACAAAGATATTTACATTCTTTCCAAGGGTATAAAATTAAGGTTTACAGTCTGCTTTTTTACTTCCAGCACTATTAACGTCCGCGGGATTGAGCCTTACTACTTTTCTAATATGCTCTTCTACTTCCAGCACCATTACCAAATCAGAACAAACAACTGGCTTCCGTCTTGATTAGCTATTTTTACATCCAATGAATTTATAGACCCCTCAATAATTTTTAAATTGCGTTCGTCAAAATATAATGATAATCGCA
>CM031625.1:22496577-22513946 GCA_018398815.1 Conus ventricosus | reverse complement strand
GATAAGCATTATAGGGAGTGGAGGTAATGTGGGCTATCTGACACTACACTACACTGCACTGCATAAACTACACTACACTACATACACTACACTACACTACACTACACTACACTACACTGCACTGTACCGCACTACACTACACTACACTATACTACACTACACTATGCTACACTACACTGCACTATGCTACACTACACTACACTACACTACACTGCACTGCACTGCACTATGCTATACTACACTGCACTATGCTACACTACACTACACTACACTACACTGCACTGCACTATGCTACACTGCACTGCACTACACTATGCTACACTACACTGCACTATGCTACACTACACTACACTACACTGCACTGCACTATGCTACACTACATGCACTACACTACACTATGCTACACTACACTGCACTATGCTACACTACACTACACTGCACTGCACTGCACTGCACTATGCTACACTACACTGCACTATGCTACACTACACTGCACTATGCTACACTACACTGCACTATGCTACACTACACTACACTATGCTACACTACACTGCACTGCACTACACTATGCTACACTACACTGCACTATGCTACACTACACTACACTGCACTACACTGCACTATACTACACTACACTACACTATGCTACACTACACTACACTATGCTACACTACACTGCACTATGCTACACTACACTGCACTACACTGCACTACACTGCACTACACCATGCTACACTACACTACACTATGCTACACTACACTACACTACACTACACTGCACTGCACTATGCTACACTACACTGCACTACACTATGCTGCACTACACTGCACTATGCTACACTACACTACACTACACTGCACTGCACTGCAATGCACTGTACTGCACTGCACTGCACTGCACTGCACTACACTCCATTACACTCCACTCCACTACCAGAACAACAATACATTCTAATAGGCAGATTAAATGTTACTGTTTATGGTGGGCTGTAGTGTGATTCGTACTCAGCAACATGTGACAGCAAACACGACGCAGCAAACACTTGAATGGTCCACTGCTATACCTCAGTTCTCGCTGTAATGGACAACGGTGTTGTGGAGGGCCTCGCTTCAATAGAACCCTGCCTTGCATTGTTCCTCGCTTCACCGTGGTCTGAGAAGAGAGAGAGAGAGAGAGAGAGAGGAGAAGAGAGAGAGAGAGAGAGAGAGAGAGAGAGAGGAGAGAGAGAGAGGAGAGAGAGAGAGAAGGGTTGATTCGTCTGTCAGAGCAATGTCACAGAGGGATATTTCGCACATAGATGATAGTGCAACACTGTGTGGCATGTATTTCCCGTCTGACTTAGCTTCGAAATACTCACTGGTCAAGATTGCGTGAGACTGCTTGGTATGTGTATTTCTGTGGAAACATTGTCGTGTGAGTTAGGCCTTAGACAGTGGAAATTGTGTGAGACTACTTATGTGTATTTTCTCGTGGAAACATTTTCGTGTGAGTTAGGCCTTTGACAGTGGAAATTGTGTGAGACTACTTGATATTTGTATTTCTCGTGGAAACATTGTCGTGTGAGTTAGGCCTTAGACAGTGGAAATTGTGTGAGACTACTTAATATGTGTATTTCTCATGGAAACATTGTCGTGTGAGTTAAGCCTTAGACAGTGGAAGATGGGTGAGACTACTTATGTGTATTTCTCGTGGAAACATTTTCGAGTGAGTTAGGCCTTAGACAGTAGAAATTGGGTGATACTACTTATGTGTGTTTCTCGTGGAAACATTTTTGTGTGATTTAAGCCTTAGACAGTGGAAGTTGGGTGAGACGACTTATGTGTGTTTCTCGTGGAAACATTCTCGAGTGAGTTAGGCCTTAGACAGTGGAAATTGGGTGAGACTACTTGATATGCATATTTCTTGTGGAAACTTTGTCGTGTGAGTTAGGCCTTAGACCGTGGAAATTGAGTGAGACTACTTGATATATATATATATATATTATATCCTGAAGAGAGCAAGAGGCAAGAGGCTCGAAACAAGCTTGTTAATTTTAGCACTTCATTTTAGAAATATTTTTAACATATATGTATATATATATGCATATATATATATATATATATATATATATATATATATATATATATATATAATGCTGAACAATTAAGTAGTGGGGGAAAACAAGTGCAGGTTAACAATTCTTCCGTCGTTATAGTAATGACTTGGCAAAGATTTGAACTTTAAAAAAAAAAAAAAAAAAAAAAATTGAAGATGAAGAAAATAGGGGGAATATATTATAAATATGAGAAACCCTTCACTAGCTGCCTGAGGGAACCATCGCAATCTCTCTCAAAGGCACATTTATTTGTATTGCCTGCTCCTAGGCCTTTCGTCCGCTGGATCGGACTCATCAGGGAGAACGGCTGATTGTGTCTGTGCTCTTGGTGTCAAATAGAGACACACCACAGTCCATAATTCTGTGGTGTTCTCATCACCAAGGGTTCAAAAAAGAATCCAACAGTACCCTCAACAGTGTATTTCTATATATATATATATATACCAGTTTAAAATAAGATTTTAAAATAGAAAAGTTAAAACCGACAAAATTGTTTCGAGCAGGAGAGCATTCTGCTCGAAACAATTTTGTCGGTTTTAACTTTTCTATTTTAAAATCTTATTTTAAACTGGTATGTTTCTCCCTACTTGGTTGAGCACTTTTAGCATTCTGAGTGGCGTTTTAACTCTAATTTTATGTATATATATATATATATATATATATATATATATTATATATATATATATATTTCTCGTGGAAACTTTGTCGTGTGATTAGGCCTTAGACAGTGGAAATTGTGTGAGACTACTTGATATGTGTATTTCTCGTGGAAAATTTTCGAGTGAGTTAGGACTTTGACAGTAGAAACAATGTGAGACTGCTTGATAAGTGTATTTCTCGTGGAAACATTGTCGTGTGGAGTCGGCCTTAGACAGTGGATATGTTACGCAAAACCTCAGGGGCGGGACAAACAAACCGACGTATCTGATCTTTAATGCAGCAGAAGAACGCCGCCCCAGCGGATGTCTGCGTGCATATGTGTGTGTGCTGGCAAGAACAGAAGTGCAATAAAACATGAGCTGTGTACATTGCCGTTGTTCATGCGATACCTAAAGGCCAGTTTGTTTGTCTTAGTGTCACACGTGTTTTTCCAACAACATCGTGTTTACAGTCAGATTTATTGAAGTCCACTGCCATCAAAGGCGATATGGAAAATGGAAGAAACCGCTGAGAGGAGAGAGAGAGAGAAGAGAGGAGAGGAGGAGAGAGAGGAGAGAGAGAGATGAGAGAGAGAGAGAGAGAGAAGAGAGAGGAAGTTATCTACAGAGGAGAGAGAGAGAGAGAGAGAGAGAGAGAGAGAGAGAGAGAGAGGAGTTATCTACAGAGAGAGAGAGAGAGAGAGAGAGAGAGAGAGAGGAGAGAGGGAGGACGTTTATCTACAGAGAGAGAGACAGAGAGACAGAGAGAGAGAGAGAGAGAGAGAGAGAGAGAGAGAGAGGAAGTTATCTACACAGAGAGAGAGAGAGAGAGGAGAGGAAGGCATCCATCCACAGAGAGAGAGAGAGAGAGAGAGAGAGAGAGAGAGAGAGAGAGAGAGACAGAGGAAGTTATCTACAGAGAGAGACAGGAGAGAGAGAGAGATGGAGAGAGAGAGAGAGAGGAAGGCACCATCCACAGAGAGAGAGAGAGAAGAGAGAGAGAGAGTGAGAGAGAGAGAGAGAGAGAGAGACAGAGGAAGTTATCTACAGAGAGAGACAGAGAGAGAGAGAGAGATGGAGAGAGGAGACGAGAGAGAGAGAGAAGGAGAGAGAGAGAGAGAAGAAGTTATCTACAGAGAGAGAGAGAGAGAGAGAGAGAGAGAGGAGGAGAGAGAGAGAGGAGAGAGAGAGAGAGAGAGAGAGGAGTTATCCAGAGAGAGAGAGAGAGAGATAGAGAGAGAGAGAGAGAGGAAGGATCATTCACAGAGAGAGAGAGAGAGAGAGGGGGAAGAGAGAGAGAGGGGAAAGTATCTAAGAGGAGGGGAGAGGAGGGAGGAGAGAGAGGAAAAAGGGAAGGAGAGAGGGAGAGAGAGTGGAATTATATAAGAGGAGGGGAAGAGAGGAGGGGGAAAAAGTTATCTACCAGAGAGAGAGGGGAAAGTTATCTACAGAGAGAGAGAGAGAGAGAGAGAGGAGAGGGGAAAAAGAGGGAGGGGGGAGAGGAGAGAAAAGAGGGGAGAGAATGGAAGAGGAGAGGGGAAAAAAAGAAAAAGGAAATTTTCCCACGAGGGAAAAGGGAGAGGAGAGAGGGGGAGGAGAAAAGGAGAGAGAGAGGAGAAGGAGAGAGAGGGAGAGAGAGAGAGAGAGAGAGAGGGGAACGGGACGACAGACAAAAAGAAAGAAAGAAAGAAAGAAAGGAAATCATCAAGAGAGAGAGAGGAGAAAAGGGAAGGGAGGAGAGAGAGAGAGAAGAGCAGAGACGAGACAGAGAACGAGAGAAGGAAGCCCCGAGGAGGAGAGAGAGAGAGAGGAGGAGGGTGAGAGAGAGAGGAGAGGAGAGAGAGAGAGAGAGAGGAGAGGGGGGGCCATCAGGAGAGGAGAGAGAGAGAAAAGGGGGAGAGAGGGGAAAGCCCCCCAGAGAGAGAGAGAGAGGGGAGAAGAAGAGGAGAAGAGAGAGAGGGGAGAGAGGAGAGAGAGAGGGACGACAGACAGACAGGGGGAGAAAGGGAGGGAAAAAGGCTTTGGGGGGGGGTGAGGCCTGTAGCACAAAATCACCCGGACCAAAAAATTTAAAGGTGGCAAGGGAAAGTGGCTTTTATATTTTGTGCCAAGGGGATTTGAATCGGAACGTCGACTGCACACTTGCTATCCCCCACGACCAACCGGGCCCAATGGAAAGCCTCGCATTTTTTGACCCCCAATTTTGTACACTCTTCTTCACAGCATTCCATGTGTATTGATGCTTACTGCACCGTTTTGTTTTGTACATTTTGGTTTTAGGGGTTTTTAAAAAAACCCACGCTTCCCCCGCATAATTGACTAGGTAATTTGAAAAAAGGGGCCCATGTTTAATTTGACAATTTGTAGGATCATAGTGTGATCTTGCCAACTGGACAACTGTTTTATACATAGAAAAGCATTGTTGGGCCCTATGTACAATCTTGCAAAATTGGCCCACTGTTTTTATTGGGACAAGCTTCATAGGATCACTAGTACGATTTGCAAAACTGGACCATGCTTTTTATTAGAAAAGCTTTGGGGGTACTTGTCCAACTTGCTAATTGGCCCTGTTTATTTAGACAAGCTTTTTGGATCACTTGTACGATCTTGCAAATTGGCCCACTGTTATACACGACAAGCTTTACTGGGTCATTTGACAATCTTGCATAACTGGACCACTGCTTTTTATATAGCAAGCTTTACCGAGTCACTAGTCCAATCTTGCAAAATTGGACCACTGTTTATATATTTTAGACAAGCTTTTACGGGCATATGCCCAATCTTGCATTTTGGCCACTGCTTTATACATAGAAAGCTTCTAGGATCACTATGTAGATCCTGCAAACGGGACAATGCTTTTCGAGAAAAGTTTACTGGGTCACACTGTAAAAGCTTACCCACCCATGGGAAAAATGGAAAGAGCGAGTCGGATGGTGGTCTGATTGTCAGGGGCGTAAGGCAGACAAGCCCCCCGCTCACGGACAGAAACCTTGGAAATGTCGATGGGGTGTCGACCTTTTGGGCCCGCCGGATGGAAGGTCCCGGGCCTGTCCCTAAAAGGGGGCCCCAACCAAAATCTCGGATCTCGGAGGCCTCCGCCGGAGGAGCTTTGTTTTGATGGGGGTTTCCCGTTGAGCGAAAGACGAAAAGAAGGGGTGGCCCGTTTGTATAGTTTCCGAGCAGGGGCCCCCGCTTGGGAAAAGTCTTTCCCAAAATAGATTAACCTTTACGCCTGGTCTTGTTCAAGGGTCCATGTTTTGTTTAGCCTACTTTCGGGACCATCGCCCTTTGAGTGTCATTTTAATGACCTAATTTTATGTAGAGTGTCAATTACTGGGCCATCGCCTTTGGTACAATCTCCCTTCACTGGGCTTATATAGAGTCTCTTCATGGACCATCGTCTTATATGTCTTTTCAATAGAGAATCGTCTTACAGAGTCTCTTCAATGGAGCATCTCCCTGCAATGGACCATGGAGGTTTCTCACTGGACCCTCGCCATTTCTAGAGTCCCACTTCAGTGAACCATTGCTTAATTTACGGTTCTTCTCCTTCTTTTTCTGCATACGCAGGCTGATACTCTTGCGGACACTCCCTGTATAGACAGGCAGGTATTAATCCAATCTGCTCAACAAATGGAGTGGGGTTTTGTGTGTATGACCGTTTTTTTTATCCCGCCATTAAGGCAGCCATACTCCATCTTCGGGGAAGGTGCATGCTATGTGTAACGTGTCATCCATACCAACGGCCAAACTGGCCTTCTCTTCCGAAAGTTGGTGATGGGATTTGACGTGTGTGCAAGATGTTATGCATGCGTTCACACACGGAACTCGGTTTATAGTCTCATTCGAAGGACTGTATGGGAAATGGAGTCATAACCAATGTTAACTCCGAGGGAAAAATCCCCTGTACCGAAACGGCCCGGCGGAGATTCGAACCCGCAACCCCTGGATTACGAGTCCGGCGCTCTACTAACATATTCCGCCCCTCCCCCCCCCCCCTCCCACCAATTTACGGTTGGGTTTCCCTGGAAAACTACCGTTCATTGAACTATCGCCGAATATGGGATCTTAGTTCAAGGGACCATTACCTTATACCGGGTCTCTTGCCTGTATAATTATTAGGTCTCTCTTCAGTGGAACATCACTTGGGGTTTCTTTAAAGGGACCATGGACGTATACAATGTCTCACTTCAACGGACCATCGAGACGTGAGACCATTCTTTTTTTTTCATTTGTTGTCACAATTTACTGGTGGTCACACAAGACTTTTCCGTGTGCTGTTTAGGCTGAGGAAGTCAGCGCATAGCGAGCACGTTGAAAAGACTGGCACCATCCATTTTTATTCCTTTATTATTTTTTTCCCCTCGCGCAGGTTTTATTGAGTGTCACCTCATTGACCTTATGAACCCTAACGGACCACTACATCACAGGGTCATGATACGGCACCATCCTGATCCACGGTTAGAAAGAGAGGATAAAATATGAAAATTGACCGCTTCTGGAGGTCACTCGGTCGTTATAGAGCGTTAAAAGAACACAATTTTAAACGGAAAGCATTTGACCCTGGGGATTTAACTGAGGTAAGGGGGTGCGATTGCCCTATCACCGAAGCGATGCGAAATCGAAGGAAGGAGAGATGCTTAAAAATGAATTGGGGATGCCTCAAGATACGATGGGTCACGCTAACCCTGGTCTATAGGAGAGTACTAGCGTCAAAATCCAACATCTGTTTTCCTTATGAAAAAGTAATTATCGTTTAGAAAGAGCGGTAATCAGGTTTTTTTTCCCATCTGAAACAGTAATCTTCATTAATGATATCTCTTCTTAATTACTCACTATCTTGCTTTTCAGCCAGATATGATATTCAAAACTGATCGCTCGAAAACAGTAATTCTGCCTCATTGAAAGCATATAATTATGACTGACGAAACCAGTTAATTATGACTCATGTGCATACACAGTGGTATAATTTATTTCACTGCATAGTCTACAGGACTTAAAAGACGGTTTTGCAGAAATGGGGACAGCCAGAAACAGGAGGTAAGTAATGGATGAATATTTTCACAATCCATGGTTACAGTGTGTCACAAAGCTGTTTTGTGTCTTTTGACTTTTTCTGACGTTTCAACAGCAGCGTCAATACCCGTGAAAACAATCTCTTTCAGGTGAAAGTGACTATTTTTCATGCCATAAGAACTGTTTTCTTTCAGTACTAATTTACCAATTAGCACCGTTTTTAAAAAAATGTTGCTGTTGTTTTAATATGATGATTACATAGAGTAAATGTTGACTGCTGTCTTTAAGCTGCGCCTATAACTTGAAAAATCTAAAGGTAAAGACAAAAAGGACCTTTTGGAGAAGTCTTCACGTTTGTGCTGTAAGCACTTGGTCACGAAGTGAAGGGTTGAGGTAGTCGGGAACTGGAGGTTACTTGTGACCACCAGTCAGCCAAAAAGTAGGGAGCGGTGGGGAAAAGGTGAAACAAATTTATATGGTAACAAAGCGGTGGGACAAGGAGGGGGGGAGGTGGAGGAGAGGTCATTGGTGTTTCAGAGAAATTAAAGCGTATATCAGTTTTAAGCCTTCGCACATATGGCCTTGAATTGCTAAGTCCAAGCCACTGACCTATAATCGCAGTTTGATCTATCTTACAATGCGTGATCAAATAAGGCAGTACCGTGGACACAACTCCATGCCCGGCGTATTATCCACCTCATCAATCGAAACGAACAAACAACGTCGTGCGTCGCTCGCGTGAGACAAACAGACCGTGAGAGAGTGGCTTCTGAAGACTAAGATTTGAAAGCTGTGTGATTTAGTCGATTGTATTGTGGCGACCATGCAGTGTTCGATTTAATTCGTGAGCAGAATATGGAGAGTCGTGAAACCAGCTCGGGGATATAATGAGGAACGAAACGAATTAAACAACAGCACTGAAGTAGTGGACAAACAACTTCGTTCACGAGGCAGTCCAGGTAAGTTCAGTTCAATGACAAATAATGTCACATGATCCTTTTTCTTATAATTCTCAGAATCGAATTTTTCGTTACATCTCGTTGAAGAAGTTACGTTTTCGTTCGAGTGTGTTGGTTGGTTTGTGTGTAGAGGTACATGATTCTATGAAAACTACTGGATTGATTATAAAGAAACTTGGTAGAAACAAGAACTGTGGTCGAAGAGCAAACTCACTGAATAGTAAGATGGTTCCGTGGAGCAGATTTGGATCGATCTGCATACAGTAAAATCGAGTTGCCATTTCAGTCTGTGCCGATGATTACTTCCCTGGCGTAGAAAACTGCACCCACGGTGTGTTCACTTTAGAGAGAAAATTATTTTAAAAGCTTTCACAGAATATGAAAACGTAAAAATTATGAATGGATAATTGTGTGCAAAGTTTTATATGTACATAGAATATTGAAACCGTCTAATGATTTAAACGTTGATATTTAAGGTTTTGTATGTTGTAGCAAAAACTACACACGGGAGGTGACTCCTTTAGCAATTACTTCCCCTTGCGATTAAAACTTTGTTTTCAATATTAAACTAACTCGAAGGACGGTTCCAAAATCCTGTCTGCCTTGGGGAAGGTCCGCGTTTCTCCGAAAACTTCCAGATTTTCATTTATCTTCCTCATTTTCTTGTCCTTCTTGCCTCCTCCCAACACCGCCCCCCCCCCCCCCCGCCAGCCCCCTCGTATTTTAGCACCTTCCTTTTTTTTCCTTGAGTCTGTTTTTATTTCATTCATTCGTTCTTTTCTTTCTTTCTTTCTTTTCTTTCTATCTTTCTATCTTTCTTTCTTTCTCTATCAATTTTTTTGTCGTTTTTTGAACAATTAGTTGATCGATTTACTAATCAAGGGTTTTTTTTTTGATAATGCTGTTATACATTTCTGGACACACAGACACAGACACACAAAGACACACACAGACACAGACAGACAGACGTAGACAGACAGACAGACACACACACACACACACACACACACACACACACACACACACACACACACACACACACACACACATTTACACACACACACACACACTGACTCACTCATATACACACGCTCGGACGCACCCACGAAAGCTCACACAAACACACACATACATGTATGTATACACACTCACACGCAAATCAGCTCCAATTCACGCGGTGAAATACAATACAATGCACTACAAGGCACTATTGGGGCTGCCATTGATTGGACGCCACCATGGTTTGAACAATACCACACCACACCACACCACACCACACCACACCACACCACACCACACCACACCACACCACACGGCACGGCACGACACGGCACGACACGACACACGATACGATACAATACAATACAATACAATACAATACAATACAAAGCACTATTGTGGTCTGTTTTCGACAGGACGCCACCATGGTTTGAACAATACAACACAACCCAACCCAACCCAACACAAACACAACACAACACAATACAACACAACACAACACAACACAACACGGTATAATACAACACAACACAATGCAATGTAACACAATACATGTAATACAGTGCAATACAACACATACAATGTAATACAAGACAAGACATAACAACACAACGCAATACAACACTATACAATGCAATCCAAAACAATTCAATACAACACAATACGATACGATACGATACGATACAATGCAATGCAACACAACACAATACAATACAGTACAATGCAATACAATTCATTCAATACAACACAATACGATACGATACGATACGATACGATACAATGCAATGCAAATGCAATGCAATACAATACAATACAATACAATACAATTCCATACGATATTGTTGGTTTGCACCAGTGTTTTCTACAACACAACAGACCATAATATAATACAATACAGTGCAATATTTTAGGTTTGTGTCGGTATATTCTACAATATTATACAATAAACAATACAATACAATGCAATACAATATTATTGGTTCGTGTCAGTGTTTTCTATAGTACAGCACAACCCAATCCAGTCCAATCCAGTCCAATCCAATCCAATCCAATACAATACAATACATGGGTGTGGGTCCGTGTCAATGTTTTTTCACAATGAAAGTCGTCTCAGTACAACTCAATACGAAATAATGCAGTTGAAAACAACCAAGTCAATCTAATACTGTATCATCGATACCATAAAGCATAAGACATTGAATACAAACACACTACAATCCAATACAGTATAATCAATGCCTTACAACATAACAACACAACAAATCATTGTACAACACACTGCAGTTAAACGGAGTGCAATGCAGTACTACATGTTTCGATGCAGTAATGTACAATACGACATATTTCAGAACTACATATTAATGAATGTAATGCGTCTCAGTATGGTACAATGCCTCATGGCGAGTTACAACCACAGTCGTGGGGGGCTGGAATAGCTCACTTGGTAGAGCGCCGGACTCGTGATCCTCGGGTTACGGGTTCGAATTTCAGTACTGGGGGATTTTTCCCTCGGAGTTATTAACATTGGTTCTGACTCCATTCCCCATACAGTCCTTCGAATGAGACTATAAACCGAGGTTCCGTGTGTGAACGCACGCACAACATCTTGCACACACGTAAAATCACATCACCAACTTTCGGAAGAGAAGGCCAGTTTGGCCGTTGGTATGGATGACACGTTACACATAGCATGCACCTTCCCCGAAGATGGAGTGTGGCTGCCATAATGGCGGGATAAAAAATGGTCATACACACAAAACTCCACTGCCTGCCTGTACAGGCAGTGTCCGCAGGAGTATCAGCCTGCGTACGCAGAAAGAAAGAAAGAAAGAAAACCACAGACACGGATAGTATCATGGGTACTGTCCTGAAAGGATTTGGTGATGGTGTTCAAGCCAGCCTGCCTCAGCGACAAAACAGCTATTATCTTCAAAAGGTGAGCTTAGACAAACAGGCAATTCAATATACTTTATATACTTTACATCAAAAGAGCTATGACTGAAAATATCGCCTGAGTTTTGATTTGAATGTGTTGTTCTTCAGATCTGACAAGAAGACAACGTCACATCCGGCACTTTTGCACCCTTCCTTCCTCCTTGCCCCTTCCGTTCCCCATCCCCTTCCCATTCCCCCCCACTCCCCCCCCCCCCAGGCCCTCCCCATGATCATGTCCTTTCAAGGTCGTCTGACCGCCGGTCCAAGTCATCATTCTACCATCATCCAGCTCACCCCGGAAGTGACGCCAACGACCCCGAGCAGTGTCTTCTGGGAGCAGGTCCCGATGCCTCGCACTCCGCGAGAGGGCGTGAGGGAGAAGAAGAAGCAGAACCAGCAGGAGATGGAGGAGGAGCAGGGGGAGGCGGAGGAGATGGAAGAGGCGGTTTGGAGGCACCTGCAACGACTGACGGACGCAGGGATGCCCCCGACTCTCGCACCTTGCCCCTCGCCCGCCGGAAGTTTCTGCCTCCCTCCCCTCAACCCCCCTCCCCGTTCCAGACCCCCTCATCGCCTCAACAGAGCGCCCTGGAAGAGAGTTTCCGCGCCAGCATCCTGCGCGACCTGGACCCCAAGTCCAGGTTCTTCGTCTCGGCGGCCAACGCCTCCGATTACGTCACTTCCGGGAAAAGCTTCTCGCGCTCTGCCACGCCCGTGTGGAACCGCGCCCCTCTCGGACGTTGCGTCACGGGCGGTAACCCTGCCAGCATTGTATCGCCTCCCAGGACCTTGCCTCTGGCGGGCAAGAGTGTGCTGATCGTGGTCTGGGATCTGGAGGAGGAGGAGGTGGAGGGGGCAGAGGACGAGGAGGAGGAGGAGGAGGAGGAGGAGGAGGAGGAGGACCGGAGGAGGGTGTCGTCAGCCTGAACTTGGAGGTGATGAAGCTGAACTACTCCTCTGGTCAACGAGGTCAGAGCCGCAGGAATAAACCCGTGGTGACCGTGAACGTCCAGCGCGACACCGTCACGAGGATGGGCGTCACGATCAGGAGTCAGTCCACCCCGATCTACAACAACGACAACAACAACAACAATAACAACAACAGCAACAACAACAACAACAACAACAACAACAACCTCCACCCGGAGTTGGAGGATCAACACCAGAACCCTAACAACGCTTTGGTCAGCCAAGATCTGGAATCGGGTCGACCTAGGGGGAGGTCGGCGAACTACGGTTCGGCGCGGAGACGATTGGCTCTGGCGGGAGGGGAGATGGGGGAGGGCGAAGAGGGGCGCGAGCTGGACTCTCAACAACCTGTCCACCCTTTCCTTCGGATGTATCAGACCCGCCCTGGGGCCTTCGCCAGGCTGCTGTCGAGAGAGAGCGATCCCAAGGCGATCAAAGTGGCGCCAGGGTCTACCATTGCCTCCCTGATGGTGCCCCATCCCGTGCTGGCCGCGGCTGGAGAGCGAGGGGAGGGTGGAGAGGAGGAGAGGAGGAGGAGGAGGAGGGGGAGGGGGAGGAGTTCGACGAGTGTGTGCAAGGAAAGACGATGTGAGTTGGAAGTGTGTGTGTGTGTGTGTGTGTGTGTGTGTGTGTGTGTGTGTGTGTGTGTGTGTTGCGAGTGTGTGTGTGTGTGTGTGTGTGTGTGTGTGTGTGTGTGTGTGTGTGTGTGTGTGTGTGTGTGTGTGTGCGTGCGTACGTGCGTGGCATGGCTCTGTGTGTGTGTGTGTGTGTGTGTGTGTGTGTGGTGTGTGTGTGTGTGTGTGTGTGTGTGCGCGCGCGTACGTGCGTGACATGGCTCTGTGTGTGTGTGTGTGTGTGTGTGTGTGTGTGTGTGTGTGTGTGTGTGTGTGTGTGTGTATGTGTGTGTGTGTGAGAGAGAGGAGAGAGAGGAGAGAGAGAGAGAGAGAGAGAGAGGAGAGAGAGAGAGAGTGAGTCTGTAATAACACGCAAGAGGATGTGTGTGTGTGTGTGTGTGTGTGTGTGTGTGTGTGGCGCGCGCGCGCGCGCGCGCGTGTGTGTGCGTGTTGTGTGTGTGTGTGTGTGTGTGTGTGTGTGTGTGTGTGTGTGTGTTGTGTGTGTGTGTGTGTGTGTGTGTGTGGTGTGTGCGCGTGTTGTGTTCGTCTGGGTCTGTGGTCTGTGTGTGTATGTGTGTGTAGGCTAACGATGAGAGAGAGAGAGAGAGAGAGAGAGAGAGAGAAGAGAGAGAGAGAGAGAGAGAGAGAGAGAGAGAGAGAAGGAGAGCTCACCCAGTACCATTCCATTTCAGTGACATGGAGAGGAAGAAGAGAAGAAAGAAGACACGGCCCAGGTCAGTGCTTGCTTTCTTTACGTCACGTGCACTGCCAATCACGCGCAGCAAGCAGAACTGCTGTCACCTTCTGTCAGCGCTGAAATGGCGTTTTGCATTTGCCACCCTGGCGTAGGAGTGGCTAGTGTCGCGGAGTCCTGACTGGGAGGTCGTGAGTTAGATTTCCTCCACAGCCATTCATATTTATAGGATTTGTTTGGTCCATGGCCTGCACCTGTCCAGAGTTGTGTTTGTTTTGGGCTCCGTTGGGAAGACTTGAACGTAGAGTAGAGTTTCATTTACTTACTGGATGAGCCCTTGAGAGTCTTTCTTAAATTGACTGACGAACACTAGCGGGTGTCTGTATCTCTCAGGCCTGGTTGACACCGGGATATTTCATGACAGTAAGTAGGAAAGTACAGCCCTGTCATGCAGTCTCAAACCAAACTGGTACTCCATCACATCATTTCCACCATCCTCATGCTTATCAATCAGCGGAACAACAAGTCTCCAATTCTGTAGCCCTTCATGCCGTGCTGTCATGGTGACCTCATTTTCGATGTCCTTTCCATGTCTATGCTGCTGGTGAGTTTGTATCGAGGTCACTGGTCTTGACGAGTTCATGAGGACGGGAGGTGGTGGCGCCCTTAAGACGGAGATGCTCAATCATCGTCGTCAGTAGGGCGGCTTAGAAGGAGGTGTCCTGCGTGTGCTGAATCAGGACAGGCTCCCTAGAACACCTCCAAAGTAATTCATGAGCAGTGCAGTGTTTTCTCTGGTGGGTTGCCTCCTGACGACACGACTAGGATTCTCCCCATGGATTGCTGATGCTGGGGATGTGACGGGACAAACCAGGATGAGGCTGTGCGTACGAAGCCGGAATGGGCGGCATGGAGTTAATATCCCTGGTGTCTCATTGAAGATGAGACAGAAAAGAAAAGTCTTTTGAGTAATTTTATGTGTGTTTTCCTTTGCGAAATTTCGGGTTGCTCTTTCCCCAGAAAAATCGCATTGCTAGTGTAAAGCACCTCTCTGGGCCTGCTTTTTTAAAATCTTTTCTTTTTTAGCTTGTGCATCAGTTGGAGTTAATTTTCCGACAGAATTGTTGCTCAGACACCACTTTCTTCTTGCCGTAGGTTGTTGTACCTGCATTAACGGGTATGCTCGCGCACAGAATCACTGCTTATTGTCTCATCCAAAATACTAGCATCCAGACCACTTCATAAAGTCTGGCAGAAACGGGGAGGGGTGAAACAAAAACCTAAAACGAGAACAGGTCCAGCGCGAAATTCGATCCTCGGACCCGAGATTCTCTTGCTTTGAATGCACCTGCGTTCACAGTGGGCCACCCTTCAACAGCAGATTCAGTTGTGTAAGTCAGTTTGTTAAAAGGATGTGAAAATGTTAATGAGTGTTTCTATAGCTGTATGTTTGTGCCCACATCACGTCAAAGCTGTTGCGCCTGCAACGCAAGTATACATGATCATCAGTACTCAACATAGGTTAGACTTTAGGTTTCCAACCATTAACCCTATCCAAAGCAGAGTAATTAGTGTTAATTACTCGGTGGTAAGACAGGGCCGTTCTTGGAGCCCGGGGCACGCGAGAAGCCAGCCAGCACTCGCTCAGCTTGCTTGTGGCATATGCTGTGTGTGTGTAGACGCTTTATCATGCGATCAATGCGTTTTTATGACGTGTGATTTGTTTATGCGATCTGTTTGGCAATGGCTTGTTGCGGCGCTCAGAATTTGTTTGCAGCGTGTAAGAAGATGGTGGAACCAGTAGTTGGTTTCCATTTTACGAAACAACACAAATGAATTAGTTGAAATTCATCTGTCTACATCTATCGCCCAAGTTAATTGATGGGAGTATATCTGTCCTGGGGAAGTAAAGTGGGTCTGGTTTATTCTGCTTAAAAGTTCTGTTTTGTTTGGATACAGAGCATGGATCTTTCACGAGCTGATAGAGGCTGTGGCTGCATTATGTTTGCTTCATGTGGATTTACAATCCTTCCTCACTCAGTGTGTGTGTGTGTGTGTGTGTGTGTGTGTGTGTGTGTGTGTGTGTGTGTGTGTGTGCGTGCGCGCGCGCGCGCGCGCGCGCGCGCGTGTGTGTGTGTGTGTGTTTTCAATGCATGCATATCGATGTGGAACATGGCTAATATTCTAGTGCGGACATAGTTCAGTTTTTAGTCTGTCACTGTTTCAGTAATTCTGGCAATTTTGTTTGTTCTTTTTTTTTTTCGGCCGTAAATGAATCTTTCTCGGAAGGTGCTTTATGTTTGCTGCCCTAGGATAATGGGCACGGCAGTTTATTGATAGTAATTCTAAACCCTCATCTTAACCAAATCGTGGCATGTTCTACACCGCCAGAGACGCATGAGATGCCTCCTTTCTGGGCAGACTAATCCGAGGACTCATTTTCTGTCAGGTCTGGCTGCCATGACAGAGAAGAAGATTTCCCTCTCGACGTTCAGAAGTGGTGTTGATCTAAACTGGTTGATGTCACTGGTCATTATCCGTTGGTCGCTGATCTTCTGGTTCCTTCATGCTGACCTTATCATATTTAGGGAGCCACTTAAAGATAATCAGACTATTTTATAGACAGATCAAGTATTCCATTGGGTCCAGGTGAAGATTTGACTCTGACTTTCCTGACCACTTCTTTAGTTTATCAGGTGTTGGTGACTTGCCATTGAACGTTTCCTCAGGCGGCACCAAGCCCTGGATTTCACGTGGTGGTTCGCTTTGGTGGTCACGGAATACGTTTTTTTAAATTTTTTTTATATTATTATTTTTTTTTATAATTTTTTTTTCTTCTGAGATATTGCTTAAGAGCTTTTTTGTCCACTGCAGTCCCAGATTTTTGCTGCTCGAATAGTTTCCCGAAGAAGAGGAAGGAGTGTGTAAAAAAGCAGGCTTGGGTTTTTCTTCTTGTTGCTCCTTTATCTTCTTTAATAATAATAATAATAATAATAATGAATACTAATATAGCGCCTATTCTCGACTAGAGGCCACGCTCTAAGCGCTTTACAATCAACACTCGTTTACACAACGGGCTGTCTACCTGGGTAGTGCCGACTGAAGAGCTGCCAGCTGGCGCTTCATTCAGTCGTTTCCTGTGTCATCCAGTCAGTATCGTTCAATATCGATCACTCATTTTCCTTACTTCCTTCATACTTTCCATTTCTCACGCAGGGTGCATGCTATGTGTAACGTGTCATCCATACCAACGGCCAAACTGGCCTACTCTTCCGAAAGTTGGTGATGGGATTTTACGTGTGTGCAAGATGTTATGCATGCGTTCACACACGGAACCTCGGTTTATAGTCTCATTCGAAGGACTGTATGGGAAATGGAGTCAGAACCAATGTTAACTCCGAGGGAAAAATCCCCCTGTACCGAAACGCCCCGGCGGAGGTTCGAACCCG
>CM031625.1:22486577-22489077 GCA_018398815.1 Conus ventricosus | reverse complement strand
GATGAAGCATGCTGTTTAACATCATGGTCTGGTCAGGGATCAGATTTTTGTTCAAGGACCGTAATTTAGTCAGGCATACGATTGTTGAACATTGTGTTTTAGTCAGGAAGATTTTGTGTGATATCATGATTCAATCAGGAATAAGATTGTTTAACATCGTGGTTTAGTTAGAATCGCGGATGAGTGAGAAACAACGCCGTTTAATATCGTGGTTCAGTCAGATTTAAGATTGTTGAACATAGTGGTTTAATAAGAAATAAAGTTGTTTAGCTTCGTGTCTTAGTGAGAAATAAAGTTGTTCAACATCGTGGCCCAGTTAGAAATAACGTCGTTTAACATAGTGACTCTGTCCGGAATGTGGTTCAACATCGCGGGTTAGTGAAAAATAATGTTGTTCAATATCGTGGTTTAGTGAGAAACAACGTTGTGAAACATCGTGATTTAGTGAGAAATAAGGTTCTTGAACATCTTGTTAGACAAGAAATAAGGTAGTTTAACGTATCTGGTTTAGTGACAAAGAACGTTGTTTAACATCATGGTTAAATCAGCCTAAATGTTTAACACTTTGGTTTCGTCAAGCATAACATTGTTTTACGTATGGGTTTAGTGAGACATTAGGCTGTTTAACATCGTGGTCTACAGAGACAGAAAGTTGTTTACCATCGAGGTCTAGTCAAGCTTTAAAGTCGTTGAGCAAACAATACCACAGGTAGGTAACGATCAGGTTGTTTGACTTAATGGTTGATCTGAAATAAATGTTAGCGAACCGCCCAGAGAAACGTGGATAAACGAGTCACAAGACAAAACACGATGCGTTTCGACCTCTTAGGTCGCTTCGGAGTTCAGCGCAAGGAAGGCGTTGAATGAGCTGATTCAACGCCTTCTTCCTTGCGCTGAACTCTGAAGCGATCGAAGCTAAGTGAATTTTCGTGGTCCTATTTGTTTGTATCTTGCCTGAAGAAGACCTAAGAGGTCGAAACGCGTCGTGTTTTGTCTTGTGACTCGTTTGTCCACGTTTTTCTGGGCGGTTCGCTGACATGTATTTCAGATTTGTTTAGATTTCCGCCTGCAGTCGTCTCGCTTTGCAACTTAATGGTTGATGTTGGCGTCGTGGTTTATTCAAGGAAAAATTTATTCAACATCGTTAATGACATGGTATGTTCATGGATAAGGTTGTTTAAATCGTAGTTTAATAAGGCAAAAGATTGTCCGCCGTCGTTGTTTGGTCAGAAATAAGGTTGTTTTACATCTTGGCCTTAGCAGGGATAAGGGTGTTTAACAACATGGTTTAATTAGCGATAGGGGTTTTCAATAATGTGATTTCCTAATTAATTAAGTTGAATGATATTGTGGTTTAGGGTCGTTTAGCATCGTGTCTATGTGGTTTCCGAGTTCTGCCAGATTTTGGACAGACGGTTGTTGTTTTTTGTCTGAGCGTCTGAAGAAGACTGGTGACTGAGAGTCAGTGCGCTATTTATTTAGATGTAGAGAGAGAGAGAGAGAGAGAGAGAGAGAGAGAGAGAGAGAGAGAGAGAGAGAGAGAGAGAGAGAGTTTACTTCAAAGCTGGTAAACATTGTGGGACATACTCACATTTAGTGAAAAAAGATACAGTGGAAAAAGTCACTGTATGTTGGCGGCTATGTCAAAATACTGACTAAATAGCCAGAGCACCTATCTGGCTAGCTATCTAGCTAGCTAGCTAGCTACCTATCTGTCTATTCTATCTATATCGATTTATCTATATCTATCTATCTATCTATCTATCTATCTATCTATCTATCTATCTATCTATCTATCTATCTACCGACGACCTACCTATATATCTGTCATCTGTCTATCTATCTTCTATCTATCTATCTATCTATCATTATCTATCTACTTCTATATCTATCACTGTCATTATCTCTATCTACTACTATCCCTGATCTTCATATCATCACCTCTCTCTCTCCACCTATCTCTCTCTCTCTGTATTATCTATCTATCTACCTAACTATCTATCTGATTGTCTGTTTGTTTGTTTGTCTGTCTGTCTTTGTGCTTTATCATTCACGCTCTTGTCTACACAACAGGCTGCCTACCTGGGTAGAGCCGACCGAAGAGCCGCCTGCAGGCGCTACATCCAGTCTTTACCCGTGTCATTCTGTGGACAATCAGTCGCTCAGATTTTCACACAATCTTTCCATTTTTCTAACAGAGGATGCATCCGATGTGTGTACACGTGCCATCCACATCAACAGCCAAACTGGCCTTCTCTCGCAAAAGTTGGGTCATAATGGGATTTTGCATGTATGCAAGATGGTATACGTGCGTTTGCACACGTAACCTCGATTTATATTCTCATTCGAAGGATGGTTGAAAAAAAAAAATGAAAAAAAAAAAGTCTCAGAGCCAATGTTAACTATGAGGGCAAAATCTTGTATCGAAACGGCTCGGCGGAGATTCGAACCAGCAACCCCATGATCCCCAAGAGTCCGACGCTCTACCACCGGAGCTATT
>CM031625.1:22479077-22484077 GCA_018398815.1 Conus ventricosus | reverse complement strand
ATGGACAGTGAAACAGCAAGCAAGAAAGAGACAATGGTGTAATGGACAGTGAAACAGCAAGCAAGAAAGAGACAATGGTGTAATGGACAGTGAAACAGCAAGCAAAGAAAGAGACAATGGTGTAATGGACAGTGAAACAGCAAGCAAAGAAAGAGACAATGGTGTAATGGACAGTGAAACAGCAAGCAAAGAAAGAGACAATGGTGTAATGGACAGTGAAACAGCAAGCAAAGAAAGAGACAATGGTGTAATGGACAGTGAAACAGCAAGCAAGAAAGAGACAATGGTGTAATGGACAGTGAAACAGCAAGCAAGAAAGAGACAATGGTGTAATGGACAGTGAAACAGCAAGCAAGAAAGAGACAATGGTGTAATGGACAGTGAAACAGCAAGCAAGAAAGAGACAATGGTGTAATGGACAGTGAAACAGCAAGCAAGAAAGAGACAATGGTGTAATGGACAGTGAAACAGCAAGCAAGAAAGAGACAATGGTGTAATGGACAGTGAAACAGCAAGCAAGAAAGAGACAATGGTGTAATGGACAGTGAAACAGCAAGCAAGAAAGAGACAATGGTGTAATGGACAGTGAAACAGCAAGCAAGAAAGAGACAATGGTGTAATGGACAGTGAAACAGCAAGCAAGAAAGAGACAATGGTGTAATGGACAGTGAAACAGCAAGCAAGAAAGAGACAATGGTGTAATGGACAGTGAAACAGCAAGCAAGAAAGAAACAATGAAACAGACAACAACACAGACAGACAGACAGACAGACAGACAGCGCGAACGTACGAACAAAAGAACCATGCAAGAAAATGGGTCTGTCAAACAACATGTTACACAGGAGCTGTTGGACACAAGAGAATCAATGACAGAATCACTAGACTCTTTTAAATAATTACCAATTGTTTATTAATTAATTAATTAATTTGTTTATGTATCTATTCATTTATGTCCTGATATCTCTCTCTCTCTCTCTCTCTCTCTCTCTCTCTCTCTCTCTCTCTCTCTCTCCCCTCCTCTCTGCTCTCTCTCTCTCTTCTGCTATCTTATCTTCCGTGGCACCCAATATGCACTGCACCCACGCCGCTCACACCGGCTGTCCATCCACAACTACAGCATCGGCACCGGCAATCCACAGGGAGCAGTCAAGGATTCCCTATAATATTACTTGACCCAGCTGCTATAAAATGTGTGAGTTTTGTAACAGCTGGAAAGCAGCCCTTGTTTAGTTGGTGAGCGATGTAAGCTGGGGTCGTTGTCTTCTGTTTCTGATCATTCTTCTTAATCGCCCTAGGTAAAGATACCAGTCAGTGTGATTGCATTATCTGCAGACGAAGATTCTATGGAGAGAGAGAGAGAGAGAGAAAAGAGAGAGAGAGAGGAGAGAGAGAGAGAGAGAGAGGAGAGAGACTCTTAATAGATGATTGTATTATTTGCAGACGAAGAAGGCATGAGAGAGAGAGAGAGAGAGAGAGAAGGAGAGTGAGAGAGAGAGAGAGAGAGGAGAGAGAGAGAGAGAGAGAGAGCGAAACTTAACAGAAGACTGCATCATTTGCAGAGATAGCAGGCATGAGAGAGAGAGAGAGAGAGAGAGAGAGAGAGAGAGAGAGAGAGAGGAGAGAGAGAGAGAGAGAGAGGAGAGAGAGAGGAAGAGAGAGAGAGAGAGACAGAAAATAACAAAACTGTGGATAAAAGAATTTTGTCAGGTCGTTGGCTCCAAACGTCGACGCTGGTCCTGAACCAGCAAGGTTTGCCCGCCAAGCGTGACTGAGAGGGGACGTAAGTGGCCCGCTGAATGCCGCTTCCTTTATTCATGAAGCCCGCTCCTCCAGTGGGCATGCATCGATTGCTTCCCTTTGACGCGTGCAAGTAATGTGTGTACCATGAACTGTACTAATCAGCATCGGTATCCATGCAGAGAGAGAGAGAGAGAGAGAGAGAGAGAGAGAGAGAGACAGAGAGACAGAGACAGAGAAAGAGAAAGAGAGAGAGAGAGAGAGAGAGAGAGAGAGAGAGAGAGAGGAGAGAGAGAGAGAATCTTATTCGTGATCGAGCGTTCAGAGCCCATTCACAGAAGGGGAAATGTGTGTGTGTGTGTGTGTGTGTGTGTGTGTGTGTGTGTGTGTGTGTGTGTGTGTGTGTGTGTGTGTGTGTGTACGCCTGTGAGTATGTTATTGTTATTTGCTGTCTTTCCTTCTATCTTGCTTACCTTCATGACGTACATAACCAGAAAACAGGAGAGAGAGATTACGAATACGAATATTTTTTGTATTGAGGGTAAAATGGATAAGCTAATAGCTTTTTGACACCAAGCCCTCAAGAACAACAACAGCAACAAACAATATCAAAATGAACAAATATATGATACACAGAAAGGAAACAATGAACAAGCTCGTAACGACGAAACATCAGAGAGAGAGAGAGAGAGAGAGAGAGAGAGAGAGAGAGAGGAGGGGAGAGAGAGAGAGAGGGGGAAGGGAGGAGGGAGAGAGAGAGAGAGAGGAGAGAGAGAGAGAGAAAAGAGAGAGAGAGAGAGAGAGAGAGAGAGAGAGAAGAGAGAGAGAGATTTTCCAGATTCAAAACCCATGGTTCGACATTCAAAACTTTATGATCCAGATTATAGATTGTTGTCGGCGCCTTGTCCTCTAATCTACCCTTGCTACTCTGCACACCAAAGGAAACTGCAAGACAGCAATAACTTTCTTGTAACAAACCGCAATAAAGCAAGCACATTCGGAAAATTATGAGAAAAACTGATTAAACCCTATGTCCGGGGGCCGGAATAGCTCAGTGGTAGAGCGCCGGACTCGTAATCTTGGTGATCCTGGGGTTGCGGGTTCGAATCGCCGCTGGGCCGTTTTGGTACAGGGGGGATTTTTCCCTCGGAGTTAACATTGGTTCTGACTCCATTTCCCATACAGTCCTTCGAATGACACTATAAACCGAGGTTCCGTGTGTGAACGCACACATAATTTCTTGCACACACGTAAAATCCCATCACCAACTTTCAGAAGAGAAGGCCAGTTTGGCCGTTGGTATGGATGACACGTTACACATAGCATGCACCTTCCCCGAAGTTGGAGTATGGCTGCCTTAATGGCGGGATAAAATAAAACGGTCATACACACAAAACTCCACTCCCTTTGTTGGGTAGATGGGGTTAATCCTTGCCTGTCTATACAGGGAGAGTCCGCAGGAGTATCAGCCTGCGTACGCAGAAGAAGAAGAACACTATGCCCGAACCTTTTTCTCGCGCACTGAAATAGCCTGCTTACCATGTATGAGCTCATGAGTATGTATTAACCTGTTAGAATGGGAAGACAACTCGCACACACGTTCCGCTTAAGCACGCTAAATCTAACTCAGCATTTGGAACGAACAGTGTATTTTCATGTTTACATAAAAAAAAGGGTTTTGCAACGAATGAAAAATGTTTGAGTTTGCAGTGCATTATTATGACATGGTATTGGATCTGTGTTGATACACTAACATCTTGGTGGTATTTGATGTGTGTCGATACACGAACACCTTGGTGATATCTGGATCTGTGTTGATACACTAACACTTTGGTGGTATTGGATCTGTGTTGATACACTAACACCTTGGTGGTTATTGATCTGTGTTGATACACGAACACCTTGGTGGTATTTTGATGTGTGTTGATACACTAACACCTTGGTGGTATTTTGATGTGTGTTGATACACTAACACCTTGGTGATATTGGATCTGTTTGATACACTAACACCTTGGTGGTATTGGATCTGTGTTGATACACTAACACCTTGGTGATATTGGATCTGTGTTGATACACTAACACCTTGGTGGTATTTGGATCTGTGTTGATACACTAACACCTTGGTGGTATCTGGATCTGTGTTGATACACAAACCCTTGGTGGTATTTGGATCTGTGTTGATACACTAAGACCTTGGTGGTATTTGGATCTGTGTTGATACACTAACACCTTGGTGGTATTTGGATTGTGTTGATACACAAACACCTTGGTGGTATTTGGATCTGTGTTGATACACTAACACCTTGGTGGTATTTGGATCTGTGTGATACACTAACACCTTGGTGGTATTTGGATCTGTGTTGATACACTAAGACCTTGGTGGTATTTGGATCTGTGTTGATACACTAACACCTGGTGGTATTTGGATCTGTGTTGATCACTAACACCTTGGTGGTTTTTTAAAAATCTGTGTTGATACACGAACACCTTGCAGTGAGCGCATGAATTGACCAGTCACTGTGTGGGATGGAACTTGAAACATCAGGAGTGAAATGAAGCAGCACTTCCGTTTACATCAGCCCAGACTGGTCATGCGGAAGAAGCTGGCCAGGGTTGTAGACTGGCAAGGCGTGAAAGGGTTAACTTCGATGTGAGGACACGACTACTGCTACTCCTACAGCTGCCCCGCCACGCTTGATACTACAACTGCTGCTCCTGCTACGTTTACGACGACAATGACTACTGTTACTTCTACTACTAGTTACTACTGCTACTGCTGCTGCTACTACTACAACTACTACTACTACTACTACTGCAACCATTACCACCACCACCACCAGTGCTGCTATGACAACCATGGCCTCCACAATAACTATTTCTAAACTGTTCGGAAGATACTTGAATACTAGGAGTAGGAGTAAACGATATAAGCGTTACCATTCCTTGGTCCCATTCCGCCCATGTCAATTCACTGTCTTCTCTTCATCCCCGCCCTACACACACACACACACACACACACACACACACAAAACACACACCACACACACCACACACACACACACACACACACACAGTCATAAGCCGATATATTGATGCCATTAGAGAGAGAGAGAGAGAGAAGAGAGAGAGAGAGAGAGAGAGAAGAGAGAGAGAGAGAGAGAGAGAGAGAGAGAGAGAGAGAGAGAGACGTAGTGATAAGCTGATATATTAATGCCATTAACCCTTGTTTCGGCATGCTTTATGTGAAGGACTATGATGATCGA
>CM031625.1:22464077-22471577 GCA_018398815.1 Conus ventricosus | reverse complement strand
AATTTCATCTTCATAATCACCATCATTATTATTATCATCATAACTGTTGCTATGATTATTACCAGTTATATCACTATTTGCATTCCACCTCTTCATGCACTGAACTTGTTCATTTATATCCCTGTTAAGCAGCTGATCGTGCAATGGCTATCGCGCTTAGACTTTTGGCGAGCTTTTGCGAAGATTACTCCATTACTAAACGTGAAAGTGTACATGGTGTCGCTTAGTCACTGTGTCTATGTGGAACGCCTACACTGGCTGTCGCATAGTTATACCAGAACGGCCAACGTTCTGCATGGTTTGATTGTATCCAGAGAGTCTAAGCTGTTCATTCATTACTCATTCATGTCGGCTCCGGTGCGTGTCCGTCTGCAGGGGGGGGGGGAGTGGGGGGGGGGGGGGGGGGGCATGCCACGGCTGTTACCACAACAAAACCGAATCCCAATCTGCGTGCTAAAACGCAGGTGCATTCTAAACAATCCCAAAATAGTTTTCAGACGGACATCCCAAATTTCACGTGGAGAGTCTACGCTCCATGTCGTTTAATTCTGTTCAAGAGATCCATCGCTACGTTTGTTTGATTGTATTCTCAGAGCCTCCGTTGTGTACTGTTTGGTTCTGCGCGTTGAGGTTTGAGTTGTGCGTTGTTAGATTCTGGTTGGAGAGACTACGGTGGTGATTGTTTGATTCTGCTCTGGACAGTTGGTTAGAGGGACTACGGTGCTGATCGTTTGATTCTGCTCTGGACAGTTGGTTAGAGGGACTACGGTGCTGATGGTTTGATTCTGCTCTGGACAGTTGGTTAGGAGGACTACGGTGCTAATCGTTTTGATTCTGCTCTGGACAGTTGGTTAGAGGGACTACGGTGCTGATCGTTTGATTCTGCTCTGGACAGTTGGTTAGAGGGACTACGGTGCTGATCGTTTGATTCTGCTCTGGACAGTTGGTTAGAGGGACTACGGTGCTGATGGTTTGATTCTGCTCTGGACAGTTGGTTAGAGAGACTACGGTGCTAATCGTTTGATTCTGCTTGGACAGTTGGTTAGAGAGACTACGGTGCTGATCGTTTGATTCTGCTGTGGACAGCCTGTGTTGCGTATCATTGGATTCCACTCAAGACAGCGTACATTGCGTTTTGTTTAAATACGCTTCAAAAGAACTATGTTGCATTTTGTTTAAATTCTTCTAAAGGAGCTTATTTAAATTGTACGCGGGAGAGCCTATGCTGCGTATTGTCTAACTCTTCTACTAACAGCATGAGTTGCATATTGTGTAGTACTCTTCATTAGGGCTTAAACTGCGTAATTTCAGTTACACCCAAAGGAGGATATGTTGTTTACTACTTAATTCTATTTAACAGCCTATGATGTGTATTGTATATATTACTCTAGAAGCCTGCGTTGCGTATTGTTCAACTGCACTTTATAAATATACATTGTGTATTGTTAGGTTTCACTGACAGAGTCTACATTGCGCGTTGTTTAACAGTCAAACGAGACTTCCCAATGAAGCCGAAGTTTGAAGATTATTCATCAGAGGCATTTTGGTGCGGCGTTGGGGTGTATGAGATGCGTGCTTGTCTATATCCAACGAGCTTCAGACACCAGATTCTTCTGGATATCATCTGGTCATCAGTTTGTTTTGAGGAAATAACACAACTGCTATAACGAAAAACAATGCATCTATATTATTTCATTTTCAAATAGAACATTTCTATTCTTCAGACCACGGCTTCCATTCTGAAATTTTTATATTTGGATTGGGTTTCATTTTATAATGGAAATAGAACCTCTTCATCTATACAAACTTGAAGAAATCGTACTGAAAACCCCGACTTCATTGGAAACTCTTGTGTTAGATAAACCTCTTTGCACGGAATTCGTTGAGAGTTTGGATACATGAGATCTTAGCGTGCATTTTTGTAGCTGTTGTAAGTAAGCTTTTTCTGGTCCCTTGTAACTTTCCTTACAGTTCATGGTTCTATTCAGACGTCTTTGGCCACAACTTATAACAGTGTTTGGACAATCCTTTTCATCTATTTGACAGTTTAGTCCCATTTTATCCAAGGTGGATGTATATAAAGTACTGCCCTTTTCATCAGTTTGTGTTCCCCTCAGTAATGAGGCAGTCATGTCGCCTTCAAATTTCGTTGGTGGAGACATCTGTTTCACTCTAGCTTTAGGTCTCTTCCTTCGTAGCAGGCGATCTTTTCATGGAGTTTTTCCACTCATTCCAAACTCGAACCTCTCGAATGTTACTGAAATAAATCGATCATTTTTGAGTATATTTCGTCTTGTGAGCAATCTTTGGCAGAGACAAAAAATTGCCCTGGACTCTCGCGTCCACAGTCGTTGTCATTAACAACAGGTTTTCATTACTGTCAAAACAACCTGTTCAGCCATGTTTTTCGACAAACAATCGTAATTTGTATTCCTCCATTACCTTGGAATGAAATCAAGCAAGTAATTTTGCAAAAAAAAAAAAAAAAACGTGTCTTCATCTCAATTGTTATTGAACTAAGAGTGTAATAATTATTTCTTCGCTTGTGACCAATGAAGACGATGCGAAAGGGAAGTTACAGGCGTGGGGGTAGAAGACGTGGATGTAAAGGCCAGAAAAAAAAAACACTCCATATGGCAGATACGGACACGTGCGCTCTCGTACACCCAATCTCGATGAATGACGTCAAGGCGTACACCCCAATTCTCGATGAATGACGTCAAAGGGATTGCTACTTTCAAAACCTACATTGCTTACTGTTTAATTACACTTTGAAAGCATGATTGTTTGTTGTTAATTGTAGTTTGAGCGCCCACGTTGAGAACCGTTTAATGTTGTCCAGAGAGCCCAGGTTGTGTACAGTTCAATTGTATCTGTAGATCCTCTGCTGTTCGTTGTGTATGCACAATGTGTTTTGTTCAATTCTGCTCAGAAAAAAAAAATGACGTGTTGCTTAATGATACTCAGAGAGCCTACGATGTGTACGATTTCACATCACTCAGCTTGCGTCGTGTATTGCTCAACTACATTGCGGTAATATGCGTTCCAGATCGTTTGATTTCACAAAGGGAGTGTGCGTTGCATAGATTTGATTGCGTATCCTCAGAAAGCCATCAAAGCGCATAATTATGAATGCCTTTTTTTTTTAATAACTTTTTGCGGTTAGCTGCTTTCGGTTTTGGCGTAGTTCTGTAGCTTCCCCATGGGATTCCGCAAAGCTTTTCTGCTGTAGAATAAGGCGTTGGAATTTTTAGTTCAATTCCAGTCGGGCACTTCTGAAACCACCTGCGAGGAGGCGAAGAGTAAGGAGTACCCCCAGGGCTTCAGCGTAGGGCAGCGTTATGCGCATGCGTGACGAAGCACAAAACAAACAAAAAAAACAACAACTGCCAATGCAACTGCCCTTCTGCGGATAGACTAATCTGAAAAGAGCTCTTCTGATTGGCCCGCAGATACATCCTGCCCTCCCTAAGATTGTGGGCAATGGACTGGCCCAGGCGACAGCATCGACGACGATGTCGACGACGAAATAAGCCCAGCAAGGACGCGAACAACGAAGAGGGACGGTGACTCCAATGGAACTGACCGACAAAGAAACGTGCCCAAGGCGGACCTCTACTTACTGAGCGAGGCTCCCAAACAGTTCGTCCTCAGCGCTCACGACGAGCACAACGCCCTGCTCAACCTGGACCACAGCCTGTCAGACACAGACGCTGACCTGCTGGCCCAGGAAGCGTCACGTGACCCCGCAGAGCTGCGGCGATTGGCCCGGGAGCTGGAGTCGTTCGAAGACATGGACTACATGATGCCGGGTCACCTGGACGAGCTCTTGCGCCAGGAAGGGGTAGATGAGCAGGTGGTGGATTCCACCATGGCTCTGGAGAAGGTGTGGCACGACCGGGCCGTGTACCTCAACCACATCTACCACATTAGACGCAGGTACCTTGTCAGATACTGAAAAAAAATGCCTCATCTATTACATTGAATGCGGATACTCTGGGATTCATCAAAATCATGTACTTTGAACTACATCCACTATACTAGACACAGGCTGTCTGGGACATGTCAAAATCATGTACTTTGAACTACATCCACTATACTAGACACAGGCTGTCTGGGACATGTCAAAATCATGTACTTTGAACTACATCCACTATACTAGACACGGGCTGTCTGGGACATGTCAAAATCATGTACATCTACCAAACTAGCTTCAGGCTAACTCTGACTGGTACCAATATCAATATATTTCTCAAACCGCGTACACCATATTACATGCGGATACCTTGGCATGTATCAAAAACATGCCTCTAAAACCATGTAGAGCATATTACATGCGGATACTCTGACATGTATCAAAACCATGTCTCACAAACTACAGCCACCATATTAGATGCCAGTACTGTGACAGGTCTAGAACTATTGTGCTGCAAGCGTCATCGATCGCACTAGATGCAGGTACTCTGACGTATGAAGGTCATGCACCTCAAACCATATTCATCACGTTGGATGCAAGTCTTTTGACACGAATGTAATCATCTATTTCATCCACATCTATTGTCTTAGAAGCAGACACGTTTTAAAACCACGTATCACAGCCACATCCATCACATAAGTTACAGGTATTCTGTTACGTATTAAAAAATCAAATGTTTTATGCCACATCCACGACGTCAAATGTAGATAGCTTGTGACACGTGATATAATGACCTCATCCACATCTATCACATCAGACTGCAAGAACACTGACACTTTATAATCATATTCTGAACCATGACATCCCATCAGATGCAGGTACCACGTGCTTCAATTACTTCTACCACATGCCCCAGCAACGTCGACCACCTTAGACGCATTTAACACGTACCTCGACTGCTTCTACCATTTGTTACACTGTTAATTTGTGACTCAACAACTAACCACATTAGATAAGGCACTATGTACCTCAACTACCAGCCCTGATAGGCCCTTACGGTCGGCTGGCTCTAAGCAACTATCTTATCTTACTACCTCAACTACCTCTACCATATCAAACAAGGTAACATGTGCCTCTACTACGTCTAGCACAGTAGACACGGTAGTATGTACCTTAACTACTTCCACCGTATTAGATAAAATAATAACACCTCAGCTACTTCCACCGTATTAGATAAAATAATACATACCTCAACTACTTCACCGTATTAGATAAATAATACAACCTCAACTATTCACCGTATCAGATAAAATATACATACCTCAACTCTTCCACCGTATAGATAAAATATACACACCTCAACTGCTTCCACCGTATCAGATAAAATAACACACACCTCAACTACTTCCACCGTATTAGATAAAATAATACACACCTCAACTACTTCCACCGTATTAGATAAAATAATACACACCTCAACTACTCCTACCAGAAAAGAAAAACTGCTTTACTGACACTTTTACCACAAGTTTAAAAAAATTGCTAATGCAAAAAAACAGACATAAGCAGCTCGGCTTCGACTCTTGATCTTGCTCAGCAACCAACACATGAAACAAGAAACAAAGCACAAACAGCAGTCACCGTTCTCGAACTCTAGATGGATTGTGCGTCCATTTTGCGCAAGGATGTCTCCATTGCAGCACAATGGAATGCGTCCATTTGGCCAAAGGATGCGATCATTGCGCCAAAGATGTGCGTCATTTGCGCCAATACGGGGTCCTTTTGCCAATGGATGTGCGGTCCATTTTGCGCCCAATTTGAGACGAGCAGTGACTGTTTGTGCTTCCTTTTCATTGCCTTGATGTTTCTTTTTGGCTTGCCCGAAGGTGACCAAAGAGGTCGAAACGCGTCGTGTTTGTCTTGTAATTTATTTGTTTCTTTCATTCCGCGGTGTAGTGATTTTTTTCTTTTAAATTTGTTTCAGTTTCCGTATGTAACTCGAGTACTTCTGCCATATCAGAGCAGAGAATTTGTACTGCAACTATTTCTACCACTTGGGCAAGGTAACATGTGCCCCACCTGGAGCAACATGTGTCTCAGCGGCAACTCCGGACATTAGACCAGGGAACATGCACCTCAGGTACTAGATCACCTCAAGCGAAGATAACATGCGCATCCACTACTTCGACGATTTGAGATGGAAGTAACATGTACATCGACTACTTTTACCAAATGATATCAGACAATTTGTACCTCGACTACGTCTAACACATTAGACAAGGTAACATGTACCTGACTACTTGCGCCTCTTTTTTTTTTTTTTTTTTTTTTTATAGACAAAGGCAACATGTACTTCTATTACTTTTCCCACATGCCGGAATAGCTCAGTTGGTAGAGTGCCGGACTCGTAATCTTGGTGATCCTGGGGTTGCGGGTTCGAACCTCCGCCAGGGCGTTTCGGTACAGGGGGATTTTTCCCTCGGAGTTAACATTGGTTCTGACTCCATTTCCCATACAGTCCTTCGAATGAGACTATAAACCGAGGTTCCGTGTGTGAACGCACGCATAACATCTTGCACACACGTAAAATCCCATCGCCAACTTTCGGAAGAGTAGGCCAGTTTGGCCGTTGGTATGGATGACACGTTACACATAGCATGCACCCTGCGTGAAAATGGAACGAATGAAGGAAGTAAGGAAAATGAATGATCGATATTGAACGATACTGACTGGATGACACGGGAAACGACTGAATGAAGCGCCAGCTGGCAGCTCTTCAGTCGGCACTACCCAGGTAGGCAGCCTGTTGTGTAAACGAGTGTGGATTGTAAAGCGCTTAGAGCTTGGTCTCTAACCGAGAATAGGCGCTATATAAGTATTCATTATTATTTATTATTATTATTGCACTTCAAACACTTGTACCCAATTCAGTACAGGCAACATGAACGTCAACTGCTCCTAGCACTAAAGATGTTGCTGCCATGTATCTCCACTACTTCTGCCTTATCAGACCCAGGTAAAATGTCCTCAACTGATGCCACTTTAGACTCACTAACATGCACCCCCACTGAACTTTAATCACATTAGATGCAATGACATGAACCTCAACTACTTTTACCATACCAGATGCAAACCATATAGCTAAACTACTTTTACCACATTAAATGAAATGACATGAATCTCAAATGCTGTTCACCATATTAGACGCGGTGTAAAAGTGCATCAGTCACTCCTACCACATCACGTACGTAAACTACATTGACCACGTATATACTGTTACATGTAAATAAACTATTTTCACCGCATTATAGGCAGGTAGAACGTGCATTAACTCCTACCACATTAGTGATATGCTACTGACCGCTTTTCGACGTAGGCAGTGAAAAAAGTAGTTATGACTTTTGTTTCCGACAGTAAGCCGTACAACAAACAAACACCATCGTCGACATCCAAAACCAAACAGTTTGTAGCAGACATGCTTTCATGCCCATTGTGCATACCCCCACCCCACCCCACCCCCTAAAAGAAACATGAAATATACTTATTAAAAGAACAGTCTTTGCACGATATCCCATTTTACATAT